>CM060889.1:17572500-18197500 GCA_030762935.1 Hymenopus coronatus | reverse complement strand
CAAAATTAAGTGGTCTTTCACGCCCAGTATGAAATAGGACGCTGAGAGCCACAGCATTTAAAGAGCGTCCATAAATAAAAATGCATTTCATTTCTCTGATAAAGGTATCCAAACCGTTTCTGTATCGTCTTTAATTCACAGGGACGACAAATGGTCTCAAGTTCGAATCTTGATTACTCTCCCACACTTGCTTACACGCTCCCTGATTTCTGAATAATTCAGGTCGGTATTATCATCGTATATTTGCCTGAACAGCACAATCATATGTGCATTATCTCCAATGATATGATTTGGTACTTTTGCATTCGACTGTTCTAATTATACTGCATCAACGTTACGCAGTTTTTCCCATGCTATAATACGTTGCTATCTTTCCTTGCTTATCATTGATGAGGTCATCGAAGATGAATATTAAATTTTCTCTTCCTTCGGTCGGTTGTATCACCTTTACCTCATCCTCAAACGTATACGCTCCTATATTAGATATAGTTTTCAATATTTTGAGTAAATATTGGTATGTTGACAGATGCAACGATTTTTAATAAATGTAGATTCTCGAACCTCAGACCGTTCTCGTTTATTAGCAGGTTGAGTAATGCGTTTGTATTCGAGCTGCCCAGAATTAGAGCTTGACATTACTCGGGAAGACGGGTCCGTGTTTTCCTTACGAATACCATTATCAAAGTCTAGCATTTGTATCGTTAAAGAACACTTTTGCTTCACTACTTCCATCTTACGACTAAGATTATAAGATACAGTTTTGCTTTTTATTTTCTAGTGTACCATAGGTTCCGGAAGCGTTTGGAAGTTTGCCAAGAGGAGGTCAGGAGTTATTGATTCTTTAATTCTCTTCCGTTCGAGGCTCATCTTTCGGATTACAGATTCTACGGTACTGGAACGAAACTATTTAAACGTCTGCAAAGAGGAGAATTGTCTATTAACGAATTGGACCGAACGTGTCGAGATCGCGATTTTGCCTACGCCACGCATCAGGACACTGCTTCGAGACATTTGGCAAACAAGGTTCTCGTGGGAAACGCTTGGAATAGGGTACAATCTGCCGACGCTACTTTTGGTGAAAAGCTTGCTCCTAGACTTGTAACTGCCCTCATGAAGGTGAAGCTTGATGTAGGTGCTAATTTGCACAAGAGGCGTACAACAGGCAAGAGGAAGATACTACCCCAAAGAGATGTTCTTACTAGAGGCGGCAAAACCCGGGCCACTCTCGCTCGTTACTCGTAAGCCACGGCCCTTCTCGGGAGTGTGGCAACGAGGGTCTTGTGTAGCAAGAGTTGTTTACTTTCTCTGCAGTTGCTATGTACGAGGGCTGATCAACAGAGACTGAGACTGATTTTTTTCACAGATGTTTATTACTCCGATTCAATGCTTACATGATCTTTTTCAAAGTTACTTCAATGCGCTTTTTATAGCGTCTCTGCCAGTCCTTGAACACGTGCAGCAGACCATTATTTGCCAGATCCTTGAGAATCGCCTCACCTTTCTTGAGCACTGCTTTAGAGGTCTTTAATCAAATACCCCTAAGCTTTGCCTTCAGTGATGGGAATTAAAAAAAAAAAAAAAAAAAAGCCACAGGGTGCAAGATCGGGGTTATAAGGTGCATGTAGTGCACAGGTAATGTTGAATCGAACCAGAAACTACATGACTTGATTTGCGACGTGAGGCCGTGCATTGTCAGGATGAAGTCGCCACCCAGTCTGAGAAAGCTCTGGGCATTTCTTTGCAATGTGCTTCCTCAGTGTAGCCAATACTGACGTGTAGTATGCTGCTGTAACAGTAGTGTGAGGGGGAACTGCATGCTGGTATATAATTCCATTACAGTCAAAAAAATGTGATCACCATCACTTTCCCTGCAGATGGAACAACTTTTGCCTTTTTAGGTGTTGGAGAACCTGGCGATTTCCACACTGTGCTGGCTTGTTTTCCTTCAGGATCATAATGATGCAGCCATGACTCATCACCGGTGATAATCGATTTAAAAAATGCATCCCCTCCATCAGCAAAGAGACGCAGCATCTCACGGCTTGTCTCCATTCGCACAGCCTTTTGTTCGGGAGTCAACAGTCGTGGCACCCAACGAGCACAAACTCGGGTCATATGGAGATGGTCGTGCATAATTGTAAACACACTGCCATATGAAATTCTCAACACTGCACTGAGGTTACGCAATATTATACGCCGATCCTCTTGACAATCACAGCAGATGTGTTGATGTTGACTTCAGTCACAGTAGAAGCCGAAACACCAGACCCACCTTGCTGAACACTGACAAATCGGCCTTCATTGAAGTCCTTGACCCACCTAAACACTGTTGCACGAGGTAATGCATCTTCACTGTACGCTTGCGTCAGCCTTTTATGAGTTTCGGTGGCTGTGTGGTTTAAACGAAAACAGAATTTGATTGCGCTGTACTGCTCCTCTCGCGTCACTTCCATTGTCTGTTATGCGAAATGCACGTAGGGTCTACAAAATAGAGGATTACTACCAACCTACCGATACGAGAGTGCTGCCGCCTACCGACAGTATACATAAAACCCCGCTCTTTTCAAATATTTATGTTACAGATACGAAACTATCACGGAATCTACAGGAAAAAATCAGTCTCAATCTTAGTTAATCAGCCCTCGTACATTGTGTATAGAGAAGGTGTTGTAGTGCACCCAAAAATTCGATACAGAGATTTCGCCGGAAATACAGGTCCTGAATAAAAAAAAAAAAAAAAGCATTTTTGGATTGCATTCGAGTTGTGGAACAGAACGGAGCAACGCTTGACTTCAGAAACGGTTTTCACTGTGACATACAACGAAATGGGAAAGTTTTAAAATGCACTACTATAATATAAAGCTTCTCTCAAGTCGACACACAAAGTGCTAACATCCTCCAATCGTAAGTTCCTAGAGCGGCTGGGCTTCAAGGTTCTGTAATGGATTAATTATACGTGATATGAGTTCCAACTTTTAATGATAAGATTAGTAAAGAGGAAGAGCATGTGTTCCTGTCTTACAAGACATCGGCTCTCGATTCAAACGGCGAAATTAGAATACCATTACAAGCTGAGCATCTATATACCCTTCTTAGCAGAAAATAACTCTACGTAGAAAGTTCTCTTACTAAATCCAAAGGCGAACCCACATGTTAAAGCTGATCAACGATGCCATGGCGTTTCTGTTTGATGAGTTTTGCTTGGATATGAATGTTATTACTACAGACAGAACACGGAATTCAGGCATTTCTATGCGCATCTGTGCTTCTCTCAACACTTTGGAATCCAATCGCTTACAGAACGCCGGTTGGACTTATCCCGGAGAGGATGTCGACATCGCGAATAGTATACTCAAAGCTATCGTTCCACTCTCGATGCCTCTAGGTTTCGCGGACAATCACAAGGAGCTGGTTCTTAAAAGCGAGTTTGAACTTACTCTCATTAGATCTAAGAATAATAATTGCATTTTTTTCCTATCTTAATACAAGCAAAACAAAATGTATTCCAAATCTAAATATTTAAAAACTTAGAAAACTATTGCAATACAAAATGTGGTTTGAGTTATAACGATTTAGAAAATTAGTCTAAACAAAAATGCCATTCAAATGAAACTAGATCAGATCTTTTAGAATTTGTTGAATATTTTAATAAATAAGGAATCAATAAGACGGAACTAAGATACAAAAATATAAAAGAATAATTTGTAAAACGAGAAATATAAAAAAAGTATTTTAAACTTAATAAAGAAAAATTAATTGAGCTTATTGTAAACCCTGTTGCCAACTAACAATAATGATGGCGATTGGAAAAAAAAAAAAAAAAAAAAAAATATTCGTAAAATTTGTGAAACGAGAATTTAAAAATTATTTTAAACTTAAATAAACAACAATTAATTGATCTTATTAAATTACGAGTGAAATGTTAATAAAGATAACGATCTGAATAAAAAATCTTTAAAAGATTTATGTAAAATAAATAAAACGAAAAAATTAGAAAATTATTCTAAACTAACTATACAAAAAAAAAAAAAAAAAAAAAAAAAAAAGCTCTCAGAGAATGTTTTAGGATTATAACTTTTCAATTATTTTTCTAAAACGACTAAACGAATGACCAGAAAAGATTCGGATTTTAACTGTAGAATAATAATTTATGAACTTAATAATACTGATAGTATTATTAAACCGACTTTTAGACAAAATAGATAAGCAGTAGTCGCTAAATTAATGACTATTTTACTAAACAGAACTTCTATTAAAATTAACACAACATTTTATTGTATTTTTAAAAAACAAGACGAAATACAAGAATTTAATTTTGAAACAAAAAATGAAGTTGTATTGAGAAAAACTGATTTAGAAAATTATTACCAACAATTAATGAAGAAACTATTAACTGAAATGGAAGAAATGCAAAGAAAAATCTGGTTGGGCTGTATTTTTTACAAATAATTTAGAATTAAGTCTTAATAGACACAATCCAATTTGTGATTCTTCTTAAATTGAATTACCAAAAGAAATTAAAGACAAAAAACTGCAACTAAAAGTAATTTCTTTATTCAGTAAAATCGGCTTTATTACCAGTAAAAGATTACGTATACAGAGTTAATGATTATAAAAATGTAGCTTTAGAACTAGATGAAATTTTTAAGAAAGAAAAACAAATTGATTTCCCCGTTCAATTAACAGATATTCCAAAACTTGAAAACAAATCAAATATTTCAATTAGTGTTTATGCTCCGAAGGCTTTCACGGCCGGTGTTAGAATCACTTATAGAAAACAAAACCGGGCTTGTAGGCCGTGGTCCACTGGGCTTCTCCCTTCGTTCCCCAGACGTTTCGCCTGCGTCTGCGGCAGGCATCATCAGTGGCGTGTACATCTCCGTGGTCTCTCAGTAGTCGCTACTGAGAGACCACGGAGATGTACACGCCACTGATGATGCCTGCCGCAGACGCAGGCGAAACGTCTGGGGAACGAAGGGAGAAGCCCAGTGGACCACGGCCTACAAGCCCGGTTTTGTTTTCTATAAGTGTTTATGCTGATTATGAAAAAAGTATTATATATCCTCTGTGTCATATAAAAATAAACAATAAAACGTGTCAATCCTCATTTAATTAAAAATTAAAATAATACACATTATTGTTTGATAAAAATTATCATGAGCACGAAATTTATCCTTCCGAAGTTTAAGATATTTCCATTCACAAGAAAATTATTCAATCATGAAAACGATTGTAAAGAATAACAAGAAGAAAAATAGATCTGCCCATAAAAGTTGAAAAGATTCGATTTCAAAAATATAGTCATTCATTAAGAGCACCTTTTGTAATTTATGCTGATTTCGAATGCTTATTAAAATATGTCAGCACTTATGAACCAAATCCTGAAAAAAAATCTTACATTAATAAATATAAAAAGCATATACCATTTTATCGAGTTATTATGTTAAATATTCTAATTGTGAATGTAAACCATCTATAACGTACTGGTAACGATTCAGTAGAAAAATTCGTTGAAAGGTTTAATCAACTTTATGATTGATAAAAAATGTAAACTACTATATGATCTTAATGCCCCAATGATAATTACTAAAGAACATGAGATACATTTTAAAAATTTAAAAACTTGTTAACTTTGCGAAGAAGAATTTACTGTTGCTGAAAAAAGGTTGTGATCGTTGTCATTTAATAGGAAAATATCGAGCAAGTGCTCCTGATGATTGTAATCTTAATTATAAAAACACCAAATGTATTCCAATTTATATTCATAAATTGGCAAATTACGATGTTCATTTGCTTATTAAAGAATAATGAAAAAAAGTATATTCCATTCCGTAAAAAGGTTGAAGATAGATTGACATTAGGATTTTTAGATATGTTTAAATTTATGGCTTCAAGTGTTGACATATTGTCATCAAATCTTGAAAACGAAAAATATTTTAAAGATGAACAATTACATTTAAAAATTAAAAAAGGTGTTTGTCCTTACGAATATATGGATTCTGAAGGAAAGTAAAAGAAAAAAAGTAACTAAAAAAAGAATGTTTGTATTCAAGGCTTCGTAAATCCGATATTTTAATGAAGTTTATAATCGTGCAAAACTAGTTTGGAAAAAACACGATATTAAAAATTTAGATCAATATAGAAGATTATATACTAAATCTGATTTTTTAATACCTCAGCTATTTTTGAAATTTGAGAAATATATGTATTAAATCTTATAAACTTTATCCAGCTTCATGTTTTGCAGCAGCTTAGCTTGTGATGCAATGTTAAGAATGACACAAATTAAATTAGATTTGTTAATGGATTATTAAACGATTTTATTTATTGAAAAAAATTTTGAGGGGGAATTTCATAAAGTATTAAAATATATGCTAACTCAAATAATAAATATAAGACATATTTTAATGCAGAAAAACAACCAACTTTATTACATACTTAGATGCCAATACTGTATACGATTTAGTGATGTCCTAATTTTTATATTTAAAATTTTCGAATAACTAGTACCTAGTACATTAATATTAAAAAATACTTTAAAAACCAGATGATTAGAAATATGGTTATATTTTGATGTTGACTTTGAACATAAAAAAAAAAAATTACACGATGTACAAAAAGGTTTGCCTTTAGCACCAGAAGGTGAATATAAATTATTAACAACATTAAATAATAAAGAAAAATAGGTTTTACATTATAGAAACCTAATACAATATTTTAACGTTGGGTTAAGATGAACGAAAATTCATAGAATCTTTTCATTGAAACAATCAGGTTGGTTGAAAAATTATTTTGATTTCAATATAAAAAAAAAATGAAGGGGAAAAAATGCAGCTAACGAATTTGAATATGATTTTTATAAAGCTATGAATAACTGTGATTTTGGCAACACAATGGAAAATGTTGGAAACAGACACAATATTAAAATATAATACGTGTATTGTTTTTGATTTTATTACTGTTTCAAAACCAATTTATGAACATAGAGTATTATCAGAAAATCTAGTAGCAGTCGATATGAAAAAAAACAACTATAGTGGCATTCGATAAAGCAATTTACATTGGAATGAATATTTTAGATGTTTCAAAACAAAAATGTACGATTTTCAGTATAATGTAACCAAAACACGCGGAAATATTGATTTATGTTTCATAGATATAGATTTTTATTTACGATATAAAAATGTAGCTTTTTACAACATGAAATCTATGATAAGCCAATTTAACACAAGTTATTATTCAGAAGATAATATTTTTAAAATACCACAAGTTAACTAAAACGTTAAAGGAAAAATGAAAGATGAAAATTGTGGAAAAATTATGTTAGATCATGCTAGTTTATGATAAAAAATGTATGCTTATAAAGTAGAAGATCAAGAATATAACAAAACTAAGGGAGCTAAAGCATCTTTTGTAAAAAATGAAATTACTTTTGATCATTATAAAAATTGTTAGACAACAAAATAAAGCAACATAGAAAAATGAATTTAATTAGGTATTTTAAATATGAATTGCATACTGTCGAATTTAATAAAATTGTTTTAAGTTCTGACGACGATAAACGTATTGCAAGCTGGAATTAATACTTTGCCATATAGCCATTATAAGATAAATAAACAATCATGAACGATTATAATAATGATCTTCTATGTGAGTTAAACAATTGTACTTTGTATTTTGATTTTTATGCTCAATTATATTCGAACGATATAATCGTAATAGACAGCGTCTTGATTTTCCTAATGCGTTGTGGTTAATGAATTAAGATTTTGTCAATTTGGACATGGGTATGGCTATTTGTGGTTTAATGTGCATCCAAAAATAACACTGTGTGATGTTGAATGTTAATTAGGCCGAACATTTTGGACTGTAGATTTTAACCCAGTATAATGGTGAATACGTGTGTGGTGTTTGGTCTCGAATAGCAGAATGAGGGGAAGAAAGAAAGAAAAAAAAACCAAGGAAGAAAAGGGACATTCAGATTATATTAGGATACTTATTTAAGTGATTTTGTGGTGTTAAATGTTCTATTAAACAGTGAATGTAGAGAGTACTTTTTATACCAGTATAATAGTTAACACGTGTGTGGTGTTCGGTTGTAGTTTCTCGAATAGCAGAAGCAAAAATGAGGAAAGGGAAATTTGAAAGAAGCCTTTTGCTAATTCACCCATTTAGCAGCTATCGCTAGAAATAATTACTATAAAATTATGTGCCTGTGATACCAGAACCGTGAGAATAGGCAGCGTGTTCCTTGGACTCGGAATGCAATACATGCAGTCGACAGGGTATGTCTTTATAATCTTTGGGATAATATGTGATACTACACTTTTTTGTTTTTGTTTTGCACTTAAAAATTATTCCAATCCTTTCCCAATAGAGGTATAAATAAATTGTAAAATTAACATGTACTAATTCTGAGCACAGAGTAATTCTAAAAATAATTTAAACAGCCAAATGTAGTAATATAAACTTTATTTTAATGACATTTGACTGCAATTAGTTTATTTCTAAAACAAAATTTAAGTGTATGTTATATATTATTATTATTATTATTATTATTATTATTTATTGTTATAATTATCACTGTATTATAATGACAAACAAATGTAAAACTATTGTAATAATAGTATGTACTAATGTCTGAATACATGTAATGTTTTCATTGTAACGGCGCATGCAGATGAATATTCAATAAAAAAAAAATCCTTTCCCAAACATGTGTGTGAGTAAGTGAGTGTTTATGTATATGCGTCCTATTAATGACTGCCTAATATATATATTCAGTTTTAGACCAAGAAATTAGAACAAAAGTTTAGTTATGACTTTGCCGGAATGTTTACTGCAATAATACCAATTTATCAATAATAAGTTCTGACAGGAAAAAATGTGATTGTATTAATTTATTCCTTCAACTAGAGATGTCTTCCCTTCGAGTGTCTTCTGTTCTTTACTTCAAAAGCTTGACAAAACAATTAATTTAACAGATGTTGAGTTGGGGCATAAGATAGTGTTTAGCATCACAAGATGGCGGCTGGACACAAAGCATTATTCATTTCTGCTCTGTGTTTTCACCTACTCTTTTCGTTCCGTCAGGTTTTGCAACACTACTGACACATCAGAACGAACTTGAGTGCAGTCACATACATCGCAGATATACACACACATTCAGACGGCTTTGTCACTGGTCACAATATTTAGTTGGATGTATTTTCTCTAGGTGGAGGACAACTCATTTTAATTTGATTGTGCTCCAGATGTCTGTATTGCGGGTGCATAATTTCTGCCGTTGATGTGAAGTTAAAAAGTGTACAAGAGTTTAGAAAAGCGTGACAATTTAAATTAGCCTGTGTAAAGAATGTGGAAATCATTGTACAGGCATAACAGTAATTGTGTACTGTTGAATATAAGCCCATAAACTCGAATATAACCTACCATAAATGTTTGAACAATTATCATAAGCGCTGCATAAAGTTTGGTCCGGTCATCAAAATGAAGAAAATGACAGGACACTTTCGTAATACTCAGTGGGACCCTCTACTAATAATATCACAAATAATCGCCCTTCAGTGTGTGTTATATGTTGGCTTAGGATTGTGGATGGCTTTCATGGATCTGCTCGTTGGTTCATCTAGGTCATTAGATCATCTGTTTAAATATCAGGTAAATTAATTGTCATTTTACAGGGACATCATATGCTTGGGTATTAGTGCTTGAATAAAAATATGATAGCAGTAATTTGCAAAGGAACATCATTCATAATAACATGATTTAGTAACGTTTAAAAAATAAAACTCGCTAAACAATCCGCTAGTGTATCATACCTTTTAAATGAGCGAAAGTTGTTAGTACATCGCTACCGGTTACATGTTCTAGTGAAATTATTCAGTTCCGAATATTTACTGTTGCGAGAATTTGTCATCATGGCAACCAATGCATTGTTGCAGACCAAACAATTTTGGACAGTAACACAGTGCCTAACGAATACTGGGACTTAGAAAGGCTTAAAGAAAAACTAGCAACTCTAGAGCTAGCAATATTGCCTTTCTGTTTCATACGTAAGTATATTCTTTTGTGTTATAATTGTTTACTGCTTCGCAGTAATTTTGTTTTCTGCTTCCCGGTGATTCGTTTACTTGCACTATCCTTTCGTTTTTTGGTTTATGTAGTCTTATCCCTATTCATTTGTGTTATATTTGTTAACTGCTTCACAATGATTATTTTTACTTGTGCTACATTGCGTATCGATGTGGTCGTCGGCTTAGCACGATGGTGGCGCGACTGCTTGTCAAGCAAGAGGCCCGGATTCAATTCCCAGTACCGGCATGGGGACTTTCTCCCGCTGGAAGACCCGATCTGGGGTGCACTCAGTCTTGTGAGGTCCCTCTGGGAGGGCAATTAAGGAGCTACTTGAGGAGACAGGTTGTGTATACCGCGTTAACCGGTCGGGAGGGACTCGAGGTGCTAACCACTTCCCACCCTCCAGTACTGCACCCCATCCATGATGGTTGTAATGGGCAGAGATGGGGGTCGCAATGATCGGGTAGTAAGCCTTGGGGCATTTTTGGGCTGTTGTGCCACAGAGGTTATTACCTTTCTGGGTAAAAGTTAACTTTGACTACAGAACGAATTTCATTGCCCCCCCCCCCTTTATAAACCTTTAATTTAATTTGCTCTTTCAAAAGTCCCTAGAAATAGTTTTCCATTGTTACCCCTTATTTTGATCCAGTTCATATACATACACAACCTAACCTCAAAATCTCATAACCAGAGGAACCTGTCGTTCGCATCGGCTTGCTATGGCCTAACATCCCCACTTGCCTCATATTCATTTCTCAAAAACACTTAGAGAACACAAGATCCATTCAACTTTAACTTACCTTAATATTTTGACTGATACAACACATGAGCTGCTTTCCTTAGGCTTATATTTCCACTTGAACAAATAGTCTGCAATAACTGTGTTTAGTAAAGAGCTCATCAATTTGCTCTGAGGAAAACTCAATGCACCAAAACTAACTCAGCACACAATCACTTTCACATCTGCTCAACATCGTGGCCATTACATTTTCTTTTCTAATTCACAGCTGTTAACCAACTCAAAATATTGAACAGCCTATCACATGACCAAATCATCAAATATCATTGACCACAACATTGACCCATACCATTTGGCGGAACAATTAACCAATGAGATCATACCTTCCGAATCATGAAAGCTGGGGGTTTATCTAGTAGTACACAAAAATGTGCTAAGTCCTAGAAATTAGTAAACACTTTAAACATTAATTACTCAAGAACAAAGCACTTCTGAAACATACTCCAAATAGAACTATGGCTCAAAATTAAGGGTAAGTACACTCTACACTTGGAAAAATTCATAAATCTATTCTGAAGTTAAACCAAACTTTTTCCCCCTTTTTGATTTGTCCTATACCTCTATTATTCACTTATTATATTTGTTTGCTGCAACATGGTGGTTATTTACTATTTTGTGCTTCTCTATAGCTGCAGTGTATTACATTTTGCAACTGTATGTGTGTTTCTTATAGTTGCAGCAGTTTTATTTCTCAACAGTTATCACCTGACATTGCACATTAACAGACCACAAATCAATCAATAGCATAAATTATGTAAATATTCAAGGATTGAGTATAGATAAATCATTTACCCATGCTGGACATGCACAGAAATTACGATCAATAACCAGTAAAAACTTGTGGCAATTTGGATTTGAAAATACTGAAAATGTTAACATGTTCAGATTTGAAATAATCTGCTAGATTGCCAAGATTTGAACTGCTTGGGATCATTGGCATTTAGCTTCACATATTCCTCGGCTATGCAGTCACTTTTAGCTGCAACTGATCCACTGCTCTATTTATAACAAAATCTCTCAGCTACACTTTGCAGCTTAGGGCCCTAAAAATTTATAACAGACCAGTAAGTAACTATATAGCAGCTCTAATGCTTTGGCAGAATAACAAAATGACCAAATTCAAATCACACAAGGAAATAACTGGAAACTTAATGTGGGAACAAATATAAAATACAGGGACACCAAAATAACAAGAAACATGACTTAACCAATGACATCATAACAAAGTCTTAAGCGAGAAAACTTTTTTTTCGGCCTTTTCTGCTCTGACTTCTCTTTATTATTTATTTTATATGTGATTATACTCCTCTCTTTCCCAGAAATCACATTTCACAAATTAACATACTCTTATCTACAAATGCCACAAACATCACATACTTGCACATTTACAGCTATGATTTGTTCTCACAATCCTACGTCTTACAGTCCCACAACATATCCAATGTACTGTTTGAACATGCTTCAATTTCACAACAAAAATTTCTTTAGTGTGGACAACCTAGAAAGCACCACCTAATCTGTGCACAACACACAAAAATAAAGCCCCACAGTGGATATGCAAATCACTGACTGGAAATTGTGGACAATATTAATAACATAGGCTACAACATCTACCTCTTCCATTATTAATCCAGATTAAAACTGTTGCAAATACTAACCTGTGTAATAAGTATCCATCTAGAAAGTATATTTTAAATGAAATGCGATCATTTTGAAATGTAGCCCACCTACACATGCTAACTAAGAAGCTTTTTGTTTATTTATGCGCATGCACGCAGTAACCCAGACCTAAGGGAAAACCAGTTGAAATTACTAAACACAAATTACTTCTTTTTTTTTTTTTAACGAAAAGGTTCCGTGTGTTTGTGAACAACCTAGCTAAATATCAAACTTTGTATTTAATATGACTGAGATACAGAAGTTTGTAATTGTGATTAAAAATCTTGTTGAGTCGGAATTAGCAACATAGAACATCACTAAGAGAGAATTTTGCTAGGACATGTTTCAAGGCATGTGCTTCTCATTGTCAACATCTCCAATTGATGCAGCATTGGCTTTGTTGTTGACATTGTTATATACTTTCAAAGGGTACTGTGTGATGGCAAATCAAAATTCATGATGTGTTTTTCTTTATGATGTGAATTTTTTCTCAATAGATAAAAGAAGAATTGGACACATGTCAGTGGTACCTTATTGTAGATTTATGGCATGTAAAAGAATCTCATGACCAGCATCCAGAAATAAAACTTAATTTTATATCATCTTATCCTAAAATGAAGTGAATATATTCATGAGCTATACAAATTAAAACAACATTTATCACTATTTCAACCAAATATTTGTAAATTGATAACTTTTATAATATATTATCCGAATTTTGGACCTCTGATGCCCCTGGGCAAAAAAAAAAAAAACATTTGCTGCCACCCCCCCCCCCCAACCTGAAATACATATATTACTTAAATTTTCACAACTTAGAGAATGGTTTCACTAGTTTGGATACTTAAGTATGAGTGGCAAACACCATAAGTGAGTTTATTAAAATTTAAGTAGAAACATCTTAATAGAAAGAGCTTACACTAAAGAGGCATTTTGCTGCCCTTGGGCAGTTGACTGGTGCCCTGCCACAAATACAGCCCTGATCATAGGTAACCTTTCCTCATTCATCTGCTTCATATGCCGAGTCCAATTTTTCTTATTCTGTGTAATTTTCCTCTTATTATTCCAACACGGTTTAGGCATTTACTGGTTCTGGTCTCATATTTGTTGAATCCATCTGTTTTAGGGGTTGTCTTCTTCTTAGGTTTGTAACAAAAACCTTGTTTGGGTATTCTTTCTTCTGGCATGTGTGGAGATGTTCAACCATTTTGAATCTCAAAAATGAGAATAAAACTGGTAAAAAAAAGGATGCCTGAAAACTCTTAAGACAATTAACGTTCCACTGCTTAAGCAGTATATTGAAACTTCAATAACCTGTTTTCCTGGAACTAAAGCTGATATCTGGAAGTCAAGTATTGGTTTAGTTACAGTATTATCTAATACCAATTAGTCTATTTGAAAACTAGGTTCATTGGATCCCATAAAGAGACATCATTTCCTGCACATTTTCTTGTTCAGATTGCCACCTTGGAAATTACTCCTTGTAAGCTTTACATAATATCTGAAGCTTGTGTTACATATATCTTACCATTGTGATAAATCACCAGAATCTTGAGGCACCTATTTAAGATCTTCACTTCTGTGAAGCAAATTTTCCAGAAGAAGAAAGCACATTCTGTTTTGTTAATAAGAAATGTGAATCAGCCCATGATAACCAACAATGATAGTTTCCTCAAGTTCAAAACAGACACTGCTAAGGAAACTTGCCTGGCTCCACTTTATTCACACAGCATGGTTATCACACTAATGCAGAATACATTATTAATAAAATTTTAATTTTAACATGTTGAGTTAACAAGGTTGTAGACATTTTCTCTCCTTCTGATATTCAAATATGTATGCAATTTTGACATTTTAGCATGGACTAAAAAAGGGATTAAAATACATCTGTCTCTTTCAGGAAATTCATGTACGTGATTTTGGTGGGAAGTTGGTGATTACAGCATTTGTCTTGAATGCATTAGTAGGGTAAGTTTTAACTGAAACTGTTAATGTAAGAGAATACTAGAAACTAGTGCTTTCTAGAATATTAAGTTGTATACAAAGTTTTGTCCTTAGCTCTGTGATATTTTTGGGATTTTGTAGCTGATCCCATTGTGAAACAACTGCACAAAAGGGAATAATTTGCAAGCAAGTGTATCCTCCATATACTACATTCATTAAGTTACACCAAGTGTTTATTTATTTCAAACTTCTGCAAGCAAAATTTGATAGGAATGTTAGGGCTCCTTATTTAATGGCAGCTAAAGTGTGTAAAAATAATTTTAAAAGCCAAAAATACTTGAAATAATTCAGTTGCATTATTTTGTATATATATAAATATAGAATAGTCGCCTGGGTAGTGTGTTGGTAGCATGTTTGCCTCACATTCAACAGGCCGTGAGTTCGAATCTGGCTTAGGGTGAGTTACCAGGGTAAGGTTTTTTTTGGGGGTTTTCCTTTATCCTGAGAAGCCTCCACCTGCTGAGGGGTAACAATAGTCATTTATCCTAGGATAAAAAAGAAGGAAGAATTACAGATAACACTTGTCACACAATAGAACAAGCTGAAGGACCTCTGTGCCATTGCTTGGTTATGGGTATTGGAGCTCAATTTTTCTCTCTCTCCCATATTAATCTGTGAGAGTAAACCCATACAACCTACGTGTATATACGAGAAAAAAAAAGAATGGCCTAGCTCAAAAATGGAAAGTTGAATACATAATACCATATGTTATAAGGGAAAAAAAAATCTGATGTGTTCCATTCACATAACTTTCTGTACATTTCTGCAATAAATTATTTTTAAAAAGCTTATGCTTCCATTTACTTCATGCTAATCAAGAAATAAATTGGCAGAAATAGTCTTATTACTTGCTTCCTTGTAAGTAGAAGCAAAATAAGGTAGTACAATAGGTTAAAGTGATAGTCAAAAGCTGGTTGCTATGTGACTGAAGTTCCTTTGTTTGTGTGGATAGGAGTAGACAAATTCCTGTATGAGAAAAGTGTGTTTTTCAAAGCTGAAACCAAAAACAAGGAATATCTCAAAAATGACCAACTCCACGAAAAAGATACATATGACATAAATTGTGTGTTTTTATGTGCTCTACATATTTTGTGTAGCAAGTTTTTGTCCATCTCCTATGGTTTAGCAGTTATGCAAAATTCCGTAAAATTGATCCAGAATAAAGTAGTCTTCACAGGCTATTGCCAGAAAATTCAACATATACATTTTATTTGTCAGGTAAATATCTTTAATATACGATATTTTAATCAAAATCGGTACTGCCATTTTTTGAGAAAATCAACATTTTTGAATAAAGTTCCATGTAAAGGGTAGTTGGGGATGGGGGGATTTTTCTCAAAATCTTTGTGTCACATCCCTGGAAGATATTAAACTTAAATACCAAGTTTGGTGTTTTACCGACTTTTCGTTTTTGAGTTATTGTGTTCACACACACATACACGACCTTTTTCTGAAAATGCTTTTTTTTTTTTTTTTTATATACAAGGGACCCTAAAACATATATTTCTGGTGAAATCTCGGTATCACATTTTTGGGTGCAATGCAATACCTTCTGTGTAAACTATGTACATAGTACATATAGAGAAAGTAAAAATAGTTATGAAAAATGTGTAGCTCATCAAATGATTAAATTTGTGTCAAGGTACCTATATTGTAGGATTTGAAAACTATTTGTGCTGTTGTTATTTTGAATCTGTCAAGTTTTAAGCAGTAGCGTAAAATAAGTGGTGTCATTCTTCTGTTTCTCCTAAATTCATGCATATACTATATAAAAGTAAGGCAAGCATATACAAAGCAGTTCACTGTCATTTCAGCATTTATGCACTCTGGTGTGTGCCATTGAAGGTGTTTCGAAATGATTTATGGCAACATTTATCACAACAGAAAGTAGATAAAATAAGCTGTTGTATAATTAAGTGCTAGTCATACAGAAATGTTTATGGTCTCCCCCCCCCCCCCCTCAACCAAATAAATTCCAATAATGCTCTGGTTTACCTAATAGATTATTGGAGCTTTTCTCCCTGAAGAAGGGCAGATGCCAGAGAATCAATAAATACTCAGGATCATCAAATGAAATTATTGTGTATTTGTTCTTATTAGATGTGGAGCAACTGTAATTCCAGTTTTTGTAATTTTTATGAGAAAATTTAATATAGCTCGTAGTAGGTGTATAAGGTAAGAGTATACAAGACAAGCTTGCATGCAGGAGGAAAATGCAAATACAAATTGCATGCCTCCTACCAACCTTAGTGCATAAAAAGCATTTAAACTTATGTTAATATTATTTTTACTAAAGTAAATTTATTAATATTGGTTTAGTTATAAATTTAATTTGAATTGTATAAGTAGTTCTTCTTTTACATGAACAGGAAGTGATTGTTGAAATTGGAAATTACAGAAAAAACTGGTATGTGTACATTAGTAAAACAAACAATATACCATTAGCATTATCAAATGTGCACAAATAAAAATATTAAAGAAAGTTTAATTCTTTGTGAACACAATTTGTCTTTCAGGTTATTATCAAATCACCTAAAGCCCTCAGTGAGATGATACTTCTCATTTCTTACACTGTCATGCAAAATATAATTTCTTTGTTTTCCTGTTTGGGATCTGAAATTTGATGTGCTGAACTGAATAGTGGTATCCATTTTTCTGTATCGTGTACGGTTTATTTTACAAATCACAAAATAAATTTCTCAGCAATGAATAAAAAGAAATACCTATGTACTTGTAAAAGAAGATGTAGGTTACTTTCCCCTGGCCGGAAGGATGCATGCATTGATGTATGTTACTGTCCTGGCTGAGTTACCTCATTTTTCAAGCACCAGTGGTAGTCCATTAACATTGCAATGTTCCACTGATCCTGATATCTCTTCTCTATCTCCTTGATTTCTTGATGAAATATTTCACCTGTTTCATTACTGAGGGATCCAAAGTATTGGGAAAATAGTCTAGTACAAAAAGTGGGGTTCTAAACTCAATATTCGGGAGCTTGTATCTTGTGTAACTTAATTGACTGCCTCTTTGAAAGGACACCATGTTTGTACTTCTCTATCATTATTCATGCATCCAAAAATGCACTGTCCTTCATTAACTATCTTTCTGATATCTATCAAATATACCCTCTTTTATATTACCTCCTGACATCACAGAAAATTTACAGCTGCCTAGCTACTTAATACACAAACAATTCTTGTTGAGTGCTTTCACAAATTGTTTCATAATACCTATTTTTATATGCTAAGGAGGCAATAACAGTTTCTTTGGCTCACTCCCAGGGCCTACTACATTAGGTATGAGTTTGGTGCACCTAGGGTTCTGAGGCAACCCTGAGGGAGTCACTTCATGTGGGCAACCTCTTGAGTGGTGTGGAAGACTGTCCATCAATACATGCACCCACATGTAGGCTGTGCATGGAGACCTGTGTCGGTGGAAAAGACTATCCTGATTGTTTGAGGATTGCATACTTGAGCCTGGGCTTCTGTCTTTCAGTGACTGGGAAGGATGCGCAACCAAAAACACCACTTTGGTTTCGCTATCCAAAAGGGTATAGATAAAATTGCTGGTGTGGTCCAATCTTGCATTAGAGCCTGCAATAGAACACTCCTGGTTGAGGCACTTTAAGCATCCCAGGCAGTAATATTACTGAAAGCCAATATGTTAGGTAGTTATCAGGTCAAAATCAAGAAACACAAGACCTTGAACTCTTTGTGCAGCATTATCACCACCCACGCATTGGGCAATTTGTCCAATGAGCTTCACAAGAAGATCTGGCAGCACATCACATGTGTGTAGGGTTCAACGGAAGATAAATTTCAAATTTGTGTCTGTTCCTTGCCTTTGATTGGGTAGACCTCCCCAAAGCATTAAAGCTTGTCCCCATTTTATAGAGGAGAGAATGATCTAGGACATACAGGTGAGGGAGGAGGTGTCCTTCGAAGACCGTAGGCTCCTGCATCCGCTGATCCCATGCTCCAATACCATAGCTCAGTTGCAGCTAAGCCAGTACAGAGTTGAGAAATTGCGACTCAGACCTGCAATACAAACAGGCCATCATTGCAGAGAAGATTTCTCATTGCCAGGTCACAGACAAAGACCTCATCTGCAAAATCTGCCATCATAAGGAGCACTCTGGCAGCACAGTCACCCAAATCGTTGACCTCGGGCAATCACACCACTACACCTGTAGGATATGCTGCACCAGCAAAGAATTTTAAGACAAGTTGTGTGAGAACTGATTTCCTGAGTATCTAAGGAAAGAAAAAGTCTACGCCACTCTCCACGCAGATCGTCTTCTGAGGAACCTTCATAGATTCCTAAGGAGGAGCACAGATCAGCGATCACCATCTTCGCAGATCAGTAGGTTCGAGGTTCTTGATCCGAAATTCTCTATTGGTAAGGGACCCTTCGCTGTGGAGGGGATGGAACAGGATGATTCTGCCCTCACTGCCAAGCAGACAATGTGTAAGCGGCAGGATCATGCTCCTGAAAAAAGTGTTAGTCCGATGGCCAAAAAGAATAAATGAAACTGACCAGCACAGCCAAATATGTGGAAACATCAATCAATTCTTTATGGGATAATAGACTAATCTCTGACCACAAGACAATGTTACATCAGGCACTATTCTGCTACACAGTGTGATTTGTCACTGGTAGGGTGATCCTGCACATAGGGGCACTATGATGCCTGTCAGAGGTGATAATTATGTTGAATCCATCTCCTTACAGTCTGACATCCAGCCAGCTGCTGTAAGGATTAAGCTGCCATCTGTCAGATTCACCATTTGCAGTATATATCTGCCTTCATCTAATGATCTCTTTCGCACCAATTTGGAACACCTATTTTCCCAGCTAACAAATACACTTCTGTTGGTAGGGGATGTGAATACCCACTTTGGGGCTCACCTCAGGCTTGTAAGAGAGGTCAACTTATTGCTGATTTCTTGGATAATGATAACCTATCTCTCCTGAATACAGGAGAGCTTGCATTTCTTTCTGATGCCTTTCAATAGTTTTACACACCTGGATATAGCAGTTTGTTCTTCGGTTAGCAGTTTCCTTACATTGGAATACGGTCTCTGATTTACGTACTAGTGACCACTTTCTAATTCTTATTAGTCTAGGATAGCAAAAAGATATGGAACAAGTTTGTAGCACCATTTAAATGACATGTCCCTTTCTCTGTCATTGGGATAAATTGAGGCATGTGGCTAGGAAATCAACCCATATGCTGATAGCCAGTCTTAAAACACCTGCCAATATTGTTGATAAGTATGAGGTGGCTGGCTAACACTTAAGGCAGTTCTTTCACCCAGGTATCTAGCTCAGAAAGTTATTTGCCTGATTTTCTTACAGTTAAGGCTCAGGTGGAATGTCGAGGGTTCTCCTTTCGTTCCCGAAACCTCACCAGAGTTAGACCATGCTCTTTCATCTTAATGAAACTCTGCACCAGATCCAATGGGATCTATGTCCAAATGTTGCAACAGCTCTCCTTGATGTTTTTGTTTTTGCCTATTTGTTTATATTTAGAATGCCTGAGGTGTTCGTTAGAGAAAGAGAGAGAGAGAAATTCCAATGCTTTTTGTTTTATATTTAGTTGCAGTGTTCACAGTTGATTTTGTATTTTCAGGGTTTTTAGATGGTGGTGATTTTAACAAAATGTTTTATATTATGTAATATGGGTCCAATACTATGTTACTGTTGTTAAAATTCATTTGTAACCTATTCAGTGCCCAGGGTAGTATGTGAATTTCCTGAATTCTTTCATTTTCTCTTTCTGTTGAGTGTGTGTGTATGTGCGTGTGTGTCTAGAGTTTTATTTTTGGGTACTCTTTAACTGCAGTGGTTCTCAGCATTCCAGTCTGTATTGGGCATGAAAGACTGCTTAATTTTGCACAGAGGCATCTTTATCAGGTTGAGGTTCTTTTACCTGCCGTAAATCTATGACACAGGACCAACAGCTTTACTTCCCTTCCAAAGGAAGCCATTCTAAGGATTTTTATGCCTGATAAAATCGATCACCCCCCCCTGCCGGGTTTGAACCCACGACCTTGGTTATAAGAAGCTATCACTACACCACGAAGGACAACTGTGTGTGTTTTTTTTAAGAGGCTGTTCTCTGGGTTTTTATTATTTATTTCTATACCTTCTTATCCTCTGGACAATATTTTATAATTTGTATATGAGGCTCTTGTAGACTTCTTTTAATAGATTAAGTATTCATTTAAATAGAGAAGAATACAAGAAAGAATGTAAACAAATAGTGAAATCACTAGAGAATAGTAGCTTTGATAAGAAGTTACAACGTTAAATAGGAGAAAATAATTACACACACTCACAGAATAAAAACCGAAAATAAAAGCTCTGATGTATCCTATTCATATGCCTTTTTGTATCTGCTCTGCAAACAAACTATTCTTCTATATACTTTTTGCTAATGGGGATAAACATTAGCAGAAATGATCTTATTACTTAGTTCCTTATAAGTTAAAAGGAAATAAAGGAATATGATAGTAAAGTTTTTAAAAGCTGTCAGTATGCATCATTGAAATTGAATTCTCTTTCTATGGCCAGGAGTAAAACAAGAGAGATATGAAGCAGACGAGTGCTCCCCGTTTCAGAAAAGTTCAAATATTTTAAAATTGAACTCGACAACAGGGAATATCTTGGAAATGGTTAGTTCCACAAAAAACTGTATATGACATAAATTACGTGTTTTAATGAGATCTACATTATTTGTGTAGCAAGTTTTTGTCTATCGCTTACAGTTTACTACTTATGCAAAAGTCAATCAGAATTAGTAGAATTTTAGGGGTTATTCCTAAGAAATATTCTTCATCCTAAGAAATCAGAATATACACTTTTTTTTTTTTTGTGCATGTTCAACATTTTAATCAAAATCGTTAGAGCCATTTTTAGAAAATCAAAAATTCCAAAAAAATGTTCCATGTAAAGAGTAGTTTGGAGTGGGAGGATTTTTCTGAAAATTTTTGTGCTGCATCCTTGAAAGATACTGATATTAAATTCAGTATATCCTTGATTATCTGGAGGTAATGTGGGGGAGAAAAAGCATGAATAATTGAGAAACCCATAATTTAATGCTATTAAGGTACAATATACATATGTAAATAGGAAATTACATTTAAAAGCTTTTTTTCAAATGCATTCTTTGTTCAAAAGTTTATTCTACTTCTGTGATGTTGATTTGCTTCTGAGAGGAGTAGACATTTTTTCACACAGCACTTCAAATTTTTCTTGCAGCATTGATGTTATTGTACTCAAACCCTCTGCTCCATATAATCTAGAAGAGTATTAACACCAATGCAGTAGAATGACTAATCACTGTCATCATCCACACATTTCACATCCATTGTCCTCAGAATACAGGATAATGAAACAGCTGACTTTCTAGCCAAGAAAGGTAGTGAAATCACACCAAATTCATCTGATCTATCAAAAGAATCATTATATCGACATGTAATAAAAAAAAAATTAAAGAAGGTAATGTATTACAAACAAAAGGAAAACTATGGGAAAATGTATGTAATAACATGACCAGAATTACTACACTACCAAGAAAATCCTCTGTAGCAACTTTCAGACCCATGACTGTCTCAGTAAACATTTATTCAAGATTGGTATAGTGAGATCTCCTCTGTGTCCTTTCTGTACACCTAAAGAAAATATGGATGGAAACCATCTACTGCGCTGCCCAACCTTTAGTCAACATGATAATATAACATCAAAATACTGGAATGCAAGAGAGCAAATGGCTTCCTTGCCAACTGCTCAACAACCAACCAACCACTTTAGAACTAAGCCACTCTCCTTCAGAGTAAGTTCACAAATGTCGTGACATTGTTTGAATCTGGTTAGCCAGCCAGATGAGGCATTAAATTTTCCCTCTATCATAGAGATTCAAGAAAAAATTGAGCCATATCAGCACACATCGCATCTGAAACCATGACACTTCTGCTCATGCTTTTTTGGTCCAGAATTATAACAATAGTTCCTGATAAAATTCTGTATTTTCTGTTTATTGTTTTTAATGTCTTTGTAACAATCCCATAATCAGCAAGTTTTGCAACAGTTTCCCCCTTCTCAAATGTTTCAATTAATTCTATTTTTAATGTCAACACATGTTTGTGTTTGTTTGTTTCTCTGCCATTTCTTTTAACTTGCTTTGTTGACATGCTGATTAACATAAGAAAAACTGAACTTGTTTTTAATTTACATGGAACAGTCAGGCCAAAAGCAATAGAAATGATACTCTGCTGTCACATGGTGATCATTTAAGCAATGGAAATGGTACTTATTATCATGCGGCATGACCTTTATTGCTGTTTCCTAAAGAAAAACAATCTCTTTTGGGGGGGGGGATACATGGATAATGTGCAAATCGAATAATCGGGAGTATACCATACTAAGTTTGATATTTAATACAGTTTTCATTTTTGAGTTATGCTGTCTCCCCCTTACACGTAGAAACTAAGCTTTTCCTAAAAATGATTTTTTTTTAATTCAGGGGTCCTCAATACATGTATTTCTGGTGAAATCTCTTATTCAATTTTTGGGTGAAATAACATACCATCACTTCTTACTCTATACATTATAAAGTTAAAAGCCAGGAAATTCACCTACATGTGATAAAAAATACATGTGAATTTCTAATGCACAGAGAAAATCATGAGTGTAGCATATTAGATTTTTGACATCATTGTGGCAAGCTGGATTTGTTTAAATATGATGCAGTCACAAACATACAGACAGCTCAATATTATATATTTTAATTTATATTAGATAAAATAGTTTTGTATCCTTTATCTTCCTGTTTAATTCTATAAGAAAATGTAATGGTTTGTTGCAGGGCTCTGGGATTATGGTTTATCGTACAGCGAACAAAGCAGTGCTTAGACTTTTCATCAACAGCTCATCTCGTACACTTAATTGTCTGCTGGTATTACAATGGTCACTTTCCAAGTGGTTTCTCTTGGTGGTTGCTGAATTTGGTGTGCCTCGCCATCATGTGTGTTTGTGGTGAATTTTTGTGTATGAGAACAGAACTGCAAGCTATTCCATTGAATATGGGACCAAAGGCAGATTTATAGCAATGTATTATAAATATCTGTATATAAAGTATATTTTGTGCAAATGGACTGAATTATAGTATCAATAGGTAGAACTATACTAAGCTTTGTTTTGTATTTAAATAAAAGACATTGCTCATTCCAAACAAAGCAGCTTTTTATCTGCATGCATAAAGACAAAATTATGGCTTGTATGATACCTTGAAGCTGTTTACCCCATGGTTTAATGCATAATGTGTCCATATTTCCTCAACTTCCTTGTTCAAAAAGTACAGGTGAGATCATTTTTTATCCCATGACACAGTTGCTTTTAATCATGAAAGCCCCTACCATGAAAGGACCTACATTTAAATAGTGTCCCTATTTCATAGATTTATGGTTACAAATGTTGTGAACTCAATTTTAAATAAAAGCTGGTTAATTTGTAAACTTTGAGAATGAATCCAGATAAATGTTTGACAAATGTCAATCTACCATATTCTTGTTTTGAAGCATAGCCAAACATGCATTATAAAAAATCACTACATATCTATGTTAAGTCTCCATACTTGCAATATTTTTGGTGTTATGTGTTTCATTAAACTATAAGACATAATATAAAGCTATTTGATTATATATGAGGTCAGATTTTAGCCTTTTTAGTGCTGCAAGCCGATCCGATTGGCTTTCTGAAACCAGCTGAAAAAACCAGAGGCCTGCCAAGTCTTTCTGGCATAAAGTGCCACAGCATTTTAAGCAGAATTAGCTATTGTGAAAAATCATGTAAAATCAGCTGTGTATAATAGCTATAGTGGTTGAAATTTAAGCATAAAGCCTAGTGAATATACAGGGTTACTACAAAAGAAATAGACAACTTCAACTGCCTGTAAAACAAAAACTATTAAGAGATAGCAACCTAATTATTTTGGAGGTATGTTGAGAAACTCTCAAAGTTTCGTTTGTTACTATTGGTAACGCTGTAGTGTTTTGTTTGTTGTTGCAGAAGCTGAAATGGCGGAAAATCCTGTGGAAAAGGCATATTGCGTGTTGGAATTTGCTGGAACGCAATCAGCAACTGTTGTCCAATGACATTTTAGAACACGCTACCACAAAACGCCACCGACTAGACAGTCAATCTACGACTGGTATAGAAAATTCGAGACAACGGGATGTTTGTGCAAAGGAAAGAGCTCTGGAAGACCAAGAGTTTTGGAAGAAAACGTTGAACGTGTTCGTTCTGCCTACATAAGAAGCTCACAGAAATCGACATCTAGGGCAAGCAAGCAATTACAAATTCCACAGCAAACTGTATGGAAAATCTTGCGGAAGCGACTGCACATGATGCCTTACAGATTACAGATGTTGCAGTTTCTGAGTGAAGAAAATAAGGTCATACGGCGTGACTTTTGCATCGACATGTTGCGACATGATGAAGACGATGCTGGTTTTTGTGAGCGCATCATTTCATTTTTGTGGTAACGTGTTCTAAAATGTCGTTGCGTTCTAGCAAATTTCAACATGCAATATGCCTTTTCCACAGGATTTTCCACCATTTCAGCTTCTGCAACAACAAACAAAACACTACAGCCTTACTAATAGAAACAAACGAAACTTTGAGAGTTTCTCAACATACCTCCAAAATAATTAGGTTGCTATCTCTAATAGTTTTTGTTTTACAG
Source organism: Hymenopus coronatus (assembly GCA_030762935.1). Lineage (NCBI taxonomy): Eukaryota > Metazoa > Arthropoda > Insecta > Mantodea > Hymenopodidae > Hymenopus > Hymenopus coronatus. The sequence goes on along the minus strand of CM060889.1, from coordinate 18,172,214 downwards.
GCAGTTGAAGTTGTCTATTTCTTTTGTAGTAACCCTGTAACATAGTAGCAATATGTGTATACTAATGTATATGAGGTGTTATAGGTTCGACTCAATGATGAATGATGTTTGTGTAGAATAAATGCTATTTTCAGAATATAAGTTAAAAAATCTGATGTGTTCCATTCACATGACTTTCTCTACATCTGTGCAACAAATCATTGCTAAAAAGCTAATGCTTCTATTTACTTAATTCTAATCAAGAAAAAAATTAGCAGAAATAGTCTTATTACTTGCTTTCCTCTAAGTAGAAGCAAAATAAGGGAGTACCATAGGTTAAAGTGACAGTCAAAAGCTGGTTGCTATGCAACCGAAGTTCCTTTGTTGGTATAGATAGGAGTTGACAAAGTCCTGTGTGAGAAAAGTATAACTTTTTAAAACTGAAACCAAAAACAAAAAATATCTCAAAAAAGATAAACTCCACGAAAAAAATGCATATAACAAAAAATTGTATGTTTTAAAGTGCTCTACATTTTTGTGTGTTAAGTTCTTCTCCATCTCTTACGGTTTAGCAGTTATGCAAAATTCCATAAAATTCATCTAGAATACTTCAGAAGCTGTTCCCAGAACATTCAAGATATATATTTTGTCAGGTAAATATCTTTAATATATAATATTTTAATCAAAATCATTAAGTCATTTTTCAGAAAATAAGAATTTTCGAAAAAAGTTCCATGTAAAGGGTAGTTTGGGGTGGAGAGATTTTTTTCAAAATATTTGTGTCGCAGCCCTGGAAGATGGTAAACTTAAATACTAAGTTTGGTATTTTACCAACTTTTCGTTTTTGAGTATGTTCACACACATATGTGCAGACCTTTTTGTGAAAATGCTTTTCTTGAATACAGGGGACCCTAAAACATATATTTCTGGTGAAATCTCAGTATCAAATTTTTGGGTAGAGTGCAATACCTTCTCTATACACTATGCACATAGTACATATAGAGAAAGTAAAAATGTGTAATTAAAAGTACTCATCAATAAATCACTTTGGTAACAAACCCTGGAACATGTTGGGATCAACTGTATATTTGGCATTATATTTATAGGTGTTTATATTTTCAAATATTAAAGAAAAACAATCATGATGCTAATATTAATGTTATTAACAAAGGAATACTGCAGATATGGTAAATAGAAATGGAGACGTAACCAAACTAATAGCACACAAGTGGCTCAGAAAATTAGTGCACACATATATATTACACACTTATGAGTGGCTCCTCGCGTGGTATGGTCATCTGACACACACAGTTCTTGACTGATAGCTTTGTTGAGGTGAATGGCACATAACACACTGCCTTTCCTTTTTCCAGATAACTTCATATCGCAGACTTATGGTAATTAGAACAGTGTAAATCTTATCTCATGTAGACAGCCATTCTTTGCTTATTGAATCTACCAGAACAATAAAACTCTAATCTTGTCATTTTCTATCCAATGCTATTTTCCAGATGTAGAAATATGATCATCTTCTCAAGACAAGTTGATGAAATTATCAATTGTTTGTGTTGGAGAATGAGGTGGGGGATGTCTGGTGTAATGCCACCATTTCACAATCCCTATCAGACATTAAATCATCAACATTAACATTACATTGTTTTCAGAATAATGCTACAACTTATCAACACCAGCTAATAACATTTCACAGGAACTGCTTGCCATTTTACGAACAAAGTACACACATACAATCGTAAACTGAGGGGCTTTTCACTATTGTAAAACTAAAACTTACCATTATTAACCAACCAGTATAAGGAGAAAGGTAGAAGGTGAGAATTCCATTAGTATATGTTGTCACAAAAAAGCTTACCCATGAAGAACAACCACACAGAGAGCAGGAGAACCATGTTGAAATCCCGGCTGTGGCATTGAATTTTTCAACTGGTTCCAATTTTACCCTAAAGGATTTTGCAGGCAGTCAGTCAGTCAGTCAGTCATGCATGCATGATTGGCTCTGGTACTCTTTGGGGGGGGGGGACTTTCAAAGCCGACCAGTTCGTCTTTGGCACTTTAGATGGTAGCAGCCACTAAAGTGTATTGCATTAAGAGGGTTAACAACATGCCTGGGTAGTGTGGTGTTAGCGTGTCTGCTTCACATTCAACAGGTCATGAGTTCGAATCTCGCTTAGGGTGAGTTATCCGGATAAGGTTTTTGAGTTTTCCCTTATTCTGAGAAGACTAATATTGAGTGATGATGACCTCTAATTGATATATGTTTCAGAATACACTTTACTGTTTTGTACACTCCATTGATTAAGTTAAGGCCAATTATTGGATTTTTAACCTGTATGTTCATGGCACAATTAAGGTTATAAATGTAACACATTTGTTATTTTAGGAAAAATTAAGGACAAAACGTATTTTATCTTATTTTCCAAAATAATCACCTAAATCTGAAAATTAATAATTGGAAGGAAATCCAAAATTTGGCACAGGCCATAGGATTAGCAATCAAAAAAGAAAAATCTGATGTGTACCCTTCACATGACTTTCTCTATATCCCTGCAACAAATTATTCTTAAAAAGCTTATACTTCTATTTACTTATGCTAATCAGAAAAAATTAGCAGCAATATCTTATTACTCGCTTCCTTGTAAGTAGAAGCGAAATGAGGGACAACCATAGGTTAAAGTGATAGTCAAAAGCTGGTTGCTATGTCAATGAAGTTCCTTTGAGGAGTTGACAAGTTCCTGTATGAGAAAAGTATACGTTTTTCATAACAGAAACCAAAAATAAGGAATGTCTCAAAAACGACCAACTCCACGAAAAAAATGTATATAACATAAATTGTGCGCTTTAATGTGCTCTACATTTTTTGTGTAGTAAGTTTTTGTCCACCTCTTACGGTTTAGCAGTTATTCAAAATTCAGTAAAATTCATCCAGAGTAAACTACTCTTCAGAGGCTATTCCCAGAAAATTCAAGATATACCTTTAATATACGAAATTGTAATCAAAATCGTTAGCCATTTTTGAGAAAATCAAAATTTTTGATAAAGATAAAAAGTTCCATGTAAAAGGTAGTTGGGGGTGGGGGGATTTTTATCAAAATCTTTGTGTCGCATCCCTGGAAGATATTAAACTTAAATACCAAGTTTGGTATTTTACCGACTTATTGTTTTTGAGTTATTGTGTTCACAGACACACGGACCTTTTTGTGAAAATGCTTTTTTTGGATATTGGGGATCCTAAAACATATATTTCCGGTGAAATCTCGGTATCAAATTTTTTGGTGGAGTGCAATGCCTTCTCTATACACTATGTACATAGTGCGTATAGAGAAAGTAAAAATGGCCATACATAAGAGATATCATTGCAATAAAAAAAAAAATCTGTGTTCCATTCACATAATTTTCTCTACATCTCTGCAACAAATTATTGTTAGAAAGCTTATGCTTTTATTTACTTCATGCTAATCGAGAAAAAATTAGCAGAAATAGTCTTACTTGCTTTTATGCAAGTAGAAGGGAAATAAGGAAATAGCATTGGCTAAGTATTTGTTAAAATCTGGTTGCTATTTGAAGTTCCTTTGTATGGACAGGAGTTGACAAATTCTTGTATCAGAAAGTATAAGTTTTTCAAAGCTGAAACCAAAAACAAGTATCTCAAAAACTATCAATTCCACAAAAAAAATGTATATAAAATAAATTGTGTGTTTTAAGGTGGTCTACATTTTTTGTGTTGTAAGTTTTTGTCCATCTCTTACGCTTTAGTAGTTGTGCAAAGTTGTGTATAATTCATCCAGAATAGTCTTCAGAGGACATTCCCAGAATATTTAATATTTTATTTATCAGGTAAATATCTTTAATATATGATATTTTAATCAAAATTGTTAGAGCCATTTTTGAGCAAATCAAAATATTTACGAAAAAAGTTCCATGTAAAGTGTAGTTGGGGGTGGGGAGATTTTCTCAAAATATTTGTGTCGCATCCCTGGAAGATACTGAACTTAAATACCAAGTTTGGTATTTTACCAACTTTTCGTTTTTGAGTTATCGTGTTCACAGACACATGGACGTTTTTCTGAAAACTTTTTTTTTTTTTTTTTGGTTAAAGGGGATCCTAAAACATATATTTCCGGTGAAATCTCGGTAGGGAATTTATGGGTGGAGTGTAATACCTTCTCTATACACTATGTACATAGTACATATAGAGAAAGTAAAAAATGAAGCTGTGAAGAAGAAAAGCAGCAATGGAAGAAGATAAGGACAGAGAAGACAGCAGCAAAGGAGAGGTAAAGGAAAGTTTAGGGTCCAACACATCAACCTGGTGCATTTTAATCTGAGCCATGCATTCAAATCTTTTATTGTTTTCTTGCTATTGATATCTTCAACATTTTTCTTCTTGTAAAATCCGCCATATGGGGCAGTTTTAATTAAAATTTGTTTAAATAAAGTTTGCTACACATGTTCATACAATGAATAAGACTTGCCCTAGGTTCTACTGTCAGATATAAGTTATTGATGACATAGTGACACGTGTAGGGAGAGTATGCCTAAATTCTAGTTCGTGGGATGCAACAATATTCATGTACATGTTATTTAATTTACAATTATTTTGTTTCTCACTGAGAGCATTAGTTTTCGTCTACTATTAACTTTGTTTTATAAAGATCAATATTACAATCCATGACTATTATTAACCCTTTCTTTTTTTCATTCTGTAATTTATTGAATAGATTTTCTAGTTTTATAAGGAATGGTTTAAGTGTGTCATAATATGGAACCCTACATAAAGAGATCACGATTAAGTTCAAGCAACTAATTTCAAAAATACTTTCTGTGCTTAATAATTTTAAGTCAATTCTTTGTTTGGTATGTTCCCTTAGGTGATCACGTACTAAAATGCATGAACCACCCCTGTCAAGTTCACTCCTTGAAAAGGAATCTGCTGGGGAAAAGCTTTTTATTTGCTTCCTGTCCTAGCCTAGGTTCATTAAGGCAAATTATTTCTACTTTTCTTTCAACCATTTCATCCATTGAAAGGTTTAAATCATCCATTTTATACAGTGCTCCTTGTATATGTAAGTGTAATAACCAATTATTAGTCACCTGATTACTTAATCTTGATCTCTGTACAGTATTAGTATACCTTTTGTTTACATTGCCCAATTTGGAGACACCTACCATACCTGTGTCCCGTTTCCCTGAAATATATGTCTGGTTATTACATTGATAACATTATTTGACTTGCCCTGTCCTCCATGTACCCTTTCGATTTAGGTGCAGCCCATCTTTCCCTAAGCAAGATAGGTCAATATATTTATCTACGTTCACAAATACAGTTTTTAAGAACTCACAGGCCCATCTAATATTATCATTAACTAACCTGATGAAGTTGTGATGAACATCCCGTCTTTTTATTACACTGTTCACAGCAACTATGGCACTCGGAAATTTCTCTTTAGTACACTTCACTGCATTGTAAACCTCCCCCAAAACTTCTTCAGGGTTTCTAGCTCTCTTTAAGTCATGGGTTCCCACATGTAACATGTAACTTCAGGATTTTCTGGAAATATATGATCTACCCCTTTTGTTGCTCAAATATTTATCTACTAGTTTTGTTATTATAAAGAGACTATCCACAATCCTCTTGCCTTTCCTAAATCCTGCCTGAAATTCTGACAACCTATTTTCCATCTCTACCCATTTGTGTAACCTATCTGTCAAAACTCCTGTAAAAACTTTCCCCAACACTGATAGTAGTTTGGGTTATTAATATCTCTTTTTTCATTTAAATATGGGTACTATCATTCCTTTTCTCTAACTATCACAATTCCCCCCCCCCCCCAGAACATTATATTGATTATTTTAACTAATATTTGCTTTATGTTATCACCTTGATACTACACTTACCAAAATTCACCTGGAATTCCATCAATATAACTAATTTTCTAACCCCATGTTTTCCTTTTTTGTTCCAATAAGCACCTATTATCATTTTTAAACCCAAATAAAAAAATAACAAATTTAAGGATAAAAATCTTCTTCATGCTAAATATATTAATTTATCATATCGATATCGAGGTAATGTTCCCCATACCCAGAAGTCATAAGTCAGAAACTGTCTTTCTACTTTATTTCCAGTTTGTTTCCATGCCCTTAACACTCTTTTTTTACCCTTCTTTCATCATTCTTCACTCATCACTACCACCCTTCCCTATTCCTTTGTTATCATTCTTTTTTCAGCCCATTTCACACTCCACATCATCCGTTCTACTGTTACCTCTACTTTTTTTTTTCTTTTGGTGAGTGCTCTATATTCATTTTCTTTCTTCCTTGGCTAGAGCCCAATGCTTGGCTAAAGAACCCCTCTCTTTCCATCCATTTAAAGCTTTGATAAATTTACCATTCATAATTTTGATTCATACCTACTATTATTGATAAATACTCAATCTCCTGATTACTGAAAAATGGTTACTGCCTAAAATGTCATGTATCACCTTCAAAACTACCAGAAGCTTGTCACTTCCATTTGAACACAATATATAAATCAATTACTCTCTGCCCATTTTCATTTATAAATATAAATTCCTCAGACATTCCTTCTCCTTTGACCATTACACATTATAAGATTATGTTCTTTATAAAACTTAATTAATTTCATTCCTATTTTATTATAGCATGTATCATTACTGCTTCTTTTTCAAATTTATTTTTTTATCCATATCTCCTTCCAAATTGGCCAACTGAATTTGTTTTTACTTTCTCTACACATACTATGCACATAGTGTAAAGAGAAGGTATTGTATTCCACCCAAAAATTTGATACAGAGATTTCACTGGAAATACATGTTTTGGGTCCCCCTGAAACAAACAAAAAAATCTTGGAAAAAGGTCTTGAGTGTGTGTCTGTGGACAGCATAGCTAAAAAAAGAAAAGACCATTAAATACCAAACTTGGTATTTAAGTTTGGCATCTTGCAAGGATATGACACTAAGATTTTCAAGAAAATTCTCCCACCCCCAACTACCCTTTACATGGAACTTTTTTTGAAAATTTTGATTTTCTCAAAAATGGCTCTAACGATTTTGATTAAAATCTCTTATATATAAGACATTTACATGCCAAATAAAATATATATCTTGAATTTTCTGGGAATAGTCTCTGAAGACTTCTTTATTCTGGATGAATTTTATGGAATTTTGCATAACTGCTAAACCGTAAGAGATGGCCAAAACCTTACCACACAAAAATTGTAGAGCAGTTAAAACACACAGTTAGGGTCATATACATCTTTTCGTGGAGTTGATTGTTCTTGGTTTCAGCTCTGAAAATCTTTTACTTTTCTCATACAGGAATTTGTCAACTTGTGTCTATACAAACAAAGGAACTTCAGTCACATAGCAACTAGTTTTCAACTATCACTTTAACCTTAGCTACTGCCTCATTTCACTTCTATTCACAAGAAAACAAGTAATAAGACCATTTCTAATAATTTTTTCTCGATTAGCATGAAGTAAATAGAAACATATGTTTTTTGACAGTAATTTGTTGCAGAGATATAGAAAAAGTAATGTGAATGGAACACATCCGATTTTTTCTTCTACTCTAGCATTAAAATCTCCTACAATCACTAATTCAAATATATTAGGATTATATAATCAGATGATCCTGGCAGATTATATATTACCCCTATATACAATTTACTTTCTTTAGCAATTCCACTTAGTGTCAACCATAAAATCATTTTACTTCCCAGCCACTTTTCTTCTGTTACTCCAAATACCCCCTCCTTCATAAAAGCACCAATACCCCCCAATAATCTATCTTCCTCTTTCTTTCTGTTACCATAATTTTCAAAAGTGGTTAACTCACCTCGTTTTTTGTTAGCCCTCAACAACTGCAATAGAATGTCCTATCAATAACACTTGTCACACACCTCTTTTTTTTTTTTTTGTAGTGTTTAATGCCCGCTTTAACTACTTATGGCACCGCAGGTGGTGACACTGATGATACATGAAAGACGATGGAGCACTGGTGGAATGCAATGGCGGTGGAAACCGGAGAACCCAGAGAAAATCCACCCCACACATCTCCCTTACTCATCTTGTGCAATAAACATTCTACATTCCAAAGAATTATTATCTGGGAAATTTTCTATATACTGACCCTTTTCTATCTACTCTAAATTATGTCTAGGTCTTCTGGGAAGGCCGCCGCATCTTGGCTGAATTTCTTGCTGATGTTTTGCCTCATTATGTGGGGCTTGTCCTCTCTCCACAACAGTTGCCAGGTGAACTGAGTGAGGAGAAACGTTGGCAAGAAATTCAGCCAAGACACGATGGACATAGCCACTGAAGATTACACAAGGAATTACTCTAAATTACTGTAATTTTGCTTTTGCCTTGTAACCCTTATGTCTATTCCCAATTTTTGGACTTCATCTTGAATATACTGCCTGAAGGTGTTGATGCCACACTCAAGCCTTCTGTGTCTTTCCACTCATCCAATCCTTCCTCTACTGCATTTAATTCCTTCTGGCTTCTTCCATCAGTTATTGAGGTGAAGAGATCTCTCTCTTTGTCGCCAAGAACGCCTGCTGCCCAGCTGCAGCCTTCCCTTCCCCTGCTCCCCACTCTAGCCTCTGTGATGTAATGCCTGTCCTCTTCTCTCGCCTGAATTCCAAATGGTCCCAGGTGTCTTGTTTCCACTGAATATTGTTGCATCACCTGCTAAGTCAGTCATTGTCTCCTTCCCTCTATCCATAGCTGTGTCCTTTTACAAATGCAATTTTGCCTTCACTCCTTGCTTTTTTCATTTCCTGCAGTACAATAGATCATTTCCTATTTTTACATGTCAAAATCCTGTTTGATAAAAATTTTGGTCACCTTCATATGTTTTGCTCTAGAGGGAACATTCCATTTGAAGCGCATAGTTGTTAGTTTCACTACTGATCTCTGTTTAGGTCCCTTTTTTCCTATTAAGGGCACATCCACTATTTCCCAACTAATGCTATATCCAATCTTTCTCTAAAAATGTTTTCCACTACCACGTCCACTGTTTGCTGTTCTTCTACTCCAAAAATAACTAAGTTCCACTTCCTTGCTACCTTTCCAATCTTTGTGGTTAACTTTTTCATTTCTTTTCTGATTTCACTGTCAAACTTACCGCTAGTGATTTTCTCCCTTCCATTTTTTTCATCCATTCTTTTTTCACTTTTCTAAGAAAAATGTCAAACTCTGCCTCTAGCCTGCATTTACTTTATGCACTTTCTTTAAATCTTCTTTGAAAGCATATATTGTTGCAATTAAATAGATAAAATATCACTTAAACAGCACCATAAATACCAATAAATACAGTTAATGCTATATGCTTGTTATAAAATCTATTTATACATGTTATAGAATTAGTATTAATGGCAAAAAACAAAAAAATATTGTAATACATTTTAGTAAGTACTGCTTCACTGAGTGAAAATAACTGTCGGGATATTTTTTTGGATCAAACTGTATTTTGTGTGCCCAATAATATCCAAGTGATAGAGGGTAGAGAAAGTTATGTGAATGTAAAAAACAGTTTCCAAAATTGCAGAAGATGATGTTAATTACAGTGAATTTACACATGTAATGCACATAGCACTATTAGGTTATTTTTTCATTTTCTGTTCCTGTGCAATTACAGTTGTGTGTAATTATTCATAAAATGTTTCATATCAAGATACACACAGATCCAAGTGCTATATTACTTAGTGTAAGCAGAGTTCCTAGCATTCTCCATTGGAGTAAACAGATACCCAGTGAATGAGTCAGTCAAGACAGTCAGTTAAAAGGATTTCAGTTGATACTGAGGTTCAGTTGTGAGTTGTAACTCGGTTGTGATTCGATTTTGCCTATTGTGTTACATTAAGTGTCTTAGTGGCAAATAAAATGAGTTTAGCAGAAATTCATTTATTACAATATGAATGAATTCAAGTCCCAATCACAAATGACCATGACTAAATAAACACATAAAGATACAATCTTTGCATTATGTCATGTGTCACATGTTATGCGATGCCAAGCACGTTGAAATTACTTAACTCTGGCAGGTGGAGATTTACCAAATGAACAGTTGGGAATGTTCATCTGTGGAAAAACAAGAGATGCACTTTCAGCAGAAATGCAAGAAACTTGTTTGCATGTTGAACTGTATGTAAATAGTGTTGTCAATTTACTGCTGTAAATAGTGGATGCTCCTCATCTGTGAACTTTTAGGGAGACCCTGTCTCCTGAAGATATAGTGCATCTGCATACTTACTGTCAGGCCCAAATTTAGGACCTCTGATGCCCCTGGGCAAAAAAAACAAAAAAACATTGCAATAATATATTACTTAAATTTTCACAACATAGAGAATGGTTTCACTAGTTTGCCTGGATACTTAAGTATGAGTGGCAAACACCATAAGTGAGTTTATTAAAATTTAAGTAGAAACATCTTAATAGAAAGAACTTATACTAAAGAGGCATCACCCCATATTAGATGTCAAAACATATACTGTTCAAATAACAAGAGGCTTCCTCCTTACTCTGTCATTTGCAAACAAGTTTATGAGTTCGTCATAGTCCATTTTCACTGTTAAGTCAGATTCAATTGCAAGAACACCAGGATAACTAAGACGATCCTTCACTTGTGATGTTCTTAAATAATTATTTTTGCGTCTTAGAGCAGAAAATGATCTCTCAGTTGAGCAGTTGGAAGCAGGAGTGCTCAAGTATATTTGTAGAGCTATGTTTAAGTTTGGGTAAACACTCTGTAGACAGTTACATTTTAACATCTTGCATAGCTGTGTAAGAGAGTGCGACGCATTTTCATTCTTTTCTATGTAGCTTTTGAAGTGTACGCATTCAAGTACAAATGCTGAATCTTCAAGATCCGAACCGTAGACTTTCTGAAGTCTAGATGATGCTTCCTCAATTTCAAGAGGACTAAGCGTCTTCAGATTTGTCAAAAACATAAATGGTTCACTTAGTTCCTAGGAAGAACTCAATTTGTCCAGAATCAAAAGGAAAGACATCTGTAAGTCATCTGAATCATCATTTCCTTCAGAGTCTGAATCAGATTCCTCAAAGAATCTTTTCTTTTTCTTAATGAGTTTCTTATCCTGATCAATTGTATTAGTGTTACAAAGAGATTCAAACTTCTTCTGTCCTAGATTCTTGAAAACTTCATATCCCATTTTCATTTCTCTCAAGAAACCAACCAAAGAACTACGCAAATTACAAACAGTGGCTACATCCATGTCTGCTGTTTGTAACTGCTTACTTACAACATTGAACCTTTCAAGAATGGAATTCCAAACTACAGTCGTAAAAGATGTCTCAAGACTACACAACTTCTTCATTATGCTTCAGATTTCACCAAAGCCTTCTCGCTTTCATTCTCTATTATTGACAACAGTGCTCTAACGATTGCTTTGCCTTCTTTGTTCAAGTTTCTACAAGCTTCTTCTCTAGCAGACCATCGGGTTATGCAGAAGAACTTGACACTCAAGTTCTCTTCACTGAAAAATGTGCTTAAGTGATTCCATTGATGACTAGAAGCACTGAAAAAATTAAATATTTCTTGCAAAATGTCAAAAAAATAAGTTGCTTGGTTACATCTTGCTGCTCTTAAACCCACCAAATTCAGAGTGTGCGCTGAACAAGGAATATAGAAAGCATAAGGAGAGAGAGCTCTGATTCTAGTTTGCAAGCCTGAATAAATACCCGACAAATTTGGTACATTGTCATAACTCTGTCCTCTGCAGTTACCTGTGTCCAATCCATATCTCTCAAGACAGTTCATCACTGCTTTTGACAGATCCTGGCCACCATGTCCTGGATTTGGCACAAATTCAACAAACCGCTCTTCAGCTAGCCCCTCTTTGTTGACATAATGCAAGACAAAACTTAATTGGTCTTTATGTGCAATATCAGGGCTGGAGTCAATAATTATAGAGTAGTATTTTGTTGCAGTAACTTGTGCCACTATTTCTTCAACAACTCTCTTCCCCATGATTTTGATTATTTGCTCATATATAGCAAAAGACAGAAATGAAGTTTTTTCACTTCCAGAATAGCGACATGTGGCTAGCAAGAAATGGATCAAATTCAGCAATAAGTTCCATGCACATTAAAAAGTTACCATTATGAACCCTTCCAAGAATTTCATCATTGCCATGGAAAGGCAGTCCTCGAGAGGAAAGTTTCTTCACAACAGCAACAACCCTTTGTAAGACATTATGCCAGTACTGAACTTCATTTTCAAGTTGTGAGAATAATTTTCCATCTATCCTTGTCAAAATGGAATTTCTGGTTTTTAAACTAAGAACGCAGTCTTGGTGCCTTGAACTGTTTTCATGAGTTGCAATTAGCTCTGGACGTTTCCAGTTTGAGAAATCACGAGATCCTGCCAAGTCTGAGGTTCCTCCACAAACAGTACATGGTGCACAAAATAATGTTCCCTGACTTTCAGAATGTACTAAATAATCTCTGTTAATAATTTCATTGTTTGCCAGTTTTCTCTAAATAAATGCACTAGTATAAAATCTTGTGGCACCATCTGTAAACTGATGTTACAATTTTAAAATTCTGTTATGCAAAAAAGAGGTGCATCAAGTTTGGAATTAACATTTTATTTACCTCTGGGCGATTGGTGCATCCACCACAAAATGTCAACCTCTACAGCAGTATTACCAAAATTAATAATAAAGTACTTAGAAAAGTCACCTTCTTTATTTCGTTTTACCCCATTCATTGCAATATAGTCCCATGTTTTATCAGTTTTTTCCCAAAGAAAAGGATGAGCACTAATTGTAAAGGGTTCATCAGCAACGATGGAAGTTCGGCCTTCACTTTCTTTTCTTAAAAGTTTTTTTTTCATCTTTAAATTTATTTGGGGTACTTGTTTCCCCATAGTCTTCAACAGCTTCACCTGGCGAGGGCTTTTCTTCTTGACATGAACTCCTTGGGATCGATTTTATAAACATCAAGGTGTGGAACTTTTCTCAATGCATCGACTTCTCTTTTTCTTTTATCTTTCGCCAATGAATGATACTGAGCCCCACTAAGTCTCTTTCTTCCTGTATTCAGTGACAGTCGGCACTGAAACTGAGAAAATGAAAGAAAATATGACAAACAGTTGAAAAACTTAAAAGATTCAAACATAACCTACTACTTTATTATGCCAAAATGCAGGCTTATTAAATATAAAAGAACTTAATATAATTACAATAATAATAATTACTGTTCATTACCTCAGCTAACAATATATAGAAAATTAATGTTAACGAATAACAACACACACTTCTTGGTCTTACAATTTTTTGCGTGTTAATCGATTCACTATTGGAATGCGTTTCGCTTTGTCTCCACTATGTGCGCATAGCGTGCAAACTAATCAGCATAGCCAGCATGCATCAATTAATATTCCTCTGCGAGCGGCAAATTTAAAAGAATTTGACGTTTCATGTCTATGCCCCCTAAAATGTGCCGCCCTGGGCAGTTGCCCAGTTTGCCCTGCTGTAAATATGGCCCTGCTTACACTACTTCACAAATAATGTTTAAGCACAATTAATCATTTGTTTAAATAAAACTTCTGTTTGTGTTTTATCTTTTATGACTATCACAAAAGTTTCCTTCATTATATGAATACTGTGTCTCAACAATATGTGCTAAAAGTATTCCTCTTTATTGTAATAAATGGTACCATCAGAATGATGAAATAAGTACATTATTCAGTACACTAGTACCAAAATTTCTGAATGACAAAGGTTGTTGCTTACAATACACATGAATGAAACATTCTTATTTACAATTTTCAACCCTTGCAAGTAAGGGTCATAATTTTATTTTATAGTATATACATAACACATGCTTTACATAAATGTACAAAGAAAAATATGCAATCTTAATCCATCTTTCTTTTCAAAACATGAAAACATCAACCAAAGGTTTCCTGAACAAATGAGGAAGAAGGAAAGGAGTAAAGCAAGCTTTATACTTACACTCAAAATAATTATTCACTATGCCATGCAAAACAAGGCTTAAAAATGCTAGTTTATATTCTGTTATCACATCATATATAATTTATACCCACTCCATAAAACATACACACATTGCCATTCATTTTGCCATGGAGCTTGTCTCTTAAATATGGTCCCAACAAGAAGTGAGTTTCATACATGCATATATCTGATTTAACACTGTCATTAAATTACACCATTATAACTACCTGCACTAACTCTGAAGCCTAAATTAACAAATCAGAGAAAACTGCCAAAATATGTAAGTATTAAAACTCCAATACATACAGCAAGCGTATTTGGTAAACATTAATGCCACATTCCTACAGTAGCACAAGCCAGAATATAGTTTCTTTGATTATCAGTTTATATGTAGATTATCTCTTCACAGCTTTCCTTAGAAGCAATGGAATGACACACAACAAATGGGGAGGAGAGGATAAACCATACTATTTGAAATTAAGAGAAAAAGCAGCTAGTGAGAACAGGTCAGATATTGTCACTGAGCCACATTGCCCACCTCCTCAGTATATCTGGCATATTCACATCTGCAAATCTGTAGATTAATACTTGTAGCAAAGAACGAGGCAAAATATTTTTGAATGTGTAGACCATTTCATGCTTAAAAGGCAGTATAAACATAATTAGGAGTCTAATGGTAGCATTAATCCAGTGGCAATTGATGACATGAGATAATCGCAGATACAAATTGGCAACTCCTGAGAGAGTACAGCTCTTGGAAATGCTACACTGTATATTTTAATGGCATGTCACATCAAGCTATTTATTTACATTTGGGTGTAACAGTTCTCTGAGCTGCTCTTTCCACTGTCATCCCTAAAATGTTATGCTGCTGGTTTTCAGGGCCTTATAAAATGATGAAACAAGTGCCTTATGTACAGGGAGATAAAGCTCAAATCAGGTTTTTATAATTCTAAACCATCTCTTAATTTCATTCATTTCATATGGTTACACTCATTATTCTTAGCTGTTTGATAATCTTTTTAACACATTGGAGCCCAAGCCCGAGTATAGCTCGGGCCATCGAAATGTTCATGAGACCCTAATGCTTTTAACGCAATTCCATGACCTTAACTCGGTCTTGGACTATGTGACAAAGAACATACATCAGTTATTGTTTAGTTGTCTGATTTGTGCTGCCATCTGTCCTTGCTTTAGTCAACTATTAGGAATTTTAGGAGATTTAGGAATATTGGCTGCTCTCAGGTAGCTGTGCCATATTCTTTGAAGGTGGTGATCTGTTTGTGCTCTTAAATGTTAAAATGTTGCATTTTCCTCGATTTCTGTGAACTGAAGCTGAAATTCAGGATACAAATGAAGCTGTGGAAAATTCTGATTCTGAGGGAGAGTTTTTCAAACTTTGAACAAATGGAGTGTAAGCATCTTTACGAAGTTTTTTTCAAACTCATATTTGATACTTGTAAATTTAAAATAAAATATTAATACGGAAGTTTTGACTATTTTCTTACTTGTTGAGAAATCCTTGAATACCATACTTTTAGATTGTCCCAATATTTTTCAGCAGATTTATTTGATGTACTGTAAATAATAACTCAGAGTAGGCATAAAAACTCTGGGTTTTTTGGCACTTCAACTACCGAAATGCGCAGGCTTCAATGTGTTAATTGTTTTACTAAGGTCCACTGAATGATATACCATCACATGTTTCAAAAAATATCTTAAGTCATTTTCATCATGATCTGGTATTCCAGCTGTAAGGTACGAGAAAAAGTGACATCTTATAAAAATGATAAGATATTTTCACTACAGATTCATGTAGTAACATGTATTTTAACACAGCATTAAAGAAAGCTGAGGTTATCACATTAAATAAATGCAATTAATGTATGCCCTATCCAATTTTGACTGCTACCTAGATATGGTAACCATATATTTGATTCTGTGCATTTTAAGCATGAAATGCAAATATAGCAAAAGAATAATGGTCTTCCTAATAGAACTAAGCTATATTTGTGTGCTATAATGATAAATTGATAATACAAGCCAGAGAGTGAGAAGCCTTTTTATAGTCCTCAGTGTTACAAACCTATCTTACAATTTCAAATCCATAAGTACAATAAACAGCTGTTCCTTGCAAATTAACAGAAGCTCACAGGCACATTTGCTTAATGCTTTCAATACAAAAATAATTTGTACAGAAGAAATTTGCAAAAATACAGGCTCTAAAAATGGTTTCAGTGATTAGATCTATTTTATATGGCCTGCTCCTAGCTCAAATTTTTAAATATTTCAATCATAGCATGAATAACATCACCTGGCCTTCTTTTATAAAATTAATCTTTATCTTATCTTAAAAGCAAGCAGAAATTAAAACTGTAACAATAACATTTCAAAATCTGATATTTTACAAACTTTCATATCAAACCATGAAACCTTAATATTGAGTGGGAAACTTGAGATTTTTAATAACGCAAATGCAATAACATTTCTGGATAAGTGAGGAAATAGGATTGTAATGGCTTTAGATACCTTGATGCACAATGCATACTGGCAATGCAAAGGCCCAGGTTACAAAATCCCATGCGAATGTGGAAAAATTTACATCGCCAGATGGGGAGAACTGTGGAAGAGTGCATCAAAGAACACCAATGCTACATGAGGTTGGGCTACCCAGAAAAGTCTGCAGTGGCACAACATACATACGATACTGGCCATAAGATCAATTTTTCATCCACCAAAATAATAGAAAGTCTACTGGATATCATGGCAGACTGATAAATGAAGCTATATATATATATATAAAAAAAAATAATTTTAACATAGACAAAGGTCTGCAATAAGCAAAACATGGCTACCTATAATTCATAAGTGCTTGCCCCATTCGCCAGTTTTGGCCAATGACAGCACGCTAGGTGGTCCTTCCCCTCCAGATATAAATACCATCATTTTTGAGATATTCCTTGTTTTTGGCTTCAGCTTTGAAAAACCTAACTTTTCTCATACAGGAATTTGTCAACTCCTGTCCATACAAACAAAGGAACTTCATTCACATAGCAACCAGCTTTTGACTATCACTTTAACCTATGGTATTCCCTTATTTTGCTTCTACTTACAAGGAAGCGAGTAATAAGACTATTTCTGCTAATTTTTTCTTGATTAGCATGAAGTAAATAGAAGCATAAGTTTTTTAATATTAATTTGTTGTAGAGATGTAGAGAAAGCTATGTGAATGGAATACATCAGATTTTTTTTTAAATGACCTTGCCCTGCATTTGCTTAGCAATTTTTTATGAAGGGTAGCATTAGCAGTTCAGTCTGCTTGATGTTTTGTTGAGTGTTTTAATATTACGGTACTTATAGTACAGTTCACAGGGTTAATTTTTGCTTGAATTTATGCAGAAATAATTTCCTTAGTATCACCACTCTTAATGAATCCATAATTTATAGGTTGGTATTAGAAAAAAAGACAGTCAACAATTCTAATTGAGGAAAAATTACATATAATAGCTATCTTGAAAGGAAATCCAAAAAAACATTTGATTATTGCAACCAGTTTCTGGAGTCTGTGCAGGATAGATGTGTTGATCCTGGTCTGCTCTATTTTTCTGATGAAGTTTAGCTATTGCAATTACGTTACATGAACACCACAAGAATAAATGAGTTCTGAAACTTCATACCAACTAAAGCAGCAGCAATGTGGCATGCTAACAGTGCAATAATAATTATTGGGTCCATTCATGAAACCTTTCTGAAGCTAAATGAACAATATGTTTTATTAATTTGTTGAGTTGGTTTTTTAACACTACGTCACTTACATTGTTATAAAACCAACTCAACAAATTAATAAAACATACAATTTGACCGTCACTGTCACTAAATTCCTCCAAACATCAATCAACTAAATGAACAACTTACTGATTCCTTTCTTCAAAGAACTGACAACTGCAGAATGTGCCCTAGCTGATTTTAATGACAGAATAACTGACTGGCCTGCAGATCCAACTCCATGTAATTTATTATATCTGGGAAATACTTAAAGACAAAGTTTATGGAACAAATCCTCATATGTTTAATAAATCATAGAAGACAGAATCTGGCATATGTTTTCCACATTTCAGCTGCAGAAATGTGTCAAGTGTTCAATAAATGTCCAGTAGGTGGCAGCTTATTATACATGCAGAGGGGTATCATTTTCAACATTCTTTGTTCAAGTGATAAAGAAAACTTATTATACATTACTGGCTGTTGACTCTGCCTGGCTCAGTCCTGAGTACTTGCATGTATACATACAGCAGCAGTGAGTGGAATCCAGCTGGAGGGGGAACATGATAGCCAATATATCATTGGCAAAGGTAAGAGTGCAAGTGCTTCCTCTAATATTGAGATTGTTGTATTTTATAACATAATATCACTATGTCATGCTGAAAAAAAATGGAAATGGCGTATTATTTATGGTCGCTCTTTAAGTGCTGTGGTTCTCAGTATCCCATTCTAAATTGGGTGTGAAAGACCGCTTAATTTTGCTCAGAGGCCTCTCTATCAGGCTTGAGGTTCATTTACGTGCTGTAAATCTATGACACGGGACCCACAGCTTTACTTCCCTTCCAAAGGAAGCCATGCTAAGGACTTTTACTCCCGAAAAGATCCATCGTCCTCCGCCAGGTTTGCACCCGTGACCTTGGGTATATGAAGTCAGCATAGTATCCATTACACCATGAAGGGTGACGCATCGTGCTGAGAAGGCACATTGACTATTCTGTGGGAAGAACAGTTTCTGTTTACAGAAGGAACATACTCCTGCAGTATCTTGTATGCCAAAGGTGCTGAATTTGACAAGATAATGAAAGACTAGTATAATTACACAACATTTTGTTCTTTTTTTTTGTAGTGTTTAAAGCCCACTTTTACTACTTGTGGCACCGCAGGCAATGACACTGGTGATACATGGATGAAGATGGAGCACCGGTGGAATGCGATAGCAGGGGAAACCAGAGAACCCGGAGAAAGCCCGCTCCTGTCCACCACAAATCTCACATGCTGTCACTTGGGATTGAACCCAGGCTGTCTAGGTGAGATGCGACTGGTCTAACCACTCGGCCATGGCACGGCCACATTTTGTTCAGTCATGGCTAATCTGCAGGCAGGCTCCTGAAAGTCTCAAGTACTTTGCATCCAAGCTGGAACAGCCTAATTTATCAAATCCAGCTGCAAATAACACTAACTGTTGCAGTAACAAAATGTGCATCAGAGAAACTGAAATCAGCTTGAAAGAGAACAAGCTAACATGATGACAAACTTTTGTTTTTCATTCAGAGCAAGAATAATGAATATAAGTCACATTGCAACAACTATGTACAAAAAGAATTCTGTATCATATTATACTCAAGATTTCATAGATATGTGGATCACTGGTTGTTATAGAATTGTAGGATGCAGCAAGGAGAGACTGCCATGATGCATCAAAGTGGAGCCCAGATGTATCTGCACTATTTTATGCAATACACTCAGTTCTCAACATGTTTTAGTGATAATTAGGTACTGCTTATTTTTAAAACTTTCTGAGGAGACTGCAAATTCTGTCAGAGCAAATATCCTTCATATGCATTAACATTTTTTCCTAAATACAAATTTGTTTGTTCTCAAACTTAATAGAAATCATACTGAAAGGCTATTTACATCATATGGTTCAAGTACGAAACCAACCAGTATATTGTCAATTATCAACTTTATTGGTCCCCATTTCCCATTGTCTTCTTTTTGGGGGTGTGTATTTTTTTAATTTTTTTAATAAAACAATAATCCAATTTTACGGCAGTATGAAGGTAAACCACTAGAAATTAATCTAAGTAAGGTTCAAATCATAAATAATTAATCAGTTAAAGCACTATTTTAAAGCAGTGAAATTGAAGGACAGCTGGCCTTCATAAAAGCAAATTTCAGTTGCTTAGCACAAGGAATCACATGTATACAGGAGAAAGGTTTAAGTTTGAAAAGTTCTCCAACTCTAATGACCAAAATTGAATCTGGAGATGTAAGAAGCATATCTAAGAGAGTGCAAACTCTTGATAAAAACTCTGGATAGAAAACTTTATGTCGCATTTCTCAAGTGTTAACTATTTGATATTTCCTGCATTGCAGTGCCAGCGACTTTGTCTGTTTCAAGCATGCTCCAGTTGTATCAGCTGATGTGACAAGAAGTTTCTCACAGAATTCTAAATAAGATAAGGTTTTTTTAATATGTTCCATCTTCCTACAACATATAAATTTGCGAGTTATTAATATTAATTTCAGTTCTAACGTTATAGAATAAGAATTGTGCTGTACTTTCATACTCTGAAATGAAGATAACGTTTTTAGATCATCTTATTGATCTTTTTTTTTTAGAAATTGTTAGGTCATCCAACCAATTATGGAGCAATTAGTGGAGAAGGAAACCTGGAGAAAACCTGCCCAGATACCATTTCACCCACCATAAATCCCACATGTGAGCACTTGGATCGAACCCACTCTGCGACAATGCTACCCTAAAGAGTGGTCGATGCCAACAGCATGTGGTGTTCCCAAGTAGTCACCCATCCAAGTACTGATCATGCCCAATGCTGCTTAACTTTGGAGATCAGATAAGAACCACTATTTTCAACATCCTGTGGCCATTGGCAAAAACATTAATAATGTTTTTAAAATAATAAATTCCTTAACATCACGTTTTCAGCATGGTATGCCCATTGGCAAAAAACAATAATTTTTTAAAATAATAAATTCCTTAACATCACGTTTTCTTATCACAATGCTGCACAGTGCTGGGAAAAATGGAAATCATATACTTTACCACCTGGTAACTGATGTTTCAAGGAACATCTTCATATATTCTAAAGATCCTAATGATATTTTAAGTATAGAAATGTAAAAAAAAAAAAACTATAAAAAAATTGAAAAATTGTAATTGGTTTGAACTTACTATAAGGTTCATTTTTTTTGAAATCCAATATAAGGACTATAAAATATGATTAAATGGGTATTCTCCAGAGAAATGACACTTTTTGCAAAAATGTTCTAACTACACTTCAACTTTATTTTCATAGTTTTCAAATTTCTTCTGTACCAAAAGATGAAATCTTTGATTAAGCAAATGTTCCATTATTTATAACTTAGATGTAGCCAGTATTTCAGAACTTATCATACTTTGAGAAAAACTGTAAAATCAGGTCTTCATTACATGAAACTTAAATTTATTTAACATCTGCCAAAACCTATTTTGATTTGCAAATCAATCAAGATACTACAGAACTCTCTACATCCCATTACAAACTGTATATCCATTTTTTATTTTTTATGCATTATTGTATACTCCACAATTAAATTTCCTCTTTCAGTAAGCATAAAGCAACATTAAGATATTTTAATGTTTTATTTACCAATGATAACCAGCCTTAAGCGAAGGAGAGGGCAGATTTAATTATTCAATTTAATTCTAAATCTACGCATTTTTACCAAGGACTTCTCAAAGCATCATTAGGATATTATTTATCACATTCTAAATCAGTTTGAAACAACTGGTTACCAGGTGATAAAGTAACCATTGCCTCAAATTTAATCACTGCACAGACATTTAATTCTTGATTGTATGTTACAAACACGTTATATTGTATTAATTATAAAATCTAAGGAAGTGTGCTTCTCAGCAATCAAAATTTATATTAACTATTAATAATTAATTAATGACTACAATGACATAATGATTGCAAGCTCTATATTATTTTGTATATCCTGAATATGAAACATATGATGCATTTTTAAATATAATAAAATTAAACTCAATCATTAAATACACAAATGAAAAATAAAAACACTTTCCATTCTTTTATGTACAAAATAAATTTATAAATTCAGTGTTTAAAACTAAGAGGCAAAACTAAAAAAAATGGCATTTAAAGGTATGTATAACACACAGGAAGGTGTTGCGCGGAAACTTAGTACCTGCAGTTCAAAAGAACTACTAGATTGTAAGTTTTCAAGTATACAATAGAATCCTGCTTAATCAAACTAGGGCACAGAGCCATTTCAGATTAAGTAGTTTTTTGGATAATTGATTTTTTTTTTTTTTTTGGTAGTGTTTAACGCCCGCTTTAACTACTTATGGCACTGCAGGCGGTGACACTGATGATACATGAATGAAGATGGAGCACCGGTGGAATGTCATGGCGGGGGAACCTGGAGAAAACCCACCCTAACGCCGCTTTGTTTACCACAAAGCTCACATGCGGTCGCTTGGAATCGAACCCGGGCTGTCTAGGTGAGAGGCAAGTGGTCTAACCACTCAGCCATGGTGCGGCCCACTGGATAATTGGTGGTAACCATTTTAAGCAGCTAAAGGAATAAAATAATTGTATTACAAAAACTACTGCTGCATAAAAATATGCATTGTGTATTTAAAAAGATTATTTCATAATTTTATGAACTTTCTTCTTGCAACATTTGCAAGCAGCTATATCATGCTATTTGATATGCATTATGTTAGTTGGTATTGATTCATGGCTATGTTTTAAAAAATATATAAGGCAAACTAGAAATAGAGGGACTGGTATTTCTTACCTCTAATGCTTTAAATTCCTCATTTGCTATTGGCCTAAAGTTTCTGCTCAATGCTTATTATAAGACACTTTCATTTCACCAACACCTTATTTACAAATAAACCACACTGAACAACACCAACAATAAAATAACAGTGGACCTTCCATATTAATTGCATGTGCAAGCAGTTAACACTTGTGATAGGTTTAATATTTCTTCAAATGCAGGATTAGGGGCTGACAATTAATTGCATATAATATATTAAGTAGATGGATAGGTAGAGTCAGACTGAAAAATTCAATGCCATAGGCAGGATTTGAACCATGGATCTCCTGATCTCTGGCCAGCTGCTCTGCCACTGAGCTACAATGGCAAATGCTGGCATAGCACTGAATTTCTCAACTGACTCACATGTTTCCCGGTAAACCACAAGGTGATCTCAAATTATTTTAAGATGAAAACCTCAATGGCGACTTACAATGTTGTAAGTACTTTAAGTCCCAGGATTCCTAGTATAGCCAACTATTATGATAAATTGATATTGGATTGTTTTTTTTCCCCACACAGAAACATTTTAAGTTTAACAAATAAATCACTTTAAAACATTTAATAAAATTTCGGTTTTTTAGAGATCTTACACTTTGAGAAACACCATCCCCGAGTGCTGATGTTTGGACGGGAACTTATAATTGTTGATGTGCATAAAATGAAGCAGACATCTTCCTCTCAGAGTGCCTTCTCACAACTTGCATAAAATATGTGTATTTTTTTACTTTCTCAATGATGCAGTAGTTGCTTGAGGCATTAACATGAGTAATGATAGATTATATTGACAAATTGGCAAGTTCTACAGCTCTCACTCAAGATGCTGGAAGAAATATTCAGGAATATGGTTCCAGGAACAACAAATGAAGACACATACAACAAAAATCTGATGTGTTGCATTTATGTGACTTTCTCTAGTCACTCTTCTACAAAGTATTCTTGCAAAAGTTTACTCTTTTATCCACTTCAACCCAAATGAGACAAACATTTGCAGAAATTGTCTTATTGCATATTTCCTTTAATTTACAGGAGATTAGCAGAATACAGTAGACTATAAGTGATAAGTCAAATCTTTAAAGTTATTCTCTGTGGTCTAGGGGTAACATGCTAATCTCTGGTTACTAAGGTTGCAGGTTCAAACCTAGGGGATAGCGATGGAGTTTTTTCAGGTGTAAAATTCCTTAACATGGCTTCCTCCCTTAAAAACCGGTGTAACCATGTTATAGACTTAGATATATAAAAGAACTCCAGCCTGATAGAGGCCTCTGAGCAAAATTAAGCAGTCTTTCACACCCAACAAAGAATGGGATACTGAGAACCATAACAGTTAAAGAGCATCCATAAATTAAGCTCAATTTCATTTTCAATCTTTAAAAAACAGATCACAAAGTGAAAGCTTTAAAATGCTGGTCTCTCTGCTTGGCCAAACAAAGCTACAAAGAAAAAAATTTTTTTTTTCCCTCTCTTAAGAACAGTTTCAGTATTTGAAAATTCAAACTAATAAAAAACTACAAGTCAGAAATGGTTAATACCAAAAAAAAGTCTTATTTGATAAAGTGTACGCTCTCAAATAATGATCTGCTCTTTAAACATTTACTTTTTCCCCCTTATCTCTTTGTAGTTGCAAGGAAATATGTAATAACACATATTTGGTAAATTTTTACAACATGAAGTAGATAAAAGAATCAGCGTTAAATTGATTAAACTCTTATACATTTTACAAAAATAGCAGTGAGTATAGAAAGTCATGCAAGATTTTTTCCTTCTTTCTCCTTTCTTTCAGCATCCACCTCTTGTATATAAAACAGAAGAAAATTAACACAATGCACATCAACTTCTAGTTTTGGAGCTTTGAAGAAGCTAAAAAGCACACTCTATGTGCTCTTGGGCTTCAAGCCAGTTGAGGTGATGTGGAGAAATCAAAATTTCGGGGGCATACATCTCTTCCATCATCCTGATCACCTCACCTGGCTTGAAGCCCAAAAACACCTAGAGCATGTTTGTTGCCAGGAAAACTTCAGCTCTTATGCTAACAAGCAGTTTTCAAAAATTTGCTGATGATATTGGTTACTGAGCTATCTAAATGTTTTAGAAAGAATATTTTGAAAATGTTTTAAGTACAAATATTTCAGCCTTTCCAACTAAAAATAGATATATAAATAAACAAAAATTCAACATACCCCTGGAAATGACAATATTCAATTTCAAATTGGAACTAGCCATGTTGCAGTCATCATCTCTTTGTTTAGTACTTATATACCTGTATAGTTTTACTAATATTGCTAGTAAATTATTTAACAGATAACAATACCCATTTTCCTCAAAATGTAACTATGATATGTCTGTAAATCATACACCAGATAAGATTTTCACAATGAAGTTTCATATTGATATACAATTAAAAAGGAGAATGTCATTGAAGAGATGAGTAATGATGCTGAAAAATTATTGTGAAATTTCTAAATTACATAATTTTCTATTTCATATTTATTTTCCCCTTGTTTCCAATTTTACAAATAGGTTTGTATCAAAGACATTTATGATATAAAATTATATCTTTGCAATACATTTGGAAACATTAATAAATTTAGATAACTAAATAATTTTAACAGAAGTTCTGAAAATCATAATTATAACATGTGAAAGATATCAAATCTGCATATTGTATATCACAGAAAAAAGATGTATTGATTAATTTTAAAATACAATAGCATTCAAATTTATAATGAGCTTCTTCCTATTTACTTGCTTGCTGATAGGAAGTAACACAGCTTAAACCCCATAAAAGAAACAGCCAACATCTATTTCCTGAAAAGTTGCAGTATTTTGGTTCCAATGGTGGTATCTGTTTCTGAATTTCCCCTGGTTATAGAAAGCATAAGTCTCTTTGTTATCAGGAAAGGCAATTAATGCAACATAATAATATGCAATATAGGCTCCCCATCCTGTTTGAACATTCTACAAATGGGTTCCATCTTTATAATATAGTCCCTCTTTGCATAGATGTTTCCTGCAGTGACTATGTTCAGTAATTATTGCAACATTTCCCCTAGTCATCTTTTTAAGGAGAGATAAAATGAAAATGGAAATGGTGCATTATTTATGGACGTTCTTTAACTACTGTGGTTCTCAGCATCCCATTCTATATTAGGCATGAAAGACTGATTAATTTTCCTCAGAGGTTCTTTTACGTGTCATAAGTCTACTTCCCTTCCAAAGGAAATCATGCTAAGGATTTTTACACCCAAAAAAATCCATCATCCTCTGCTAGGTTTGAACCCGCGACCTTGGGTATATGAAGTTAGCATGGTAACCATTACACCATGGAGGGCGACAAGGAGAGATAAAAAAAATGCTTCTGGGAACTAAGGCCAGTTTCCTGGCTGGTCTCTGTCCAGAACTGTTTACCACCTTAGTTGGAGTTTTTCCCTAATCCATGTGTTTACCAAGGTTTTGCAGCTTGTATACTCATCCAAACACCAGTTCAGGTTCAACATAGGATATTTTAATACCCACCACAATTCAAACCTTTGCAGATGATAAGGCAATCAGGGCATTTAAACATTCTCATACCATTGATGTTTGGAGGAATTTAGTAACAGTGACGGTCAAATTATATGTTTTATTATTATGTTATGTTTATTAATTTGTTGAGTTGGTTTTTTAACAATGTAAGTGACGTAGTGTTAAAAAACCAACTCAACAAATTAATAAAACATTCTCATACCAGTTTTGTTGCTGAAGAAAGTGCTTATAAAGCACTTCCTCTATAAGTATAGCTCAAGATAACAAATTCAGCTTCCCCAGAAATAGAAATATTATTTCAGTAATAAGATCTAATAAAGATTGACAATTTACTTTTAAACAAATATTTCCTTCTGCACAATGGCTTATATGACAATACAGTAAGTATACTACAAAACTTGGCCATCAGATGGATGGTCCAATTCCTGGCCACATACTGTACACTTGGCTGGCAGTTGCATGGCCCGTCACCCAAATAAAATTTCAAATCACATTAATTGAAACGTTGTAACCTTCACTTTTATAAAATGCTGGATTTTCGCATATAAACGTTGTATGTGGTAAGAGTGAGGCATGTGTGAAGTTATATTGGCAAACATGAACATTACGGGCCTTTTATCTATTGTTTTAATTTCACCGCGGTTCGCTCGGATGCAAAAATTTATTTATTTTTATTCTCTCCTGAAAAATTTGTATTTTGATGGTCACAATGTTTTTTTTTCCGGCAGGTATTCAATTATCAGAATAAATACAAAATATACCTTATCACAGGAAATGTTGGAAATGCTGTACATCTGCATCAATACATCTACGAAATCTTCTGAGGAAATTTTCATTCACAGGCATTATCTCAGCTTCCGAAATAGCATTAATTTCTGTCCCGATATTTTGTTTTAATTCTTATAATGTGTGGGGATTAGTTTTGTAAACTCTATTTTTCAAGTTGCTCCATTAATAAAAATTGCATGCCATAAGATCAGGGGACCAGCAGGCCATAAATCCTTACTAATGATTCTATCCTCAAAAATGTCTGCAATAAACTGTAATTATTTATCAGCTGTATTCTCAGTGCTGCAAATATCCAGACCGACATTCAATTACTGTCAGCTGTCCGAAACATGGTGCCAGTATATTATTTCTGTATCTTTCTGCATTTATGGTACATCATAAAAACCGGGCCCAATTTTTCTGTATCTATTTATTACACACCATACCCTGATTTTCTGATCATGTAAGGGAGTTTCATAAACGAAATTGGGTTTGTTTGTAGCATAATATTGGTTGTGTTGCGATGACATATGACCATGTAAATGAAACCATGTTTCATCACTGAACAGTATTGATCATGGATCAATTTTTGCATCATTAACATTCTTCACAAATCAGTTATAGAAATTTACCTGACTCTGGTGTTCATGTGATAGCAATTCCTGGACAACAGTAACCTTACATGATTTGTATGTATTTAAAAGTTTTGTTGCTTTCCATGCTGAAGCTTTTGAAATGCCAGTTTCTTGGTCAAGGTGCCTAAGAGATCTTCGAGGTGACCATTCTAATCTTTCTCTGATTTCGTCTAATTTCTGCTCTGTAACCTTGCTTCTCCTATCACAAATTTATCCCAACTCTCTGAATTTATTTATAAGCAAATGAACAGCCTCTCTACTCAGAATGCATGCCAGGAAATTTAGTTTCAAATTGCTTTACAACTTCCCTACAAGATGATTTATGCACATATGTATATCGTACATGCATTCTTTGTGGTACTGCATTTTGAAAGCATTTCAAGCAATACTAAACAATAGCTTTCCTCATGTTATTCATATGTGAACTGGAATAGAACAGAAATAAGACTGATGCACATGTGACAACAGAACAGATGTAGGATGTGCACGCAGAAATACAGTGAAGGTCACACGGGTTGTGCTCCTCGTGGCCAAGTTTTGTAACAAACATACTGTAGTATAAATTGCAAACAATGTAAACAGTATTGCAGTATATTATATTATGTACCTAATAAAATGAATAAATTATTATTTATAATGTAAAATTATGTTGATGCATTTATTAATAATCATGCCAATGATACACTTAACAAAATACACGGAATTAAATTGAACTCAACTGCAAGTAAAGTCGCCAATACTGGCTTAAGCAAATTTTGTTAGAGATCACTTTATTGTCAATCAAATGCATTATTTAGCATCAATTATATATATATAAATAAATTTCTGTTATGTACCATTAAGAATTGACTACTTCATCCAAAATTATAGTCATAAAGAAAGGAAACATAGATGTCAATGGAAAGGAAGATTATGATTTTGCATAATTTACTATAATTATAAGTTTAATTTTACTCAATGTTTGTAATAATCTTATATTTATGGGATCTGAAGCTAACGAGCCATAAAACATCACTGATTTTGTAAAATATTTTTGCATATTACTATTTACATATCAATGTATTCTAATATTTCTGATTTCATATACATAATTATCATTGAAATAATTACAATTACAGTGCCTGATCCTAGTCAAGGTCTTCTCATTTAGGATTCAACTGAGCTGTTTTAGTTGGTCAGTTATTTATTTCAGTTTATTAATAGTGCTCATGATGATTAGGCAATACCGCATTAAGAAAGTTGCAGAGATGTGGAATGTGAAGTGCAATCTATTATTTAATCAAGTACAGGAGAAACAAAAGTTAATTACCAGTATATTTTTCCCTTTAGAGTAAAAAAATTATCTCTAAGGCAGTAGTACCAAAATTTTAATTGGTGAATTAACTATTGGACAAAAACATTAACAGACCTTATGTATCCTGCAAACCTATTGTTTTCAAACACACTATCTCTGTTTTCAGATGGATTGCTGGGATCTGAACGGAAAAGACCATGATTTAGAGCCTGTGAATAAGAAAGCAGTAGATTTACTGGCATGTAAATAAAATGGTATGCATTGAGGATAGCATTAAAGTAAAATAGATACCAGTTGATGGTGGATATGGATAAAGAATCAAAATAAATGAATAAATCAAAGAAACACAAAGGGATAAAAATGAAGAATGAGTAATATGGAGCATTAAAAATATCTAATTATGACCAAACTATGTTAACACTTCTTTTTTTATTTTTTTTTTCTGTTTAGACCAACAGGACTTCTGACATGTTAACTTTTTTCCTTTTATCAACTTTTGTCAGTATTTCACAAGGGAGAATTCTCTAAAACAAAACATGTCTATACCTGTCAGAAAATTATATCATTCCATTCCAAAGAATAAGCAGGCAGTTTGAAATGTTGCCTGATTTAAAAGATTGCTGGAAGTGCCAGATATAAGTTCTCTCCTTAACTAGTATGTAATATATTGCAAAGATTTGCATCGCTCTGTTCTTAATGCCTTGGTAATAATTAAAAGTCCTGTGGGTTTGTAAGCAGCATAGTATTAATAGAAATGGCAAAATTCTGCACATGCAACAAAATAGAATATAGGTTAAGAACCAGTTATCTTAACGTTTGTTAATGAAGGAATGTATTATTAACAACTTAATTCACTTATGATAATGTAACTGAAGTGGAGCTCCGATAAAGTGCAAGGTAACAGACTGTTCCTAGCTCAGAGTGACTAGTGTTAACTCAACAAAAAGGAGGTTGTTCTCTACAAGGCATGGAATGTCACTAACAAAATCAAAACATATATAAAACATATTACACTGACAAGCTTTTTCATATAAAAGAACTTAAATATTAACAGTGCCAAATTAATTATGAAATAGAGTGACAGAATTAGAGTAAGAAGGGAGCACTGTTATAAAAATTTGAATACAGCATTGAGATGTCACAACCTCACTATTCCTATGCCCACAACTCCTTGTGTACAATAATCCACAGTCATATTTTTGTATCCTCATATCATTAATATAAATAATCCTTAATTACTGCCTGTGTGGTTCAGCATAAAAAAGAATATAACTTCTTGTGCAAATATGAAATGAACTGCTTTAGAAAAGAATTTCTTTTCAGCTGTTTAACATATGGCTTCATAAAAAAGAGAAATTTATAACCTTTCTCACTTGGTGCTTACATAATGGCATGCTACACCATATGTGGTAACATTTCTCAGCTCATACTATCTTGATGAATACAAAATTAAAAAGTGTCATTAAATGCCCAGCAAAACAAATATACCAGTTGAGAGTGTATAAGTATCATTGGCTTAGGAGAAGATTATAGAGACAAATAAAAAATTATTACTTCATTTTAGTATTTGAATAGAGATCACAGAAACAAAAAAGTTTAGAGCATTTTACTGGGTCTGTGATTCAAATATAGAACTGAAGCAAGTCCATAAAAGCAACCTAAAGAAAAGCAGCTGGTCCACATTTTTTGCTCCCAGAAGTGCTCAGTTTTACATAATTTACTATTTTTTATGAATATAAGTTGTTATTTTGACTAAGCTATTACAGCTGAAGGCTCATGCTCAGGGTCAGATCACAAAGTTGTGATACAATCTTTAATATTCATTATTAATGTGGGTACAACTTAAAAGAATACTTCCAACTTGACATTTTATCACTTTCTTTATGGAAAAGCATAAAATTAAATTTTATTTTTAAAGAAATAGTGTAGTTTTCAGCTAAAATGTATATGCATTATGAACTTATAATTCTGCAATAATGGCAAAGGTACTGATGTTGGCAGTTCAACAGTGTGCTTTCCCTTATCAGTAAGCTGGTAGTGACAAACAACTAGTTGAGATAATATGTCACACCAATTTTTATTCCTTGCTTTGTTTCCCATTAGCTCACAAAAAGCATTTACGGTTAACAGAACTGCATTTGCATTTTAGCAGTCTCAACAGACAAACAATAGTACATTCAACATTTGATGTCATTCTTGCAAATTTATAACAAGAAGCATATTGAAAAATAAAAATAAAGCATTCTGTGAGTAGTTGGTCAACATTGATTCTGCGGTATAAAGGAAAATACATGACTTTAGTGGAAACCAATGCTCTGATTTCATAAAGGAAATCCATTTTTACTTTAATGTATGCATTCTCATGTTTTTGCCTTGCAATAGCACAATCACTACAAAGCAAGTTATCATACTTCCCATATCATAATATTACCATAACCATTAGGAAGCAGAGCTGTTTGTTATTGTAACATAACTGGTTAGTGACCTGTTTATCAAGGGTAGGCTACCACACCATACCTTCGCTAAAAGTCATTCATCTAAAAGGAGTGAACAACCTATACATGTTTGACAGGAAGGCATGTAAAACAGTCACAAATAAAAAAACTATATTACTCATATTTCATATAGAAAGCTGGGGATCAGGATAAATCATTCGCACCCCATATTACACTCATGTTGAGGGATTACATTATTGGAATGAAAGAAAACAGTAGGCTATGCCTTTTGCAATGATACAGAGAGTTCAGCTGAATCACCATGATGATTTACTTTTATTAGGTGCAAAATTGCTGACCACAACAATAAAATAAGGCACAAATTTAATATCCAAAAATTTTATGTCAAAATTTGATATTCAAATTTAATATCTCCCAAGTATGCAGTACGAAGATTTTCAAGAAAATCCACCCCACCTCAAACAACTGTTTAATGGAAAATCTTTTGAAAATTGTTTTTTTCTCAAAAATGGTTCTAATGGTTTTGAATAAAAATGTATATATTTAATTTTCTGTGAATAGCATCTGAAGACCTCTTCATTCTGGATGAACTTTGCGTAACTGGTCAACTATTAGAAGTAGACAAAACATACTACATATAAAATATAGCTCTTGTTAAAACACATAAGCTTTGTCATATATATTAACTGTTTCCGAGATATTCCTTGTTGTTAGTTTCAATTTTAAGCTACTTAAACAATTCTCCATCTTTCATTTCATTCCCCTTTTGTTTTCTCGTAGCCATGTAAAACAAACCGAATTTCAATTGTTTCACATAGGGACTGGCTTTTTAAAAAATTTGACTATTGCTTTAGCATAGTGCATTACATCATTTCCCTTCTACATAGAAGGTACTGTTTATCTCATTTACTACACTGCAGATAAAGGAATAATTCTTTGTAACAATAGTTTGTATAGAAAGTCATATGAACAGAACACATCAGATTATTTTTATTAAGGGTGCTAATTGACAGAAATGAGAAAATAAATCAATTTCATAATCAAACTAAATATTTTTAGCACATTGTTGCTGAATTATTATAATAATAATAATAATAATAATAATAATAATAGTAATAATAATAATAATAATAATAATAATAATGATTAATATTTTAGAACAAGCTTTATTTCTCTGATAAGAGAGTGAAAACTCCTTTTAAATGTACTTTATGCAATTTTTCATTATATGCTTTTCACTTTCTTTGACCCCCACCTCTGCTGCCATAGTTGAATTCTAAATCAATGGCTATGAACAAAAGAGAGTTGCATTGCTTTTCAATTAAACTACACTGAGTTTAGCAGACATATTAATATGCTTTAGTGTGGTCACATCCTATTGTACTAAGACCAGCTGCTACTAAAGTTTCAAGATTATAGGGTAATGAATAGTTTCATATTAGCCTGCCACTTTTATTTTATTTGACTAAATTTTAACTATAAATAAGGCAGGTAGTTCTTGATCTTCATTAAATGCTTGCATAAAATCACATATTTTATCTTACTGTATTGCACATTTTAAACTAACAACAATAAAATGTTGATTTTCCTTTTTTGCACTGAATGTTTAGTTGTATTTTAAAAATTATTGGTTTCTACTTCTAGCATGTAAATCTTCAAGTTAAAGCTTCTAGTTTCTTTTGTTCCTTCAATTAAAGTCAGGAAAAACTGCTTCAGTTTTGGCTGCTTTTATGAAACATTAAAGTTTTGTTGCAAATATATATAATGTTTCTGAAATTAAATACCACTTCCATAATGTAGTTATTACGTAATGTAGCCACAGTCACTTTCAAAAACTCCGCATTGTGAGTCAGAAATCAGCTTAAAAGTCCAGCATGATTCTCCTCAGTGCTTTACAGTGGGTAATTACCAAATGTTTCCATTTTGAAAATGTATTTTTCTATAAACCTATGAGAGACGGAAAAAAATGCTCATAAACTTTATCAATGTCTTTTCAAGATCTCTTGTTCTTCATTTTAGAGGATGATAAAGTATTATTTAACCCAGTATTACAATATACTAATAGCTAGTTTTAACAGACTTGACTCCATAGTATTTTAAATCCAATCAATTTATGTTAAAAAATCATATAGTTTCCCCAGAATAGTGTGTCAATATTAAATTGCTTGATAACTTATATTCACAAAATGCTATAAGGTAAAATAGCTTATTTGGCTTCTACTACAAAATTACAATGAAATTGTGGGTCATAACACTGCCATCTAAGTTGATATTTCATTCCTGGATTTAGTCCATATGCTCCCTCCTTTTACTTTGTTCTCTGCGTGTAACACAGAAATAAGCACCAAAATGGAATTGTAATTCTATTGAACAATGAATTGTTTACTAAGCTGTACATATGGTGTTCCATTTTGTTATATTGCCAGTGGATCATGTTTACTCCTTTTATAAATTTAAAATTTTATTAGTTTCTGTGTTACACGCGGCCCCCCCTCCCGTTTAAATGCTATGTAACTGTTGATATTTCTCTTTAAAACACACCTTGAAGCTTGCTTCATTCTAATGTTCTCCCATTTTAACATCCATATATCACTTATTGTTCACACATATTCTATAAACAATTCTATTTATACAGCACCTATATGTCTTATTCGTTGTTTTTAATAATTTCATTGAGCATTTAGAATATTTGTACACAAATAGCACACATGAATTGGTGCATGCATATATGCAGTTGTGAATTTTTTAGTCCTTCTCTGCCCATTCCATTATGTATGGAAAGGCAGAAACAAAATAAAAAGAATAGAGAGGGGGTGAGTTATTACCTTCTAGTTGAACATCACACAAATCAATTCAAATTCAAAGATAGTCTGCAATGGGATCCATTATTTAAAACAACTTATTGCTTTCTACAGTATTTTCAGTTTTGATGAAATAAATGTTGCTATATAAAGGTATTGAATTTCAACTTAAAAAAAAATTACTTTGTATACATATATACATATGCTTATTTAAAATACATTTCTTTTTGAGAAGTACACAAATTACCACATTGCAAAAAGTATTGAAATTTACTGTCAATTCATATAACCTTTCCATTTGCAAATTTGAACTTCTTATATGGAAAGTACGAAATGCACCTAAGCTATCAGTTTGTTAAGTACCAAAATACGCATTTCATGCCAAAAATGTTAATTATTTACAGAATAAAATATCAAAGCAATAAGTCCTTTAAACGCACAGTATATGCACCAGTCAAATTCATCAAACACAGAGAAGGAAATATTTTTCCAGGTTATATTCCCTTAAGTACAAATAAACAGAGAAAAACTGTCAGTTTATTTCTCAATGCGAAAACTTTGCACACTTTATATACAATTTTTTTTGAGAGGGGGGGGGGCTTTTTTCTTTCCTGCTTGTTTTAAATGACTGTTTAGAACCTGGATTTTTTTTCCTAAGGCCCAAAGAAAATAAAACGATCATGGTAACACACAGCAAACAAATTATTCTTCACTTTCAACATAGTATGTTAATTCTTTATTTGCATATTTTTGGTCTTTATGTTGATTTTAACTTGATGGAAATCTATGACTATAAATAAGGCACTTACAAAGTTCTGTCAGATGATGCAGTCTTTTCTGACAATGTATTTAACAACATATTATTTATGCTGCTATTCTGGAAATGAAAAATAGGAATATTATAGAATGTATTTTAACTGGTCCCTACCAAGATCAGAGTTTATGCTAGGTGGCGAAGTCCACTTTATCACCCCATCCAAGAGCTGTGTTGAGATCCCCTGCCATTTTAAATTCTGATTCTTCGATGTTGAAAAGATCAAATGGATCTTGGCTGTTTGAGAGCAGAGGATCACAGGAATCTAGCTCTGCGCGATTAGCCATGGATGGCAATAGGAACGAACTTTGATGAGACTGGGCACTATCAGCTGGAGGCATCAAAGAGTCCAGCCACCCATCATCCATGTCCATGGGCATTTCCCCCATCTCCATAAGTTCATGCTGCTCATTTGCAGCATTATCACTCACAGGCTGTTCACTAGCAGAACCACCTACTTCCATTTCAGACACTGTATCTAATAACTCCATTTTTACTGCTGGTACACCCAGTTCACTGCAGTCCAAATGACCAAAATCCATTGGGTCGAGAGTCTCTAAATCTAATCCCAGTTCTTTGAGATCAATGCCAGGAGGTGCTCCCTGTAGTTCCAGAGGATGACGCTGCTGCTGCTGCTGCTGCCGTGGTTGATGTTGCTGTGTTTCTCCCTCAACTTCCCCAAGAATGAAATCCAAAGAATCTGTTCCCGTAAATTCTTGGAATGAAGTACTAGTATTGGCATGACTAACTACAGGAATACTAGTTGGAAGTGTTACAGCAAAGGTAGAATGAGGGAGAGGAGGAGGTGGAGGGGGAGGTGGAACTGGAGGAGATGCATTCTCTGCAAAGACAAGACCTTGTGGCATCGGACGTCCTGGCGTGGTTGGTGTTGCAGGATCCTGTGCAGCACTTGGAGGCAGTTCACCATTTTTTATGAGTATTTCCAACACATCATCCACAATCTGGCTCTTTACATACCTCGGGTATAAAGAGCTACTGCTGGTCTTTGTCACAGAAGAGCTTGTCGATGGTTCCTGTAA
This sequence comes from Hymenopus coronatus, assembly GCA_030762935.1. Lineage (NCBI taxonomy): Eukaryota > Metazoa > Arthropoda > Insecta > Mantodea > Hymenopodidae > Hymenopus > Hymenopus coronatus. Next base: position 18,136,263 of record CM060889.1, on the reverse strand, counting down.
CAGCGGAGCATTTGAACATTTGAAAGGAAAGTTTCAAAGGAATATTTGATGAATTCTCTCACCAAATGTATTAGGAGCTCTTGTTCCTTTTGCAATATACCAAGTTTGCTGAATAAAGGAAGGTGCAAAGGAGTACATTTTAACCCTTTGTTGCCAGTCGGTACCTATAAGTTCTGCTTGTTTTAAGCGTAACTATACAAATAGGGTTGTACTTTAGGATTAATTTCATATTCTACTAACCTTCAACATAAATGACAGGTAATCAGGACTGTTTTATATTGTAAAAATATATACAATTTTTGTCCTAAAATTGCAGCGATGTTTTTTAAATAAATAAAAGAGAAAACCGACATAACTACAGCCAAATGTAGCCTCATTAACTTCCAAGTATCACACCTATTATTTTACTTGGGCTCTCCCCATCATTTACCACAATCACTGGGATTTGAACTTGTAATATTTGGCTTTGAATAGATGACCAGTCCATTACCTATCCTCTAACACTCATTTGAACTACTTTTTTTGGTAGTACCTTTGGCAGCATTATGAAAACTGGTTTAGAAGAATTTAAACTTTTAATTGGGAAGAAAAATATTAATAAAGGATCTACATTTATTTTCATTTCTATTTTCTCTATTATTTTATATAATAATTTTATAGGTTTATTCCCAAATATTTTTACCAGAACTCCAGTTTTAAACTTGAATTAAAGAAAAATGGTAATATGCAGTATACTAGTGCAGGCAGTTAAGGGTTAATGCTTCTTTATTTTTGCTCTGTGATTAAGCTTATGCTTTATGCTGAGATTTAGCAACAGCATGATAACTAATAAAATGTGAGAAATGCTTTTAGCTTCCAAGATGGTTATGGTTTAACTATGACCTCTGGGTAGTCCATTACTACATATCTGTATAAAAAATAAAAGTAAGTTGTTACATAATTTTCATTCACTACTTATTTATACTGCTGCTCATTATTAAAGTAGTGTTCTTTATATTAAATGTATCTAAAAGAGTACATTGAATAGAAAATATAACTTGCAGCAGTATTTCCGACACTAGATGATAAACAATAACATTTGTTTGTCTATGATTTGTGGAAAGAGGTACAAAGATGATGATAAGTACATAATAAGACATTTGTAGAGGACCATTTCTGTCATCTCTCCTGGAGGAAGCAGAGAAACAATAAAAGTCTATTACACAGCTGATATGGATTACATTATATTTATAGTCAACAAATTTTACACCTTAATTTATCAAGCATACATATTTACAATCTTAATTTATGGACCAAATCCATCTATCCTTAACCCTAAATAAATATTCTCCAAGCTATTAATCTGAAATTTCTGATTTTTATGGATAGTTACCGCTTTTCTCATCATCCTTCCTTCCTTTGAATTTGTGCTTTGTTCCAGATATAAGCACCTTGGCATATTATAGAAATCTGGTGTGTCACTTTCTGCCAACTTTCTCTACTCATTATCTTTTTGTATAGTTTCTATAACTATTCCTAAAATAGCTTACTTTTCTACTACTTCATGCTAATCCAAATAACCCTCAGCAGATATAGTTTAATTAATATTTTTTTGTAGGTGCAAGAGGATTACAGAAAACAGAATCAGTATCTATATGCTGGTCATGAAATTCCATACTCTTTCAGAGACATCATGAGAGAAAACAGAATTGCAGTAGTATTTTAAAAGAATGACTAAGTACTGAAAAATTTAAATCAATAATAATCGTATCTCAGACATGGCTGATTAATTTAAAAAATTGTATGGTTTAAAGACATCTACATTTTTTATGAAGTAAGCTTTTGCCACAGCAAAGCTAATTTAAATTACATGAAATGTTATTAGGAAGAGAAACCTGGAATGATGTGTACATAGAAGACTGAGTAGATTTAAAATTTACTAAATTAATTCAAACCTTTCTCTGCAGTTTTGGTATTGCTTTTCCATGCAACAGTTGACAATAAAAAACAAGAGAGAAAAGGCTTGGGTAAATATGAGAATTAGGGTCTCATCAAAACAAGTAACATTTTTATGTGAGTTGTCTAATAGGGAGGGGTTTCAGAGCAAATGCTGAATTATATAGATCATTGTAAGAAAGTTGTAGGAAAGTCATCAGGGCAGCAAAGAAACTACAAAATGATAGGTACATATTAAGTGCAAAAAATAAAATTAAAGCAATATGGCAGGTTATAAAAAGGGAAATGGGTAAACGTAACAAATAGAATCCCATGTTGAGCTAACTACTGATGGTAAGAGGGTGAAAGACCGAGGAGAGGTGGCAGAGTTATTTAATAGGCACTTCACAGAAATCAAGAACTGAAGACCAAATATGGTACACAAAATGCCCAACTTAACATTATAACAACAAAATAGAGACATGTGTAAATTCTTATTTTATTCATCAAATAAGCAAAGAACTAACAAATGTAACAAATGGATTAAAAAAACAAGTTGTCAGCGGGAATAAATGAAATGCCAGACTATACATTAAAAAAGTATCAGTGCATGTTTATAATACATCATTTGATACAGGAATTTTCCCCGAAAAACTTTAAATTGCAAAATGAAAGCCACTACACAGAGAGTGACCAAAACATGATATCCAGGATTGCAGACTGATATCCATGTTTTTTTTTTCAAAAATGTTGGAAAAATTTATGTATAACACAATCATTGGTTTCTTGGGAAAAAAATAATATTTATAACATATTTGCAACATGGTTTTTATATACAAAAGATTCAAGAAGTGTGCACATTATTAAAAGAAATAATTGAGTCCATTGGAAGAAAAAAAGGAAAAAAGGGGATAATATTAGGATTATTTATGGATCTCACAAATGCTTATGATGTAATAAAGCACAAAATATTATTGGAGAAATTGACTTGCTATGGAATTGCAAATACTTGGTTTGAAAAATATAAAATATATGGAGAGATAATATTAACAAATTCTTTAAGGGAACTCTTGTAAGATTAGCTCAAAACCATATAATGCATGGCAGTGTGAAGCAGGCCTTTATGTCATGCTTTAACTTACATTATCAAATTCCAATCACATAAATGATTGAATTATTGTTCAGGTAGCAGAAATTAGCCAAGTGAACACAGAACAAAGTAAACGAGAGAAAAGTAAATCAACACCTAGAACAATAGCACAAGGGATACCACAAAGACCAATACCAGACTTTGTGCTGTTTCTTTTATATGTAAATAATATGCTATTAAACATTCAACAAGCTTAGGTAATATTATTTGCAGATGATACAAATATACTAACAAAAGCAAAAGTGACTCCGAACTCCAGGAAAAAATAGAAAACTAATAATAAACATGGATATATCAATTCAAAATCTTCTCGGGCTTCTAACCAGGTAAAATCTTGGCTTGATACCAACGTTTCGAAGGAAGAAGACAAACCAGCTGCCATAGCCTATATACCATTTACCAGTAATTTTTCGGGAAAGGTTAGTAGACCATTCTACAAATATAATGTCAAAACCATCCATCCATTAGCCACCCCTAAAATCAAAAATTTGGTCAGGCCAGTTAAAGATAATTTAGCTCTAAGAGTACCTGGTGTCTACCACATTCCTTGCGAATGCAGTGCAGCGTACATTGGCCAAACAGGACGCACAATTGCCACACGCGTTTCTGAACACCAAAGATTAATAAGGCTTATGCAACCCGAAAAATCTGGACTGGCTGAACACTATAGAACTAAGCCACAGAGCTAACTTTTACTAACACCAAAATAGTGGCAAAGTGTTCGAACTACTGGGAAAGGAGAGTAAAAGAAGCTTTAGCCATCTCATCTGAAACAAATAATCTAAATCGCAATTCTGGCCTACAACTAAGTTCAGCATGGACACCGATGTTAAAGAGCCTTAACACCTAATCCTCTACCTGCAGTATTCCAAGGCTTGTTTTCTAGCAGGTCCGTACTCAAACACAAAACATTTGCCGTATAACTGCTATAAATAGTTTTCTACGAAGTCCGTGCCCATGTTGCAGTCATCTTAGCCATAATATCACGCGAACCAATCAGATGTTAGCTTCATTCCACCTCTTATAAATACCAGTCTCCGCAAGCTCAATCCATCAGTTCACCCTGAAGACGAGGAAGATGCACTTCTTCGAAATGTTGGTATCAAGCCAAGTTTTACCTGGTTAGAAGCCCCAGAAGATTTTGAATTAATACGTCGCCAGGAAAGCTTCAGATCTTATTATGGATATATCAGTTGTTGAGGTGACATACAAGCCAAAATGAAAATCCCACAATAAAATTAAATAGAAAAATCTGATGTGTTCCATTCACATGACTTTCCCTACATCTCTGCAACAAATTATTGTTAAAAAGCTTATTGTTCTATTTACTTAATGCTAATCAAAAAAAAATTAGCAGAAATAGCCTTATTACTTGCTTCCTTGTAAGTAGAAGCAAAATAAGGGAGTACCATAGGTTAAAGTGATAGTCAAAAGCTGGTTGCTATGTGACTGAAGTTCCTTTTTTTGTATGTATGGACAGGAGTTGACAAAGTCCTGTATGAGAAAAGTATAGTTGTTCAAAGCCGAAACCAAAATCAAGCAATATCTCAAAAACGATCAACTCCATGAAAAAAATTCATATAACATAAATTGTGTGTTTTAAAGTGCTCTATATTTTTTGTATGCTAAGTTTTTTTCCATCTCTTACGGTTTAGAAGTTATGCAAAATTCCATAAAATTTGTGCAGAATAATCTTCAGAAGCTATTTCCAAAAAATTCAAGATATATATTTTATTTGTCAGGTAAATATCTTTAATATATGATATTTTAATCATAATCGTTAGAGCCATTTTTGAGAAAATCAAAATTTTCGAAAAAAGTTCCATATAAAGGGTAGTTTGGGGTGAGGAGATTTTTCTCAAAATCTTCGTGTCACATCCCTGGAGGATACTAAACTTAAATACCAAGTTTGGTATTTTACCGTCTTTTCATTTTTGAGTTATCATGTTCACAGACACATGGACACGCACACACACACGCACACGGACCTTCTTGTGAAAATGCTTTTTTTGGATACAGGGAACCTAAAACATATTTTTCCGGTGAAATCTCGGTATCAAATTTTTGGGTGGAGTGCAACACCTTCTCTATACACTATGCACATAGTACATGTAGAGAAAGTAAAAATCATAAAAAAAAAAAAAAAAAAAAAAAAAGAAAGAAACACAATTTCTTGGGATATGGTTGAGTGAAGATTTAAAATGGGGAGCACACATAAAAATGCTAACAAATAAACTAAGCACAGGAAGTTATATCTTAAGCAAACTAAAAACGCTGAGCACAGATGTTCTCAGAAGTGACCATTTTGCCCAGCCCAAAGTGATATTCCATACAGGATAATATTTTGGGGAATGGCAACTGGTGGGAAGAAGTGGTTAAAGTGCAGAAGATAGCAATAAGAATAATGATGATTATGAGTAAAAGAACATCTTGCAGAGAGCTGTTCAAAGCATTAAAGATCATGCCTGTGGCCTGTACATGCATGTTAGAAGTTATATACCATATTCGATTACACAAAAATAAGCTAATAGAAAATGAATAGGTACATGACCATTATACAAAATGGAGAGAGGATTCCTTTTATAATTAACCTAACTAAGAAAAGCACACTCTACATTGGAATAATGCTGTATAAACTACCTACCAGGATTAAAACATAAAACATCTCAAATTATTTAAACAGATACTTTGGTTATTCCTATTAACCCAAACTCTCCACTCAGTCACAGAATTCTTCGAGTTATAATTTTAAATAAGATGACAGATATCTAGTAAATAGTTTCTGTCATGTAAATATTTTAATACTGTATTTGGCAAAATCATGAAAATGTACATTGTTCTCAAATGGTAATAAAGAATATAATGTAATATCTTATGTTGACTTGTTATATGACAATTTTTCCCAAATGAAGAGGACTTACATGCTATTTATCACAAGAAAATTAAATATACCTATTCTTTCTTTGTTAAGTTTAACATTCTTTAATCTTGCAAGTCATACTGGATGATGAATGAAATCATTGAAATGATACTCAAAAGATCTCGGGGTCCATAGAACTTAAAGTTACTCGACATTCATCTTCTCAGGATAAGGGAAAACCCCAAAAGAAACTTTATCTGGATAACTCACAATAAGCGAGATTCAAACTCATGACCTTTTGATTGCGAGGCAGATACGCTACCATCACACTACCCAGGCAGGCTATTTTTATTATTATTATTATTATTATTATTATTATTATTATTTGATGGCCTAAAACCGATTTTCAAACACACAGAATTCATTATTAATAACTATACAATTTCCATGTTTATGTTATTCAGTGCTTTAATAACATTTCACACAAATATTTGGAATATATCAGATTTTAAGCTTGCAAAGATAAGCAATACAGTTGCTGGTATGCATAAAGTCAAGCATAAGCTTTGCCTTGCTAATTTTCAAGTGTAATCTTGGTTTCTAATGCATAAAACAGCTTCGACTTGACTTAAGTCTAGCGTTTGCTTTGGAGCCAACTAGCTGCCTAGCTTTAGCTTGAATTTTTCAGCAATGACTTGACTTTGAGTGCAAATCCAATGCATAAAACAAGCGAAAGCTTCACTTCTTGTAGCTTAATCTTGACTTTTTTCAAGTTACCTCAGTAGGTGACTTGATTTGTACTAGAGAAGTGTTAAAGAGTTGTTTTATCCCACAAAATGGCACAGTTCATGAATATCCGTTGAAGAAAAGTGTATCAAGTAAAGCAACAGTGTAGAGAGTGTATATATAAATCATTTTATAGATTCAATGAGGACAATGTCGAGTTAATTTCACATCATTTCTTGGGAGAAAACGCAGAAACATGAGGAGGTGCACTGACATCGAAGCAAAGGATGCAAATATTTCTAAGTTTCATCGGCGACCCCGGATTTCAGACTGGTGTCGGAGAAGATGCTGGAGTTCAATCAACTGTAAGTAGAACCATCGATTACGTGAGTGAAAGAATTTTTGAAAAAGCTAATCAGTGGATAAAATTTCCATCACGACTGCAAGAAGTTAATACTGCAAAGCAAGACTGGCAAAATAAATTTAATTTCCCAAGTGTAATAGGAGCAATAGATTGCACACATGTGCCAATTCTGAAGCCATGAGTACATAAATAGAAAAACGTTTTGTTCTATTAATGTTCAAGCGACATGCAGTTCTGATGAAGTGTTACAAGTGTGGATGCAACGTGGCCTGGCAGTGTGCATGACAGCCGCATATTCATAAATTCAAATATTTTTGAAAGATTGCGAGAACAAGACGGAACGGCGATACTGCTGGGCGACTCCGGGTATGGGATTGCCCCTTGGTTACTGACTCCATACAGAAACCTTGTGAATGCTGTGGAAGAATACTACAATTGTCAACATGCCCGAAGTAGAGTTACAATAGAGTGATGTTTCGGGCAATTAAAGAGACGATTTCCTATATTGATGAACACCATCAGAATTCCTACGGAGAAAGTACCGCGTATTGTTGTATGTTGCTTTGTGTTGCATAATTTTGCAAAACAGCTGAGAGACGATGATGTAGAGGAAGAAGTTGATGATAACAATGAAAATGAAGAGGAATATGGAGAAGGGGAAGATAGGAATGAAAATGAAGATTGGAGACGACGTGGAATGCAAAGAAGAAACGAAATTTCACAGTTGTTGTATGAACATGTTGCAAATGATTAAATTACATATTGTTATGAATATAAACTATACATTTCAAGTTTGATGGCAATTTTAAACTTTATACACACAAATGCAAATGGTTATGCAGCTCGAATGAAATATAAATGTCATCTGTATATGGGACGTGTTTAACATGCTTAAAATTTCATCCATTGTTACAGGTTCTGAATAAAATTTGATCCTTGTGCTTCTATTCATGGAAGCAAGGTCTGTTTGTTTAATATCTCCTCCTGCTGCATGCGTATCAGTTTTAGTTGTTCTAGGAGTACCAACCTTTGCAGTTCATACGTAGTCAGGTGTTTTGTTTCTAGGGTCTCAGGTAATTTACATTTATTCGATTGTGTACCTGTTTCATTAGCAATCTTATTAGAATTTGAGGCAATGCTCTCATTATTTGTAGATTCAACTTCAACCTGCTCAATTACATCATTTGGTAGCTGTTCTTGCAAACCTTCCCCACCCAATGCATTGTCGTCCAGCTGTGACCTGATTATTGCTAACAATGCTCTTCTGTCAGTACATACAAGGTTGTGTTTACAGGTTAAGCTGACCTCTATGTGATAGTAGTGTCACTAGGCCTCTGCTTTTTCAGAGGTGATTCAGTGTGAAATTTCTTCAGTAGCACAAGGATGATGTCAATTACCATTGTGCTTTCAATAATTAACATCTTGCATATAAATGCTGCGACTATTTTTGCTCATAAATAGCTTTAAATCCCATGAAAACGTTACATTTCTTAGGAGAAATTATGAGCTGGTAAAACTAGCACCAGCAAACAAGAGCTATAGACAGTTACATTTTGTAACTATTCAAACCAGAGACGTCACAATGAAAACAAAAGTTTTCCAATAAAACGTATATAAATGGTAAACTCAGCAGCATCCAGGTGCAATCTTTATGCAGAAATAAAGGCAAATAAAATCATAAATTTTAGTGCTGTTTACAGGAAAATCATGTGTAAACCCCTTTGAAAAGCGTCTTTAAGAACCTAATAGAATTCATTATGAAGGTAAAGTGCATTTGAAACAGTCCCTTTTTCCCCCAAACTAGTATTATTTTGTTATGTACTTTAATATTCACTGTAATTTTCCAATATATTTATATTTTATAGCAGTTACATGTAACATGTATCACATTACAGAATACGTTTGAAATTGCACTTGATAGTACAAACCAAAGGATACTACAAACTTTTAAATTTGGCTCCTGAGATCTATTTTTATTCTTACCTGGAATCCTACTAATGGTTGGGTTGCTTTCTCCATCAAGAAGTTGAAGAAATTCTTCTTCCCACCTTTTTAACTTTATTTTTTTATTTCCCGTGGCTTTACGGTCAGTTTTTCTTTTTAGTTCAGTCTTCATATTCTGAATCTTTTTCTGCACTTGCTGTGGAGTTACTTTTCTGCCTAAAGTTTCTTCCAGCTTGATGCAGACGGTTCGCAAAACGTAAATTTTTTCTTCTTTGATGCTCGGGATCTGAGATTTATTCAACAGTATTGGAAACTGCTTAAGAATTGCTACAAACGTATTCTGAATATTCACTTCGTCTGCCATACTTGGCATTACACATATAACTTTAAGGTTAGGTATTGTATTCGCAAAACACTTCTGTGCAGTACACATGAGTGGCAGCACTTGGCAGACGACAGCTGCGCGCGCAACATATTTCAAGCGTTTGCTGGGTAAACATCTAGCGAAAGCTTGTTAGATTAAGATTTTTTTTATGCATGAGTTGAACAAGCCAAAGCTTAATCTTGTAGAGTAATCTTAAAGCTTTTGCTTTAACTTAAACTATAATCTTCAAGACAAAGCTTGGATTTTATACATTTGACCCAGTGTTTTACATATAATAGTGGATATGGATCTTGCACCCACAACAGTCTCAGACAGAGAATGTAATGCAACTGTGGCTCTACTTAGAAAGTATTGTAAACTAAAACTGTTTCCTGTAATTTCAAAGAAAAAAAAACAAAACAACAAGAATTTAACTACACCTGAATTAAAAGTAATAAAGCATGTGATGGCCTATATAAGAAAATTTAACAATAATACTTCTAAGGAGCCTGAAACAAAAATATCAATTTTATCTTAAAATTATGTGGAACTTTAATAGTACATGTTGGTATATTTGTTGCAAACTTGGCTTCGTTTGCCAACAATTGTAGGAAATGAGAAAAGATGCACCTTCATTCGATCAAACACACTCACCGGCCAGCCCATGCTTACAGCGTGTTTATATGGCTAGTGATGCAGTATCATGCTGTTTGCTGTAACAACAAAAGTAATGTGAATTTTTAATTAGTTTAGTTTTTTAAATTTTACTCAAAGTGGTGTGCAGCGTGTATGGCTGTGATTATAAACTAAAAAACTGAAAGAACATAAAAGCAAGGAAATCCACTTTCACAGACTTCCAAACCAAGATAAATATCCTACGAGATATTGAATGTGGGTTCAGTTTTGCAAAAGAAAAATCTTTCAACTAGGGAATGGAGCACCATTTGTTCTTTACATTTTGAGGCGACTGACTATGATGAAACTGAAATATTAAAAAGAAAATTACCTAATAAAAAATTAAAAATAGCAAGGACCATGTTTAAACCCAAGATCAATCCCTACATCAGATTGATGTGAAAGCTAATGTTCTAAATCCATCCACTTCTTCATCCATTAGTAGTTCTCTAGCAGAAAACAAAAGAAGAAAATGCAAAGGTATAGGTAAAATAATCATAAACAAAATGTTTCTTATTTGTGAAAGTATTATCAGCAACAATGAATATCAAGACCCTTTATCTAAACAAAATTTCACTAATAGAAATGCAGGGACAAACTGCAGATAAACAATGTGAGCTGGGTCCTGAAATTCTGAGAAAATGTCTTGAATTTCAAGCAGATACTGGTAGGGAAACAGACAACAGATGGTTGTCTAAAGCAAGATGTTTTAAATAATAGCTTTTATGAACCAAGTTTGTCCTAGTAGAGACACAAAAGAAACTGTAGAAGAGACACACAAATGTCTCAAAATATCTAGTGCAGAGTATTTTTTGTGGCTTAGACATACTTGCTCTTGCTTTTAATATGCTGTAATGTGTGTAGAAGTAAAGTGAAGGAAATTTCTCATTACGTTAGGGGCAGTACATGGTAAAACAATTCGTGATTGTGAAAATGTGTTTATTTGTTATTCAAGAAAATGTCCGGGAGGAAAGTAAAAGGTAATGAAATAAGTGTTTATTACTTTCTGGAATATTATTTGAACATGTCAGTCATTTTATAAATCGGCACATCTGTCTGTATTTTCAAGACCTGTATCACAAAATTAGCAGGGTTGCCAATATGACTCTGAATTTTTAGCAAAATATTTAATTTACTCGGCTATGGATTTAAATTCTGGCAGAGTAGTTGATTTTCAATTATTCTACAGAGGAATGGTAATAAGTGATTTGGAAAAGTCTGCATGTGAGAATGTACTTAACTGATGAGTGAACAGGAACAATGTAATATCAAAGCACTCCTTACTGACCTACCGAAAGGCATATAGCATCTAATAAAAATAAAGTACAGTATACTTCCGATTATTTGTATGCATATCTGTTCATCCCCCCCTCCCCCCAAATGTTTTTCTTTAGGAAACAACAATAAAGTTCATGCCGTGTGACAAGTCCATTTCCATTGTTTAAATGATCACTGCAAGACAACAGTAATGTTTCCATTGTTAGCAGCCTGCCTGTTCCATGTAAATTAAAAACAAGTTCAATTTTTCTGATGTTAATCAGTGTGTAAGTGTCAACAAAGCAAGTTAAAAGAAATAGATGGTGGAAAAACAAAAAAACATGTGTTGATATTAGAACACAAATTAGAACTGAAAGCTTTGAGAAGAGAGAAAACTGTTTCAAAACTAAGTGCTGATTATGGGATTGGAATGCTGAGTGTTTGGGACATTAAAAACAATAAGCAGAAAATATAGAGTTTTTATCAGGAACTGTGATTCTAATTCTGCTCTATCTTCATGAAAAAGCATGCAGAGATCTACATTATATGACTTAGATGCTGCTCTTTTACAATGGTTCAGCCAAAAACAAGCAGAAGGTGTTTGTTTCAGGTGCAATATGTGCCGAAAAGGCTAAACTTTTTCATGAAGCTATAGGGTTAGAGGCAGAATTTAATGCCTCATCTGGTTGGCTAACCAGATTCCGTCATCGATACACAATCTTTCTGTACAAGGAGAACGGCTTAGTTCTAATATTGCTGCAGCTGAGAATCTCATACCAGACCAAATTTATGATGCAGATGCAACTGATCTCTATTGGAAATGTTTATCAATCAGAACCCTTGCTTTTAAGAGGAGGCTTGTGCTCCTGGGTATAAGTTGTCTAAAGAGTGCATTACAATTTTGTGCACGGCTGGGAACCACAAAGTGAAACTACTAGTGATTAGAAAAGCAAAAAATCCATGAGGATTCAATTTAAAATTTTCAAATTCCCAGCAGCACATACTTTCTTAATCAGCATTCATATGTATATATTCACCATGTTTACACCTGCACATTTATCCACATTTAAACAGACAGTGTTGTAATTATTATGATTACTAATAAATTCAATCTGTTCTGGCTCAAACTATAAGGACAAATTTCATTTGCTGCCATCAGGACTCAGTACTAACTTGGACGGCGAGGAAAGAAATACATACACCTGTTTTAAATTCCTACATTGCTCTGGCTTGATCCAATGACATCATTTGACAATTGTGTATTTCCTTGTAACTCGAGAACTGTAAAACAGTGGAATGTGAATTGCATTTTCTTATTCCTTTACATTAACCACCAGAAAAAAAAAAATGCATTTCTGAGTTTTGAACCCCTTTAATATGTACATGAGCCTTGAGTAGCTGACTCATTAGTGCATTACTATTAACTCTATTAGGTTTAATTAATCTTCTTTGATATATCCTTGAAGTTTTTCTTGACTTGAATCAGAATAGCAGATGTAATACAGTGCAATAATTCCAACAATGAAAACATCAGTATGCAGTGCCGAAGCTTCATGATTCAAGTCTTGGTCATGGCAATGATTTTTCATCCCTTAATCAACTTTCCAACTTAATATCTTCACTTGACTGGTGTGAAAGAACAATTATGAAAATACTAAATCTATGGAATTAATAGATGGAGAAAAAGAAAAAGAGCATTTTAATGGGCCACAAAATAATTATCAAACAAATGCCCCACTAACATTTTCTGCTTTGCTTCTGGGAGAGCACTCACCTGTTTCACCTTAAGAAGTTTTGTTGCTTCTTCATACTGTGGAGGTGGTGGCTTTGAAACCAGGAATTGCTGTGTATCAAAACCCCTGGAATTTGATTCTTTACTATCATCTGTTGATATCTGCTGTTGCTGTTGCTGTTGTTGCGGCTCCTGAGTTACGAAGGATCCAAAAAAGTCAGGTAAGGAAGAAGTTCTACAACAAGAAAAAGGAGAAAACAACTTTTACTTTTGTTTAAACAGCAGTTTAAATTTATCAAAATTTTGGTACCTCCAATTCTATCATGAAATATGTGACAGATTTTACATATTAGGAGCACAAAATAACTTATTTGCTGTTATAATTAATTTGTTCATTATCTTAATTCAGGGTTGGATCACTTTCAAAACTGTCAAATGTCCCAAAATAATTTAAATTTCACTTTTTTAATTCCATTGTTTAAAATGAGATGTCATTAACACATATTGTGTGTGTGTGTGTGTGTGGGGTTGTGGGTTTTTTTTTTTTTTTTTTTTTTTTTTTTCCCTTGCTTTAAATTTCCACACTGTTGCAGTGATTTCTAGCCAACCTGGCAGAGATATCTTTTGATATAAGGCAAAAATCATTGTCTAGCTTAAAATTATTGTAAGACCATCCATATCTTTGTCAATGCTTATTGTAATAACTCAAACATTGGCAATATAAGCTAAAAAAATAAAAAAATCTCTAGAAACTCTTGCAAGGCCAACTGTACCTTATTCAACGATAATCCTAATAGCAAGAGCATTACCAACATGAGAATTATAATTGCTTAAGACCTTCATGTACTCGAAACAGTAAGTTAACATATTTTGCCTTTTTTTGTTTTGTCCTTCTTGTGTTTTCTTAGTAATAAATGCATTTACAATAAACAAGGTTATATGGACTAAAATATTTTCTCTATAGTATCTTTTGTAATAATTATTAAATGGCACCAAAAAATCAAGACCATTGGGCAAGGGAAACCTAATGCTAAAAGAATTAAATTCCAAAGCTAGGTAAGATTAACATTACTTTTGAATTCAAAATCTTCTCGGGCTTCTAGCCAGGTAATAACTTGGCTTGACACCAACGTTTCGAAGAAGTGCATCTTCCTCGTCTTCAGGGTGAACTGATGGTTTGAGCTTGCGGAGACTGGTATTTATAAGAGCTGGGATGAAGCTAACATCTGATTGGTTCGCGAGATATTATGGCCTGGTATTTAAGATGACTGAGACATGGGCACGGACTTCGTAGAAAACTATTTATAGCAGTTATTCGGCTAATGTTTTGTGTTTGAGCACGCACCTGCTAGAAAATAAGTCTGACTTATTTTCTAGCAGGTGCGTGCTCAAACACAAAACATTAGCCGAATAACTGCTATAAATAGTTTTCTACGAAGTCCGTGCCCATGTCTCAGTCATCTTAAATACCAGGCCATAATATCTCGCGAACCAATCAGATGTTAGCTTCATCCCAGCTCTTATAAATACCAGTCTCCGCAAGCTCAAACCATCAGTTCACCCTGAAGACGAGGAAGATGCACTTCTTCGAAACGTTGGTGTCAAGCCAAGTTATTACCTGGCTAGAAGCCCAAGAAGATTTTGAATTAACACGTCGCCAGGAAAGCTATAGTTCTTATTTTATTACTTTTGAAGTTTTACTTTCTCTATTATGTATAATAGGTACGTGAAGAATTGCACTCTACTCAAAAATTAAGATGTCAAAATTTTACCTTAAATATCAGTTTTGAGGTACATATATAACAAAAAAGCATTTTTAGTGTAGTAAGTTTTTGTCTACCTCTTACAGTTTAACCAGAATGTAAAATTCCGTAAAACTGACCCAGAATAAAAAGATCTTCAGATGTTATTTCCAGAAAATTCAAAATATGTATTTGTGATGTGAATATCTTCAATATAAGGTATTTTAATAAAAATTTGTTAGAGCAATTTTTGAGAAAAACAAAATTAAAAATTTTTTCCACGTATAGTGTAGCGTGTGATGGGGAGAATTTCTTGATAAATGTTTGTGCGACATCCTTGGAAGATACTAAACATAAATTCCAAGTTTGGTATTTAACAGTCTTTTCATTTTTGAGCTATGCTGGAGGGAGGGAGGGGGGGAGGGAGAGAGAGAGAGAGAGAGAGAGAGAGAGAGAGAGAGGGGGGGGGGGAATCACAATGTACGTTGTATGCACTTATGTGCTAGAGAAAATAAAAATGAAAACTCTGTTAGATACCAAACTTAATATTTAAAATTTCCATTATCAAGAAAATCCCCTTGCCCCACATTATACTTTAGATACAAATATTTTGAAAATTGTCGATTTCCTCAAAAATGGTAATTATAATAATTTTGATTAAAATACTATGTTTCAGTTATTTTTAAGACATATCTTTACAAGATTTCCCCCCTACTCATTATATACATAAACCTGATACAACTACCTGAAGTAATATCTGGATTTTATGCATATGATTTGATGGTTTTTATCTACAATACTGTGTTATTTAGCAAAAGAATTAAGAAATTGGGCCCTTTCATATTGGAAAATGTTAAAATTGCCCCCACCAAACAATGTCATAAAAATAACTGAAACATAGTATTTTAATGAAAATACACCAATACAGTATGAATAATGTATTGTACAGAAAATGCAACACTTAAGGGTCATTCAATCGAAAATTAACCATAGACTTAACATAGACACAGAAGCTTGCAGTCAATATATGTATAGGCTCATTCATGATGGTTACATTGACATTGACGTAGACATGACCGTAGTATGTTAACACAGAAGCTTGCAAAGCTTTTGCGTCAAAGTTAACATGCAACGTAGGAATCAACCAAGGAGAGCCACTGCTCGATGTGTAATTTAAATGGCTTCGCTTGATGATTCTCTCTCATTTCTCTTCCGTTCATTTGTCTTTTATTAAGAGGATGAATTCACCATCATCTACGACAAGACAACCGTTCTTTAAAATATAAAACATCACTCTAGTTTGCACATGCACAAATGCTACCACACTCTCGTATCTGCCAGCCATTTTAGTTTGCTATTCACTTGCAAGGCGCAGTTCACTTGTTTCAATTTCTGATTAGTTATTGCCTAGTTTATATTTGTCATTAAGAATGCTCATGGTGCCATGGTGCATTTAATTCTGTATCTATATTTTAAGTCAGTGCGTCTACGGTTAATTTTCAATGTGAATGACTCTTTACATTGTAGACCAAAAAATTAAGTAGTTTAAAAATTGAGATATATAAAAGAAACCACAATGCTATTGGCAATTAAAGAGAAGTAAGCTAAGAGTCGTATATCATCCATGGACCAGAAATTTCAAAAAATCTTTAGAGAATTTAACATCACTTTAGCACCCAAAAATAGCTATGCTTCAAAAATCTCATTAAATACCCAAAAAAAGGAAAGACACCTCCAGAAAAGAAACCAGGACCATATAAAATTAGCTGCTCCAGACGTAAAGATCTATATTTCGGACAAACAAAATGAAACACATGCAGAGGTGTAAAAGAACTTTTTTAGAAACATAAGGAATAAAGAAATTGAAAAATCAGTCCGTGCCGCACACTTTTAGGAGAAACATTATAATGTTAAGAATGAATCTCATCTTTTAAAATCCGTAAACAAAGCGAGCGCATGGGAAAAAATCTACATGAAGAAATTTGGAAGAAACCTTAAAAATTATTTTAATGTGCCAGCAGACACAACATTCTTTTGGGACTCATAGAATCGACACCAGGTGCAGCCATGAGCCAAGACCGAAGGGGATGTGGAAATTCTGACATTCGACCATAGCAAATAATGCCTTCAAGGAGGGCGAAATATATGTCCCTAAAATTTGCCAAATGTTTCACCCATCTTGTGATGAAGCTTCCTAAGTTCTAATTGAATTCCTTCTTTTATACCTTGGTTGGGAGATAACAAATACCATTCTTCTGTGTTCCCATTGGTTGACATTGGGCCAATGGATGAGGTCGCTGCTTCGTTATTCTCATTGCCTTGGTGGCAGCAAGGTGGAATGTTTTTTTTAACAGAGATCTCCAAATGACATTCAGATTTTTTCCATTGTCAATTTTTGTTCTAGTTTAAAAATCTCAATACTTTCACTATGTTTATATTTTTATAATCTTCACATGGGACCAGTAATTTAAGTCATCAAAATCAATATGATGGCTGGTTTCAATAGCATACTTGGCTAACACAGACTTCTCAGATTGAGTGAGTTTGAAAAAATGAAATGGCCTGTTATTTATGGATGCTCTTTAACTGCTTTGGTTCTCAGCGTCCCATTCTATATTGGGCATGAAAGATCGCTTAGTTTTGCTCAGAGGCCTCTCTTATCAGGCTTGAGGTTCTTTTACGTGCCGTAAATCTACGACACGGGACCCACACCTTTACTTCCCTTGCGAAGGAAGCCATGCTAAGAATTTTTACGCCCAAAAAAATCCATCGTCCTCTGCCAGGTTTGATCCCGTGACCTTGGGTATATGAAGTTAGCATGGTAACCATTACACCACGGAGGGCAACGAGCGAGTTTGAGGCTCCTTATGTGCGCTTTACATTGTGTGACTGCCGATCTTCCAGTCTGGCCTATGTTTTTTTTTAATTTAACGTACTTTAACCTGGTTGGTCATATTGGACGATGAATGAAATTGGTGAAATGATGCTCAAATGATCTCTGGGTCCATGGAGCTTAAAGTTACTTGACATTCAACTTCTCAGGATAAGGGAAAACCCCAAAAAAAAACTTATCCTGGTAACTTGCCCTAAGTGAGATTCAAACTCACGACCTGTTGATTATGAGGCAGACACCACACTACCCAGGCGGGCTGAGGGTGGTTTGTAGTTCCTGACCATGCTGTAATGAGTATTAACCTCATGTTTGCATATCCTACCTTATCAATTCTTTTGATGGTGCCATGAATAAAAGGAAAGTGGGCCCATTTTGACTTTTATTTTTGTGTTTGTGATTTTTCAACATTTAAAAAGGAACAAAAATTAATAATGGAACAAATCTGAACATCATTTACAGATCTCTGTTAAAAATAAACCACTCCACCTTGCTGCCAGTAAGGCAATGAGAATACAGGGAATAGAACCGGTACAGTAGCTGGACAACATGCAGTCAGCCCTGAATATTTGCACATTAAATACGGTATAACACTGTGGGGGAATATTACAGCAACGTAAATGAAAAAAAATCTTTAAACTCCCAAAAAAAAAGACAGAATATTAGGAAGATTAGATAGAAGACACAGTTGTAGGAATATTTTTAAAAGTTCAAACATCTTAACTGTACCATGCATATATATTTATCAGAGTGTAAAGCAAATTTTACAAAATCTAGGTATATCCAAAAATAGTAATATACATACATATATTTTGAGAAACAATGACGACTATTACAGAACATCACTTAGAGGTATATTACATAATAGAGACTTGGATAGGATGGGAAAACAATTATTATAACAGATTACCAAAAGAAATAAAAGAAATTCGTAACACTTAAATGGCTCAAAGCACAATAAAAAATATTTAATTGAGAATGCATATTATAACATGGAAGAGTACAAATGTAAATTGTAAATATACATTGTAATCATATGCATAGATTTAAACACTGACATGTCCTTTATTGTACATTTTAAAGGATGAATAAAGTGACATGACTTATTAGTCCCTTTTGATTTGAGTATAAGCTGGTATTAACTCTTTTCCTTATTATCTTATCAATTCATATTGCAGCTAATGCTGCAAAACACTAGTTAGCAACTTCAGCTTGTTGTATTAGTCATTATGGAACAATCTATAAGTGTACACTAATGTCTGTTATAGCCTCACCTTACATAAAATAAAACATTTGTCCTCCTTCATTCTGAATCCAATAATAGTTTCTCCAATTAGAAAGATAAGCCCATTAATATTTAAAGTTTTGGATATCCTTTTAATGATGTTAATATTAAAAAAAAAAAAACTTTGGTCACAAACCTTATTTTGAGCACATTAAGGTATGTACTTATAAGTCACATTTAAATCCAGAATTATAAGATAATAGATGGCAGAATAAAATAACAAAAAGTATTACACATCTATATACCATTACAATTACACACAAAATAAATGGATGTTGTAGAATAATCAGAAGAGCAAACAGCGGTTTTATTTGTTCAGTAACATGAACGTAAATTAAACTAAATCTTTTTTTAATTTTTGAGCTTCGTTGTGTGGATTCCCATTTTTAATTTGTTTAAACATGAAGATAGTTTGCTTATTGTTTTAATCTTTAATAATAAAATAATAAGATAAAATTTCTTGGAAATGTTTTCCATATAATGCACATTATACATTATTACAGTATTATTTCTTAAGGTTACCTATATTCACTGTTATAATATATTAATGGTATTCTTGTACATGGGGTCACAAAAATTTTGTTCACTTTCATTATCAGAGAACATTAAGACATAGTCCTAAATGACAATAAACTAAACCATTTACTGTGCTAGAACAGGCAACACAATTATAAGAACTATTTTAGATACTTTAATTTATATGCAACTTAATAATTGGGTAACTAAGTTGGAGTTTTTATACAATTTACTAAGGTGATGAAAATGACAGTTAAATAGTGTCATGTACTCATCATTCAGTGGGTTTAACATAGTTAGTGCCTGGTTACTTCTATTATCTTTCCTGAAGTATTTGATAACACCCAACAGATAAGAAAGAGCATCAAACCTTTGGTGTCCATTTAGAAGAGAAGACTTCTGTTTATGCAAGTTGAGCTGATTCAAAACAATGGCTGCCTGTTGTTGCCCCAGCACAATTTTTGTGCTATTACGTTTGTTGTTGTTATTGTTGCTACTGCTATTGTTGTTGTTTTTTATATTGGCAGCTAACTGCTGTTGCTGCTGCAACAAATTAGCAAGTTGTTGCTGTTGACTTTGACTTTGTAAGAATGCTGCTAAACTTGCTTTTGCATTTACAGCCTGTAACAAACAAAAGTTAGCAAACTTTTAAAAACATCGCAAGTTCCATCAAAGCAATATAATCACTTGTGAAACAAAAAATAGTTTCATACGAAAAACCAGGGTTTCAAAGTTTTTTTAAGTTGATTTTGTAAATTAACTACTGGTCAATTAATCCATTATTATTGTTCTATTATAGCTAATTTAGTTTTTTACTTTCTCCATACATTCTTTGTACACAGTGTATAGAGAAGGTATTGCATTCCACCAAAAAATTTTAAACCGAGAAATAGACGTTTAGGGTCTCTATACCCAAAAAAGCTTATTAGAAAAAGATCTGTGTGTGTGAGAGAGAGAGAGAGAGAGAGAGAGAGAGAGAGAGAGAGAGAGAGAGAGAGAGAAAGAGAGAGAACACGATAACTCAAAAAATTAAGCAATCTATCTATTTTATGATAATCGAGATAAACATTAGCAGAAATTGTTTTAATTACTTGCTTCGTTGTAAGTAGAAGGAAAATAAAGGAATACACTAGGCTAAAATGATAGTCAAATCTTTTAAAAGCTGGTTGTCATATGATTGAAATCTGTTTCTATGCAGGGCCAGGAGATTACAACTTTGCACGTGAGAAAATGCTCATCTCAAATAAAATTAAATTGGCTTTATTTATGTATGCTCTTCAGTGTTCCATTCTATATTGGGCATGAAAGACTATTTAATTCTTCTCAGCCCAGGCAACTGCATATGGGACCTATGGTGGACAAAGTGGCACAGGGGCAGGTTTTCTTCGGGTTCACCACCATTGTATTCTTTGTATGTCTATAAAGTTGTAACCTATGCAGTTCAGAAACAAAACCTAAAAAATAGCAATATCCATAGTCATTACACCCGACATAATGATGATTATTTTCGGCAGGGGTTTAGCAAAAATATTTCAAAAAAGGATCCAAATGTCACGGGTTTATTGCTTCATGCAAAACTTCCTGCATATTTAAAATGTTCTAAAGGTAAACAATTTGAGAGTGCTCTGAAGAAGTATTTGATAACAAAGACATTGTATAGTATCAATGAACTATAATAATGTCAATATTGAAATTGCAGACCCTCTGTGTATATACAACTGATATGTAGTTATAATAATATGTGTAAATATGTAGGTTGCCCATCTTTGTAATGTTCGTTAATTAATGCATACTTTAAGAGTAGACTACTTTGAACGAATGTAAAAAAATTATAAATACATAATTGTAAATATGAATTTGTGACAATGTCAGAAACTGTATTGCAGTCTATTGCAATAAAGGTATTATTATTATTACTACATTTCACCAGTGCTCCATCTTCATTCCATCATCAGTGTCAACGCTGTGATACCTATGTAGTAAAAGTGGGCATTATAATCACTATTAAAAAAAAGCTTTCCTCAGAGGCCACTTTATCAGGATTGAGGTTCTTTTATGTGCTGGAAATCTATAACATGGGACCAATGGCTTTTACTTCTCTTCCAAAGGAAGCCATACTAAGGATTTTTACATCATAAGAAATCCAGTGCTCTTCACCAGAGATTTGGAGAAGTGACCTTGTAACCACATGCTAGCAAGTTACAATACCATGGAGAATAACTCTCTCTCATTTATCATTAAAAGTAATAAATCTTCCCTATGCCCATGGTTCGTAATGAAACCATGTATGTAAACATTTATCTTAATTAGCATCAAGTGGTCAGAGAAGTAAGCTTTCATAAGAACAATTTGCAAAAGAGATGTAAAAATAAAGGAAAGTAGGTAGACAAAGTCATGTGAATATAAGCACAATTTTTTTTTTTTTTTCTCCTTGCACGATTTGGTTGATATTTCCCTCTAATATTTTGAGAGTTGGTTGAAAAACTATGCTAATCGCTGTATCAGTTGCTTTTGCCTCTTTAAAGGAATAACTGGCATGGCTTTAGGCAGAAATATTTTGTTCCCATTTTAATAGAGAAAGCACCAATCAAAATCAAATAAAACTAACGATTTTTCAATGTATATAATGGATTGATAGGCCTTTATGTATTTATAATGTAAGAAAATTGTTTACAAATGAAGTATTGCTGCAAATAATTCACTTGACGTTTCAACGTATAGACAGTTTATGGCTGCATGCCATGGCTGCATGCACCACTGAGCACTAAACCTCCAGTCACTCAAGACTCAGTACAATTCACAACAATCTGCACCACAATTTTCCCTCCTTTGATAGCCAGAAAATAATATCAACATAACTTCCTGAAAGCTTCTGGAAGAGAAAACTTGGAGAAGAATCCAGAAGAGTCATGTTCTCGTGAGAAGAGTTTTGTTCTCCGAAGGTTCCTATTATGTCACCCCACTAGGTTGTTTACGCATACAATGACTTACATACCATAGCAAAAATGAGAACCACTGCACAAGGCTTTGTCACACTGCTCCCTCCTCAGGGCTGGTCATCATGACCAGCAGCATCGTAACAGGCTAGATGATCCAAATGTACTACCTGCTTCTTCCTTTTGGATGCAGTCAACCATTTTGTTAACTTTCTCCACCACATGGCATAGCCCTGTCCATAGTTGTTGGAACCTGAACCCTTGATCCAGGTTCGATGATACAACCACGTTTAGCTTCCTGCTGAGAGCCTTCCCTGTTGGCTCATCAGTCGTAACAAGTCTCCACCTTCTTGCTCCTACACTGGGAGTGTTGAAGAATCAGGTGATTAACAAGGTCCCTTGACAGCCGTTCTACCAGATGTGCTCTAGCAGCCACCACACCCTATTTCAGAGTCACCCTGTGGATTCCAGAATGTCCATCAGAACTCTAGAGCTCCACTTTGTTTTTGCCGAGCCGTTGGACTCTCCTGCCAATGTCGACTGTTACATTGTGTGTCCTGAGGGCATCCAGTCTTATCACCTCATTAACCATCTTCACAACAAACACCTACCGTCTTATAGCGATCCGTCCCAGCGTCAACTCCAGCAAGACCTCCTTCTCCCTTCTCCACTGGCAAGGTTCTACACGATGACAGCATTATCTCATAAGGCCGAATGAGTTTCCTTGTTGGCAAAACCCTCTGCCACATCTGGTCAGATTATGGTCATGGCAGAACCGGTATCCAATAGTGTATCCTGAACTGCTTCCCTTGTATCCAGCCATCTGGGATGAGGATGTTATCCAATCCTCTAAGTCACACTGCATCAAGTGAGGAGATGGCAATAATGACTCAGGTCTGTCTGCCCCTCACCATGCAAGGTCTTCTTTATGTACCACCTGCCAGTTGACCAGACTTCAGATAGCATTTCACTAGGTGCCCTGGCGGCCTGTACCCCAAACACATACTGTCTGACACTCATCGTCTCAGTTGCATAAAGTTCATCAGGTGCCTGAATCAGCCACATATCCAGCGCACACCACCCGAAGGTGATTGGCGTAGTCCTTGTGTTGATCCTGAGTACTCCTGATATTCTCGGTTACCCAGCCACCTGCTGCTCCCTCTTAGACCCACGTTTTCCTGTCTATGCGCAGGACCCGCCCACTAGGTTGTAGATTCACCAGGCTATTTGTTGACTAAGGCAAACTCCTGCATTGTCTCACCTGGCACTGCAACCTTGCCTTAAGCTGACTACAGTAGGCTGCAGCCAAATGATGGTTCCCAAAGCAGTTCTTGAAGGCCTCGCAGATCTCCCCAGACTTTGCAAACAACAAGATTATGTTCAGTACTTCTGCTGTCCATCCCCGGAGGCTGTACAGCTTTTTCTACTGCTGACTATTGGTTGTGGGTAAAGAAGGCTGAAAACTGTCACTAGAAGACTTCAAAGGTTGACGTCCAGTCGTACTTGGGATGTTTGTTTGATGTACGTAGATGTCGGGTCGTGTCTGGAATTCTCGACCTTTAAGTTTTTTAGCTTTCCATCAAACATGTTTTCCAATATGGTGTTTAGTTCCTTGGTGCTGCCATAGACTCTTCCCTCCAGGACATTAAGGCATTTGTAGTCATCTTTCATCGTTCCACTAAGCACTTCCACTTTTTCCCCAAGGTCGTCCATGTCCTTCTTCACACTGGCCAGTTGTTCATAAATTTTTGTAGAAAATTCCGTTTTCATTTCTGTCTGTATCTTTTAAATTTTCTCCATGTCGGATTGCACTTTTCCATTCATATTTGCCATGTTGGATTCCATCTTCTCCATCATCTTTTCCACTGTGGTTTCCATTCCATTTTTTTATTTTCTCTTCTATCTTCTTCATGCTGGATTCAATCTCAGATTTCATTTTCTTCATTCTGACCGACATAGTTTTCATCATCTCCTCCATTTTGGTGTAAAAATCCTACTCCTGGCACCAAAGTAACAAATGTCTTTACTGACTCGAAAATTGCTTACAAAAGTCTTATATTCACTGTTACAAATAATTTACTTGACATTCTGACACGTAGCAGTTTACGGCTGCATGCCATCCAAGGCTCGCACACCATTGAGTGCTAACACTCCAGTAATGACTCAGTACAATTCACAACAATAATCTGCACTGCAATTCTTACTCCTTTTATAGCCAGAAATTAACTTCACAGAACTGCTTGGAACCTTCTGGAAGCCAAAGCTTGGAGAAGAATCGAGAAGAGTTTCACATTCCAAGGGTTTGTGTAACAACATGCTGCTCTTCCATTTGTTTACGTATCCCAACTGCGATGACTCACATACCAAGGTGAACGTGAGAACCATTGCATAAGTTCGCACTGTCACAATGTATTATTTTTTTATGCACTTTTACATTGATAACATTATGCGAATATCAACTTGCAATTTTAAATTCCAAGAGATTAAAAGTATTTTACATATTGCCAGTGTTGTTACAGATACTGCATTTTCCTCTTCATCAAAATTAATATTAAAAAGTTACTCTAATTTTTATTATTGATAAATAAACATTAATTAACTTTTAAACTTTGTAATTTTAAATTATTTGAGTACTAATATTTTATTGTTGAAAGCTAATAACTTTTAACTGTAAAACGTTTAACAAAGTATTATTTATTCTTTCAAATGTATACTTTATATAATATTATATTCAGGATCCATGCGGTCAACCTCATTGGAGGACTGATTATTTAAATAAATTTTATATTTTTATAAGTTTCAGACATTGTTGAAAAGCATTATTTTCAATACGAGTTTTCTAAAAATCTGAAGCTTTGACAGTTCAGTATGATTTCTTGGGCAGCCCTAGCTTTCAGCAAATAACTCCACTGCCATTCTCAGTTTCCCCAATCAAAATGTTCACTAAAATTCCATCTGTTACAGTATGAAATGCATATAAAATGCATGGAATCAAAGATGCTGAATTAAAAACCACACAATAAAGAATAGAAATACTCACATTTAAATGTGAAATTATGAAAGTCCTATTTGCTTCCAATTTTTTTTTTTACCAAGTTGTGGAAATTTGCTATGTGGTATGCAAATATGTGGTACTTATTTATATGATGAGTCAATTAATTACACTAAACAACACTTACTTGGGATTTTTGCCAGAACATGTTTAGAAGGACTAGTTTCCTTCATTTTCAACCAGACATCGATTGAATGTCCAGTTGAAAATGAAGGAAACTAGTTCTTAGAAACATGTTCCGGCAAAAATCCCAGTAAGTGTTGTTTAGTGTAATTAATCAACTCATCAAATAAATAAATATAACAACACTGTTTACGAACTTCCACAAAAAGAAAAGTGATGTGGTACTTACTTGCTGCTGCTGCTGTTGTTGTTGTTGTTGCTGCTGCTGCTGCTGCTGCTGCTGTTGGAAAGCTGCATGCTGTTGTTGCTGAAGTGCTTGCAGCTGCTGCAGCTGCTGTAATTGCATCTGAAGTTGTTGCTGTTGTATCTTCTGTTGCAGGTGCTGTTGAAGCTTCAATTTCTGCTGTTTGGACACTTGCTGAAGTGCAACTGCAGGTAATGTCTGAGGTGGCTGCTGCTGTTGTGTTTGTTTCGTCTTGTTCAGCTCTTTGCTGTTACGTATTTGTTGCAGCTGCAATTGTGATCTGTAACAAACAGTTCATTCTTGTAGAATGGAAATAATTGGAATTAAGAACTTAAGATATTTATAAAAATGTTAATTTTGCATTGCAGAGTTCAAACTGTTTTATCAGTAATAACCCTAACAAAATGTATTTGAAGTACTTAAATTTGTTTATAATCTATATGGTTGCATATACATGATGAGTCAGAATAACCCCGAATAATTTTAAGGCAAGGTTCAGGGGTTATAATTGAGTATTTTCTGATCAGGAATATACGTCCGTAAAGGCCATAAAGTTTTTCAAACGCTGCGTCGGGTTAGATGAAATTTTGTCCGACAGATCCTTGTTCTCCCTTCTTGGAATATTGCTTATATTTTGTTTTCTTCACATTTTGAATTTTGCTTGTTTTCTGCTTTTAATATTATTTATATCACAATTAATCTAAAATCTGCATTTTGTTACTTAAATGGTAAGCGATTTGCATATTATACTGCACTTTGTTGTTCTGGTTATAAGATTTCAAGTATCAACATACACCACAGCCTTCCCACACTAACACACAGTTTACATAATTTTGTTTTCAGTTTATACTGATTCTGGAGCAATAAAGTTGTGCGAATCTTTCCTTGTTTCATTTTCAATGTATTCCTAACCACCATCATCCCAGTATGTGGATTAATAAGATATGTGTATCAGATAATTAATATGGGACAGATGTGTAATGGACAAAAGGTATAATGGACAATTATTATGGGATGGAAGGAGTACTTTGTTTATGTATGTTTCACAAGTCATAGTAGAAACTTCAGAGATGTAATATAGAGGTCAAAATAAGAGTAAAATGTTATATGGTATGCATTGGAAAATTATTGTATAACCGTTGGAAAATTATTGTATAACATGCAAGTTTATTTCATTACCTTTAATTTGTATTATTATTAGTTAAAAAGAATGTTCTATGTATAAACGATGAATGATGATCAAATGTTTATGAATATCAATAATCATGTTTTCTTAATGAAAGAAAACAAATGAGTTAGTAATAGATTGTCTCCTGTCTTTTGTTGTCCGAAAAAGTTTACTGACAGATGTAGAAGAACGAAAGAGAAGAAATGCACATCTTTGTGATATTTTTTAATACCTTTTCTGTACATATTGTAAATAGAGATAATAAATAATCTATTATACAAACATTCATTTAAGAAAATACTTGTTATATTAATTGAAGTTTTATTTCAAAGATTAATAGTGAAATAAAACATTTTGTGGAATTATAAAATTAATCGTGTTTATTCAGTAGCAAGTCATCCTTACACAAATCACCTTGACAAAAGAGTCCATGCAAAATTTAAAGATATATTATAGACAGCTAGTTGACTAGGTAGATACAAAAGATAAATTTATTAATCAAAACTAAGCTACTGAAAAGACATACAATTGGAAAAGGGATATTGGACGAAAATAATTTTACATTTAATCAGGTAAACAAACTTTCTGACAATAAAAACCCTACCAGTACTTTACCTGAAATTGCTTTAATTTGGAGTTATGATCCATAATGTGCTATCTTAGTAGGACTGTATGATGTTCATTAACACAGTGATTGTATTACTGTACAATACACCGTCACTGGATCTTTAGGACCATTTCAAGGTGCTTGTTAATGGTGGAAGCAAAATTAAAAACACAGCGAGTTGAAAACTGTTGTATACCTCTGCAGAACGAGTTGAATTGTCCTTGCAACATTCCATGAGTTATACAACGATGAGCCTGGCGCTGTGGTAACCTTCAGGGATATCACTTAGAGCATCTTTGAGTGTAAATGGCCTTATGTAGTTTGTGCTGAAGAACGATCTCTTTGTTAGTTTAACTCTGAGGCACATTAATGTTATACTATTTGTGTTACATTCATGGTCCCTACTGTGCATTTTTTGTTTGTTTCTTTGGTAAGACTTATTTTTATCCATTTCAACACATGTAAACTATCCTTAATTGCTTAATTCTGAAATAATTTCATATAAAGTACTACATAACATTATACTCTTATTATTACCTCTACATTACATCCACAAAATGTGTACACTGGCTTATGAAACTGGCTTCTGCATGTGTGTGTTTGTTACAGATCAACATGAAAATCATGTTTGGGCCAATTTATCTTCTTTGTATTTATGTGAATGTATATTAATATGTACTAAAATAGCTTAATAACGGCCTATCTTCAATTTTTTTCTTTAACTCGGCAATAACATTATTAAAATTGTATTAAAAATAGTTCCCCTTTTGGAGAAAATAATACTGCTCTTGACCAAATAATACACATACATTTTACATGCCCCTAGTCATAGGTAGAGACAGTTATTACAATAATATCATTTTTGTTTTTTTTATAGCACTACAAATCCAATTGATGACACTAGAACAACCTGTCTCTTGTTTTGAGACATAACAGAATTAATTTTTCTGATTCTTACCCTACGCTATCTAGTATATAATATATAATTTAATTATTATTAAAATAATACTTACTTCAGCAACTCTCGCTGCAGTTCCTCAATCTTGCGTTGTTGGTCACGTATGATGTCCTCACTGACTAAATTAGGGCTGTTCTGAGAGTGCTGCTGCTGAGGTGATGTAGGAGTTAAAGGAGAGGATGGTGAGCCACATGCAATGACAGTGTTTGTGTCTGTTGTATCCATGTCAACATCTGCAGCAGAATCTGGGGACATATTCTGAGAAAGTGGGGATAGTTGTTGAGGTGAAAAGCTGTTCAGATTCGTAGCATCATCCTCCAACTGAGCATTTGGTGATACTGGTGTTTCCATAGCCAAACCTGCATATAAAAAACAAAAAAAAAAAAAGAAAGAAAAAGAACATTATCAACCTTGATAATTGGCTATAGCTTATGTTGACTTTAGTTATTAACACATTGGAGCCCAAGCCCGAGTATAGCTCGAGCCATCGAAATGTTCATGAAACCCACGCCCAAGCATAGCTCGGGCAGATATTTCCAATGCTTTTAATGCAATTCCATGACCTTAACTCACTCTTGGGCTATGCGGAAAAGAACATACATCAGTTATCGTTTAGTTATCTGATTTGTGCTGCCATCTGCTTTTGCTTTAGTCAACTATTAGGAATTTTAGGAGATTTAGTAATATTGGCTGCTCTCGGGTAGTCGCTGCATTTTCTGTTTGTTACGTTTGTACTCTAAAATGTTAAAATTTCTGTGAACTGAAGCTGAAATTTAGGATACAAATGAAGCTGTGAAAAATTCAGATTACGAAGGAGAGTTTTTCGAACTTTGAATAAATGGAGTGTAAGCAGCTTTATGCAGTTTTTTTTCAAACTCATACTTGACACTTGTTGTAAATTTAAAATAAAATATTAATACAGAAGTTACGACTATTTGCTTACTTTTTGAGAAATCCCTGAATGCCATACTTTTAAATTGTCCCAATACTTTTTGGCAGATTTAATTGATGTACTGTAAATAATAACTCAAAGGCATACAAACCCTGGGTTTCTTGGCACTTCAACAACTGAAACGCCCGGGCTTCAATGTGTTAATATAGATATATCCTAGTGCAATTGCTAAGTGTAATAATACTGAAGATTAACACTGGATCTTAAAGTCAAACTTCAGTGTAAGATTTGCAAATATGTTCTACAGGCAAGTTGCCTCATCATCAATAGTGATCTGCTGAATAATTTCTAAGCACGGATGTGAAAGTCTCATTTTGTTGTAGTATCTCTGAAAATACCTTTTTAGGACTTAAGAAACCCAAAACATTATGTTGAAATCTTGGCATCAAATTTTTAAGTGGAGTACAATATTTCCTCTACAATAAGTGGTGAAATAAAAATTATCCAAAACCCAATTATGTCAGCCAGTTGGGAGAAACTGCTAATATTTTGATTAACTGTAACAAACTAACAAATTTTTGGTTTCCTGAAGATACAAAGAATCAAATGCAACATCTGCATCCATACCATGAAACACATCAGATAATGGAGGCAGCATTTCTCTGAAAATAATTTCTCACTACAGTGAAGTTTGAGTGCAAGAGCATCCATTATTACTTTTCAGTACTACAGGGTTAAAAGTAGCCTGCCTCCCCTTTGAATGCAAATGCAATATTTTGACAACTGTATATGTTCATGCTCAACAATGGACAGTTTAATATAATTATTGTTTGTTAGCATTCTTCAATTATCAATTAATAGCATTCTTCTGTCAGCATTTTAGTTTATTTCATCAGTGAAGTTAGAGGTTTGCGTTCTGCAAAATTACTCTCTTGGAATTAGAAAGAATTGTAATTGTGGAAGCATATGTGAAAACAGGTTCAATTAAGGAAATTCACAAAATTTTAGGAGTCAAGTATCTGGATAGAGGAATACCAGCAAAGAGAGCAATACAGAGTCAGTATAAAAATTGGTGCACCTACAGATCTGAGCAAAATGTAAAATGAAAAAGCATACAATAACAGTAGCTCTGACACACATGCAAATAATCAGTGTATTTATCAAAATGGATTTACGGAGGTGTAACTAGATGATGCACACAATGTAAATCATCCATTAGCTATGCAACAACACAAGTACTAAATTGTACAGTAACCTATGTTACACCTGTACCTTACTGCTTTATGGTATTTTCATTATTATTTGTGTGTGTGTTTTTGGTGAGTTATTTTTTCTCGGTTTTTATTTTATGAGATAATTTTTTGTATTTTAAAAAATAAAACAAATGACCAAAACAGTTTGTTGTTTTAGTAATAAAATATTGGTTCTTTCATTTCATTAGTCTGGACCTTCTGTATATTAAGATTTTGTCTGCTTCATTATTGATTATTTTGAGATTTTTTATTTTATTTTCAAATTTTTCTTTTGTTTTTAATTTTTTAGAAACACTGAAGACACTTCTTGTCCATATAATACTAGTTACTTAAAACCCTGCATTCTACCCTAAAATTGCTTGGCACTTTTCAGACAGCATTTTGTTATTCAGGCTGGCACTAAAGGGTTAAACATCGTTTATTTTGAATTCGATTAGTAAATAATTTGCTTATCTGTAATTATTGATTTTTCATAGCCCTGAACCATTGTTTGTTTCATGGGTCCTATTCATCTGAAGCATTTACTTTGGCTCAAGAGAAACCTTGACAACTGCCTTCAAGACAGTTTACTTAGCATCAATTGCATTTGTGTTCATTACTATAAAATATAATGTATATAGAAGTGTGTGATCAGTCTGTTAAAATTTGTATTTTTTGATAAAGCCAAGATTCATTGCATTTATTAAGGTGAATAGACTCTATTTCTACTTCTGGTGCCTATACTGATGTACATATAAGGTAGGAATTAAAGAATGTGGTAATTCATGGTGAACCTGTTTGCATTTTGAGGTGCTGCTGTTATATCTGGTTGCAATAAAAAGTTGAATTAAGAAATGGGAGAGCCAGAAAATTTACTGCCTTTCCAGTTTTTACTTTTCCTACTACTTACCTTAATAAGTAGAGAAAGTATTGCATTTCACCAAAAACTGACAAAGATTTCATAACAAATGCAGTTTTGAGATACCATGAATAAATAAATAAATAAATATGAATACTTAATAAATTAAATGGAAAAGGGGAGACAATGCTAGAAAGAAGGTTTATGTGTACCTCATGTGTCTGTGCACAGCTTAACTTAAAAGAAGAAATGGAAACATACTAAACTTCATATTTAAATTCATCATCCTGCAATGACCCTCATGAAGATTTTTCTAAAAAATTATCAAACTTCCCTTTATACAGAAAAATTATCATCATATACTTTATTTCTTCAAAAATTGCTCTTAATGATTTTGATTAAAATACCATACAATCAAGATATTTGCATGACAAAAAAATCAGTCTTGAATTTTCTCTGGAGGGCTTGTACAGTCCTCTTTATTTTAAATGATTTTTGTATAGTTGAAAGATAGAACAAATTTACTATACAAGACATTTAGATCTTGTTAAAGTATATGTCGAATAAAATTTCTGTGCCATTAACTGCTTCCAAAATATCCTTGTAACTGGTTTAAATGTTCAAACTTTTACTTTGAAACAACTGAAAACTTATGCAATGAAGAAATAAAGAAAACAAGAGATAAAGAAATAGAAAGAGAGAGAGAAAAAAAAAAAGATAACTGAAGTAAAAAAATAAATCTGTTCCATATCATAAGTTCAAACTATCTTGCCATATCTGTATTGAGTGTTAACATGTAACTCTTTTCATTTTTCTGTTTATAATACAGTAATACAATTATCTCCTATATATGCAGCAGCTCAGTACCAATTTGCTAACAGCAGTTAATTATTAGTACCTGAAAGAGACTCTTCATTCACACTGGCAGAATTTGTAGTATCCATAAACATATGACCTATTGGTGTTACAGCAGTACTGATAGTTTCTGACGTAGCATTGGCAGGATCTTGCTGAGTTGTGAAGCACTCACTGAATGGCTTCAGACGTTCTATCAACTGAGGCTTTGAACCAGATACAGGAAGATTCCGCTTCTTTAATTCTGCTTTCAAATCGCTCACTGAAAAGCACACATTACAGTTACCTTTCACTTTAAGTTACAACCTTAGTTCAAATACCTAAACTTGAAAGATGTGTAGTTATAATCAATGAATGTACTTTGAGTAAGATAGCATATACATATACTGTATTTATCCAAATACAAGACTATATTTATTTCCAAAATATCACCTTGAGAACAATGGATTGTTTTGCATTGCAATATATGTTTTCTGAATACCATGTCGGGAAAAGTATATTTTCAAAACTTTTCAAGTATGGTAGTGGCAAAGGAGGAAATGACCAAGGTCATATGCTGCAGATTTTGTGCATTTCATTTCGTACCATAAAGTTTCCTATTCAAGAATCTTCATTCTCCTCTCTCCCACACATTATGTGAATTACCATGCAAATTTGAATATGGTAAAACTTTTCATAACAATATGTTATATTAAGTATGTTTTCTAAATAGAAGATCTTATTTATCATTGTCATTGCAGCTAAGCTGCTGCTCTGTTGTTGTCATTTTAACCCACCACCCACACACCAATACTTTTCCATTCTCCTCTCTCCCTCCCATCCATTACTTGAATTTCTGCACAAATTCAAATTAGGTAAAACTATGTACAACAATCATTATATTAGGCGTGTTGTCAAAATAAAAATATCTTATCCATCACTGTTACTGCAGATACGGCTAACACTGCCATTGTTGTTGCTGCCATTAGTTTCTACCACCGCACACATATCAAAACATTTCAAATTTCCCCCCTCTGCTTCATATGAATGTTCACTCAAACTCAAATTAGGTAAAACTTTTTACTATGTTTTATCAGATATGTTGTCTAGGAAAAGGGGGGGAGGGAGAGAGATAGAGGGGGTGGGGATTAGTCGGCTAATTTGTCCCTTAATTTGTTCAAAATATATGTGCTACACTTTAAAGCACTTGAAGTTGTCTTGTATTTGGATCAATATAGCGCAAATTTAACAAGCATTTGCTTCTATTTCAATCAGTTGCCAAATGCTGATGGAAGGGAATGTGAAGATGTTACTATTCTCTAGTTTATTTCAGTCTTCCCATGAGATTGTCTTCAGTAGGTAATTTCTGGAAGCTGAATAAATGGTGTTGCTGTTCCAGGATTAAAATTAATTCTCACTTTGAAAATTTCCATTGTATATGAGTCAATCCACTTCAGAGATACTTTTGACCTGTGTTTTTAAAAAAATTTTAAACTTTAATGACCTTTATATGCAAATTAAAGAAACCCCTAAGTTTATGTTTTACACAAATTTCATTATTTTGTATTTTTTCAGGCATCAAAATTCTGAAAGTACCACACACTCCAATGCATACAATTGCCCATTTCCTATGTTATATTTTGACATATTTGTCATATTAATTTGGGACAGATTTTATTTTAAAGTTTAAAAATCCTTTATATATTCAAATTTGGTGAAAATTCTATTCCCACCCTTTACATTACAAGTATAAGGTCATTCAAAAAGTGTGCCAGTTTGGTTAAATTAAATTTGAATTTTATTTTTTCAAAACACACTAACAAAAATCATAAACATGTTCATCACAACTTCCGATATCAGGTATAGTGCATGATGTTGGGCATATGACTTCCCCTACTGCTCTGGTATGCAAGAACTCTGTCCGTGAAATTTGCTAGACTGCCTGACAAGTTTCACTTAGATTTCAACAACTCATTGAATTTCCTCCTTTAAGTTACAGATGTTACAGGGTTTATTGACATACACCAATGATTTGAAAGTACACCAAAGAAAAAATCTGATGTGTTCCATTCACATGACTTTCTCTGCATAGCTGCAACAAATTATTGTTAAAACGCTTATGTTCTATTTACTTCCTGCTAATTGAGAAAAAATTAGCAGAAATAGTCTTATTACTTGCTTCCTTGAAAGTAGAAGCGAAATAATGGAGTACCATAGGTTAAAGCGATAGTCAGAAGCTGGTTGCTATGTGACTGAAGTTCCTTTGTTTATATGGACAAAAGTTGTCAACTTCCTGTATGAGAAAAGTATAAGCTTTTCAAAGCTGAAACCAAAAAACAAGAATATCTGAAAAACAATCACCTCCACGAAAAAAATGTAAATGACATAAATTGTGTGTTTTATCCTGATCTACATTTTTTGTGTAGTGAGTTTTTGTCTATCTCTTACGGTTTACCAATTATACAAAATTCAATAAAAATCATCCAATATAAAGAGGTTTTTAGAGGCTATTTCCAGAAAATTCAAGATATACATTTTATTTGGCAAGTAAATATCTTAAATATGAGGGATTTTAATCAAAATCGTTAGAACCATTTTTAAGAAAATAAACATTTTTTAAATTTTTCCCATGTAAAGGGTAGTTGAGGGTGTGGGGATTTTCTTGAAAATCTTTGTGTCGCATCCTTGGAAGATACCAAACTTAAATACCAAGTTTGGTATTTAACTGTCTTTTTGTTTTTGAGATATGCTGCACACATGGACATTTTTCTAAAAATGCATTTTTTGGATTCAGGGGGTCTCAAAACATATTTCTGGTGAAATCTCAGTATGGAATTTTTGGGTGCATTACAATACCTTCTCTATACACTATGTACATAGTACGTGTAGAGAAAGTAAAAAGTCACTGACTTTGGTCAGTGTTACAGAAAATGAGGCAATCCAGAAACAGCTCATGAAGCAATTGTATTGTTTTGAGGGCAGAATGGCTGGTGGCGCCATGCTGCTGAAACCACAACTCCTGAATGTCCATTCCATTGAAATGAGGTCACAAAAACTCTTACCATCACATGCAACACTATTGGTTTCCATTAATTATCACAGCTAGTCCTGCCTCATCTTCAACAAACTAAGGGACAATGATGTCACCTGCCTAAAAGCTGCACCAAAGTGTCACTCATTGTGGATGCATTTCTTTTTCTTGAATTATGCAAGAATTTTCTGATTCCCAGATATGCTTATTTAAAAATCTATTTAAGGAAATGTGCTTTGTAACTGAAGATGATTTTGCTCGCAAAGCCGTTGTCCTCTCAGAAACCAGTCCACAAAATTTTGCCTCTTCGTGTGATCGGCCACTTTCAGCTACTGTGTTAACTGAATTTTGTAAGGGTGGTTGATAATGGAGATCATACTGAAGAACATCCTATGTCCAATTCTTGAGAAGGTGAAGAACCGATTTTATTGAACTAAGGGTCACATTGTCACAAACCACTGCAATGTTTTGCTCAGATCAACTACTATGACAATACCCAGGACTTTTAATGTTTACTGTTGAACCGTTTCATTGAACTTTTTCATAATTCTCAAACTATTGATTCATTCAGTGCTTCATTTTGCCCTCGAATTGCATAAAGTCGCCTGGCAGGTTCTGCATAGCTTTCTCCATTCTAATTCAAAATCTTCTCGGGCTTCTAACCAGGTAAAAACTTGGCTTGATACCAATGTTTCGAAGAAGTGCATCTTCCTCGTCTTCAGGGTGAACTGATGGATTGAACTTGCAGAGACTGGTATTTATAAGAGCTGGATGAAGCTAACATCTGATTGGTTCGCGTGATATTATGGCCTGGTATTTAAGATGACTGAGACATGGGCACGGACTTCGTAGAAAACTA
Organism: Hymenopus coronatus; assembly: GCA_030762935.1. Taxonomy (NCBI): domain Eukaryota; kingdom Metazoa; phylum Arthropoda; class Insecta; order Mantodea; family Hymenopodidae; genus Hymenopus; species Hymenopus coronatus. Next base: position 18,100,049 of record CM060889.1, on the reverse strand, counting down.
TTTATAGCAGTTATATGGCAAATTATACCTAATCTTCTACCTGCAGTCTTCCAAGGCTTGTTTTCTAGCAGGTCCGTACTCAAACCCAAACATTTGCCGTATAACTGCTATAAATAGTTTTCTATGAAGTCCGTGCCCATGTCTCAGTCATTTTAAATACCAGGCCATAATATCACGTTCTATTAACTCAATGCTAATGCTAATCGAAAAAAATTAGCAGAAATAGTCTAATTACTTCTTCCTTGTAAGTAGAAGCGAAATAAGTGAGTACCATAAGTTAAAGTGATAGTCAAAAGCAGGTTGCTCTGTGACCAAAGTTCCTTTGTTTGTATGGACAGGAGTTGACAAAGTCCCGAGTGAGAAAAGTATAATTTTTTTAAAACTGAAACCAAAAACAAGAAAAATCTCAAAAATGATCAACTCCATGAAAAAAAATGCATATAACATAAATTGTGTGTTTTAAAGTGCTCTACATTTTTTGTGTGGTAAGTTTTTTTCCCCATCTTTTACAGTTTAGCAGTTATGCAAAATTCTGTAAAAATCATCCAGAATAAAGTAGTCTTCAGAGGCTATTCCCAGAAAATTCAAGATATACATTTTATTTGTCACTTAAATATCTTTAATACATGACATTTTAAACAAAATTGTTAGAGCCGTTCTTGAGAAAATCAAAATTTTGGAAAAAAGTTCCATTTAAAGGGTAGTTGGGGGGGGGGGGATGTTCTTGAAAATCTTTGTGTTACATCCTTGGAAGATACCAAACTTAAATACCAAGTTTGGTATTCAACAGTCTTTTTGTTTTTGAGCTATGCTGTCCACTCACACACACAAGGACCTTTTTCTGAAAATGCTGTTTTTGGATACATATATTTCCAGTGAAATCTCAGTATTGAATTTTTGGATGGAGTGCAATACCTTTTCTATACATAGTACATATAGAGAAAGTAAAAATTAGGTTATGGGAAATGTCCTATTCCCACTCTTGGCTGAAGTTCACATGAGCTCTCTTGAGATGAGAACAACAGCCCTAGCGGATGTTCAAAGCCAAATACCATCTTCATATTACATCCCAAAAAGATAGAAGATATATTGAAATTCTAAACTTGAGAATAAGAATCAACCAGGACAATACAATGTAGGCATATACAGGAAACCAATTCAAAATAGGAATTGCATTAAATGCAATAGCTTCAACCTGAAAAAACACTAATATGCAGTATTTAATTGCCTCATACACAGAATTGAGAACATTCTGAAGAATGAAGTAGAATATAGCAAAAAAGGTAACACATCATGAAAGTTGCAGTACCATGGTAAAAAAAGTACCTAAAGCTCAAAAGCAGAGACAGCTAAAAGAAATCAATACTCCTTCCCACTCAAACAGAAGCCAGAAACAATTCACATAACAGAGCTCACAAGTATTTCAGGAAAATCTTTAGGAAATACAATATTAATATTAGCACTGAAGAACAATTACTCCTTTAAATATATACTGAATCTGCAACTAAACAACCACAGTGATTAGGCATTTGAAAAATAAACTGCAAACCGTGTGACAAATTTCTTAATGTTAAAACAAAAAAAAAAGTTTCACAGACCTCTTGGAACATAAAATACAACAAGAAAAAATGTGATGTGTTACACTCACATAACTTTCTCCAGCTGCTCTATAATCTTCCTACAAAAGATTCTTGTTCTTTCTACACAATGCTAATTGAAATAAATACTAGTAGACTTCTCTTTATTACTTAGTTCTTATAAGTAAAAGTGAACTAAGGTAATGCACTAGGCTAAAGTAATAGTCAAATGTTTTAAAAACTATTGTTATGTGATTGTCATTGCGAATCACTTCTTTGCTTGGCCAGGAGTAGAACAAAAGAAAAATGGACACTTCCTGTTTGAGAAAAGTTTAAGTACTTTACAATTAAAAACAATAACAAGGAATATCCCGGACACAACAAAAAACGCAAAGGACATAAATTGTGTATTTTGACGTGATGTACATCTTTTGTGTAGTGAGCTTTTGTTTATCTCTTATGGTTTAGCAGTTAAGCAACATTCCACCAAATTCATCCAGAATAAAGAGGTCTTCAGAGGCTATTCCCAGAAAATTTTAGATATATATTTTATTTTGGATAAATAGCTTTAATATATGAGATTTTTATCAAAATTGTTAGAGCCATTCTTAAGAAAATCAAAATTTTCGAATTTTTTTCCATGTAAAGGGTAGTTTGAGGTGAGGGGATATTTTTTTAAAATCTTCGTGTCACATCCTTGGAAGATATTAACCCTAAATACCAAGTTTGGTATTTAATGGTCTTTTCGTTTTGGGGCTATGCTGTCCACGGACACACATGGACCTTTTTTTTAAAAATGCTTTTTTTGGACTCAGGGGACCCCAAAACATATATTTCCGGTGAAATCTTAACATCAAATTTTTGGGTGGAATACAATACTTCTTACCCCTATGTACATTGTACATATGGGGCTAGAGAAAGTAAAACACACTACAGTAGCAATACATTTTAGACAAGAAAATCATGAAATAAACAGAGAACTAAAACTGTTAGAATGTATCACATACAACAGGAAACTCTCAATGTGAAAAGTGTATTGATTCTTACACCTAACACCATTTATTGAACTTGGAGATACTTATTGGAGTCAACTCCACAATAAGACTCTTTCAACACCACCAGAGAACAGAAGCCCAGCAGTAGTGAGCGTTTCATTGATGATGGAAGCAAAAGCTTCTGAAACATTCCAGTAAAGATGCATTGTGTATCAAATCTCAGGCAAGTTATACCTATTCATTGATACAGCTTTAGTATTTTAAAATGTTGTAATTAAAATAAATCTAAAGTATAAGGAAACTCAAACTTAACACATTGAAGTCCAAGCCCGAGTATAACTCGGGCCATGCAAAATATCCATGAGACCCACGCCCAAGTATAGCTTGGGCAGGTATTTCTAACGCTTTTAATGCAATTCCACGACCGTAACTCGGTCTTGGGCTATGTGGCAAAGAACATACATCAGTTATTGTTTGGTTGTCTGGTTTGTGCTACCATCTGCCCTTGCTTTAGTCAACTATTAGGAAATTTAGGAGAGTTAGTAATATTGGTTGCTTGCGGGTAGTCCACCATTTTCCTTGAAGGTGGTGAACTATTTGTTACGTTTTGTGTTCTTAAATGTTAAAATGCTGCATATTCCTCGACTTCTGTGAACTGAAGCTGAAATTCAGTATACAAATGAAGCTCTGGAAAATTCCGATTCCGAGACAGAGTTTTTCGAACTTTCAATAAATGGAGTGTAAGCTGCTTTACGCAGATTTTTTCAAACTCATATTTGATACTTGTTGTAAATTTAAAATAAAATATTAATATGGAAGTTATGAGTATTTTCTTACTTGTGAAATCCTTGAATATCACACTTTTAGACTGTCCCAATACTTTTTGGCAGATTTGATTGATGTACTGTAAATAATAACTCAAAGTAGGCGTAAAGCCCTGGATTTCTTCGCCCTTCAACTAAAGAAATGCCTGGGCTTCAATGTGTTAAATTTTTCTTTCTGCGGAACTCATATTGATTTCTAAGGTCATGACACAATTTAGAAATTGTAGCACTTACCCTTCATGTCTTCCAACTTGGCATGTATGCGCAACATCTGTGGTGGCTGCTGTGGAGGTGGAGGGGGTGGTGGTGATGATGATGATGATAATGATAATGATGATGATGTACACTGCTGCTGCTGTGACTGATCTTGCTCTAATGCTGCTACCTGTGAAGCAGCTGAAGAGGAACTTGTATTCTGTATTAATGTATTGGAACTCTGTGACTGGGATGTAGGTGATGTAACTGCTATTATGCCTGAGAGTGGTGTGTCTGAGCCCAATGGCTTTTGTGCTGCAGGAAGGATTATTTGAGGATACTGCAAAAAAAGACAAAAGAAGCATGTTTAACTGTAAAACAACTAATGCTTGAGAAAGTAGGTTTCTGAGACATAAGTGCCAGTTTGGTGATTGTTAACAACTGGTAATTAACAAATACAATATGTTGCTTAGAAATAAATTAACTGTGACTCTTCAAGTAGACAAAGCAGTAATCTTTTCTAAATTGTATAAAACATTAGCTGCTAATCCTGATATGACTGTTGCTAAAACAGAAATTACTAAAAAAAAATTAATAACCAATCAGGAAAAACATTAATAAGTCAAATTAATAAATAAACCCTGCCACAACTAAAGCTGAAGAATAAAACCTATTAAAAACAACAGATATCCTATCTTTCTGAACAGCTCTAATCTTTGCACATGTTTATTTACAAAATAATGCAAGCTGAAAACATCTGATGTGCTCCATTCACATGACTTTCTCTACATCTCTGTAACAAATTGTTGTTAATAAGCTTATGCTTTATGTACTTCATGCTGATCTAGAAAAATTAGCAGAAATAGTCTTATTACTTGCTTCCTTGTAAGTAGAAGCAAAATAAGAGAGTACCATAGGTTAAAGTGATAGTCAAAAGCTGGTTACTATGTGAAGTTCCTTTATTTATATGAATAGGAGTTGGCAAATTCCTGTATGAGAAAAGGTGTTTTTAAAGCTGAAACCAAAAACAAGGAATATTTAAAAAACAATCAACTTCACGAAAAACATGGATATAACATAAATTATGTGCTCTACATTTTTTGTATGGTAAGTTTTTGTCCAGCTCTTACGGTTTATCAGTTATGCCAAATCCCGTAAAATTCATTCAGAATAAAGTAGTCTTCAGAGGCTATTCCCAGAAAATTCAAGATATACATTTTATTTGTCATACTAGTACATAGTACATGTAGAGAAAGTAAAAAAAAGTGTTTCCATTATTAAAAATTAATGGCCTTACAAAAGCTGAGACCCATAATGATATAGAAAAAGTGAACCTATTCATTGCATTGCTTCAAATTTTATAATAATAATATGAGGGTCGGCTGATAAGTCCCAGGCCTCACACAGATATGGCGCCACTAGGCTGGTTAGATGGTACTCGTATAGTTTAACTCTAAACTAGGTTGTATTCATAGTTACAGGTTAATAGCTTGTGTAGTTTTCAAGTGACAGCATTTTAAACAAGACAACTTTAGAGTTTTCATGAAAATGAAGGATTTGGAAAAACGAGCAGTGATTAAACACTTCCATTTGAAAGCCTTAACACCTAAAGAAATCAAGGAGGAAATGGACAGTACATTGAAAGACTCTGCCCCTTCATATTCAATGATTAAAAGATGGGTTGCAGAGTTTAAAATGGGACACATGAGCACTAGTGATGAGTCTCGCTCTGGACGCCCTGTAGAGGTGACAACTCCAGAGATCACTGAAAAAAAATCATTGTTTAGTACTGGAAGACTGCAGATTAAAGTTATTGAGAAATAAACCTCTATCATTTATAGAATGTGTTTTATTTAAGTTCAAAGATAGTGTCTGAAAGACCCTATATTAGCAGGCTATAGTGGCAACTGATGCATAGACAAACAGCAGTAAAGAGGATATGACTCTGTTCCTATTGGATGGCAAAAATGTCAGATTGTATTACCAATGTTGCAGAATGCCACTGCATGGGCAGGTCTATTCACAAAGTCACACAGGTCAATAGATGTATGTCTATTTGGCATTGGACTGGTGCTGCTGCTGTTGGAATGGCATACATACCAGGATGAAACCCATGCACAACTGATACTTAATCCCAAGGGTGGATTTCAATCAAACCAACTTGTTAGGTCACCTTAGGTCATCTCACTTCCAAGTTAAAGATGTAAAAGAGAGAACAATGTGTGGGGAAACAACAAGAGGCTAGAATATTCAATATTTCCTCCAGATAAGCTGCAAAATCATATGCTATGACTAAAAGAAAACTATATAAACACAGCAGAACAAAATAGACTGGAGGAAAAATTGTTGATACTTGAGTGCTTGATTCTGTTCATTGGTGTTAAAATTATTGTGGAAATACCAAGTTCAGTAGATAGTGGAACATATGGAAAAAATAATTTTTTCTGAAGGTTCTCTTGCTATAAACATTAGTTCCATTACTTCAGAGTTTAAGACATTTTTCCAACCAACTAACTACCTGCTTAAGCAAATGGGTTAATAGCCTGTGTATCGACAGAATCTGTTGATTGAACTTATTATGTTCATCAGAAGAACGTACCAATACTCTAGATTGTGGGAAGTAGCTGGTTTGCCTGACATTGAACCTATATACATATCAGATGGAAAGAAATTATCTGAATTTTCCCTATACCCTCAGAAGATGAATGTTGAGTACACGCTAACTTTATACATCACAAGCTCGCTCACCTGAGTGAAATTTCATCCATTTCATCCATTCACCATTTTGTACAATCTACTGATTACAGGAGATGTTTTGTCCACCAAACACACAACCCACAGAAGAGGCAGAGAAAAAAGACAAAATGGTAGAGGAGGAGGAGCAGCAGCAGAAGAAGAAGTGGCAGCAGCTTTAAGTGAAGAAGAGCTGTAATGTGTTACACATACGGCTCCCTTTCTTCTATTGTTACCATTGGAAACACCAAATGGACAGCAGTCCGATGCAATTGTTGAATAAACTGGTGATTGTCTAGTCAAGAGAATTTTTTTTAGCTAAAATATTACAGAAAATGTGATAAAATGTTTCACACATATATATAAAAAATACAGAATACTTGCATTATTAATCTATGTCATTAATTGGTTGACCATCATTAGATTTATATTTACATGTTTTATAGATATTTCCATACAGTCTGATACTATAATTTTTCTGTGTCTATTCTTTCATGTAATGGGAAATAAGTTTTGCATTTTATTTCTCTTACTTTGGGTTAAGCTTGCATAGTTCTCTCTCCCTCTCTCTCACACACACACACACACACTCTCTCTCTCTCTCTCTCTCTATGGAGAGAATATATATATTTTATATTATATAACCCCCCCCCCCCAGCCAGGAATATAATCAAGGACCCCTCACACAGTAAACAGGTTTTCTACCAATTGAGCTACTATGGAGTTTTGGTTCCTGTTTAGGTAGTATGAGAAACCAATCTCCCTAGTTTGTAAAGTATTTTTTGTAAATGTTAGTATATAAATCTTTTCATGGGCCTTTTATGGGAAGTTTAAGGTCCTGTACCATTCAAATGCTCATTAAGAACAACTTAAAATTTGAAGGGCTATGTATCCCAGTGCTCATTATATAATAGTTACCTAATAGTTAATAAAATAGTTACCTAATATATTCCACTATCAGTAATATTAAAGAAAAAATCAAGTCTATTACAGAGTCTTGCACCTAGTAGCAAGTTTTCCATTGTTTCTTTCTTGCTTTCTTTTCAACAAGTTCTGCTTTACTTAATAATTTTTTTTTTTGGAAAAATTCTGGAGGTTTTTAGTTTACAGCATCTGCATTTATTACAAGCAACTCTGGAGGAACACTAGTATGCATAACAAATGGCCCATTGCTCTAAATCACAATTGTGTTTCTCATTCCATAAGGTTTCTAGCTTCAGGCAACCAACCTTTGACTTCACCCTGATTTTATCAGTTCTGAAGCTGAATGGCCTAAAAACAATTCAGGGACACAAAACCGAAATAATGAATGATGTCATAATCTATGCGAAATGAAGGGTTTGTATGTGGGTATTGCCTCTTTGTAAGTGTTTTATTATCATTGGCATACAAGGAAAGGCAATGAAACATAATTTGGCCTGCTAGAGGAAGGGAGTAAGGATTAATTATGTGTTGTTAAATTGATAGAACAACTACAACATTTATATGAGACTTACATCAATGACACAGAGACAAGCTTTGAAACTATTGCTAAATTCATGTGGAAATAAGAAAACTGAAAACAGATATTAAATATAATTTATTAATATAATAAAAATTCAAGGTTTAAATGCATTAAAAGAATAAAAATCTTGTTAACCATCATCTTTACTTCTACATTTTTATTATATTTGCATTATGTTGGGTATATTATATTAATTATTATACTATTGTTTTTATGCTAAAATCTTAAGTATAATCTCTAGAGAGAACATAGATAATCAGCTAGTAATGTCTTGAGAAGTCCCCCCCCCCATATTTTGGAGGGGTAAAATACATTGCCAATCCAGTGGCTAGAATTATGCTCAAGCAATAGAATGTCTGGCGAGGGATGGGGCTAAAATTGACACTATCAACATAAACAATTGTGTTCCATTATGAGTCACTTTTTATGCATTTCATATACACCGATATGCACCTAGCTACCAAGCTTAGCTTATCGGAGTTTGTGATATACTTTGCTTACTTAAAGTCACAGTGAGCAAACTTTGTACAGTATGTGTCAAAAGTGTTCCGCATATGTTTGTATTCAAAGTGGACAGTAAATAGTGTTCATTTAATTTATTTTATCTTTTTAACAATGGCTCCTATGTTTTCAAAGTTAAGTGGCAAGGTATTACTTAGTCATAGCAGAGAAATAATTGCAAATGTCCTGTACTTCATGAAATAAGAGGCAGAGATGAAGGAAGAAAATGTATGTTCCCCAAGTTCTTCAAAAGCCTGTAGAAAGTGAATGAAAGATATGTCACCAAGTTCCATTTCCAGGGTTCTTAAAGATAAAAAAGAAAGAAAAATAAAACTTAATATATCACTTTTAAATTAAAAGATGTGGAACAGTTGTGTCGCCAGCGAATTGCAGAAATTGGCAGGCCACAATGGGAAAATGCATGTCGTCATGTTGAGAACATTAAAAATCATTAGAAAAAATTGTAGAAAATCAAATGGAAAGAATTCTAATCCAGGATAATGGTGCACAAAGTAGCGATAACGTTGATGATGACAATGACGTGAGCGAAGACGAAGGACTGACTGTCAGGTGAGGAAGAATTGGAGGCAGACGACTGACATTGTTTATATAGTAGGTCATTTGTACAGATGTTTTATAGATATGAATATACATATGAAAACACATGTTTATCAGTACAGCGCCATATAGTGCAAGTACATAAGTGGTGACAGATATTTGACATTGACTGTGACAGGCCCTCTTCCAGCATGCATGAATCGACTGGTGAACTGCTTATCTGAAAGTACAACTCGCTTCCTAGCTCTCATTAAGATTTTCACATGTCCAGATCTCTTGCGCCAGTTATAAACCTCTCTCTTTCTGTTTGACCGTTGACATATAACCACTGTGAAAGGAACACCTCTAATTTTATTTTAGTCTGGGAGAATAATCTTTTTTCCATTGAGAATGCTCAAAGGCTCATTAACAGTTAATTTTTGGTACAAAATGAAACGCACAAATTCTCCCACATTCATCACAACCTTGGCAGTAATAAATACCATTTCCCCCAGACTTCACTGCACCTGCAAAGTTTGAAACTTTTTCCCCCAGACTTCACTGCACCTGCAAAGTTTGAAACTTACTTTTTCCCGGCATGGTATTTGGAAAAATATATGTTGAATGCAACACAATCCCCAGCTCTCAACATTAATATTTTGGGGAAAAAAAAAAATCATATTATATTTGGATAAATACGGTACAAAACAAAACAAAAACATGTTGTGCAACTTTCTCTAGATACTCTTCTACAAACTATTCTAGCAAAAGCTTACTAAACTCTCTAATACAGATACACTCGTAATACTTTTGCTAATACAAATAAACTTTCAATTCACATTTACACTTTTGTTGTATGATAGAGTAGGTATAGTGATAGATATTGAAAGAATGTGTGACAATATGATGTAACGTATATATCAGGTTCTTTGCATGACCTCGAGAGATGAATGAATATTGTCTTCATATTTGAGAAAAGTTTAACCATTTAAAAATTCAAACCAATAACTAAGAGGTATAAGAAAGGTTAATTCCACAAAAATAAATATACTTGACGTGCATTGTATGCTTTGGCAAGATTTACTTGTTTTGTGTAGTAAAATTTTCTCTCTCGTATGATACACAGTTATACAAAATGAAGAGGCTAAACACGATATATTAATCAAAATCATTAGGTTTTTTGGGAAATTCAAAATGTTCATAAACTTTTCAATGTAACAGTAGTTTGTATTACATCTTTGGAAGATGCTGAGCTCAAATTCCAAGTTTCATATTTTAACTTCCATTTTTTTAGTAATGCTGTACATACATGCATATAGACTTTTTTATAAAAATACCTTTAATATATTCACAGAATCACTATATTTACTTGTTGTGAAATCCTGGTATCATAATTTTTCAGTGGAATACAATATTTTGAATCTTCTTTCCAACATGTAACGCATGATTTTTTTCTAAGTAAAACGTGACAAAATATTTTTTTAAAGTAAGAGTTTAGATACTTTTTTTTTAGCTAATATGTATTTAAGATCACTTTTAACTATGATTTCATGCTGGAGAACATTTTCTTAACATAAATTATATGTGACGGAGGTTTTTTCTTGTGGTTTCTGTTTGTTGAAAAACAAATATGAGATGAGTGGAAGCTGTAGTGAGCCGCTGCAAATGACAGGTTCCTCTGGTTTCGAGATTTTGTCAAGGTTAGGTTACATTATTTACTACAATAGTTGCCAGTAGAAAACATTTTTTTGTATGCCTTATGGCATTGTATATTTCACTAGAAATTTTACATGGTCCTTTTGGTCTTTTTATGTACTACTAATTTCGCATTACTCCACTTTTTGCCGGATTGATTAGGTTAGGCAGATACTCAGTTTTGACCCCTCTAAACACATTCACATGTTCAAAAGAATCCCCCAAAATTTCCTCCATTTATTATAGGTAAACAGAATGGAAAGTAAAGAGAAAATCTTTCCTCAATCATGTGACTGCATACCAAGACAAATTCAACAGCTGCCTATGGCATCATTGTGTTTCACATTTCAACACATAACTTCTTTAAAGATGTTCCTGTTTGTTCCAGGAACAAACAATTACTATATTTCATTTTAGGTCATGAAAAGAAATTACCATCCCTCATCCATAACTGCTACAGAAAGGATTCATATTTAATACAATAATTAATAATTGTAACAAATCTTCATTTATCTTTTGGAATCCTTGGATTAGTTTGCAATAAATGCATCTATTGCATCATCAGCATTAATTTCCTTTTGGTCTGTTTCTTTTTGATGTTGTTTATTTACATTGTTATTGTTATGGTTTGGAATATTTATATTAAAGTATAAAAATCATGCAAATGAATTTTGATATACCACTAATTGACTCTCTCACCAAATTTGTTTGATTCCAGTAGTTAGCAATACCTTAGTACACAATCCACCTAGTAGCAGTAACCATAACAATGTAAATAAACAACATCAAAAAGGAACTAGACCAAAAGGAAATAAATGCTGGCGATGCAATATATACATTTATTGTGAAACTAGTCCAAGGATTCCAAAAGATAAGTGAAGATTTGTTACAATTATTAATTATTATATTAATATTTGTGTTACTTCACTGTTACTAGCTTCTTTTTACATTTTTAAGGATTCATATTTGTTTAAAAACCTATGAAATGCTGTAAGCGGCATTTGAATTTATAGGATCTGCTTGAAGAGATGTTGTAATCATTTATTCTCAAAATCAGAAAATTTCATACATATTTAGACAGACCTGAATTAAGCTTTGGCTTTGGTACTCTCCCTAGGTTTTTATTGCATTCTGTTTCCAATGTAACCTGCTTCTGATGCCAAAATCAAAATATGAAAGTTCTAATACTTCATAGTGTTAGTTTTACCTTATGTTGCCACTCCAACTGCCACTGTAGGAAAAGCTGTTGTTGCTGAAGCAGCAGTTCATATGATGTTTCAACTGGTGACGCAGCACTCATTGCTGTGCTCTTATGTGCATTTGGAGGACCCTTGTATTCATGAAATTTTATGGTTCTTGCCTTAGGTTGTGATTTAGACTTGGACTTTTTGCGATTCTTGTCCTTGCCTGGAGCATCTGTTCTATGTGATGCAGGTGCAGATATGGGCGAAGGCTGGGATGCTGGACGGGGAGTAATTGTGAGAGCTGGAGAAGGAGTTGGTGGTGCTGGGGGAGAAGATACTGAGATGGAACTGAGGGGACTAAGACTAGAGGTTGTGGATCCCAAGCTCATCGGACTTGGAGCAGGAGCCAGTGGTAAAATGGTGGATACATTCCCATTGCTACAGAGATTAGCAAACGTGACTGTTGCTGCTTGCTGTGGTTCTGCTGTAATTCCTTGCTGGAATGAAGCAGTGGAAGTTACCACAACTGTAGTGGGTATCTTTAAAGCAACTGTTACTATTCCAGCAGATGCTGCTGCTGCTTCCAATACATCAGTCTGCTGTTGATGCACCTCTGAAATAGATGCTGAAGGTTGAGTTTGGAGGGGTGATTGCGTACCCTCAGAGCTTTGCGAGTCTTCCTCAAAGTTGATGTACTGGTTTGGATGCTGAGGCTTCGTAAGCTGCCCTTCACATGTTGCTTTGAATGGTATAACACCCTCTGCAAAAATCCATATAAAGGCCATGTAACATTTACCCAAAGACCATTCCATAAATAAAATTGTCAAATCAATGCTAAAAATGTTAAAAAGAGGATCAAAATTGAGCAAAGTTAAGGGAAGGTTTACAAATTCTAAATGTAAATTAGATTCCTATTATTTGGATGATTGGGAATGGGAAATCTAACTAAATCGGTTAATTGAAGGCAAATTAGCCATGAAACCAGTAGGAATAAGTACATAAAAATTCACACAGTATCAACTAAATGTTAGGTAGACTGTAAGAAGCAATTTGGGAATTTTTGAAGATAGAAATATTTTTCTATTCGCCTAATTTTCTCTATCCATTATATAATTTCTACAACTATTTTTGCACAAGCTTATTCTTCTAGCTAATTCACACTAAAGCAAATATTTAGTTATGTAGGTAATTTCATTACACATTTTATTATGCACACAAAACAGCAATACTCAAATGTTTAAAAACTGGTTGCTATGTTAATAGATTTGAAAACCCACACTCTTTCTATAACATCACAAGAAACTGAAGGTTGGCAGTAGTTCAAAAACAGTAATAGGATATATGGGGTCTCTCTCTCTCCCCCTCCTTCCCTCTCGTTCTCTCTCCCTGTCTCCTTCCCTCCATCTCAGTCTCTCCCTCCCTCCCTCCTTCCCTCTCTACTTCTCCCTCCTTCCTTCTCTACTTCCCCCTCCTTCCCTCTCTTTTTCACCCTCCTTCTCTCTCTCTTTCTACCTCATCCTCTCTCACTCTAATTTTCTCTCTTGCTTTCTCTCTCTCAAACTCTCTAATTCTCTCCCTTTCTCTCTCTCTAAGAATGCATTTTTCTAAATAATCGAAGGAGTTCTTCTCACGTCTCACTCAAGGAAATGCAAGGAGAAAGAACGCTATTGTTTAAGGGATCTAGAAGCAGTTTGGTTATCCATTTGTTGTGTAATGTTGCAAAAATTTTGAACATAAAAGGGATTGTTCTATCATTACAGAATGAGTGTAAGTGATTTATAAGCGTACATGACATAAATTGTGAATTTAACCACATCTATATTTCTTGTGTAGCAAGCTTTTGACTTCTCTTTCAGTTTACCAGCTATACAAATGTCATTCAGAATGAAGAGGTCTTCAGAGACTATTCCCAGAAAATCCAAGAGAAACATTTTGTTTGTCATGAAAATATGTTAAACATATCATATTTAACAGAAAATTTAGTGCCATTTTTGAGAAAATAAAAAATTTCAAAAAAAGTTCCCTGTAAAGAGTTGTTGAGGTGGGAGGATTTTCGTGAAAAAATTAGTGTCGCCCCCTTGGAAGACACTGAACTTAAATACCTCATTTTTGAGTTTTTTTGTAGAGTTAATCATTTCCAAGATGTTCTTTATTATTAGTGAGAAATTCATAAATATAGCTTTTTCATGTACTACTCATTTTTTTTTACTTTATTTAGAATCTGTAGTAATGACATATATATTTCTGATGGACATGAGCTCTTAAGCACCTAATTTTGTTTGGCTGCCTTTATACAGGTGTTTTTTCAAAATGACACCAAACCAAGATGTTTTTGCTCACATCCTATATGATACAAAAATATAGTTTTTAATACCAATAAAGGTACATCAGTAAAACCTTCATAGTCAGCATAGATTAGGCAGTTACCCAGGAACAAAACTGTATATGCCTGGCCCATGTTATTGGAGATAATGCAGATAGTTGGGAAGCACCGAGTCACATGCTTTAACAGTGCTTTTGTAAACCAACTTATTGCACAATGGTTAGCTAACATTAAGAATCCTTTTGTGTTTCAAAACCCTGCTAAGGTACCTTCCTCGAATATAACATTTCTTCATAACAAACAATGAATGAAAGGAAATGATTAACTGGAAAAGTTAATTTTTAAAGTAAATTTAACATTAACATCTTGAGGTTGGAGGCAAAAAACTGAATAAAGATAACAGAGCTAAGAATACTATCAGAATATCACCAAAGTTTGTAGAAACAGTTAAACAAAAATACATCCATTTTGCAAAAAAGTTAATTGTTCTACTTTTAACTTGTAATACTACATGAAACATTTATAAATTTAATAGCAAGTTCTTGATATTTTCAGTAGTTGTTGGGACTGTACTATTAGGATAATTATAAAATTATTAGAATAATAAGTACAATATACCTTTGGTTACAGAAAAACACCATGCATTTGACATTCCAGAACAACCTCAAAACTGTCAGTCATAACTAGTCTTTTGAGTAAGTAACTGCTGTTTGCCTTTACCTGAAAGTTAGGATGGCTTTGTTGATAGCAAACAAGAAGAAAACCATTTTGTTCTCATAACACATGCTTGCAAAGAACACCCTCTGAGGTGTGAGTATGTGTTTTGTGTGCTGCCTAATCTTAAAAGGATGTAACTTTAATGTTCATAGAAACAAATCAAAAAGCATTTTGAAGTTGTAACATCAAATTTCAAACTATAAGAGTTAATATACGATTGTTATATTTTTGATCTTATTTCAAAATGGCCCATATGCTGTATAGCTGATATAATAACAATTAGAAGCTAACTATTTCCAACATTTTAATGTTTGAGTACGTTTTCGTTACCTTTGACAGCTCTTTCAATGGGTTCCTCAGTGTGAAGAATATTCTTTTTGATGAGCTCTAGAGGACCAGGTCTATGTGATAACTGGTCATTCAAGGAGTCTGCTAGTCTTGCTTTTTTCAGCATACGCTGCCTTTCTGCTAACGATGGATCTACATGACCCATATCAGCTAGAACACATCAATAAAATGTAAATAGATATTTAAATATGTTAACTGTTTACATTAAAGCTACAATACTAAAAATATATATATAGAGCATTAGTCCTAATTCTTTCTACTCTTTGATGCTGTTGGGAAAAGCTGAAATTCTAATACTGAAAGACTTTATACATACCAATGCCTGAATTTATATACAAATGGCTAAAAAATAACACAGCAAGTGAACCAAACCAAGCAACCAACAAAAAATTTCCTAACAGAATTTTCATAAACCTGATTTAAATTTCCTGAAAACAAAAGGTTCAGATATTGGCATGATGTCTTCAGGAAACATAGTGACATAATTTCAACTCAACTTTTGTATCCAGATATTTAATGCTCTTCCCAGTAAACCTCAAAGAAAATGTTGGGAATTTCAGGGCTTTTATATTAAAATTAAATGGATGTATACTTTGACTTGCACGAATGTGTAAAATTTTTAGTATTTAGCAATGATACAAGGTCTGTAAAGCCTGATGCTTTGATATTTTACACTCTAGTGCATAATTGTAAATTTTTGCATTATATAACATATTTGTAAATATGTATTGTAATTTGTTGACATTTATGAAGAATATGTAATACAATAATCATATTTTAGTTTTATATAGTTACTAGTAGGCCTCTCTTAAGGAGTACCTTTGCAATAAATCATTTTACTCTGTAGATGAATATTTAAGTGACAAGTCTGTCTGACAATACTGTTAACAATCATTCTATTTATAAATATTATAATGTATATCCCTTTGTGTAATTTAGTGTGTGTTTTATATTAATATGTAACACTGATGTAATGCAGATGATAGTTTTCTAACTAGAGCTTTATACATTTTTTCCATAGTAAATAAACATATGTATACATGTATATGCCTTGACAAGTTCTATGTTAAGTGGCTTCCTGGCCTAAACGAACCTACAGAATGCTTTCTAATGTAATCTATTATAAAATACAATTTCCAACCTCACAAAAAACCTATAAACTTTTGTAACAAAATAACCTTTTGTGTGTAGCTTATTTTCTATCTCTTTACTAGCTGATTACTTCACCACTAAAAATTATGTACTGCCAAGTAGAAACATTACAACTGTTTATCACAAGAAATAACTAGATCAAAGTTGCTCATATTTAATTTGGCACTACAGTAATGAGTATTCATTAACCTAATTCTTAAGCTTACCTTCCAAAATATGTTGCCTTACAAGTTCTTGTCTATCAGGCCGTTGTTGAATCTTTGCTTTCAGTAGGTCTCCTTTTTTGGCACGCTCAAGTTTTTGCCGTTGTTCATGGAACGCTGGTGAAGTCTTTAGAGCTAAAAGCAGAAAACAAAATCAATAATCTACTGGCAAAAATGTTATGCTATAAAATAACATTCTTGGAACAATCCAAATTTTTGCAATACAACTCTGAATAAACAAAAATTAGTGTTCTTATCTGTAAACATTTTTAACATGAGAAAAATTGAAAAAAGAAAGAAAAAAGAAAAGCAATGATTAACAAACACTTTGTAAGAACCATGAAGTAAATGTGCTGACTGTCAACAGTGAAATTCCATTCTCTTTAAATCATTTTGATAACATGTCACATCATGGTAAATGTTAGCAGCTTAATTCCAAAGTTAAAATGTACATAATATGACATTTTCAAATAATATTTAATCTCAACTTGCTGATGCATCAGTCCCTTATAATTTGATTTTATGCAACCTGCCATTTACAGTAACTGACAAACATTGGCCACAGTGCCATCCAAGATTAGCAAAATGTTGTGTTGACAATCCAGAGGGTGAAGCAATCATCAATGTGCTTTTAATTTCTAAGTTTGAGTTAAAAAGGGAATTAATGCAGTCTTAAAGCTACCACAAATGCCAATTAATACAGAAATACTGCCAAGATTAGCTGATGATGAGTTGATAATCCAGAGAGTGGAGAAATCATCAATATGCTTTTAATTTCTAGCTTTGAATTAAAAAGGGAATAACGCAATCTTAAAGCATACGCAAAAGACAATTAGTACAGAAATACTGCGACACAGACTATAAATCTTTCAAGTTACACAGTAGTTAAGTGGCATACAGCATGTGCAATATGGTCCTCTGTATATGAAAATGTATTAAAGCAAGTTTTAATATTTGGCAAACCTCTTAACTCATTTTGATTTCTTTTTACTTTCTCTATATGTATATGTACATATACATACTGTATAGTGTACAAAGAAGGTATTGCACTCCACCCAAATACTCAATGCTGAGATTTCACCGGAAATATATGTTTTAGGGCCCCCTGTATCCAAAATGACCATTTTCAAAAAGAGGTGTGTGTGTGTGTGTGTGTGTGTCCGTCCATGAACATGTTAACTCAAAAATGAAAAGTTGGTAAAATACCAAAGTCAGTATTTAAGTTTAGTATCTTCCAGGGATGCGATACAAAGATTTTGAGAAAAATTTCCCCAACCCAAACTACCCTTTACATGGAAATTTTTTCGAAAAATTTGATTTTCTCAAAAATGGCTCTAACAATTTTGATTAAAATGTTGTATATGAAAGATATTTACCTGACAAATAAAATGTACATCTTGAATTTTCTGGGAATAGCCTCTGAAGACTACTTTATTCTGGATGAGTTTTACGGAATTTTGCATAACTGCTAAACCGTAAGAGATAGACAAAAATTTGCCACACAAAATATGTAGAGCATGCTAAACCACACAATCTATGTTATATACATTTTTTTTTTTTTTCGCAGAATTGATCGTTTTTAAGGTATTCCTTATTTTTAGTTTCAGCTTTGAAAAACGTATACCTCTGTCATACAGGAATTTGACAACTCCTGTCGATACAAACAAAGTAACTTCAGTCACATAGCAACCAGCTTTTGACTATCACTTTAACCTATGGTACTGCCTTATTTCACTTCTACTTACAAGGAAGCAAGTAAGACTAGTTTTGCTAATTTTTTCTCAAGTAAATGAAGTAAACAAAAGCCTAAGCATTTTAAGAATAATTTGTTGCAGAGATGTGGAGAATGCAACACATCAGATTTTATCACCTTCTTTCTGATGTGTTCCATTCACATGACTTTCTCTACATCTCTGCAAAAAATTATTGTTATAAAGCTTAGGCTCTATTTACTTCATGCAGAAATAAGTCTTATTACTTGCTTCCTTGTAAGTACAAGCAAAATAAGGGAGTACCATAGGTTAAAGTGATAGTTAAAAACTGGTTGCTATGTGACTGAAGTTCCTTTGTTTATATGGACAGGAGTTGACAATTCCTGGATGACAGAGGCAAAAGTTTTTCAAAGTTGAAACTAAAAACAAGGAATATCTTAAAAATGATCAACTACACGAAAAAAATGTATATAACATAAATTGTGTGTTCTAATGTGGTTTACATTTTCTGTGTCATAAGTTTTTGTCCATCTCTTAAGGTTTAGCAGTTATGCAAAAATCCGTAAAATTCATCTGGAATAAAGTGGTCTTCAGAGGCTATTCCCAGAAAATTCAAGATATACATTTTATTTGTCAAGTAAATATCTTAAATATATGAGATTTTAATCAAAATCGTTAGAGCCATTTTTAAGAAAATAATCATTTTTGAAATTTTTCCATGTAAAGGGTAGTTTGGATTGGGGAGATTTTCTCGGAAGATACCAAACTTAAATATCAAGTTTGGTTTTTAACGGCCTTTTCATTTTTGAGCTATGCCCACCCACCCACCGACACCCACACACACACAACATGTTTCTAAAAATGATTTTTTTTGGATTCAGGGGGTCTCAAAACATATATTTCTGGCGAAATCTCGGTATCAAATTTTTTGGGTGCAATACAATATCTTCTCTATACACTATGTACATAGTGTGTATAGAAAAAGTAAAATTATGCAGAGTCATGATACACTTTGTGACTAAGCACAGGATTAAGTAATAAATCACTTGCAATAACTGAAGTGCACCATATCACTCTCATCTCAATACTACACTTCCAGAGAATAGCAAAACTGTATTAAAAGCATGGTAATGTTGCCGTTTAAGGGTCACTTGGCTGCGTAACGTCAGGCAGCCAACCTTTGCATCTGAAAGGTGCAAGGTTCAGCATTATGGAGTATTTATAGTTGGCATTTCGAAAAGGAAGGAAGGCAGCGCAGTCATAGGGTAGTGTGGAAAGCATGAAATTTGCAATTAACAGTATATGCCTTAGGAAACGTAACCATAGCAAGGTGGGGAAACCCAGAAATATACAATGAGGCAATGCATTCATAGGAAGGTGCAGGAAAGGCTGAAATATGCAATTATATGCGTCAGGGAGGACATATACTGTTCTTCCAAATATCTCCTACTGTTCTCCACCTCTTTCATATTTTCTTCAATGACAAAACAGCCTTTTTTAAGGCTACCAATGACATAACTAAAGACCAAGTAGATCTGGTTGGGCCGACAGTTATTCTTACATCTAATAATAATTATAATAATACTCATCATCAAAATCATCATACTACCAACACCACCATGAATAATAATAATAATAATAATAATAATAATAATAATTATTATTTACTACTACTAATGCTCCTGTTGTCGTTAAGAAGATACAAAGCAATCGATAACTTCTTATTTAACAGTAGCTTTGTGTATTAAATTTCTCCATTTAACCCAAAATATTACTTGATCAAATGTATTAAGAGTATCGCAATTGCAGTGTGACATAGATGGGGTTATCTTTATGTTTTGATAAAATCGCCTTTAGCTAACTCATGTACCACATAACCTCAAATAACAAACATTGCAATAAGTAGGGGTAATAGTGATTATTAGAGGCCGTAATATGTTAGCTTTGCCATGCCCTTCGGCTACGTCATATAGGCGCCATTTAGCAACATATAATTGTACTACTACTGCCATCTTGCAGCTGTTAACTGGTTGGATTCCTTTGGCACTGGGCACTCAGTTCTACAGCGGGTTTTCAATTTCTAAAGTTGGTATGGTTTTGCGGCACTGCGCGGCCAACTGACCCTTAAACGGCAACATTACCAAACGCATGACCTTGTTTACACCAGCATTGCGGAATCATGTGCCCACATTCCCAGTGGAAAAAAAGCATGGAGCAGTTCAAAGTTTTTAACTCATTTGGTATAATACATATTTCACACCATATTAATTTATTTTACATAATTTAATATTATTGTAGCATTATTATACCTTTTCATTTCAAAGCAAGAAAGGAAAAACATTGTTTTAATATTGTACTTCTCATACATTGTTGTCAGTCCCCTCGTATTTCTGTTAGGTTCAAAGCTAAACTGCACAAATCTGATGCAATGATTTTTTTACACTTTTTATTCCACTTCACTTTCTTTTGGGAAGATCGGTTTCAGGGTACCTTAACCCTATCTTCAGTTCCGAGGTTGACGCTGCATACAGCAGGTGGTTGTGTGCTGCCTGATGTTGTGCTGGCCCTGCCATGGCCGAGTGGTTACACCACTCGCCTCTCACCTAGACAACCTGGGTTCGATCCCAAGCGACCACATGTGAGATTTGTGGTGGACAAAGTGGTGCAGGGGTGGGTTTTCTCCAGGTTCCCCTGGCATTGCATTCCACCGGTGCTCCACCTTCATTTCATGCATCACCAATGCCTGCGGTGCCACAAATAGCAAAATCGGGCATTAAACACTACCCAAAAAAAAAAAAAAAAAATGATGTGCTGCCCTTTACTCCTGTCAATAGGATAGCATTGTCCATAGTGGAAACCTCAAAATTCATAAGAGAATCTTCTTCCTTGGTGATAAACATGTTTTCCCAAATTTGCAGTTCCAAAAGTATCTTTACGTATTTAATCAACTCTATTGCTTTCTTTATGTTATGATTTTCAGGTCAAAAGTAATGTGCTACTG
Source organism: Hymenopus coronatus (assembly GCA_030762935.1). NCBI lineage: Eukaryota > Metazoa > Arthropoda > Insecta > Mantodea > Hymenopodidae > Hymenopus > Hymenopus coronatus. The sequence goes on along the minus strand of CM060889.1, from coordinate 18,078,848 downwards.
CAGACTTGTCTACATGCTTGTACTTAATGCTTTTAAAGTGTTCTTTCATCCTAGTTTCCAAATGTTTTGTTTTCCCGCTATAAATCTTGTTGCAGTCTTGACAGTTCTTTCTGTAAATCCCTGATTTTTTAGTTTTTGGTCTGCCAAACTTGAGATAAAATTATACAGTATACAGTGAAATCTCAAACTGAACAACAATTATAAAGGAATCTACATATTAGGAGTAAACATTGGGTTTAAAAACAAACAGGTACCAACTACTTAAACACTTGCAGGGGCAGTCTTACATTCTCCAATAGTGAATTTTACAAAGAACTGTGCATGGTGTTGGTTCCAGGGAACATTTCCTAGAACAAACTTCAAGTACCTGAATTTAACCCTTAAATGGTTCTATCCAACTCTCAGGCAGATATGTTGCACAATTGGTGTAGGTGGCAGCACTGATGTATCTTTCGGTCTTTCCCCTTTAGCTATTAGTCAGTTGATATTGATTTGCAGGAATGGTAAGTGTGTTGCGCCATCTGGCCATTGTTGCTGATATAGTTCACCATATTTAGCTCTGAGGTGGATAGTACCATAAAGGTAAGTTTTTTCTTCACATAGAAAAGATTAATTACGCTACATTTTTCTATAGAAATTATTCTAAAAGTTTGTTTTTATTCTGCTATTGCATTTCATTTATCAGCATAATTATAGCTTTGATTAGTATTCTAAATCTGTTTACATTTCTATTATGTGATTTTATTTTCAGATGTTAAGTAGAGCTGAAAAAATTATCACTATGGCCTTACTTCAATATGAAAAGTGATGAAGAGTGCAATCAAGTCATGAAATTACATCTGAATTAGGCTTGGATGATATAGATGATTGTTTTAACAATCCTAAGCAGCAGTTTGAAAAAGATTGAGATGAACCATTATAGTTACTTTATGAGAGAAGAAAATACTTCACTTGGAATTTAGAGCCACAGCGATGTGGCAGAAAAAGTCGTCCAGAAAATATAATAAAAATAATCTGTTTCTATATTGGACAATAATCCTGACCCAGAAGAAATCAGGAAATATTTCTTTTCGGATGAAATAATAAGAGATTATAGAAAATACAAATAAGAAGATGGAACAGATTAGAAGAAAGCTTGAAGATCCAATAAGTGCATCATACAGAAACATAAAGACAAAATCATAAAGACAAAATCTTGGCACTGATCAGTCTAATGTGCTATTTTTCCACAGATTGTTCAGGGCACCCTATGTTTCGAGCAATGATGTCTTTGAAAAATACAAAACTTTGATCTTGGCTTTGAGATTTGATGATTCAATGACTAGGCCACAGAAAAAAGAAAATGATCCTGCTGCTGCAATTTCCAACTTCAATTTGTTTATTTCCAACTATGATAAAAAAAAAGAAAAAATGAAATGGAGTTTTATTTTGGATGCTATTTAACTGCTGTAGTTCTCAGCATCCCATTCTATACTGGTCATGAAAGACTGCTTAATTTTGCTTGGAGGCCTCTTTATCAGGTTTGAGGTTCTTTTATGTGCCATAAATCTACGACATGGGACCAACAGCTTTACTTCCCTTCCAAAGGAAGCCATGCTAAGGATTTTTATGCCCAAAAAAATTCATCATGCTCCGCCAGGTTTGAACCAGCAACCTTGGGTATATGAAGCTAGCATGGTAACCATTACACCTCAAAGGGTTACAACTATGAGTACATATATTCAATTGGAGCTCATGCTTGTGCCCAAAAACCCTTATTCCTTTTTCAGGATTTACATGTGAAAAACAAATCTACAAAATATCATTCATCGCCACTTTATATTGTACCTCAAAGCCATTTTATATTGTATGCTTAAAAATTAAATGCAGCAGGGATAATGTTTAGAAATTAATGCAAACGTTTTTTAATAAATAGAAACTCTAAATACTGTTAGTATTAAATTGAACAACACATTAATTATTATTATTATTATTGTTATTAATATATGTATTGTTATGTATGTATTACTATTCATACTTTATATTTTATTTTGAGTCCTGAGGGGTAATCATGAGAACCAAAGCCCGCAACAAAAATGTACATAATTAGCTTCATCAGAAATAAAGGTTCAGAACAGCCCCACACTTCAGCATATGTTTCCAGTATATTTCCAGATGTGTACAAAAAGATTTCGAGCTTTTGAAATAGCACTTTCAGTGAAATGCATGCACTTTATAGGCAGAAAATCACAAATAACACCCACATTGCACATGGCTTCCGCTTCTATCCCCCTAATAAGTACAACGCATGACATTGAGCGGCGCCACTAGTGCGATTTTCTGTCCGTGCATGGTGCCTATAGGGTATGCAGTATTTCCTGAAGCTATTAGGGGAGATAAAGAATATGAGATGTTTCACCAATGTTTCAAATCTTTTAACTGAATATCATGAATTTTTCATTTGTTAATGGATTAGCCTGTTCTGTATGATATTACAATTATAAGGGTAGCATAAAACTTTTATAGATCATTGTACAATAATGTAATAAAAGTGGGGGGGGGGGGGGAAATAAATGAAATTTATATCATCATTTGAGTTTTAAAAGCTAATAATGCCATTTACCTCTAAGCTAAAAAACCTAAAAGTGTAAAGAGTACTTACATGGCATAATGCCTTGATCCACAAGTAAATTTATGGGTCTTCTCATCATCAACTTGTTCTTCAGAGCTGTAAACATAAGGATAGATTACAAAATGCAAATTAAAATTTTCCTTAGTTCAATAAAAACCATATCATTAATTAAAGGTGACATGAAAAACAAGCAAACATCTGTTTAATTAAAAGTTTATAAGCTGGGTTCCCAGCTTTATAATATTCTTATATTTTCTAATTCAGCCCTGTCCAATGTGGTACCCAAAATGTGATTTCTTGGCACCCTTCATGAGCCAAATTTTTATTCCAAGAATTTCCAATTTTAAATCAATTTTTCAGGACAAAATTACTTCCTTCCAAAAATCTTCCTGTGTATACCCATGACCATGAAACTTGCTTTTGTACACTCAAAGCAGTACTCATTATTTCCCCCAACAGATACTAGACCTATATTGTTGGGAATTGGACAAAGTCACTTTAATCCTAACAAAGCTTTATCGTAAACTGTAAGTTCTTTCCTTTAAACATTGACATTCATTGTTTATAGTTATACTGATAGTGCATAAAGGAATCAGGTTTTTACACAAACATTCAGTATAACTTGAGAGGTTGTGAATCCAGGTTCAGTATTTCTTAATATAAAATTAGCTAGGAGACTTACAGTTTAACAGTAACTGGGAGGAGCAGGACAGTTTTGTGGAATTCAGAGTAAAACTTGTGAGTTTATCATGTAACAGTAGTGTCTCTGTTCCCAAGAAAAGTTATTTGTGCTACCATCTGTTCTTGCTTTAGTCAACTATTAGGAAATTTAGGATATCTAGTAATATTGGTTGCTCAGACATACTCCCACCATTTTCCTAAATCTATTTGTTACTTTTTATGTTCTTAAATGTTAAAATGCTGCATTTTCCTCGACTTATGTGAACTGAAGCTGAAATTCAGTATACAAATGAGGCTCTGGAAAATTTTGATTCCGAGGTAGAGTTTTTCGAACTTTCAATAAATGGAGTGTAAGCTGTTTTACACAGTTTTTTTTTTTCAAAATCATATTTGATACTTGTTGCAAATTTAAAATAAAATATTAATACGGAAGTTATGACTATTTTCTTACTTGTTGAGAAATCCTTGAATACCATACTTTTAGAGTGTCCCAATACTTTTTGGCAGATTTGATTGTTATACTGTAAATAATAATTCAAAATAGGCGTAAAAACCCTGGGTTTCTTGGCTCTTCATCTAAAGAAACGCCTGGGCTTCAACGTGTTAATGAGATACCATTGCTCCTAGAATTAGTTTCTTGGCAGATATCTTCCCAAAATTAAATGAGCTACACCTCAAATTACAAGGGAAAAATCACATTTCAGATGTATGTATTGTAGATGCTTTTCGGAGGAAATATTGTTAAAATTGAGCTTTTAATTAGTTAGGATTAAGAGATAATCCTGTAAATAATGGATTGTACATTTAAAAAGAAATTCCCTATCACACTTTCCAACTTTAAAATCAGTTATGGAAACTGTATATATTGGCATATGTGATGTTCTATCTTTTGCATCTTGAAATTCTAATCATAGAATTTAATAAAAGGTTTAGCAGTTTTCAGCACTTGAGCCAGTGTTTACGTTTATCAATATCCCATTTGCTTCAGTTGACATTACTGAACTTGGAGGTAGGCTACGTGAGATCTATGGAAATTGTAATCTTGAAGAATCAGAAATGGACATTTTAAATCTTGAAGAACATTTATCTTTGAAGTCATATTTATCAAGTTCAAGCAATTTCTGGACTCTGGCAGGCATAAATAAATATTTCATCATCGGTAGTGTTGCTTTGAAAACATATTCTTTTTTTCCTCTTTTTTTTTTTTGGGGGGGGGGGGGGGGCTGACAAATCTTTGCAAGGTCACATTTTCCTCAATGAGCATCATCAAGAATAAGTACCAATTCAGCTTGACAAGACATATTTAGATGACTCATTAAGAGAGGTTTGTTCCAGCTTCACACCAGAAGCTTTCTGTGCTAACAGCAAACAAGCTCTGCCAAACTGCACATTAATTATGGAAGTTGTAAACTTAAGCAATTTTAATTGTAATTCTTTGAAATACTTTAACACTGATACATGCTTCTAGTAGTAAAAAAAAAATGATCTGTTTCATTCACATAACTTTCTCTACATCTCTGTAACAAATTATTGTTAAAAAGTTTATGCTTCTATTTATTTTATGCTAATCAACAAAATATTAGCAGATATAGTCTTATTACTTGCTTCCTTGTAAGTAGAAGCAAAATAAGGGAATACCATAGGTTTAAGTGACAGTCAAAAGCTGGTTGCTATGTGACTAAAGTTCCTTTGTATGGACAGGAGTTGACAAATTTCTGAATGAGAAAAGTTAAGTTTTACAAAGCTGAAACCAAAAACAAGGAAATCCTCAAAAATGATCAACTCCATTAAAAAAATGTATTCAACATAAATTTTGTGTTTTAATGTGTTCTACATTTTTTGTATGGCAAGTTTTTGTCAATTTCTTACGGTTTAGCAGTTATGCAAAATTCCATAAAATTCACCCAGAATAAAGTAGTCTTCAGAGGCTATTTCCAGAAAATTCAAAATATACATTTTATTTTTCAGGTAAATATCTTTAATAAACAATATTTTTATCAAAATCGTTACAGCCATTTTTGAGAAAATCAAAATTTTCAAAAAAAAGTTCCATGTAAAGGGTAGTTGGGGGTAGGGGGATTTTCTTGAAAATCTTCGTGTCCCATCCTTGGAAGATACCAAACTTAAATACCAAGTTTGGTATTTAACGGCCTTTTCATTTTTGAGCTATGCTGTCCACAGAGAGAAGGATTGTATTCCACCCAAAAATTTGATAATTTCACCGTAAATACATGATTTAGGTCCCACTGAATCAAAAAAAAATTTTTTGGGGGGAAAAAGGTCCATGTGTGTGTATGTGTGCGTGTGTGTGTCTGTGGACAGCATAGCTCAAAAACGAAAAGACTTAAATACCAAACTTGATTTTTAAGTTTGGCATCTTTCAAGGATGTGACACGAAGATTTGCAAGAAAACTCCCCACCCCCAACTATCTTTACATGGAATTTTTTTCGAAAATTATGATTTTCTCAAAAATGGCTCTAACGATTTTGATTAAAATATTGTATACCAAAGGTATTTACCTGACAAATAATATGTACATCTTGAATTTTCTGGGAATAGGCTCTGAAGACTACTTTGGAGGAATTTTGCATAACTGCTAAACCGTAAGACATGGACAAAAACTTACTACACAAAAAAATGTAGATCACATTAAAACGCACAATTTATGTTATTTTTTTCGAGGAGTTGATCATTTTTGAGATATTCCTTGTTTTTGGTTTCAGCTTTGAAAAACGTATAGTTTTCTCATACAGGAATTTGTCAATTCGTGTCCATACAAGCAAAGGAACTTCAGTCACCTAGTAAACCAGCTTTTGACTTCACTTTAACCTATGATACTCCCACATTTCGCTTCTACTTACAAGGAAGCAAGTAATAAGACTATTTCTGCTAATATTTTCTCGAATAGTTTGAAATAAATAGAAGAATAAGCTTACTAACAATAATTTGTTACACAGAAGTGGAGAAAGTCATGTGAATGGAACACATCAGATTTTTTACATTCAATTCCTTTTCTTTTTAAATTCAGGCTAATCATAAAAACATTTATAGGAATGATTTCATTAGGGATTTTATTGAAGGCACAAAGAAGGTATAGCTAACATAATAAAATTATGTGGGTGTGTGTGTGTGCGTGCGTATATGTGTGTGTGTGCGGGGGGGGCAGCATAGCTCAAAAACGAAAAGATAATACCAAACTTGAAATTTAAGTTTGGTGGCCGCACCGTGGCCGGGTGGTTAGACCATTCGCCTCTCACCTAGACGGCCCGGGTTCGATCCCAAGCGACCGCAAGTGAGATTTGTGGTGGACAAAGCGGCGCTGGGCGGGTTTTCTCCGGGTCTCCGTTTCCCCCGCCATCGCATTCCACCGGTGCTGCAATCTTCATTCCATGTATCACCAGTGTCATCGTCTGCGGTGCCTTGGTAGTTAAAAGAGGGCGTTAAACACTATAAAAAAAAAGTTTGGTATCTTCCAAGGATGTGACAAGAAGATTTTCAAAAAAATTTCCCCATCCCAACTTGGAACTTCTTTCGGAAATTGTACATCTAAGTTAATTACATGAAGATAACTTGAAGATACCGTTAACATCTACTAAAAATTACGGTTCCATTGATAAGTCATTTCCACGTTGGTTTCACATATTTTATCTTTGTTGCACGTGATCCTCTGAAATTTGTGGATATCGTTAATGCAGACACTTGTGGTACCTATTGATAAATCACAAGCTCAAGTTGCCAAAGTCATTTACTCGTTGCTTTCACATATTTATTCTTCGTATCACAGTAACTACCTGGTGCACGGACAGTAAACTTCAAAAGGGACAGGAAAAAAGAGCATAATTAACCTAAGCTTAGGATTTTATGCAGATGAAATTAAGATTCTGAGGCGACAGAGGTCGTGATTTAAACGTATTGTTGCAAAATAAAGTTCACTTGCTTTACGCGCTTAGATATGCGCATGCGTCAAGAAACAAGCTGCAGAATAAAAGTTATCGTTAACTATGGAAATATGATTTATATTAAACGAAAACTTATTTTGGATTGGTATTAGGTATATGTCCACTACTCTAGAAGTCAGGAGAGCAGATGTTTAAACACGCGTGTAATTTACCACGATTCATTCAGTATTTTCTTATATTCAGAAACTTCATATGGTACACTCAAACCTCTTGCCCGTATTTTACATTTTTTCAATGTTATCCCCCAATAAGAGGAAACAGCGTGGTCGAAAGTCAACAGGAGAAATAGAAAATTAATCTTAAATATTTATGTTCAGACGATGCAAAGGATCTACCGGTGTTCGGCTTACTTGGAGGAGAAAAAATCTGATGTGTTCCATTCACATGACTTTCTCTACATCTCTGCAATACATTATTGTTCAAAAACTTATGCTTCGATTTATTTCATGCTAATCCCCAAAAAATTAGCAGAAATAATCTTACTATTTGCTTCCTTGTAAGTAGAAGCGAAATAAGGGAGTACCATAGGTTAAAGTGATAGTCAAAAGCTGGATACTATGTGACTGAAGTTCCTTTATGTGGACAGAAGTTGACAAATTCCTATATGAGAAAAGTTAAGTTTTTCAAAGCTGAAAAAAAAAAAAAAAAACAAGAAATATCTCAAAAACGTTCAACTCCACGAAAAAAATATATACAACATAAATTGTGTGTTTTAATGTGCTAGACATTTCTTGTGTGTTAAGTCTTTCTCCGTTTCTTACGGCTTAGCAGTTATGCAAAATTCCGTAAAATTCACCCAGAATAAAGCAGTCTTCAGAGGCTATTCCCAGGAAATTCAAGATATACATTTTATTTGTCAGGTACGTATCTTTAATATGCGATATTTTAATTAAAAGCATTAGAGCCATTTTTGAGAAAATCAAAATTTTCGAAAACAAATTCCATGTAAAGGGTAGTTTGGGGTGGGGGGGATTTTTCTCAAAATCTTCGTGTCGCATCCCTGGAAGATGATAAACTTAAATACCAATGGTATTTTACCGACTTTACGTTTTTGAGTTATCGTGATCACACACACACACACGAACCTGTTTCTGAAAATACTTTTTTTTGGGTACAGGGGACCGTAAAACATATATTTTCGGTGAAATCTCGGTATCGAATTTTTTGGTGGAGTGTAATACCTTCTCTATACACTATGTATATAGTACGTGTGGAGAAAGTAAAAATCGATCACATCAGTAATGTAATGTGCTACTTTTTCTTGACAATGAAAATAGTTTGCGTTGTTCACAACGATAATTTATGTGACACTCACGAAATGATTTCATGCACTTCAAATATTCCAAAAGGAAGGAAAGAAAACTTGCATCACTTAAGCTTTGCTCATATTACGAAATATGTCACCAATATAAGCAAAACACACACTGTGGCACGTGAGCAAATCGGTATCGAAGTGCGGTTTATGAGACTAACCTGCACATTTTCATAGCGGAGACCACTCATGAAGCTCGGTTCGAACATTACTGAGCAACTCTTAGCAGCTGACCACCTCAAACTAATCGAGAACTCAGGCACGCATTTCCTTGAGCGCGTGTTTCTGCCCTGACCAGAATGAGATATCTTTAATTACGTGTATTTGTTTACTATGAGTTACAACAATAGTTTTTTTAACAGTTTGTTCATTATTTTATTTCACTAATGGATTTTAAATGACACATCAGTAAGGTAATGGCACACCATTGGTAAACCAGGAGAGAGTCAGCTAGGATTAATTTTTTTTTTTGGGGGGGGTAGTGTTTAACACCCACTTTTACTACTTGTGACACCGCAGGTGATGGCACTCATATAACATGGAATGAGGATGAAGCACCGGTGGAATGCGATGGCGGGGGAAACCGGAGAATCCTGGGAAAACCCGTCCCCGCGCCGCTTTGTCCACTACAAATTTCACATGCGGTGGCTTGGGATCGAACCCGGACCGTCTAGGTGAGAGGCGAGTGGTCTACGCACTCGGCCACGACGCGGCCTGCTAGGATTAAGATCTTTTATTACTTTCTCTATACTCACTATGTACATAGTGTATAGACAGTGTATTACACTCCATCAAAAAATTCGATACCGAGATTTCACCGGAAATGTTTTAGGATCCCCTTTATCTAAAAAAAGCATTTTCGGAAAAAGGTCCATGTGTGTGTGTGTGTGTGTGTGTGTGTTCGTGTGTCTGTGAACACGATAACTCAAAAACGAAAAGTCGGTAAAATACCAAACTTGGTATTTAAAATTAGTATCTTCCAGGGATGCGACACGAAGATTTTGAGAAAAATCCCCCCACCCCAAACTACCCTTTACATGGAACTTTTTTCGAAAATTTTAATTTTCTAAAAAATGGCTCTAACGATTTTGATTAAAATATCGTATATTAAAGATATTTGCCCGACAAATAAAATGTATATTTTGAAGTTTCTGGGAATAGCCTCTGAAGACTACTTTATTCTGAGTGAATTTTCCAGAATTTTGTATAACTGCTAAATCGTAAGAGAGAGACAAAAACTTACCACACAAAATATGTAGAGCACATTAAAACACACAATTTATGTTGTAGACATTTTTTTCTTGGAGTTGATCGTTTTTAGATATTCCTTGTTTTTGTTTTCAGGGTCGAAACTCTTAACTTTTCTCATACAGGAATTTGTCAGCTCATGTCCATACAAACAAAGGAACTTCAGTCACACAGTAACCAGCTTTCGACTATAATTTTAACCTATTCTACTCCCTTATTTCCTTTCTACTTACAAGGAAGAAGGTAATAAGGCTATTTCTGCTATTTTTTACTTTCTCTATATGCACTATGTACATAGTGTATAGAGAATGTATTGCACTCCACCCAAAAATTCGATACCGAGATTTCACCGGAAATATATGTTTTAGGGTTCTCTTTATCTTAAAAAAGCATTTTCGGAAAAAGGTCCGTGTGTGTGTGTGTCTGTGAACACGATAATTCAAAAACCAAAAGCAGGTAAAATACCAAACTTGGTATTTAGGTTTAGTAATTTCCAGGGATGCGACACGAATATTTTGAGAAAAATCCCCCACCACCAACTACCCTTTACGTGGAACCTTTTTCGAAAATTTCGATTTTCTCAAAAATGGCTCTAACGATTTTGATTAAAATTTCGTATATTAAAGATATTTACCTGACAAATAAAATGTATATCTTGAATTTTCTGGGAATAGCCTCTGAAGAGTAGTTTATTCTGAATGAATTTTACTGAAGTTTGAATAACTGCTAAACCGTAAGAGATGGACAAAAACTTCCTACACAAAAAATGTAGAGCACGTTAGAACCACAATTTATGTTATATATATTTTTTTGGTGGGGTTCGTCGTTTTTGTGACATTCCTTATTTTTGGTTTCTGCTATGAAAAACTTATACATTTCTCATACAGGAATTGGTCAACTCATGTCCATACAAACAATGGAACTTCAGTGACATAGCAACCAGCTTTTGAGTATTACTTTAACCTATGGTACTCCCTTATTTCACCTCTACTTACAAGGAAGCAAGTAATAAGGCTATTTCTGCTAATGTTTTACTGATTAGCATGAAATAAATAGAAGTATAAGCTTTTTAAGAATAATTTGCTGCAGGGATACAGAGAAAGTCATGTGAATGGTACACATCAGATTTTTTTTACTTTCTCTATACTCACTATATACATAGTGAATAGAGAATGTATTGCACTCAACCAAAAAATTCGATACCGAGATTTCACCGGAAATATATGTTTTAGGGTCCCCTGTATCAAAAAAAGTATTTTCAAAAAAAGGTCCGTGTGTGTGTGTGTGTGTGTGTGTGTGTGTGTGTGTGTGTCCGTGTGTCTGTGAACACGATAACTCAAAAACGAAAAGTCGGTAAAATACCAAACTTGGTATTTAAGTTTAGTATCTTCCAGGGATGCGACACGAAGATTTTGAGAAAAATCCCCCCACCCCAAACTACCCTTTACATGGAACTTTTTTCGAAAATTTTGATTTTCTAAAAAATGGCTCTAACGATTTTGATTAAAATATCGTATATTAAAGTTATTTACCTGACAAATAAAATGTATATTCTGAAATTTCTGGGAATAGCCTCTGAAGACTACTTTATTCTGGATGAATTTCTCATAACTACTAAACCGTAAGAGATGGACAAAAACTTAACGCATAAAAAAGGTAGAGCACGTTAAAACACACAATTTATGTTACATACATTTTTTTCGTGGAGTTGATCGTTTTTGAGATATTCCTTTTTATTGGTTTCAGCTTTGAAAACCTTACATTTTTCTCGTACAGGAATTTGTCAACTCCTGTCAATACAAAGGAACATCAGTCACATAGCAACCAGCTTTTGGCTTTCACTTTAACCTATGGTACTCCCTTATTTCGGTTCTACTTACTATAAAGCAAGAAATAAGATTATTTCTGCTAATTATTCTCGATTACAATGAAATAAATAAAAGATAAGCTTATTAACAATAATAATTTACAGAGATATGGAGAAAATCATGTGAGTGTAACACATCAGATTATTTGCTTTCAGTTTTTTACATTCTCTATACGTGCTATGTATATAGTGTATAGAGGTGTTGCACTCCACTAAAAAATTCGATACCGAGATTTCACCGGAAATATATGTTTTAGGGTTCCCTGTATCCAAAAAAAGTATTTTCAGAAAAAGGTCCGCGCGTGTGTGTGTGTGTGTGTGTTCGTGTGTCTATGAACACGATAACTCAAAAACGAAAAGTCGGTAAAATACCAAACTTGGTATTTAAGTTTAGTATCTTCCAGGGATGCGACACAAGATTTTGAGAAAAATCCCCCCCACCCCAAACTACCCTTTACATGGAACTTTTTTCGAAAATTTTAATTTTCTAAAAAATGGCTCTAACGATTTTGATTAAAATATCGTATATTAAAGATATTTACCCAACAAATAAAATGTATATTTTGAAGTTTCTGGGAATAGCCTCTGAAGACTACTTTATTCTGAGTGAATTTTCCGGGATTTTTTATAACTGCTAAACCGTAAGAGAGAGACAAAAACTTACCACTCAAAATATGTAGAGCACATTAAAACACACAATTTATGTTGTATACATTTTTTTCTTGGAGTTGATCGTTTTTTAGATATTCCTTGTATAAACTTTTTAAGAATAATGTGTTGCATGGATATAGAGAAAGTCATGTGAATGGTACACATCAGATTTTTCTAAGGTACGTCCAGAAAGTAAGTTCCGTTTGGTAATAAAATTAAATTGTGTACAGATACAGAATTATTTGTTGCACAAAATTCTACAACTCTTAAACTACTTTTCCACATAACTGCCGAAATTTTGCAGGCATTTGTCATAGCGTGGCACAAGTTTTTGTATACCTTCTTCAGAGAAGTTTGCCGCCTGTGTCTTCAAAAAGTTGGAAACATTTTCTTTCAGCTCTTCGTCATTGTTGAAGTGTTGACCGCCAAGGAAAGACTTGAGATGTAAGAACAGATGAAAGTCGCTAGGATCGAGGTCAGGGCTGTACGGAGGATGGTCAAACACGTCCCAGGAGGTTTTTCGTCACATTTGCAGTGTGTGGTCGTGCGTTGTGCACTTCAATACGTCCTTCATTGAACTGACGGACCCATCTTCTCACCATTGAATCACATATCGCATTTTGTCCGTAAAATTCGCACATTTGCCGATACATTTCAATTGGTTTCACTTTCCTAGCATTCAGAAAACGAATCACAGATCTGATTTCACAAGCGGCGGGATTTTCAATCAACACCGACATTGTAAACAAGCATAACAAAGCGTATGTGGCTGACAGCGATCTCAAAATGGCGCACGTTTCTTCTCCTTGATACAGAGCGTCTACCGCGCATGTGCGGAACTGCGATCGCAGCGCTGCAGCGGAGATAAATTGAAACGGAACTTACTTTCTGGACGTCCCTAGATTAGCATGAAGTAAATAGAAGCATAAGGTTTTTAAGAATAATTTGTTGCAGGGATATAGAGAAAGTCATGTGAATGATACACATCAGATTTTTTAAAATCTACTGTCTTTTTAGCGGACGTCTTTGTAACAACTGAAAGGAAAAGGATAAGGGAATTAGGCCAGGGACCTAAAATGCTGTGTCTACTATTTATTCAGGAAAACACCAATAAAAAGCTCAGTTAGGAGGCTTCATTCCAACAAAGCTATGCCGGAAACAAACCGTTCACCCTTTTCAGCATAGTTATTATTATTATTATTATTATTATTATTATTATTATTATTATTATTATTATTATTATTATTATTATTTTAGCTTAACGTCCTTTAACCTGGTTGGTCATATCGGACGCTGAATGAAATTGTTGAAATGATGCTCAAATGATCTCAGGGTGAATGGAGTTTAAAGTTACTCAACATTCATCTTCTCAGGATAAGGGAAAACCCCGAAAAAAAACCTTATCCGGGTAACTCACCCTGAGCGAGATTCGAACTCACGACCTGCTGAATATGAGGCAGACACGCTACCACCACACGTCCCAGGCGGGCGCATTGTTAATTGTACCGATAGCGAAGGCAGGGTATCAGTTTTTACTTTCTCGATCACGTACGTACAGTGCACGTACATAACAGGTAGAGAAGGCATTGCATTCCATCCACAAATTATATACCAAAATGCATGTTTGGAGGTGCTATGAGTACAAAAACCGTTTTAGAAAAATAGCCATGTGTGTGCATGGACAGCATAACTCCAAAACGAAAAGTCTGTAAAGCAGCAAACTTAGTACCTATTTACGTTTAATATCTTCCAAGGATACCACAAGAAGATTTTCGAGAAAAATAAAAAAACACCCCAAACTACGCTTTACAAGGACAAATTTCCGAAAATTTTGATTTAAAAAATGGCTAACGATTTTTATTAAAATACTGCATATTAAAATATTTATATGATAAATAAAATGTATATCTTGAATTTATTGGGAATAGTTTTTGAAATCTTCTTCATTCTGAATAACGTTTACTTAACTGGTAAATCGTAAGAGATGGACAAAATCTTGCTGCACAACAATGTAGATCTCTTTAGAATACATAATTATGCCCTTTACGTTTTTTGTGGGGATAACCGTTTCAGAGATATTCTTTATTATTTTTTCAATTGTAAAATGTGTATATCTTTCTCAAAATGCAAGTCACCATTCATTTTTCTTTTGCTTTACTCCTGGACATGCAAAGAGAACCGAATTTCAATCAGTTACGGACCAGCTTTGAAAATACTTTGAGTATCGCTTCAGCCTAGCCTATTACCCATCTTATTTGCTTTCTGCTTACAAGGAACTAATTAATAAAACCATTTCTGTTAATGTTCATCTTGATAAGCACGAAGGAAAAATAAGAATGAGTTTTTATAGCAATAGGTTGTTGCAGAAAAGTAGAGAAAGCCATGTGAACTGAACTCGTATTAACCTTATGGTTTTTGAGCCATTCAATATAACTTGAGAGCTGATGAATGTAGGTTCAGTTACTCGTCTTGTTTTTGATCGATGGGTAAAATGATGCAACGAACTAGCAGTTTTATAAGTGATTGGGAGGTTAACGTCCTCTAACCTGGTTGGTCATATCGGACGATTAATGAAATTGGTGAAATGATGCTCAAATGATCTAGGGGTCCATAGAGCCTAAAGTTACTCGACATTCGTATTTTCAGGATAAGGGAAACCCCCGAAAAAAAACCTTATCCGGGTAACTCACCCTACGCGAGATTCGAACTCACGACCTGCTGAATATGAGGCAGACACGTTACCACCACACTACCCAGGCGGGCAGCGTTGTTTTGTTGATTTCAGAAGAAACCCATTTGTTTCTTGAGTAAAAGTATAGCCTGTGCCTACCTTAAAATGCAGTCTGGAGTTAAATGGGATATCTGTCACTATCTAACGCATATTTACCTGTTGCCATTAGCTTAGTCTTTTTTACTTTCTCCATACGCACTATGTACATAGTGTATAGAGAAAGTATTGCACTCCACCAAAAATTCGATACCGAGATTTCACCGGAAATATATGTTTTAGGGTCCCCAATATCCAAAAATCTGATGTATACCATTCACATGACTTTTTACATATCCCTGCAACAAATTATTCTTAAAAAGCTTATACTTTTATTTAGTTTATGCTAATCAGAAAAAAATAGCAGAAATATCTAATTACTCGCTTCCTTATAAGTAGAAGCGAAATAAGGGATAAATGTAGGTTAAAGTGATAGTCAAAAGCTGGTTGATATGTCAATGAAGTTCCTTTGTCTATATGGATAGGAGTTGACAAGTTCCTGTATGAGAAAAGTATACGTTTTTCATAGCAGAAACCAAATATAAGGAATGTCACAAAAACGACGAACTCCACGAAAAAAATGTATATAACATAAATTGTGTGTTTTAATGTGCTCTACATTTTAAGTGTAGTAAGTTTTTGTCCATCTGTTACGGTTTAGCAGTTATTCAAAATTTAGTAAAATTCATTCAGATTAAACTACTCTTCAGAGGCTATACCCAGAAAATTCAAGATATGCATTTTATTTGTCAGGTAAATATGTTTAATATACGAAATTTTAATCAAAATCGAAATCATTTTTGAGAAGATCAAAATTTTCGAAAAAAGTTCCATGTAAAGGGTAGTTGGGAGTGGGGGGATTTTTCTCAAAATCTTCGTGTCGCATCCCTGGAAGATACTAAACTTAAATACCAAGTTTGGTATTTTACCGACTTTTCGTTTTTTAGTTATCGTGTTCACACACACACACACACACACACACACACACACACACACACACACACACACACACAAAAGTCGGTAAAATACCAAACTTGGTATTTAAGTTTAGTATCTTCCAGGGATGCGACACGAAGATTTTGAGAAAAATCCCCCCACCCCCAACTACCCTTTACATGGAACTCTTTTCGAAAATTTTTATTTTCTCAAAAATGGCTCTAACGATTTTGATTAAAATTTCGGATATTAAACATATTTACCTGACAAATGAAATGTATATCTTGAATTTTCTGGGAATAGCCTCTGAAGAGTAGTTTATTCTGGATGAATTTTACTAAATTTTGAATGACTGCTAAACCGTAAGAGATGGACAAAAACTTACTGCACAAAAAATGTAGAGCGCTTTAAAACACACAATTTATGTTATATACATTTTTTTCGTGGAGTTCGTCGTTTTTGTGACATTCCTTATTTTGGTTTCCCTATGAAAAACATATCCTTTTCTCATACAGGAACTTGTCAACTCCTATCCATATAAACAAAGGAACTTCATTGACATAGCAACCCGCTTTTGACTATCACTTTAACCTACTGTTGTCCCTTATTTCGCTTCTACTTACAAGGAAGCGAGTAATAAGGCTATTTCTGCTATTTTTTTCTGATTAGCATAAAGTAAATAGAAGTATAAGCTTTTTAAGAATTATTTGTTGCAGGGATATGGAGAAAGTCATGTGAATGATATACATCAGATTTTTACTTTCTCCTTACGTACTATGTACATAGTGTATAGAGAAAGTATTGCACTCCACCAAAAAATTCGATAGCGAGATTTCACCGGAAATATATGTTTTAGGGTCCCCAAATATCCAAAAAAAGCATTTTCATAAAAAGGTCCGTGTGTGTGTCTGTGAACACGATAACTAAAAAAAGAAAAGTCGGTAAAATACCAAACTTGGTGTTTGAGTTTAGTATCTTCCAGGGATGCGACACGAAGATTTTGAGAAAAATACCCCCAACCCCAACTACCCTTTACATGGAACCTTTTTCGAAAATTTTGATTTTCTCAAAAATGGCTCTAACGATTTTGATTACAATTTCGTATATTAAGCATATTTACCTGACAAATAAAATGTATATTTTGAATTTTCTGGGAATAGCCTCTGAAGAGTAGTTTATTCTGTATGAATTTTACTAAATTTTGAATAACTGCTAAACCGTAAGAGATGGACAAAAACTTACTATACAAAAAATGTAGAGCACATTAAAACACACAATTTATGTTATATACATTTTTTCGTGGAGTTCGTCGTTTTTGTGACATTCCTTATTTTTGATTTCTGCTATGAAAAACGTATACTTTTCTCATACAGGAACTTGTCAACTCCTATCCATATAGACAAAGGAACTTCATTGGCATAGCAACCAGCTTTTGACTATCAGTTTAACCTACAGTTGTCCCTTATTTCGCTTCTACTGACAAGGAAGCGAGTAATTAGACTATTTCTGCTATTTTTTTCTGATTAGCATAAAGTAAATAGAAGTATAAGCTTTTTAAGAATTATTTGTTGCAGGGATATGGAGAAAGTCATGTGAATGGTACACATCAGATTTTCTACTCTCGCACTGTCACCAAGTTGTTAATATGGTGTAAATATTCAGTTATAATTTTCCGCTTTGAACTCGTGATCCTATGCAGAGTTTTTCACATTAGACTGCATCATTTTAGAGCCTTTTAGATTTCTATGGGTCCAAATTTCTAAAGAAAATTTGTTTTTCAGTAAAAGTGCGACATTTGCTGCTTCTATGCTTATCACGGTATAACTAATAAACTAATGGTCAGAACGCAGCAATATTTTTTTCTTAGCTAGAATAAACCAGAATGCTGATGCATGCTTAGTTTGAATTCTCTATATTTAATAAGATGAGCGCTATAATTTTTTTCAAATCAAAGGTTTAAGGAAAATTCTATACCTATGCAATAGAAAAGTCAGGTTATTGGGCTAACAATGGAGACCAAGCGAGAGAAAGCGTTTTTTTTTTTTGTTTTTTTTTTTTTAAATTTTATTAATGATCGATCAGTATTACATGCTTTACAGATCACTGAGAATGTTAGAATATAAATACACAATTAATAACAACATTTAAGGAAAACCTAAGAGGTTCCTTTTAACTATGAAATGTGGATAAAGGTACTGATTAAAAGTGATATTGTGAGAGTAAAGTGTAGTTGGTGATCGGAATCAACCGAGTAGTAGATCCTGTGGTAGTCGTCTCTTCAGGCGTTTGGGCTGGCGGGTGCGTTTGCCGATGTTTTACGTCACAGCTCCTGGAACGTCCGGCAAGTGTAAGAAGAAGCGAGAGGCGATCTTGCGTATAAACTTGTGAACTGGAAGGAGACCGAATTCTTGATGTAGCTGCTGGTTCCTGACAAACCAAGGAGCATTGGTAGCGATTCTCAGGAATCTGTTTTGGCGTATGTGAGTGTTTTTAGCAGTGCCCCAGATTTGAGAAGCATGTGTAAAGATGGGTCGAACAAGAGATTTATAAAGAAGAAGGGAGTAGTCAAGACCAAGAGTTGTTTGTGTGTTTATGAAATAGTGGATAGAGTTTAGAAAGTCTCCCGGATGTCAATGAAATAAGGCGATCGATGTGGGCACGCCAAGTGAGTTTGGTGTCCAGTATTACTCCAAGATACTTGACAGGTGTGGTAGAAGGTAACCAGGTGGTTTGTTTACTATAAATATTCAGGGCAGAGGGGTTAGTGATACGTCGTAATGAAAAGAATCTTAGCTTCAGTTTTTTCTGTATTAAGAAGTATTCGCCAAGCAAGAAACCACACTGCAAGACAATTAAGAGAAGATTGAAGTGTGTGAATAGCTTCAGAGAGATCTGTGTGTTAGTGGAATAATAGCGTATCGTCGGGTATAAGCTATGGATGTGGGGAGGAAGTTTTGACAAGGTTGAGAACAAGCCCAAATCCTACAACTTCTAACAATCACTGTCTCTAATAATAGCTCAGAATCATAAATGGGATGCAACGACATTTTCGGGGGTAGGAACACAATATCATTATGCAGTATTCAGTTTTCCTTTATCCATTACAAATTCCATATACCTCTCCTATATTTTACTACAAAATAAAGCCGTATGCAAACAAACAGATTGGAGTCTATCAATGTAGATTAAAACGGGGAAATCAACTATTGATCAGATACATAGTTACTATAAAAATATCTGATGTGTTCCATTCACATGACTTTCTCTACATCTCTGCAACAAATTATTGTTAAAAAGCTTATGCTTCTATTTACTTCATGCTAATCGAGAAAAAAATAGCAGAAATAAGTCTTATTACTTGCTTCCTTGTAAGCAGAAGCGACATAAGGGAGTACTGTAGGTTAAAGTGATAGTCAAAAGCTGGTTGCTATGCAACTGAAGTTCCTTTGTTTGTATGGACAGCCGTTGACAAATTCCTGTATGAGAAAAGTATGTTTTTCAAAGCTGAAAACAAAAACAAGGAATATCTAAAAATGATCAACTTCACGAAAAAAAGTTATAACATAAATTGTGTGGTAAGTTTTTTTCCCTCTCTTACGGTATAGCAGTTACACAAAATTCCGTAAAATTCGTCCAGAATAAAGTAGTCTTCAGAGGCTATTCCCAGAAAACAATAGTTAATACTTGAAGTGTATATTACTGCTCCACAAACGAAATTAACAGGTGATTAGCTCCGGCAAACTAACAATCCTTAGCCGACAGTCCTTTCTTCTGTGAATTCGTGAGATTGACCCGCGTGAAGTGTGACAAGTCTTTGAGGAATTTTACGTACCCGACAGCGCCGTTAAAGACGCCGTGCAGGACCTGCACTCAGAGGTCCTGCTCATTAGCGGCCGATTGAACACGCTGGAAGAAGCCCTCACTACCATGACCGCAGCCATCTCAGACGCCCACACCACTTCTACAGCCAACCGTCAAGACACCGATGTCCATAGCCCAGAAAAAGGTCACGTCTGAGTTCCTCTTGGAGCTGGACGTCCTCTACACCCTACTACAGGAAATCCACGACGTAAACGCCAGGATCTTGGAGGCCAACCAGGACCTCTATGTTCAAACTTCAAAATTGCCATTACGCCTCACCTTTCTGGATGACCTACTCAAGGGAACCCGAAAGGACGTCAATAAATGCTATACTGCAGTTCTTGACAGCCAAGAACTGACAGTCAACAATGTGGCCGAGCAAATTGCAAGTAGTCACCAACGGATTCTTCAGGACCTTACCACCAAAACTTCATGCCCTCTCACACACACCCGTTCCACCAGACATCAGTACTAAAGCACACCCAAGACTCCCTAGCGCTGTACTCAGGGCCCTCGGGTCATGTTTACAGACTAGATAAGCCATTCCTTGTTGCAGCCCCATATGCTGCAGCAACATCAACTTTACCAATAATCACGGAGGTGCTACCGCGGAACTCCATCATTCCCCATTCACTGTTCCTTTCCTATCACACCCGATTTTTCCCTTCTAATCTTCACCCAATGGCGTGATAAGCCATTCTTTCAACCCTCCAACTCTCTCTCTGTCTCCCCTTTCCAAAAAAAAAAAAATAGTTGCCGCCCTCCCCACCCCAAGGACGTAGGTATGTTGAGTTTCAACAGGATGGGGTGACTTGTCACACTTAACGCAGGTCAATCTCACGAATTCACCAAAAATTCACAGAAGGGCTGTCAGCAAAGAATTGTTAGTTCGCCGGAACTAATCACCTGTGGATTTTGTCTGTAGAGCAGTAAAAGGAAAAGGTACGCAAATAACCCATACACGTTAAAATATTCGTAATCAAATTTTGAAAATTAATGCGGTAGAGCTGTGCAAAGAAGTATATGGAGGTCATTTTCAGCACCTGATGCAATGTAATGTAAAAAAAAAAAAAAATATGATATGTTACATTCACATGACTTTCTCTTTATCTCTGCAACAAATTATACTTAAAAAGCTTATGTTTCTATTTACTTCATGCTAATTGAGAAAAAATTAGCAGAAATAATCTTATTACTTCCTTCCTTGTAAGTAGAAGCGAAATAAGTGAGTAACATAGGTTGAAGTGATAGTCAGAAGAAGGTTGCTATGCGACTGAAGTTCCTTTGTATATGGACAGGAGTTGACACATTCCTGTATGAGAAAAGTACAGGTTTTTCAAAGCTGAAACAAAAAACAAGGAATATCTCAAAAACGACCAACTTCACGAAAAAAAGTATATAACATAAATTGTGTGTTTTAAGGTACTCTACATTTTTTGTGTGGTAAGTTTTTGTCTATCTCTTACGGTTTAGCAGTTATGCAAAATTCCGTAAAATTCATCCAGAATAAAGTAGTCTTCGGAGGCTATTCCCAGAAAATTCAAAATATACATTTTATTTGTGAGGTAAATATCTTTTATATACGATATTTTAATTAAAATTGTTAGACCCATTTTTGATAAAATAAAAATTTTCGAAAAAAGTTCCATGTAAAGGGTAGTTGGGGGGGGGATTTTCTTCAAAATCTTTGTGTCGTATCTTTAGAAGACACCAAACTTAAATACCAAGTTTGGTATTTAACGGTCTTTTCGTTTTTGAGCTATGCTGTTCACACACACAGACCTTTTTCTGAAAATGCGTTTATTTTTTTTTTTTTTTTTTTTTTTTTGATTCAGGGGATCCTAAAACACGCAATTCCGGTGAAATCTTGGTATCGAATTTTTTGGGTGGAATATAATACTTCCTCTATACACTATGTGCATAATAAGTATAGAGAAAGTAAAAAAAAAAAAAATCAGTTCAGTAAATATATACTCTTACACTAGCTTATTTGTTGCTTCTTTATTACCCAATTATGTATTGCACGTTTATTTGTTGTATCGTTGTAGTGGGCAACAATTCGTGCGTAATTGGCGGGCGAGAAGTCTGTACTTAGAGCCGAGTTTTCGTGTGCCATCCTGTACCATCCACTTTTATGCGAAATAGCCCATAATGTTATACTTATCACATGCGATTATTATTATTATTATTATTGTTATTATTATTATCATCATCATCATGTCAGAAGAACATAAAAATTATTATTTTTTGTAAACTTCAAATTTTAATTTATGTATGTCGCCATTAAATGCGTCAGCTGTATAAAAATAACAAATTTTGGACTAAAAATTGCCTGGTCTGTGTCTGGGGACTTATAAATGTAGGCCTATAATAATTAATAAGAAAATGTCTGTTTTTTACTTTTTTGCGAAATAGTCTATAGCGTTAAGACTTACAAAATAAGAATGATACAAAGAAAATTACTTCTGAGTTAATAAAATAACAATTACAACTATAGATAAAAATATAAATTGATTGATTCGATTTGTTTCAGCAAGACAAGAAACAAATCTGTCAAGACTTTTCAGATGTCGAATTGTTATTATTATTATTATTATTATTATTATTATTATTATTATTATAAATTGTGTATGCTTAAATTTAAAATTCTAAATTAAATACAACATATGCGTTAGTTAGATGAAAATATAGTGTGATCTGTGTTCGAGGACATACAAGATATTTACAAACAAAATTTGTGTCCATAATATGTTGGTATATATGCTTTATTATTATTATTATTATTATTGGAACATATTCTATGCTTTGTCTTTCTTTAAAGAGTTATCAATGTATCTTAAACAGCAGTATCAGTACCACAAAATGTTCAGTGTTAATTGTTTAAACACGCAGAAAGAAAGTGTTCTTTTCATTAAGATGGAATTACTGTATAACAAAGCATCTATTCTTTCTTCTCTCGAGACAAATTTGACTGTCACCCCACCACAAAAAGATGAATGATCTTTGGATAACACTCCATGATTAACTGATAACATTTTATTCACTTTTCCCCAACCCCCTCTCGTCTACCGGAAGACTTTAGCGCGCTTCTGTACTTTGCATAAGCTACAACTTCGCAGCTAGCTGCGAATGGTCTACAAATGTCATCTTATGAATTACACATGGCCAAACAATGAAATATCTGCACCGCTATTTCAGGCTAGGCATTTATTTTTCACCTGATTACGACTTTACAGATACAACATGTATCAAATATGGATATCAGAAATAAAAGTTTTAATTATGGTACAGTATCATATTTATATGAAAGGATTGTTTTAAAACAGTAAGAATGAATGCCCCCTTTCCCTCACACATGCACTTCCTTTTGCTCTATCACTTTGTACTGCATGTTTGTTTCCCACAAAACGCACTATGTGCATAGTGTATGGATAAGGTATTGCACTTCACCCAAAAATTTGATACCGAGATTTCACCGGAAATATATGTTTTAGGGTCCCTTATATCCAAAAAAAGCATTTTCAGAAAAAGGTCCGTGTGTCTGTGAACACGATAACTCAAAAACGAAAAGTCGGTAAAACACCAAACTTGGCGTTTAAGTTTAGTATCTTTCAGGGATGCGACAGGAAGATTTTGAGTAAAATCCCCCCCCACT
Source organism: Hymenopus coronatus (assembly GCA_030762935.1). Lineage (NCBI taxonomy): Eukaryota > Metazoa > Arthropoda > Insecta > Mantodea > Hymenopodidae > Hymenopus > Hymenopus coronatus. The sequence continues at coordinate 18,055,299 of CM060889.1, read as the reverse complement.
CACAACTATCCTTTACATGGAACTTTTTTCGAAAATTTTTATTTTCTCAAAATTGACTAACGATTTTGATTAAAATACCATATATTAAAGATATTTCTCTGACAAATAAAATGTATATCTTGAATTTTCTGGGAATAGCCACTGAAGACTACTTTATTCTGGGTGAATTTTACGGAATTTTGCATTACTGCTAAACCGTAAGAGATGGACAAAAACTTGCCACACAAAAAATGTAAAGCACGTTAAAACACACAATTTATGTTATATGCATTTTTTTTGTGGAGTTCGTCGTTTTTGTGAAATTCCTTATTTTTGGTTTCTGCTATGAAAAACGTATACTTTTCTCATACAGGAACTTGTCAACTCCTATCCATATAGACAAAGGAACTTCATTGGCATAGCAACCAGCTTTTGACTATCAGTTTATCCTACAGTTGTCCCTATTTCGCTTCTACTGACAAGGAAGCGAGTAATTAGACTATTTCTGCTATTTTTTTCTGATTAGCATAAAGTAAATAGGAGTATTTAAGTATTTTAAGAATTATTTGTTGCAGGGATATGAAGTAAATGGCAGCGTAAGCTTTTTAAAAACAAGTTATTGCAGAGATGTAGATAAAGTTATGTGAATGGAACATATCAGATTTTTTAATGTCATCCTTCCAGGATCTTTCATTCGTTCTTTTGTTTCTGAACACTAGTCTTGGCTCTCTTGAATAACCTTTGCGTTTTTTCTTAGTTTACCTACATTTCGTCTCTTGCTAGCGTCTCCTTCCATAATAGATACATTTACATAAAATGCACAATAAATAAAAGACGTAATACTTCAGTGTCCCACACGCTTTATGCACTTCCTTACAAACTCATTTTAACAGTTACCGCTGCACACTGTCTTCTGCTTTGCGCCTTGAGCCAAATAGATTCTTGTTTGTCATAGACAATGAATAAGAAGTTAGAGAGGATTTCGGCTTCTTTCAAAAAACTTCTCCAACCCCCCCCCCTTTTTTTTAATCTTTATTTTAGGTCGCTGAACTACTAGGTCTTATAGCGACCAATGTACATCCAGCATACAGTGAAAGTAAATCATTATGTACACAAGGATTAAAATATAGATCTAATGCTTATTGGCATATGAAAACAGTGGTTTAAGTATAAATACTATAACAATATTAAAATTATATTACAACAAACAGTGACAATTGAATTAGGTATAACATGTTAGTAATTGTACTTCTGAGAGTTATATACAGATATATAGATTGATTTCTTTAAGGTATATTAATACATTGACTAACTTTTTGGGTCTGTAAGTGTTAATGCAAAGTTTTTTGAAACTTTATGCTGTTTTCTGACATGACTATATTTAGGACACTGAAATATTTGGTCTCCGTTACAACCCAATATTAAGTAGTTTCTTGGTGCCTAGTTTTTCAACTGCATAGGTGCAGAATTTTATGAAAAGTTTGTTTTAACAAATTATAGCGCTCAAGGGAATTCAAACTACGTGGATATCAGCAAACTTAAATTCCTCTAGCTAAGAAGCAAATCTAGTTAAATCTTCTTGCGCTATATCCTTTAGTTTATTAGTTTCTGCGTGAGAGCGGCCAGATTTTAAAGAGAGGGAATTACTAGTTTCAACCACAACTAACCTAGTTTTAAGTTTCCCCTTTTTACTTTCTCTGCATAGCACATAAAAGGTATTGTGCACTCCACTTAAAAATTCAATACCAAGATTTCATCGGAAATACACATTATAGGATCTCCTATATCCTAAAAAAGCATTTTAGAAAAAGGTCCGCGCGCGTCTATGTATCTGTGAACATGATAACTCAAAAACGAAAAGTCCGTAAAATACCAAACTTGGTTTTTAGTTTAATATCTTCCAAAATGTGCCACGAAGATTCTCAAGAAAACTACCCCACCCCAAACTACTCTTTACATGGACATTTTTAGAAAATTTTGATTTTCTCAAAAATAGCTGTAACGATTTTGATTAAAATGCCGTATCTTAAATACAGTTACATCTTGATTTTTCTGAGAATAGCCTCTTTATTTTGGATGAATTTTGCATAACCGTTAAACTGTAAGAGATAGACAAAACCTATTAATTATAAAGACTCGTTAAAAGACACGATTTATGTCACATACTTTTTTCTTTTTTTTCGTGAAGTTGATCATTACCAGACATTCCTTGTTATTGGTTTCAGTTTTAACTTAAAACTTTTCTCTTAGGGCCACACAATGAAGCGGATTTCAACCACATGCAACCAGCTTTTAAAAGATTTGACTTTTGCTTTAGCCTAGCGTATCCCCTTATTTCCTTTCTACTTACAAGCAAGTAACAAAACCATTTCTCCAAATGTTTATTTTGATTAGCATGAAGTAGATAGAAGAATAAGCTTTTTAGCAATAATTCGTTACAGAGATGTAGAGAAAGTCACGTGACACATCAGATTTCTTAGAATATTTTCTTCTGGATCCTCTTTTCGCTAACATAGTTTTAAAATTTTGTAAATTACTGAATATTTTGTTATGAAAACATTACAATTATATTCAATAGTTCACCATTGATAAAGTGGCTCCTTTCACTCTCTTACTGTTGGACTCGTCTATGAGAACTTAAGGGGTGTTAACAGCAAAGTTAGCAGGGAAGAGCCAATACCACTTGGATATGATTGACAGCAAACGGCAAGCTCGCACAAGACTCTCTCAAATAACAACTGGCTCACTTTAAAAAATAACACCCTTATCTCCTTCCACCTGCATTCTGCAACTTCGAGGCTTGAGAATGAAAACCCAGCAGATCAGTGACCAATGTCAGTGTGAAATTGTTATACTTAACTGCTGGTATTCGTATAGTTTACCGGCATATTTCTAAACTGGATTATAAAATCAAACTAATCGTAAAGTTCCCGTAAACAGTTTATTAAACATTGTAAGAGCGGCCCTTAAGCTACATTCACAATGAAATGCAAGCGCAGATGCAACGTAAGCGCAAGAGTTTGCATTCTGCTTCTTTTCTCTATGCATTGCTTATGAATTCAATAAGAAACGATCGCACTGCAAGATTTTACAGGGCCTGCTGTACATGCATGTTTTCCTAATTGGCCGTGCCGCGCCATCTCTAATTTCCTTCAAGAGGTTATGACAGTCTCCTTGCGAATCCCTCTTTGACTTAATGGATGTAACTATTATCTGAGTCTTAATTTCTTGGTTCTCATAAATCGAAGACGCAGAGAGATAATTCTTAGTTCATTAAATGTGTAGCTTCATCACTTACTGAAGTCTCTATGCTTGTACTATTTTCAATAATTTTGAATGAGCAATTATTGTGACGTCACTGCCGCGAGCGTCAGTTGTTATTATGTAATTTTATAACATTTATTTGTAAAAGATTGCGTGAATGTTCTTATGTGGTATTGTTGGTTATGTTATTCAGTTTGTAACTAGCGGAGAGCTTGGAAGATATTCGCATGTAACTTGCGGATCTAGAAACCCGTGCCAACTTCTTGCGTTGCGCTTACGATTGCATTGTGAATGGTGTCTCCTTGCGTCTGCACTTGCATTTCATTGAGAATGTAGCATTAGAGGCTGGAACCGCCTGTATGGGTCGCAGCGCACGTGATGTCTCCCTCAATTGTCTAATTAACCTATACATATATTGTTTAAGTGCCGAAGAGGTTCAGTCGGATTCCATTTCATACGTTTGTACCTCAGTATCGATTTTCATAGTGAGAGTTAATAGTTACATTAGTTTAGAAAAGCTATTGTAAAGCACCCAAAAATTCGATACCGAGATTTTTACCGGAAATACATGTTTTGAGATTCCCTGAATAAAAAAAAACATTTTTGGAAAAAAGGTCCGTGTGTGTGCGCGTGTGTGTGTTTAATACGATATTTTAATCAAAATCGTTAGAAGCATTTTTTAAAAAATCAAAAAGTTCCATGTAAAGGGTAGTTTGGGGTGGGGGGATTTTCTTGAAAATCTTCGTGTCGCATCGATGGAAGATACCAAACTTAAATATCAAGTTTGGTATTTAACGGTCTTTTCGATTTTGAGCTATGCTGCCCACAGACACACACACACACACACACACACACACACACACACACACACACACACAGGGACATTTTTCTAAAAATGCTTTTTTGGATTCAGGGGGTCTCAAAACATATTTCCGGTGAAATCTCGGTATCAAATTTTTGGGTGCATTACAATAACTTCTCTATACATTATGTACATAGTGCGTATAGAGAAAGTTTAAAAAAAACAACTCGCTGCTCGATAGCAGCATTACATAATGACAGAACAGAGTTTTCAATAAACTGTGTCTCAATTAGAAGTCTTCGAAGAGGAAAATATCGAATATAAACTTCTGTACTCTGAAGTGTTTGATAACGTTGATAACGGTTTGTACTAAGATTTTTAAATGATTCTAAACTGAGAATTTTCAACATATTTTCACATGTAAGTACGTACCAATTCCCCAAAAACCAGCTTTCAAGGTTTTTAAATATATATGGAAAGTACGTCGATGCCATTCTATTGGGAAGAGAACCGACTGTACAGTACAATGGTCGCGAGGTCAGCGAGCTTTCTCACCTGGAGGTTCGATTCCAGACTGGGGCGGGGAACTTTTCTTTAACCAGAATTATTCCCTATCCCCCACAGAGTCTGGTAGTATGTATAGGAGCGTGAATGTGCGCATATTTGAAGAAAACAAAAGGATTAAAAACCGAATGTTAAGATACTACAGTCAACGAGTTGTTTCTAAAGTAAAGCCCCCGATATGACCATAGATGCTAAAGGAATCCACATAAACAACTACTACCACGACTACCACCACCAATAATAATAATAATAATAATAATAATAATAAATAGTTTAGAAATGAAATCATGTGTGAACTTTAACTGGTCACTAATTCAATGCTAAAACAATATTTTCTGCGGTTTAAAAGTGTAGTGTCATTCTGTATAAGTAATTTCTGGGAGTATATTTTCAGTAGAAAGTTCGTTTTCAGCGCTGAAGAGAATCAAAAGTTTCTCGGAATTTTAGTGGAGAAGAGACTAAGAGAGAGACTTTCTCATTTTGTAATAATTTCAACTGAGGCTCGCTTAATAAGCACCGCAAGGAAAAGGAACTATTCAAAAGAAGCAGAAAATTAATAAGTTTGCTTCCCCGGAGAGGATAGGTTTTCAATTCCTTAATCTTACAGATGTGACTCCAAAGTGTCAAAAGTGAGTTTAAATCCAGAAATGAACTAATTTCTGTTATATTTTACTATTCTTTCAATTTAACCCGTACAAGTTGCGATTTTTATTTTTAATATGCATACCTTTAATTTAAACTACTATCAGTTGTGTTTATCATATTTAGTGTTTATTCCTTTGATTTATGCTGTTGCTGGTTCTGATATTTATCAAAGCTATCCTGTTCCATGATTTATTATTGTTTACTTAAAACTATAATAAGTATTCATTGCTTCGGGTATCTGAATGTCACCGCACGACACTGATGAAAGTATTTGGAATTTATAGATTTGTGATTTTTTAAACATTTTATTCGCATTTACATTATTCAAATGGGTATCCTTATGTATACTTTTATCCTTCGTATTCACTGAAAATAAATATGTCTCGAACAAAAAAAAAAAAAAAAAAAAAAAAAAGATCTTACAGGCAAGAAATGTGCAAGCTCCGATATTTTTATCCGCACAATCTCCGTAGAAAACCACCCCAATAATCAGCTCAACTGCATTCCAGCTCAACTTCCACCACCTCGGCAACTACGAAGATTAAAAAGAAAGAGACACACAGACTTCATTGACATCTAATTGTAAATTATATTATTGTTTATGCTTGGGGACAGTCACAGGACTGCTACCTCAAAACACGTTTCTTGTGTATTTACACAAACGTATATTGTACACAAGGCACAAAAAGAAACCGGCACTGTATTGTTCCGTACACCGCATTCCTTACCGTTTGTAGGGTACTTTACTACGTAATGTTTTTTATTTTATTTGTATCCCTATTTACATTTCCCCCCGTAGGTTTTACTGATTACTGGTTTTACTGTTTCTTTTACAAACATATACACATTGCACAAACATATAACATCCATGCCCAAGGCGGGACTCGAACCCACGATCCCCTGCCCACGAAGCACCAAAGCGAGACGCTTTAGCGAGCGTGGCCATGGGGACCGGCATTTTATTGGCTGATACTGTCACCTTGCAGGTGCGTGTTCTATATCGAACCAACAGAGCATACCTATGCTGGGTTTGTCAACTCACTCGCTAACAGGTATAGCCACCTCCCTCAATTGCAAGCGAGATTAGGTAACATGTTCTACAACAGTAAGTAAGCTACAACCCCTCCTCCTTCCCCAATTAGAGTGACGGAGCGGCCAGCGGATATCAGAAGTCACGCCCTATAAATCCCCTACAGACAATCAGAAATTCGATGTCTATTACTATTTGTGCGCTGTGTACCAGCACACTTGTATTGTACATAAAGTTAATTAAGTTAAAAAAAATCTCCGTGCTCACTGGACACAATATTTGATTTTATTTCCCCTTTTTGAATTACTACAATATATCAGGTTAGATGAGGTGTAAATACCGTATACGGAACAGCGCCTGACTAAGCGGGGAAAACTGTTGCGCTTTCCTGGATTTCATTATCAGTATTATTAACAATTTGTTTACTACGTTTCAAAAGATGACGATTTCCCTTTTCAAATAACCAACAAACATCTTTCCCTGTTTATAAAAACTACTTCCCGCTTTTTAATCATGCAATATCAACCACTGTTGCCAGATTAGGCGAAAAGTCGACGATTGGGCTACTAAAATCCGCTTTTTACGACCAAATTTTGATGAACACGATTTGTGAATTTTTGGGCTACATATATATTTCAGAAAAATATAACTTTTATTAATGTCTGTTTTTAACTTTTTGCACCGTTTGGTAGGGAAGAGAGCTCTAAATCTAAATTGATAAAAGACAAATTCTAAATCCTCTCTAACGTGAGGAAACTTAAAAACTTGTTTATACAACGTTATTTTAAGCCTGCCAATAATTTTGTTTTTGCGCGATATAGCTAATTTGCGGTACTTATTAATATTGTTGCTATGGATGGATCACAAGTTGGCATTCTCACTTGCAATGTGGTTTCAATGAAAGCAAAAGAAATTTCAGTGCTGTTAGTTAATGTTTCATTATACTTATATATTAGAATTGTTGGTTTGGTTTTATCGATATTAAATTTAATCATGATCAAAAGCATTAGTGCGGAAGTAAAACCACACGAATAAACAGTATGTCTCCATAGCAACACATCGGAGAATCGGCTCCTGAAATGTAACATTTATCGTTCTGTTAATACGATTATATGGTTATATGTCTAAAGGCAAACCTCAACTGAGGGAAGTAATTAATAAAATAAATACTTCAGGTAATATTTCAATATAATTATCGGCGCAAACGCCTCGTATTTTCATACTCTTTCCGGAATCTGTATCAGCGCAGCCCACACTAGTTAGTATTCCAATATTATGCCATTTATGATTGTGCTATACTTAAAGAGATACCAGTTATAAGAATCTTTTGAAAATATTCCAAGTGTGTGTGGGTGTAAAATAAATGACATATTTTAATATAAATATTGGGCGACTTCAACTGAAACTTTGCGACTTTTTTAATGGCTAGGGCGAAATTTTGAGAAATGCTTTTGGCAACACGATATCAACAGTGTGTGCGCTCTGGTTGCACACTGATGAGGCGCTTCCTTCCGGTAACGGATATCATGTCTTGCAGTGAATGATTCACGAGACGTGAGACCAGCGGGGCAATGAACCTCGCAACACGGCCTCTAATGATCAGGAAATTTTAATGCGATTGTTTACGTCACGTATCATGGATTCTGTGTAGCATTGCATTGTGTTGTCAAGCATAACACGACTTATAAAAAATCTGATGTGTTCCATTCACATGACTTTCTCTATACCTCAGCAACAAATTATTCTTAAAAAGTTTATTCTTCTATTTACTTCATGCTAATCAGTATACAATTAGCAGAAATAGCCATATTACTTGCTTCCTTATAAATAGAAGCGAAATAGGTTAAAGTGATAATGAAAAGCTGGTTGCTATGTCACTGAAGTTCCTTTGTTTGTATGGACAGCAGTTGACAAATTCCTGTATGAGAAAAGTGTAAGTTTTTCATAGCAGAAAACAAAAACAAGGAATGTCTCAAAAACGATCAACTCCACGAAAAAAATGTATATAACATAAATTGTGTGTTTTAACGTGCTCTACATTTTTTGTGTAGTAAGTTTTTGTCCATCTCTTACGGTTTAGCAGGTATTCAAAATTCCGTAAAAGTCATCCAGAATAAACTACTCTTCAGAGGTCATTCCCAGAAAATTCAAGATATACATTTTATTTCTTAGGTAAATGTCTTCAATATTTGATATTTTAATCAAAATGGTTAAGAGCCATTTTTGAGAAAATCGAAATTTTCGAAAAAATTTTCATGCAAAGGGTAGTTTGGGGTGCGGGGATTTTTCTCAAAACCTTCGTGTCGCATCCCTGGAAGATACTAAACTTAAACACTAAGTTTGGTATTTTACCGACTTTTCGTTTTTGAGTTATCGTTTTCACAGACACACGGACCTTTTTCTGAAAATACTTTTTTTGGATACAGGGGACCCTAAAACATATATTTTCGGTGAAATCTCGGTATCGATTTTTTTGGTGGAGTGCAATAGATTCTCTATACACTATGTACATAGTGCCTATAGAGAAAGTAAAAATATGATGTATTCCATTCACATGACTTTCTCTACATCTCTGCAACAAATTATTGTTAAATCATCTATTTACTTCATGCTAATTGAGAAAAAAATAGCAGAAATACCTTGCTTCCTTATAAGTAGAAGCAAAATAAGAGAGTACCATATGTTAAAAAGATACTTAAAAGCTGGCTGCAATAAGACTGAAGTTCCGTTATTTCTATGGACAGGACTTAACAAATTCCTGTATGAGAAAAGTATACGTTTTTCCAAGCTGAAACTAAAAATAAGGAATATCTTAAAAACGATCAACTCCACACAAAAAATGTAAATAACATAAATTGTGTGTTTTAACGTGCTCTACATTTTTTGTGTTGCAAGTTTTGTCCATCTCTTACGGTTTAGCAGTTACGCAAAATTCTGTAAAATTCATCCAGAATAAAGCAGTCTTCAGATGCTATTCCCAGAAAATTCAAGATATACATATTTGTCAGATAAATATATTTAATATACGAAATTTTAATCAAAATCGTTAGAGCCATTTTTAAGAAAATAAAAAATTTCGAAAAAAATTCCATGTAAAGGGTAGTTTGGAGTGGGGGAGATTTTTCTCAAATCTTCGTGTCGCATCCCTGGAAGATTCAAAACTTAAATACCAAGTTTGGCTTTTACCGACTTTTCGTGTGGTTACAGAGGACCCTAAAACATATATTTCTGGTGAAATCTTGGTATCGAATTTTTGGGTGGAGTGCAATACCTTCTCTAAACACTATATACATAGGTCGTGTACAGAGTAAGAAAACATAAAAATGTAAACTTAAAATTCCCCAAGAGTTGACCAATTAAAAAAGAAGATGACTTTTTTACCTTTATCTAGTAGAATTCTGATGTGTAAACATCATACGGCAAAAATGTATATTGCAAATAAAGAGTATTATATTAATGATTGTTTAGCAATTGTATATAATTACATAATTATATCGGGCTTCAGTACAAATTTTATCTTCAGAGCAAACCGGAACAGAAGCTTCAACATCCACTAAAGTGAGCAGAGCGCACTTGAAAAATCTGATGTGTTACATTGCACATTCTCTACCAATGCTGCAATCAAACTATTCTTATAAAAGATTATTTTATCTACATCATGCTAAACGATATAAGCATTAACACAATAATAATTGGTCTTGCTGCTTACTTACTTTACACTAAGCAGAAAGGAAATAACGAAACATACCAGGCTAAACCAATAGTCAAATCTTTTAAAACCATAGTGACATGTAAAAAATTGAAATTTAGTTCGGTTTGCAAAGTTCAAACGTTTAGATTATTATGTGTGTGAGCATTTGAGGAATAAAGTGTACCACGACGAGATTGCTCCATTGATAATCTTTGCACACGTATGTTTGAAGCAGACTAGAGATTGGGCAGAACGCAGAAGCTCTAAACAGGGCACGGAAAAATTGTTAAGAAGATGCAATGTCTGCGTAGATCTAACGGAACAAAAACTCAATTCTCTAAAGCCTCCGGATCCTATGAGTTAGAAAATCTACAATCAAATACTGATTGGAAACGAGACTTACCCATGTGGTGTTGAAATAAATATCAGAATTACCATTTCTATTAAATTCAATCCGTTCTGGTTCAAAGTGATGAAGAATTTCATTTGTCGCCATTATAGCACTCTGTGGAACAATATTGCTGACACTGTTGATCACTGTTGGCTTGATCCGATGACGTCACGCGACAATGTGTGCTTACTTGTAACCCGAGAACTGTGAAACAGTTAATTCCGTGCTATTTTCGTTATTTTGTACATATTTACCATCAGAGAATGAAAAATGCATTTTCGAGCTTTGAGTCTCTCCAATCAATGTTATTTTAGGCAAAATCTGTAGTCATTTTTGAGAAAGATTATAATTTTCAAAAAATGTTTCATATAATGGGTAGTTTGAGGTGGGGGAATTTTTCTTAAAAATCTTTGTGTCACATCCTTGGAAAATGTCGAACTTAAATATCAAGTTTGATATTCAAACAACTTATCTTTTGTACTTTCTCTACACGCACTATGTCCATTGTATTGAGAAGATATTGTAATGCACTCAAAATTCGATACCGAGATTTCACCGGAAATGCATGTTTTACTGAAGATGAAGATGATGTACGTAATTAGATGGATTGAAGCCCGAGAACACTTATGAGTTAGTAAATAATTTGGCTTACACAAATACAGGTTCACTTTAAACTATTTATTTGGTTACCATAGCAATGCTTGTTGCACGAAACATTGTTAGCTTGTATAATTATATACAATAATAAACTCTTTGAGACGGTGTACAAAAATGTTTCAAATGAGCTCACATCTTGTTACACAACAATGATTTCAGAAAGGGCAGTTTCTGTGAAAAAAAGTATTTTAAAATACACTTTAATCAGTGAAGCCATAAATTTTATAAACACTTTAGAAATGGCATACTAGTATTCAGAGTGTAGGATTTTCAGAGTGTAAAAGGGTACTAACAGTAGCTCCAAAATAAATGCAATTCGTCTTCTCCCAACAAATGTTATTGTTTTTATTATTTAGTACACCTTTATTCTCTCTTCTGCTGTACCAGGGGTTCACCGCCTTTACTGGTGGGTATGCCTTTATTTAATTCATATAACAGATAAAGCAGTAAGAACATTTAATTTCGAAAAGATTTATTTCTTGGCCTTGGAAAAATGTCTCTTCTTTATCGATTACATCTGTAACAATAATGCTGAAAATATTAAGTTAAAATAAAAAACAAACAGCACATACATTAACCCAGAAACGGCTTGAACACACTTCTTAAATTACTATTTACACAGCTACAAGCTTGCCTTCAGCAGGGACAGATTATTCCTGGTCAAATGTGAACCAGAAAATTCTGTATCTCAGGAAAAATACTTTTCTTGTAACGTGTTGTTTCATAGAAGAGTCGCGTGGTTCTTAATTTTCCTTTCCAGGTGACGTATAGGAGCCCATATGAATAGCTAGCAAGTCTGCTTTCTCACACACAATAATATCTGTGTGACCGGGAAATAAAATGGGAGTTTTATTTATGGACGCTCTTTAACTACTGTGGTTCTCAACGTCCCATTCTATACAAGGCGTGAAAGACCGCTTAATTTTGCTCAGAGGCCTCTCCATCAGGCTTGAGGTTCTTTTACGTGCCATAAATCTACACGGATTTACTTCCCTTCCGAAGGCAGCCATGCCAAGGATTTTTACGCCCGAAAAACTCCATCGTCCTCCGCCGGGTTTGAACCCGCGACCTTGGGTATATGAAGTTAGTATGGAGGGCGACTACTGTAAGACCAGGAACTCGGAAGATACGTGGAGGCCATGTTGAGCTATTGTTCTTATGTCAGAGCCTATTGGGTTGGTTTGTATTTATTGAGTTCAGCACTGCCTGTAAATCACTGTGCAGGTTGATTTATATAGAGCTGACACATGTCTTCCATTCATTATTTAAAAACGTGTTATGCTAACGACAACTTATTCTATGTCAAATATACAGCATTTTTGGGAGATTATTTACCTTCATAGGAAATGTTGAACATGTCCTGCATCCTGCATAAGGCATAACTTCCATGCTACTGGCCAGGCGTTGGAGGACTCTGCTGTCAATAGCTTGAATCTCCTGTGAAATGTTGTACTTCATACTGTCCAATGTCTGGGGACGAGTGGCGTAAACCCTGTCTTTTAAGTAACCCCACAGAAAGAAGCCCGGGGTTGCCAAATCAGGAGATCTCGGTGGCCACAAGTTCCTGGAAATTATCCAGGTCGTGAAATAAACTTGCAATTAGAAATAAAGCATGTACATCTGCGCATCTAGTGACAGGCAATCGGAACTCCAGAACATTCTGCTTGATTTTGGTGCGTAATTGGAGCACTGAGTGAATTTCGAACAGATTAATTAGTCAAAGATATGTGTCAGTTGTATATAAACCATTCTGTATAATGCTGCATTGTTTTGTCTTTGCACTAATCTAGTGTTGACTTAATGACCTAAAGCTCAGCTTGAAAAGGAATAATTTGAGGTTGTGCTGAAAATGTTTCAAGGTTGTTTTTATATGCCAACAATGAAGGCACAACCAACCTTCATTGCTGCCATAAATGTTAGCCAGCGATGGAGTCATCAGCGTTTGAGTAACTGAGCTGTTAAGATTCTTTAAAAGTGCTACATAAGATGTCCAAATTGAAGATTATTCTGTTGTTCAGCGATGGTGATCTGGATAATTAGCGCTGACAATTTATTATTTTTCTTGACTATTGCTAATTCAGCCTTACCAAGTGCACTTAAAACTAACGATTCAATTCCCCCAATAGCATACTGCATCAGTTGCAACTGTGCCACAGGAGTAGGAAATTCAAAGAGCAAAAACCTCTTTGAAGTTGTTTAGTGTGTCTTGAGCCCATTTCTTTTCTAGTTAATGTGAAATGAAGATTCATAATGCAAAGGTAGAATTGGGTTGGAGAACTTCTGAATTGAGTCACATTATGGACTACAGGGTACAGTTATACTCTGCAGAAATGTGTTAGCTTTGGTTATTAGCCTTTGAAAATGAGCCCTGAAAGTCAGGTGTTTGTCTAGCATAAATCCTGTATATAAAAAGTGATTCTCCAACACTACTCTGTGGCCGTGCATATTCTTTTAGGAGTTTTCACTTTCTCTCTTCTTGTGATTATCATTGCCTTAGTCTTCGCTCAGTTTAACTGAAGTTTGTTGTCAAGGTATCATTTGCACGTGCATTGAATTCTGTAAAAAAAGGCATTATCGGCTTAGGGAATGACATCACACCCTGTCAGGAGAGGCTGTTGTAAGAGGTCATTGTACACAATGTTCCAAAATCCAGGGCAAAATACCTGTGCCAATCGTTATGCCTACCCAATTCCTATCTGCCATGGCAGATTTAAGTCATATTACGAGCAATTTAAGATCCCCTGAATAAATAATAATCAGAAGATTCTTTGGAACTCATTCGCCCAGCTGAGAATTGGTTGCTTACATTCCATTAAAAGAGAAGGTGATTACATTTTCATTATACTTTCTGTAGTATATTATGGATCAATCTGAAATTGTTGGCTCAAATGTACATTACGAACAAAGAGAACAACTTTGTGTTGTAGATATATTTGGAATAATGAGTATGCATTCTTCTGTGTCTCTTGCCGCTCAGTGCACAATACTAATTTCAGATACAGGATACAATCTACTTTTTCAATGCAGTGTGCCGTTCAGTGAGTTCAACTTGTCAAAGGCACGTATGCAATTTAAAACAACTTTTGTGATTCTTTCCATTAATACTCTGAAAGTGTAAAGTGAGTAGTTCATGTGTGATTTCTCCCACTAATCCCGATAAACGAAACAATGGTGGAAGTCTTCCAAATCCTCACTAAATGCTAACATCAAAATTATTATATATGTTATACTTACATATCTTGTTCTTATCCATTGATTTCTGAAGAGGGGAATCGTCCACTTCAGCCTTTGGTGGCGAAAGAGGTAAGATTCCTGAATTACTATTGCCGGTGGTCTGACCATCGGGGGCGGCACCGCTTCCGCCGCACCCACCGTCAGCCATAGTCGTCACAGCCCGATTCAAACCGCAATCCTGGGAAAAAAAAAAAACAAAAAAAAAAAAAAAAAAAACGAAAGTGATTATTAATGGAAAGGAATTGCAAACAAATACTGCACTCCATTCTGGAAGGAGAAATTAATTCCGTTCTAGTTGAAATGTTATACGATGTTTTAAAGATATGCGTCGTAAGGTAGCAGAATGATGTCACAGAAATCAGGGTAATTTCTAAAAAAGGTATGTTTACCTGTAATGCATAAAATGGTGCAGCTGAAGTAATATCAGGGGCTATGCATTAGAAACAAATCGTTAACTGTAGCTTCTTTACGTTGGGGTTTTAGTCATTTTATTTTCTTCAATCACTCGCACACATATTCACTCTCCCATATATACTTCCAGACTCTGTGGGGGATAGAGAATGATTCATGTTAAAGAAAAATTGCCCGCTGCAGCTCGTAATCGAACCTGGGACCTCCGGGTGAGAAGTCAGCTCACTAACTACATTAATGGCATTAATCTCCCAGCTGATTTCATTCCCGCATCTGTCGCAAAGCGTTGGCCAGCCAGGAATTTCTACATGGGACCAAACAGATGAAAGTACGACGGTGCAAGGTACAGAATATACGGTGGGTGCCGGAGCACCTCCTAACCAAATTTGGTGATTTTCTGACAAACAGCAGCAGCAACATGGAGGCGAGCATTATCATGAAGAAGTTTGACATCGTCAGCACTAATGTTGTGGTGTTTGTCACGAAAGGCAGGACGCAACTTTACCAAAGCTTTAATATAAGTTGCAGCATTCACAATGACCTCGTGTTCAGCAAAGTCTACCAATAAAATGACATACATATCCTAGAACACTGTCACAAGTACTTTCTTAGCAGACTGAGTCACTTTGGATTTTTTCTTTACTGGGGCACCAGCAAATTTTCACTCCATACTCGCCTTTTTTGTTTCGGGCGTGTAGCGGTATGCCCAATACTCATCACCAGTGGCGATTCCTTTCAGAAAGTAATGCCTTCTGCGGTGTGCCGGTTAAGTGATCCAAGCTTGTCATCATTCGCTGGCCCTTGTTGTCTGTCGGGTTCTTGGGCACCCGGAGAGCACTAACTTTATGAAATTTCAACGTGTCATGAACAATATCGTACACGGCACCATAGGAAATGTTGAACTGTTACGATAAGGTTCGCAATTGCAGACGCCAGTCGTTCAAAATTGCCGCCTCAATGCCTCTGACATTCTATGGGATTGCAGCTGATACCAGCCTCCTTGAGAGTGGCGAATCACTAAGGTTCACACGACCCTCTTGGAAGAATGCACACTACCTGGAGACATTGCTACGGTCCATACAATCATCCCCATACACGCCACGCATATCCCTGTGAATTTCACTCGGTTTATGCCCTTTGGCCCACAAATATCAAACGACACTTCTCTGCTCTACACACATGAACGACAGTAGATTGCGCGCCATCGTTGTTGCGTAGTACACGCTTCTCTCGCTAGAGCTTCACATGGAACAAAACTACCCTCTATAGTGAAAACTTCAAACTATATCTTTGTGAAATTGCAACATTCCAGCTGTAAAACCAAGGCAGAAAAAACTACCGTGTGTTACTTTTCGATCCGCCCCCGTACATTTATTCGCCTCTGGAAGCAGTTCTATTCCCTCCAGGTCAGAATCGTCGTCTGAGCTGTTGTGCTGCTGCTTTCCTCTCTAAGGTTGATAACCAGGTCATCAACAACGGAGTCACTTAATCTTCCAAAAGCTTCTTCTTTCGTTACATAACAGAACAGAGAGTACACAGAAAGGTCGGCTTCTTTGATATACATGAAACCAAGCTCTGCGTTAGACGCCATAATGGGACCTAGTAAACGCAAAGCAAAATCTGTTTATTATATAGGATTTTAAGCAAATTAAAACAATTAAAATAATAATAATAATAATAATAATAAAAATCTTATGTGTGGCATATACATGATCTTCTCTGCTTGCTCTCCCACAAGCTATTTATACCTCTGCTTATTCTTCTCTTTCTTGTTAATACAGACAATTTTAATAGCAGATTTCGTTATAACCTATAGGTATAAACAATGGTCAAATCTTTTTGATGCCAGCAGCTATGTAACGTTTTGAAACTCCATTCTATTTGCATGAATTTGAAAAAAGTAAAGAAGAAAGCCTGAATGGTAATTTACAAATAAGAAAATGTGTGTGTATTTGAACATTTGTAATCAATAACTATCTCGAAAATAGTTAACTCCAGAAATATGTACAAGACAAAGTTTTGGCTTAACAGGATCTACATGTTTTTGTGTAGTAAGATTTTATCTATCATTTACGGTTTACCAGTTATAAAAAGACTATAGAACTTGAAAGAGCACGACCAGAAAATTCTAGATATATATTTCATTTCTCAGCAAACGTTTTAAACATTGGTATTTTAAGAAAAATAGTTGGAACCATGTTTACTTTCTCTAGCCCGTATGTACAATGTACGTAGTGGATAGAAAAGTTACTATATTCCACCCAAACTTTCGATGGCGATATTTAACCGGAAATATATGTTTTGAAGTCCCCCGAGTCCGAAAATAGAATTTTAGAAAAAGGTCCGTCTGTGTCTCTGGGAACGGCACAGCTCAAAAGCAAAAAGTTAGTTAACCACCAAACTTGGTATTTAATCCTTCCTTATTCTTCAAAGTATGTGACAGGTAGATTTTCATGGGAATTTCCCCAACCCAAACTTTAGATGGAACAGTTTTCAACATTTCGTAATTTTCTCAAAAATGACCGATTGTGATTAAAATGTCCTATGTTTAATATATTATGACAAATTAAATGTGTGTCTTGAATTTTCCTGGGAATAGACTCTGATGACCCCTTCATTCTGGATGACTTTCATGTAACATTTGTATAACTGGTAAACCGTAAGGGATAGACAAAAGCTTACTGCACAAAACTTACAATTTATGTAATATACAGTATTATTGTTATTATTATTATTATTATTATTATTATTATTATTATTACTTGTACAGTTTTAGAGATATGCCGAGTTGTCGCTTAAATTCTCAAACTGGAAACCACTCCTAGTGAGCAAAGAGGACCGAATTTCAAGTATTTCACAGAGCGACCGGCTTTAAAAAAGTTGAACTAGTGTTTTAACCTGTGCATTCTTTTATTTTGCCTCTACTTACAACGAAGCAAGTAATAGGGCCAAATCTTGTAATGTTTATATTGATTATAATGATGTAGATATGAGAATAAATCTTCTGCAAGAAGAGTTTATTTGTGGAACAGCTAGAGAAAGTCATGTGAAGAGAACACATAAGATTTTTGAGACTGTTTTGTTTGCTACTAGTACCTACAAAACAAACCCTAGCGACACGCAGTGATGGTTAGGAAAATATGTAGATAGGAGTGAATAACCAAGTGATTCAATGGGTTGCCAAATGTTATTTAATAAAAGAATAAACAAGCTTAAGACACAGAATCAGAATGGGAGTACATATGATTAGATAGAATGAATCAGTCTCGTCACACCACAAATAAATAAGATGAAAAATAAATAAAAAATAATTCAAAACTGTAGCTTAAAGCTTGCAAATGATAAATCATATTACTAACTTTACAAGAGACATTCCATGTTTCTATAGCATATGTTATTCTTGTCATTACACGAAACAAATAAATAATAGAAAACCGAAGCTTGATGCAAACCTTATTTATATGTGATTTTTGTGCATTAAGTGCTGAGCAGCACTGGTCGCCTTACAAGAGCAGTACCTAAAGCTTTAGGTGTCATCAAATATTTTAACTTGTACAGCGTATAACCAATATTAGAATATAGTGCTGCATGCTGGGATCCGTATCGGGTGGGGCAAAAACTGGCACTAGAGAGAGTTCAAAAAAGAGCAGCTAAATTTGTAGACAGAAGTAAACGATTCGAAAATCATACCAGCACTGCTACTTCCTGGGAAACACTAGGAAAACGTAGGAGACGAGCAAGGCTATGTGCAATTTTTAAAGCCTATAAGGGGGAACCTGCATGGAAAGACATAGCCAAACGATTATTAAAGCCATTGTACTGTGGGAGGAATGATCACTCGGAAAAAATAAGAAATAGGGAACAGAAAACAGACGTAGGTAAATTCTCCTTCACAAATAGAACAAAATACCTGCAGATTTATTGGAGACTTTGCCTCAAAGTGTAAATAGTTTTAAAAATAGACTAAAGAAGAGTGATTTATAGTCAGGATAGTAAATAAAAATATTGGGTTATTATTACTGTTGTTACAATTATGTATGTATTAGTATACTATGATGTCATTGGCAATTTAACAGTGTATTATGCACATTATTGTTTATTTAACTCATTGTATTATTACATTGACAGCGCTGCCACCGGGCCACGCCCTAAGCAGTGAAATAAAGTATCTATCTATAACTGTTGAGTAGAATATAAACTCAGTAGCTAAAATACACAATTAATAACGTTAACAAGATGTATATTATGACTGTGTAAATTCAACAACACATCTGTTTATTCGGTGCCAATATGGCAGAATTCGCGAATGCGCACTGAATTTTGGCGCGCGGATTACCGTCGAGTTACCTTTCTGTATACATCAATTGCTGACGGCACATTTAAAAAAAAAATCTGATTTGTTCCATTCACATGACTTTCTCTACATATCTGCAACAAATTATTCTATTTATTTCATCTAATTGAGCAAAAATTAGCAGAAATAGTCATTACTTGTTTCCTTGTTAGTAGAAGTAAAATAAGGGAGTACCATAGGTTAAAGTGATAGTAAAATGGAAAATTCCTGTATGAGAAAAGATTGTTTTTCAAAGCTGAAAAAAAAAAACAAGGAATATCTAAAAAACGATCAACTCTACGAAAAAAATGCATATAACATAAATTGTGTGTTTTAACGTGCTCTACACTTTTTTGTGTTTTAAGTTTACGTCCATCTCTTATTGTTTAGCAGTTATGCAAAATTCCGTAAAATTCATCCAGAATAAGTAGTCTTCAGAGGCTATTCCCAGAACAGTCAAGATATACATTTTATTTGACATTGATATACAATGTTTTAATCAAAATCGTTAGAGCCATTTTTAAGAAAATCAAAATTTTCTAAATTTTTTCCATGTAAAGGGTAGTTTGGGGTGGGGGGATTTTTTTTGAAAATCTTCGTGTCGCATCCTTGAACGATACCAAAATTAAATACCAAGTTTGGTATTTAATGGTCTTTTCGTTTTTGAACTATGCTGCCCACAAACACACACACAGACATTTTTCTAGAAATGTTTTTCTTTTATTCAGGGGTCTCAAAACATATATTTCTGGTGGAATTTTGGTATCGAATACCTTCTCTATACACTATGTGCATAGTACGTATAGAGAAAGTAAAATTGTGCACAATTACGCGAATTGCTTCTTCACAAAATCGTCACATCTTGCATCGCGTATTTCACACGCTTTCTTTTTCCCCGGGTGCAACCACTTTTCTCGTTGCAGATGTTTCTTTGCGAGCAGGGTTATATTTGTAGCCGAAATAATGGTTAACTCAGACGTTAATTTCAGCTCTTATTTGACGGGAAGTGTTGGCAATTTCTCACAAAACTTATTGTTAGCATGAGATTACATTTTTGCGCGCACTACTGCTGTTGTAACGCGGTACACTGGCCACGTGGCTCCGTTTTGGCGCGGACCAACCTAAGAGTGAACCTCGCCGGCCTTCCGTACTGTACGAGCCTGTTTTAGCACAGACGCAAACATTTAAGAGCACCATCACAATCACTTTCCGCAAACTTAAACAGCTGTGTCTGCCGAATGCATCCCGATCTATCCCAGGGTATATACCCCCACCGCTGAATCCTTGCACTTGACAGTTCCGGTGGTTTCGCGTAAGGTTGGCTATGCTGCCTTTGCGGCGTTGCCAGAGTAATTAGTAAACAACATCTGATTACAAACGTCCCTATCGTGTGTAACGACGAATATAAACAGTGTACATAGTAAATGAATGCCGATGAATAATGAAACTAATTCGTTATTATTGATGTTAACTGAAAATAACAGTGATACTGTAACACATGTAGCATACATTACTTATTTACGACAGATTAATGCAAAATAGCTCGTTATAATGAGAGAATGGTATAACCAAACGATTTTCACCAGTTTAGAATTTTAAGTCTCCATCGTTCACATTCACTGATGATTCCGTCTAATTCCTGTGCTTTTCGTATTATTTTGTGAACATGATTCACTTTCTTCTTCCATGTAGCCGCGTCCACTTTCGCCATACCTTCCCGCAAAAGTCCATCCACCTCTGTAATTGTGAAAGTCTTGTTATGTTCCCTCACGTACAAACAAACAAACACCAAAACACTATCAACAAATATAAATAACGAATAATACGTATCTTGTTCAGAACAGCTCAACGCACGTGTTAGGAGTTCACAAACTGAGCACGTGGTTGGAAACAGCCACATATTGCAACGGTGCATCTAGATGAGTTTCTGACCGACCGATCGGAATGCTTTGTGACTGGTTCAGAAAGTCAAACGGGTAAAGCTTTTCATATTTTTCTGTGGATTAACTTAAGTGAACTCCTAACTGTCAAGTGCAAGGATTCAGCGGTGGGGGTATAAAGCAGTTAAGAGACAGGCAAAGAGGGAGCTACATTAATTATTATTATTATTATTATTATTATCATTATCATTACCTCATCCCTAAATGGAATAACTGAACATTTCTCCCACATTGTTAAAATACGTTTTTAATTGGAGTACGTAACCTTAACATCCGAACATTTAAAACAAAATTAAATACTTATACCTCTTAAGGCAACACAAGACATTGACCTTGGAGTTTTACAGATTACAAGAAATATTCAATATGTTACAAAATATTATACAGTTCTGGAAACAGACTAAATATCTGGATTATAAAAATAAGCGCAATTGAGCTAATTAAGCTCTAAAACATGCGTTACAACAGGAATGCTATAATGGTCCCGAAAATCAGCTGCTAACTCTTAACGTACCAGACCTATGGAGAAAAAAACATAACAAAACAGCTTTATTTGATTCCACCATTGATATTAAAATAACAACTGTTTTCATCTCCTGAAAAATAAGCTCAGCTGTTTTCAGAGCAGCTTGCTGATCCAGAATTTACTATCGGAGTAGATAATTTCATCTCTTTAGGTCACCTTTCAAAACTTACTTCACACGTGCACAAGTACAAAATGCAACAAATCCTGGTCAACATCTAACAGTACAACCCGAAGCAAATACTACTCGTAGTATAGCGACCTATACTTGGCTAATATATTTTGCTTAAAAGTGGAAACTCGCTTTTTAATAATGATACCTAAAGACTCAGCAAGCAATCGCCTAATAAGTCTTCTTACCATCTCTTAAACAGTTTTCGAACTCATACTTCTACCTCTCTTAACTGCTCTTGGTGATATTATACCTGTTTTTCGGTTTGGATTTAAATCGCAATGTTCCTTTCCACAACAATTACCTCGAATTATAGACTTGACACCTCCGAAGAACAGTCCGTTTGTTTAGGTGTTCTTCTGCACATAGAAAAGGCTTTTGAGGATGTGTGGCATGACGGTACAAAATTAAAAAATCGAATGTGTTCCATTCACATGACTTTCTCTACATCTTTGCAACAAATTATTGTTAAAAACTGCTTCTATTTATTTCATGCTAATCGACAAAAAAAAATAGCAGAAATAGTTTTATTACTTGCTTCCTTGTAAGTACAAGAGAAATAAGGGAGTACCATAGATTAAACTGATAATCAAAATCTGGTTGCTATGTGACTGAAGTTACTTTATTTGTATGAGAAAAATTAACTTTTTCAAAGCTGAAACCTAAAACAAGGAATATCTGAAAAACGACCAGCTCCACGAAAAAAATGTATGTACATAGGGACCAGCTTTGGAAATATTTGTAATTTCTGTATGACTAGCTTATAGAAGAGTAGAGAGAGTCATTGAATGCAACATAATTTCTTTTTCTTTCTTACTTGTGGTCATGCAAAAAGTATGTAACTTCAGTCAGACACATTTGATACGGACAATATCTATTGCTTCTTAGAATAAAATGTGCAAATTTGGATTGAAAGTTTATCTGAATTAACAAGAAAAAATATTGTTTTTATAGAGTAGCGAGTAGAAACAGTCTTGAGAATGCAACGCAACAATTTTCTGCTAATACAATTCAGATGTTATTTTCTCCGTTTCTCGGCCTTTTGGGTCCTGTACCAAAGAGTGCCTTCAGGTTTCAGTACGATCTTAAAAGTCGCCACATTAGTTGAGTATCCAACACGTTGGTAAGCCAGATACACACTAGCGTAGTATTTTTATTCAAAAGCCTTTGTTCGAGTAAACCATCCATAAGCTTCATGACAACAGACGATAAAATAGCCCTTCATTACCATGTAGAGGAATATTGCTTGTACAGTTTGATGAACTTTCTTTTTCACAGTAGACTCTCGATTATTATCCGCGGATGAAATAACCACTTTACGGACCGTCCGCGCATTTTAGGATCCTGTTTTTTTAATATACATTTTTCTATCAGTTTATATAGTTTACATTCCAAAGCATTTCTTCTCACACCATACCCATTTAGGACCGCGAAAATCAGATAGGGTTAGCGGTAGCGTCCAGTCTACTGTTACACTATAGATAGGTGGCAGCGCAATTGCAACTACCATCTACTTTCAGTATTTTGCTATTGTTTTAGACTGTAGGTGGAAACTTGGGTCGGGTATTAAATATTCAATGCGGAGTTTCCTTGGCTACTGAGGGATCCACGAGAAAGAAAAGAAAAGAAAAAAAAACATCAGCCAGTTTGACACCTTAAATTTGGAGCCAGGACCTCTCGAACGCGGGCCGCAGACGCTACCGCCTGAGCTTTCCACACGGTTAATAATTATTGTTATTACACATTCAAGAAGAAAATGTAGAGCACTTACAATCAAAGCCGTTCGGTATTTATTCTATTGGAATTGACAAATAAAGTTTGTGTTGTATTGCTGTACTGAGAAATATGCGGTGCCGCAGCACTAGACTTTGAAGGGATTCCAGGTTGGTCTGGGCGGAATGTAAAACCGCAGAGTATCTAGCCTCATAAAGCGGTTATATCTGTGTGACATAATATAATAATGGAAGTATGCAAGCTGCGGGAGGAGTGTAGCTTACCGCACTGTCAAAGGCGAGTCATTTAGTCACCCCACCCAAGTGGTGCCAGGCACAATGCTGCTTAATTGGCACCGCTTGTGTGGCTGTCATGTTAAGCAGGCCGAGAGGCAGGACACAATAATGGGGTGAGTGTTGTGGGCTGCCTAGTTAAACAAGAGCACCACAAACAGTGCATCTTATATTTCACAGCCTCCACCGGTGATAATCAAAACCTTACAAGCAACAATCTTATTATCTTGGCTAATATTATTATATGCTTGGACACCCCTACCAACGAAAATGGCGGAAGGCTGAGGGCAGCCCGAAGGTGTGTTAGATGTGTACTAGGGCTTAACCCGGTACCGACGTATCTTGACATCCTAGTCTCTCTGGCTACTGTAACGACCCTTGTCTTGATATGACGCTCAACCAAGTCGCCTGACTGTGGGTGTAGTGATCTTGTGCGCGTTTTGTCCACTCCAAATCGCTCAGGTTCTGCCCTCGTCAGGTTTGACCCGAAGATGGTAATTTGGTTGCTACGTAGCTGCAGCGGCACCTCTTCTACGAGGCAGCCTTGGGCTCCTGGTTAGTAATGGCATACACTTCCGAACACTTACTGAAGTAATCCATAGTCACCAACCGGTACTTCTTACTCTTGTATAAAACCCGGAATTGTCCAGCTATGGCAATGGCTATGCATTCGAAGAGTACTCCCACGTTGTACTGCTGCATGCGACCCCTACTCCTGTTAGGCCGCGACTTGCCGCACACACAAAATTTCCACTTTCTGAAGGCTCTGCCGTATGTTGGCCAAGTTCTCGAGATGGTCTTCGAAGTGGATGCCAACGACGATGATTTCTAGATAGAGCGGGCTAGTGTCTTTAGTTAAGCCTGTCATCACTGATTCCATGAGGCGCTAGAAGGCAGCTGGTTCGTAGCAGAGCCCAAAGGACACAGCCCTGTGGAGATCATCTCCTTACCCGGGGATCTAGATCCACTTACCAGTATCCCGATTTTAACTTCAAAATCGAGAACCACTGAGCATCAGCGAAGTGTATCCAGGGTGCTATCAGTCATGGATAAGAGAAACTGCCTTTTTTACTTTCTGTATACGCACTATGAACATAGTATATAGAGAAGGTATTGCACTCCACCAAAAAATTCGATACCGATATTTCATCGGAAATATATGTTTTAGGGTCCCCTGTATCCAAAAAAAGTATTTTCAGGAAAAGATCCGAGCGCGCGTGTAAGTGTGTGTGTGTCCGTGAACACGATAACTCAAAAACGAAAAGTCGGTAAAATACCAAACTTGGTATTTAAGCTTAGTATCTTCCAGGGATGCGACACGAAGATTTTGAGAAAAATCCCCCCACCTCAAACTACCCTTTACGTGGAACCTTTTTCGAAAATTTTGATTTTCTAAAAAATAGCTGTAACGATTTTGATTAAAATATCGTGCATTAAAGATATTTACCTGACAAATAAAATGTATGACTTTTTCTGGGAATAGCCTCTGAAGACTACTTTATTCTGGGTCAATTTTACGGAATTTTGCATAACTGCTAAACCGTAAGAGATGGACAAAAACTTACCACACAACAAATGTAGAGCGCCTTAAAACACACAATATATGTTATATAAAAGTTTTTCGTGGAGTTGATTGTTTTTTATATATTCCTTGTTTTTTGTTTCAGCTATAAAAACTTATACTTTTCTCATACAGAAATTTGCAACTCACGTCCATACAAACCAAGGAGCTTCAGTTACATAGCAACTAGCTTTTGATTATCACTTTAGCCTATGATACCCCCTTATTTCGCTTCTACTAACAAGGAAGCAAGTAATAAGACTATTTCTGTTAATTTTTTCTCGATTAGATGAAATAAATAGAATAATTTGTTGCAGAGATGTAGAGAAAGGCATGTGAATGGAACATATAAGGTTTTTAGTGATAGCATTAAACACCTAGTAGTCCACACAGAAGCACAATTATCTTTCTTCACCAAAACTTAAGGGCAGGTGGCCCAGTTTAACTCTTTTTTGCAAGACATCTTGTCACCTGACACTGTTAACAGTTGGTAGGGCCGATGGGCTATCGTGTTGGTAACCCGTTCGCCACATCAGATCTGATCAGTCACGGCTGCACCTGCGCACACTAGAATCCTTCACAGTTTTTCTTATATCCAGCTGTTAAGGATGAGGCCGTCAAGATTTTAATTAAGGAATTATATTTTTCAGATTCTGAAGTGACATATGTATCTTGAGTTTTCCCTAAATAAACTTTGTATTACACTTCATTCTTGCTGAATCTTGTGTAATTGCGAAAACTTAAAAGATAAATAAAAACTTGTTATACGAAAAACATAGTTTTCCTTAAAACATAGAACATGCTTGTGTGTTAAACGTTTCCCCTCGTACGCTGGAAGTAGTTCACGTTGTTAGCAGTGGTCCTTAAATGCAAAGTTGCCGTTCTTTTGACTCTCATTTTCCTATACTGTGCATCATTTTAGTGCACTCGTTACTGTCCCTGATTTTCAACACAGCTAGCTGAACTTGCTCTGTCGTAGTATTCTCCAAATCATAAACATAACAAACAGGTAAATATTTGAAGTTTTTTGAAAGGGTAGAAGAATTGATATAAAGTAAGAATGCGTGGAGAAGGTATTCTAATGATATTACACAACACTTTATAAAGATCCTACTTCTAATTTTTGAGTAGTTCATTTCTCTGTGAATATTGAAACTAGAGGAGATAAACTTCCAAGCTTAACTAGCAATTGCCTATGCCGTCCCTGAAATAGCTTCATATCGGGTAGTCAGCCTCATAGAACAGCAATTTGTAACATCAAGAACAGAAAAGCAGAATATGGATACTAACCTTGAACCACTCAGGATATATAGCGATGATGGTGTCCAGAAGATCCTGGTCCAACTGGATCTTCCACAGCAGATTCCCGCTATCCAACCGGTGCCCGGACTCTGCAACCAAACATTCAAAATATAGTTAACCAAAGTAGATGCCGTTTTAACAGTCCTGAATCAAACATTTATGCTTTCATATGTTGAGACAATATAAAACGAATGACAACAGTGAAAACCGCTACTTATATTACCAGTTAGTTCACGATTTAAAGACAAATGAAATTTCAAACCTCTGCATCTATAGTTATGACCTTTAACTCCTGTGTCGGGTAGCTTCAAACATGTAGAGTACGCGAGATCCACTGTTGATACAGTAAAACAGACCTTGTCAGGTTAAGTTTGGTCTAGTTATTACACTGTGTGGATGTCATAAACACTTCTATTTTCATTCCGTATTAAAGGTGATGTTATAATATGACTTGCACCAGTCTTCGGACGTAGTAATGTATAAAAATCTGTTGCGTTCAATTTACATGACATTCTCTACCAGTTTCAGAAACAAACCTCTTATAAAACAAATTTCTTCTTCTTTCTTCTACTCCATGCTAATCGCATAAGTATTAGCAGAATTGTCTTATTACTTAGTTCCTGATAAGTATAAAAGAACTGAGAGAATACACCATGCTAAAGCGATAGTCAAATGTTTTAAAATCTGTCGCTAGGGAATTGTCATCTCACGTGCTGATTGATAAAAGTATAAGTATTATAAAAATGTAACCAATAACAAGGAATATATCGGAAACGGTTAGCTCATAAACAAAAATGTAAATAATAAAAAAAAAAAAAGGAAAAGAAAGTGTGTTTTGAAGAAAACTACGTTTTTGTGTAGTTAGTTTTTTATCTCTTACAGATTGCCAGTTATGCAAAAGCTATTCAGAATGAAGAGGAACTTCAGAGGCAATTCCTAGGAAATTCAAAATATAAATTTGATTTTTCATGTAAATATCTTTAATGTACATTTTAATTAAAATAGTCTAGAGCCAATTTTGGAAAAATCAAAATTTTCGACAATTTTTTTCATGTAAAAGATAGGGGTGGGGGGCATTTTGTTGTAAATCAACGTGTCGCATCTTGGGAGATACTAAACTTAAATACCATGTTTGGGAACGTTTTTCATTTCCTCTTTTTTATTGGGGGGGGGGGGGGTTATTTGTGATTATGTCCACAGACGCACACACACCGACTTTTTTCTAAAAACGCTTTTTTTTTTGGATTCAGGGGTAATCAAAACGTATATTTCAACTGCCTCCGTGGTCAGGTGGTAAGCGAGCTGACTTCTCACCCGGAGGTCCCGGGTTCGATTCCCGGCTGGGACGGAGAATTTTTCTTTAGCCAGAATTATTCCCTATCCCCCAGAGAGTCTGAAGTATGTATGTGAGAGTGAATGTGTGTGTGTGTTTGAGGGAACTAAAATGAATTAAACCCACAGACAACGAGTTGTTTCAAGTGCAAAACCCCCGATATGACCTTAGATGTTAAAGGGGCTATATAATTGAAACAATTAAAAAAAAAAAAATATACAAAACACGTATATTTCCAATGAAATCTCGGTGTAGAATCTTTGGTTAGAATACAATACCTTCACAACCTACTATGTATTACAATGTGCATTTATATATATATATGCTAGAGAAAGTAAAAATGTGGGTTACTTTTACACAGTTTCCTGAATAGAGAGGTTTCCAACTCGTTACAAGAACTGGGCATTGAGTAAACTAGAAGGAAGAACTTCAATCCTACCCCCAAAGCGAGGTTCACTTCCGCGAAGACTTCAATCAGTAAATGTATTGAAAATACGGTTCCTTCCAAATTGTGCAGCTAAATCCGCTAGACTAAACGTTTCAAGAATACGTACAAACAATGTGTTCTGTTTACATTACTTTCTCCACCTATTGTGCAATAAATTATTCTTGCAAAAGCGTTATTCTTCTCTCTACTTCACGCTCATCAAGATATACATGGGCAAAAATTATTTTATTTCATAGTTCCTTCTAAGCAACAGGAAATAAGAGTGCAGCAGGCTAAAGCGATCGTCAAATCTTTTAAAAGCCGGTCGCTATGTGATGCAATTGAAATTCCTTTCTCTTTTAATCATCACGACTTCCCAAATGAGAAAAGGCTAATGACGGAGTTCACTAACCTTCATTAAATCAATTCAAATGAAACAGTAATAACTGATCAGTAAAATATTTATGGATTCATTAAAATATAATGTTAACTAACAACTTAGATGAAGTGTAAGTTGACTTCCCGCTTCAGAAAAGCTTAAGCAGTTTAGAATTGAAAACAAGGAATATTTTGGAAACGGTTAACTCTACAATAAAAATGTTTATGGCATTAATTGTGTGTTTTAATAAGATACACATTTTTTGTGCAGCAAGTTTTTGTGTCGCTCTCATGGTTTACGAGTTACATAAAAGTCATCCAGAATGAAGATGTCTTCAGAGTCTATTCCCAGAAAATTCAAGATCTACTTTCTTTTTTCATAAAAATATCTTTAAGATATGACATTTTTATGAGGGGGAGGAGGTGGAGGGGTCAAATCGTGTATTTCCTGTGAAAACTCGATATCGAATTTTTGGGTGCAATACAACACTTCTCTATCTACTATGTAGGTACACGGTAAATACGCGCAAGAGAAAGTAACAAACAAACAAAAATACACACACAATAATTACTTAATCATTTGAGGGAGAAGCAGCTGAAGTATTTAGTCTAGTTTTATTGTTGGTCGTCCTCCTCTAACCTCTAAAACCCAAGATTGTAGGTTCAAACGTATAGGAAGGTGATGGACTTTTTTGGATGCAAAGATCCTTAGCATAGGGAAGGGAAGTAAAGGCGGTGTCCCGTGTAATGTTTATTTATACGTAAAATAACCCCACATCTTGAAAGGAGGAGGTTCCTGGACAATTTTCCGCCATTTCGCGCCCGCAAGTCGATTCCTCGTCAACATGGAGCATAGCGGCGAACTGACGAACTAGAAATTCAAATCCGATCACGGAAACATCGTGACGATACCTATGCTTTACGTGGGAGCTACAGGAAATTAACTAACAAGCCAACTAACTTAACTAACCAATGTTGATGCTGTTATCACAGTCTGGGGGGGGGGGATTGCTGTTGTGTTTGTTTGACTTATAATCCATTTCAGAAAGTAAAGAGATGAATAACATGTCAACATGGTGTTCCTTTGTCATTACAACGGTACTCTGCATTTGTTAAATGTTTTAATATCTTTATGATTTTTGAGCTCGTAATCCTATTATTAAAAAATATCAAAAGGTCTTTAAAGAAAACTCGTATGTGCTACACTCACATGACTTTCTCTAGCTACTCTATAAACTTCTTAGAAAAGATAATTCTTCTTTCAACACCTTGCTAATCGAAATAAACATTAGCAGAATGTTCTTATTACTTAGTTCCTTATAAGTAGAATAGAACTAAAAGAATGCGCTATGCCAAAGTGATAGTCAAATGTTTTAAAAACTGTCGTTATGCGATTGTCACTGCAAAAATGTATATGACATAATTTGTGCATTTTAACAAGATCTACAGTTTTGTTTAGTAATTTTTGTCTATCTCTTACGGGTTACTATTATGCCAAACTAAGGAAAATTCATCCATTCTTTAGAAGCCATTTACAGAAAATTCAACATATACATTTTATTTGTGATAGAATTGGCTTTAATAAGTGGCAATTTAATCATAATCGTTAGAGCTATTTTTAAGAAAATTAAAATTTTCGAATTTTTTTTTCATGTAAAGGATGGGGGGATTTTCTTGATAATGTTCGTGTCGCATCCTTGGAAGATACCAAACTTAAATACCAATTTACCTGTTTCTGAAAATGTTTTTTTGACTCAGGGGGTCCTAAAACATGTATTTTCGGTGAAATCTCGACATGGAATTTTTGGGTGGAATACAATACTTTTCTATCCCTATGTACATTGTACATACAGGGCTAGAGAAAGTAAAAATGTAAGTTTCAAAAGTATTTAACACAAATGACAATAATAGACACTAAACAAATTAATCGGAGATGTCCGAAACAAATCAAGCACCAAAATGCCTGTCGACATCAGTGGACATCTCATACGACCACAATGTGCACTCAAGGCACTGCATTCAACCGTCAGTTGTGAGCAGGACTTTTGACTTGACCCTTGTCCCTCTTTGATTTCCCCCCCTTTTTTTTTTCCCCCTTTCTTTTTTTTAGAGGGGGGATTTTTCGCAGGATAATCATGATATTCGTTTTTTTTTTCTCGGACTCGTCTTATGCAGTGGCCTAATCATTTCACGGGAAACAGCTTTACTGGCAGAAGGACAGAAAGAGTGGGTTCGATTTCCTTGTCATTGCGGAAGTTCCTTTCCTGAAACATCCCATGACCCATATTTATCAAACAAGAATTGGCAGTTGGGCAGTTTTTCCATTTCTGCCATTAGTGTGAAGTCCCTGGCATTAGCATCATAACAGGTGTTTATGCTGCATAGGAATATCTTAGAAAACATTTCTGTTGAACGGCCAGATCCCTGTGCCTGGAATAATAACATATGCTATGGGTAGCAGCAAGATTGATTAGCCCGCCTGGGTAGTG
Source organism: Hymenopus coronatus (assembly GCA_030762935.1). Lineage (NCBI taxonomy): Eukaryota > Metazoa > Arthropoda > Insecta > Mantodea > Hymenopodidae > Hymenopus > Hymenopus coronatus. The sequence goes on along the minus strand of CM060889.1, from coordinate 18,024,167 downwards.
TGGTGATAGCGTGTCTGTTTCACATTCAACAGGTCGTGAGTTCGAATCTCGCTTACGGTGAGTTACCCGGATAAGGTTTTTTCGGGGTTTTACCTTTATTCTGAGAAGATGAATGTCGAGTAACTCTAAGCTCCATGGACCCCGAGATCATTTGAGCATAATTTCACCAATTTCATTCATCGTCCGATATGACCAACCAGGTTAAAGGACGTTAAACTAAAAAAATATTGATTAAAATACAAGATAAAATTATTTCGTAATTTATGCTGCTACTGCTGAGCTAATTTGAATTATATAAAAGAACACCTGAAATGGAAATGGAATTCCATTTATGGACGCTCTTGAACTGCTGTGATTCTATCCTACTTAATTTTGCTCAGAGGCCTCTATATCAGGATTGAGGTTCATTTATGCGCCGTAAATCTACGACACGGGACCAACGACTTTACTTCCCTTCCGAAGGAAGCCATGCTAAGGATTTTTACAGCCGGGTTTGAGCCAGCAACCTTGGGTGTATGAGGTTAGCATGGTAACTATTACTCCACGGAGAGCGACTAATAAATAATACTTGAAATGGAATATTTCATATTATAATACTAACAAAGAACCCTACTTGGGTAATGGAGCAGGGTGGCACATTGTGCCAATCTACTCCTCCTTTGTTGTGACAACTTGCCCTTGCTCTATTTTATCGCAACCTTGATTACCGACCTGTTTTAAAAAATCAAAGATTAAAGTAATTTAAAAGAACTTTCAAACGAAATATGTAGACGTCATTTCATACTGGATATCTCCTCAAGAAACAAAACCACCGTGAACCACCTCGCGGGAAAAACTTCATGGCTACATGCCACTGCAACTTCTCACAAAGGACTATGGCTTCCGCGGAACATAATATGTTTGAAGACAAGCAAAATGATATGTCTGCATTTTACAGCAATTCTGTTGGCTAGATCTCCTTTCAGACAATCAACTCTCTGCAACAGCACACAAGTGTCTGCAACTAGTCGTTTCACTTACGCTTCAACCAGAATTATCCCAATGTTATAAGTACTGATATATGTCAACAATATGTTATGGTTTGGTATATTATAACACAGCGTACGAGTCGCCCTCCGTGGTGTAATGGGTACTATGCTGACTTCATTTACCCAAGGTCGCGTGTTCAAACCCGGCGGAGGACGATGGATTTTTTTTCGGGCGTAAAAATCCTTAGCATTCGGAAGGGAAGTCAAGCCGTTGGTACCGTGTCGTAGATTTACGGCACGTAAAAGAACCTCAAACCTGATGGAGAGGCCTCTGAGCAAAATTAAACGGTCTTTCACGCCCAGTATAGAATGGAACGCTGAGAACCACAGCAGTTAATGACCGTCCATAAATAACACGACATTTTTTACAGCGTACGACTATAAAAATCTGATGTTATATCTACATGACTTTCTCTATCCACGAGGAAACACTCTTAATTACTTCACCTTAATTTAGATAAACATTTCATACATGTATGACTTTACTGCATCTTTCCTGCACATACAAATAAATACGGGCTTAACCTTTAGTGAAATATTTTAAGAACGGATGACTATGTGATGTGTTTGAAATTTCGTTTTCTTTGCTTGACAAGGAGCAGGAAAAATGATTATCCCATTTGAAGAAAGTATAAGCATTTTAAAATTAAAGCCCATCCCAAGCCTTATCTTGGAAATAGCCATTTCCACAAAAAAATATAACTGAAATAAATGGTTTGTTTTAACGAGATTTAGATTTTTTGTACAGTAAGCTTTCTGTCTCTCTCTTAAGTTATGGAAAGTCTTTACCAGTTAAAGTTATGCCAAAGTCATCCAGAATGAAGAGATCTTCAGGGGTTATTTCCAAAAGAGATTCCGGATATACATTTTAATTGTCATAAAAATGTCTTAAGCAAATGGAATTTTAATAAAAATCGTTAGATATTTATGAGAACATCAAAACATCGAAAGCTTTTCCAAGTAAAGAGTAATTTGGGAATGGGAAGTTTTCTTGAAAATCTTTCCGTCATATTCTTGTAAATTGCTGAATTTAAATATTAATTTTGGCATTTAATACAGTTTTTAAACTATTCAGTTTATAGACACGCGTGGATCTGCTTATAAAAATACTCTTTTTTTATTCAGGGATCCAAAACGTGTACTTCCAGCAAAATATAGGTATCGATTTTTCGGTGGAATGCAATACCTTTTCTACCTATGTACGTGGTAGAGGAGGTAGACATGTAAGTATATACGAACATATAATGAAAATAATTAAAATAAGTTCATATAATTTCATTTAAATATAAACCTATGTTTTATAAGTAGAGGTTGACATATAATTCAAAACGTTGTTTTTTGTTTTTGTTTTAATATTTTTAATAAGTGTTGATTTTATTGTTAGTTATCATTTTCTAATTAATTTCACAAGGTCTGCATATCATTGTCGGTATCTATACATTTAAATGACTAATAATAATAATAATAATAATAATAATAATAATAATAATAATAATGCAGAGCAATTTCTCTCTGCCTTTTTTCTGACAAAGTTCTAAAACGCGCCACCAGATCAGATCACGCTTCCCTGCAAACCTTCTATTTCTAAACTTGCATATACTACCACTCGACAATCTCATAATCGCCGTTTACTCTGAATTAATAAAATAAATCGCTCGATATCCAACTCCTGTTGCTCTGCTGCTGTCGTCAATTTGATCCTGGAGTCCTCTGGAGTGCCTGGAAGCCTCTGTTAGGATTCTTTCAGACGATCAACTCTGTGCAACAATACAGCTCCGGATGCAACCGCAGAACCACAACGTTATACGAGTCTTCAGATGAACACTCCAGCCTGCAACTTTTGCGCAACCGAATGCAACAGAAACCGCGCAACTGACTGCAACGACACACTACTTTATATATGTATACAGTTTCGACTTTCTTAATGAAACTAAAATAATTGTCTTAGTATTTGAAATCAAAAATAAAACGAACGTATATTATATATATCACACAGAGATAAAAATTAGCAATATTTTAAATAAATACTTAGTGTAATTATTCTTAAAATCGTTATTTAAGCTGAACAGAAATTCTCATGGAAGTTGAATTTACTGCTGTGAGAAATTCCGAAAATAATGAGGTGAAGAAACTGGTAGAGACTTGTATGATTGGACTTTTATAAGCTTAAACGACAAATATTATCAAACCTAAATGTACGGATTTTATCGCCCCCCCCCCCGTTTTGAGCCAATATCCAGAGTTGTGTTGCTTCTTTGATTCGGTCCGATATTGCAGCGTGCTGTATCTGTTCGAAAGGAAGAGCGATTCATGGCGGAAGATGGCTGGCAAGTGCCTGCACCAAATGGGCGGACAACACCCCAAGGTTATTTTATCGCGTAGGTAGCCGTCCAGCCCACATCCCAGCCTTCACTTGCAGGTCGCCTACCCCCTACCTAACCTGCCTGCACTTTCTCACAGTCAACAAGCATTTCTTTAATCGTTTGGTTACAATCAGTGCGCTGTAAATTTCTCGGAATGGCTTGTGCGACATTTTATGACAAAAAGAATCTGATGTTCCATTCACATGACTTTCTCTACATCTCTGTAACAAATTATTGTTAAAAAGCTTATGCTTCTATTTACTTCATGCTAATCGAAAACAAATTAGCAGAAATATTCTTATTGCTTGTAAGTAGAACAGAAATAAAGAAGTACCATAGGTTAAAGTCATAGTCAAAAGCTAGTTGCTATGTGACTGAAGTTCCTTTGTTTGTATGGACAGCAGTTGACAAATTTTCGTACGAGAAAAGTACGTTTTTTAAAGCTGAAACCACAAACAAGGAATACCTAAAAAACGAACCACTCCACGAAAAAAATGTATGTAACATAAATTCTGTGTTTTAACGTGCTCTACATTTTTTGTGGGGTAAGTTTTTGCCCATCTCTAACCGTTAAGCAGTTATGCAAAATTCTGTAAAATTCATCAGAATAAAGTAGTCTTCAGAGGCTACTCCCAGAAAATTCAAGATATACATTTTATTTGTCAGGTAAATATCTTTAATATACGGGATTTTAATCAAAATCTTTAGAGCTATATTTAAGAAAATAAAAAATATCGAAGCAATCTAGCATGTAAAGGGTAGTTTATGGTGGGGGGATTTTTCTTAAAATCTTCGTGTCGCATCCCTCAAAAAGATATTAAACTTAAATACCAAGTTTGGTATTTTACCGACTTTTCGTTTTTGAGTTATCATGTTCACAGACACACACACGGACTTTTTTCTGAAAATGCAGTCTCAAAACAATTAGGATTTTTAAATAGCTACTTGCAAGCAATAAGGTACACACGTAAACACATAGGTCGTAGCAATGGAATAATAGACCACCAAAATTTCGGGATTGTAATATAGGTGAAACATTCACCATAACCAAGACATACGGACACACACACACACACACGGACCTTTTTCCGAAAATGTTTTTTTAGATAAAGGGGACCCTAAAACATATTTCCGGTGAAATCTCGGTATCGAATTTTTCGGTGGAATGCAATACCTTCTCTATATACTATGTACATAGTGCGTATAGAGAAAGTAACTAGTCGCTATGTGAAACAATTGAAACCGATAACAAGCTATATATTGAAAAAATCTGATGTGTTCCACTCACATGACTTTCTCTACATCTCTGCAAAAAATAGTATTAAAAAGCGTATGCTTCCATTTACTTCATGCTGATCGAGAAAAAATTAGCAGATAACCGTGCTTCCTTGAAAGAAGAAGCAAAATGAGGGATTATCATAGGTTAAAGTGATAGTCAAAATCTGGTTGCTATGTGACTGAAGTTCTTTGTATGGACAAGAGTTGATACATTCCTGTATGAAAAAAGTTAAGTTTTTCATAGCTTAAATAAAAAAACCAGGAATATCTAAAAAACAATCAACTCCACGAAACAAACATATATATAGTAAAGTGTGTGCTTTAACGTGCTCTACATTTTTCGTGTAGTAAGTTTTTGTCCATCTCTTACGGTTTAGCAGTTATTCAAAATTCCGTAAAATTCATCCAGAATAAAGTAGTCTTCAGAAGCTATTCCCAGAAATTTCAAGATATACATTTTATTTGTCAGGTAAATATCTTTAATATACGAAATTTTAATCAAAATCGTTAGCGCCATTTTTAAGAGAATCAACATTTTCGAAAAAAGTTCCATGTAGTTTGGGGTGGTTTTTTTTTTTTTTTTTTAACCTTCGTGTCGCATACCTGGAAGATACTAAACTTAAATACCAAGTTTGGTATTTTACCGACTTTTCGTTTTTGAGTTATCGTGTTCAAAGGCACACACACACACGGACCTTTTTGTGCAAATGCTTGCTTTTTTTTTTTTTTTTTTTTAATACAGGGGACCCTAAAACATATTTCCGTTGAAATCTCGAATTTTTTGGTGGAGTGCAATACCTTCTCTGTACACTATGTACATAGTGCGTATAGAGAAAGTAAAAATAGGGATGTCAGAGAATAAATGAATCACTATATCTACTTATATAATTAGTACCGATAAGAACACAATACAATAATATGCAACTTTCTGATAATGAAATATACTGATTGCCTAGGAATATCGTAATTATCACAACACGAGAAAAATACATTTAATGTTGACATTTATTTATATAATTTATATGGGCTATTTCGTTCATGACACGTGATTGTAGGAAGTGTCAATCCACTACATTGGCGCGTAAAATTCTAATCTATTGGAACTCATTATCTCTGCAATGTAATCGTTTTTATCACACTCCCGTGTAATTGTTTTTCCAAATTTAACGCACCCACGTGCATTTGTTTTTTCTCTGAACTAATGCACGTCTCATAATAGCTCTATCAGTGTGCAGTGATATTCCCGTACATAATGATGGAAGTTCCAAAGCGTTTTGGGGAAAGCTCTATCGCTGAAATAGACATATTAATTGAAAACTCAAAGCCGCAGTATACTAAAAACAACAGAGAAGGTGTGAAACAAGTTCAACGAATTCTGTAAGCAACGAGGCCATCATTTATGATATGGACATCAAGTTAAAGAGATTTCGATGCAAATATACCTCAAGACAAATGAAATTTTAAGAATATTATAAATTTCATATAGCCTAAATCATTGTTATGTTATTCACGAAATAGTCTTTAAGTACAACTCGAGCTACAACTTTTCCCTAGATAAAAGTTGGAGCTCTAGTTATATTATAAAAAAACACAAAAACTCCGAGACATAACAGCCCAACGTAGGGTCAAGGTTTACTGACCGATAGCTGCGTCCCCCATCTCTGACCATTATAGGCGCCATGGCAGGTTAGCGCCACGAGACCCTTCCGGCTGATTAATGCGGTCTACGGAACCTGGAGCCGCTACTTTTACAAGTAGTTCTTAATTGCGCCCCCCTGGGACCTGAAGAGGCTGAGTGCACCCCAACCAGTGCACGTCGGCACTGGGGAATCGAACCCGGGCCTCCTATGAATTAAAACACAATAAAAGTAATATCCAGCTTTCCAATAATCTAATATGCTGATTGCCTAGAAATATTGTAATTATCATATCGTGAGAAAAATGTATTTAATGTTAATATATATTTATATAATTTATACGAAAAAACCAATAAAAATAATATGCAGCTCTCTGATAATGTAACATGCTGATTGCCTAGGAATATCGTAACTACCACAATGTGAGAAAAAGGTATTTAATGTAAACATCTGCTTATAATCAGAGTAATATGTTCGCAATTTAACTTTCAAGGCGAAACATCCTCTTCTGGGGTGCTGCTACGCTTTGCCATTATACCTTAGATTTAATTGCATATTGGCGTATGCAAATCCTTATTCTCACATATATTTTTACAATGTCTACACGGAAAACCGGAAACTTATGTTGTATTATGAGTCCCGGGTCCTTGGACCTTAAATATATTCGACATTCACTTCTTAGGATAAAAGAAAACCCGAAAAAAACTACATCCAGGTAATTTCCCTAGCCAAGATTCAAATTCGGGATCTCTTGAATATGAGAGACGTTACAGCCACACTTCAGGAGCAAAATTAGGATAATTAAGTGCGCAATCAAAGTTTGACTAGTCCTTAAATTAAAACTAATTTTAAATTCCATAATGACAACACATTTTGGCATAATTACATGAATTTAATTTTAAAAGAAAGAACCTGCCGAAAATATTGAACTGAAATTTAAAGTATTAAATATTGTCGAAGACACATTCTGGTTACATATTCAGTTACAGTGAACACCATTAATTTATGCAAGTGTGCTACATCTGTTAATACATGTCTTTTTCAGAAGAAAATGGAAATGGGCATGTTTAAAATAACAGGCGTAGTAGAAAATTACATTATTAACACATGTACATGTTACTACGTATATAGTAGTGTATAGAGAAGGTACTGTAATGCACACAAAAATTCGATATAGAGATTTCACCGGAAATACATCGTTTTGGGTCTTCCTGAATCAAAAAATCTGATGTGTACCATTCACATGACTTTCTCTATATCCCTGCAACAAATTATTCTTAAAAAGCTTATACTTCTATTTACTTTATGCTAATCAGAAAAAAATAGCAGAAATAGTCTTATTACTCGCTTCTTTGTAAGTAGAAGCGAATTAAGGGACAACCATAGGCTAAAGTGATAGTCAAAAGCTGGTTGCTATATCAATGAAGTTCCTTTGTTTATATGGATAGTAATTGACAAGTTCCTGTATGAGAAAAGTATACGTTTTTCATAGCAGAAACCAAAAATAAGGAATGTCTCAAAAACGACGAACTCCACGAAAAAAATGTTTATAACATAAATTGTGTGTTTTAATGTGCTCTACATTTGTTGTGTAGTAAGTTTTCGTCCATCTCTTTCGGTTTAGCAGTTATTCAAAATTCAGTAAAATTCATCCAGAATAAACTACTCTTCAGAGGCTATTTCCAGAAAATTCAAGATATACATTTTATTTGTCAGGTAAATACCTTTAATATACGAAATTTTAATCAAAATCGTTCGAGCCATTTTTGAGAAAATCAAAATTCTCGAAAAAAGTTCCATGTAAAGGGTAGTTGGGGGTGGGAGGATTTTTCTTAAAATCTTCCTGTCGCATCCCTGGAAGATACTAAACTTAAATACCAAGTTTGGTATTTTACCGACTTTTCGTTTTTGAGTTATCGTGTTCACAGACACACGGACACACTGACACACGGACACACACACACACACACACACACACACACACACACACACGGACCTTTTTTAAAAATGCTTTTTTGGGATATTGGGGACCCTAAAACATATATTTCCGGTGAAATCTCGGTATCATTTTTGGGTGGAGTGCAATACTTTCTCTATACACTATGTACATAGTAGAAAGTAAAAAGGAAAAGGTGCGTGCGTGCGTGTCTGCGGACAGCACAGCTCAAAAACAAAAGATCGTGGTATTTAAGTTTGGTATCTTCCAAGGATGCCACACGAAGATTTTCAAGAAAATTCTCCCACACCAAACTACCTTTTATATGGAACATTTTTCGAAAGTTTTTACTTTCTCAAAAATGGCTGTAACGATTTTTATTAAAATACTTTATGCTTAAGATGTTTTTATGACAAACGAAATGTATATTTTCAATTTTATGGGAATAGTCTGAAGGCCTCTTCTTTCTGGATGGCTTTTATATAACTGGCGAACCGTTAAGATATACAGAATCTTACTACACAAAATAGGTAGATCTCATTAAAACACACAATTTATGTCATATAAATTTTTATTTATTTATATATATATATATATATATATATATATATATTTATTATCATTATAGCTTTTTCTTTTTATAGAATTAACCTTTTTCAAGATATTTCGGATCATTGGTTTCGATTTTAGACGCTTAAACTTTTCTCAAACGGGAAGAAATCTTTGTTCCCGGTTCTCGTTTGCTTATTCCTGGCAAGCCAAGAGATTGGAATTTCAATTGATTCACATAGCGACCGACTTTTATATAATGAGACTATCACTTTAGCCTATGCATTTTCTAATTTACCTTCTACTTACAAGGAAGTCAGTAATAAAATTAACTATGCTTATGTTTATCTTGATCAGTAAGATGTAGATAACAGATTTAATGTGTTGAATAAAATATTTATTTACCGAAAAGCTACAGGACATCATGTGAATGGAACACATTACTTTTCCCCCTTCTACTTACAACGAACCAAGTAATAAGGAATATTTCTGCTAACGTTTATCTCGATTTGCTTGATGTAAACTTTTTAACAATAATTTGTTAAAAAGATGTGGAGAAAGTCAGGTGAATGGAACACATAAAGAAATTAGATACCGAGACTTCACCGGAAATAGAGACGATTTAGGGTTCACTGTATCCAAATAAAAGCATTTTTAGAAAAAGGTCCGCGCGCGTGTATGTATGTCATTATGTCTGTGAACATGATCCTCAAAAACGAAAGTGTGGTAAAATACCAAACTGGTATATAAGCTTATCTTCCAAGCAGGCGACACGAAAGTTTGGGGGAAACCCCCCCACCCCAAACTACCATTTACATGGAAAAAATTTTGAAAATTTTGATTTTCTCAAAAATGGCTCTAATGATTTTGATTAAAATACCGTACATTACAGATATTTACACGGCAAATAAAATGTATATCTTGGATTTTCTGGGAATAAACTTCGAAGTCGTCTTTATTCTGGATGGATTTTGCTGGATTTTGTATAACTAGCAAACCGTACCTCACAAAAAATAGAGATCTCGTTAAAACACACAATTTAAGCCATACATTTTCTTCGTGGAGTTGACCATTTTTGAGATATTCCTTGTTATTGGTTTCAGTTTGTCAAGTACTTAAACTTTTTACATACGGGAGGGAGTTTGCCAACTCCTGGCAATGCAATGATTGCATCTACATGGCAACCAGCTTTCAAAAGATTTGACTATCGTTTTAGTCTTGTGTACTTCCTTATTTCTCTCCTACTTGCAAGGAAACACTTCTGTTAATGTTTATCTCGATTAGCATGAAGAAAATAGAAGCATACGCGTTTTAACAATACTTTTTTACAAAGATGTACAGAAAGTCATGAGAATGGAACAAATTATTTGTTTTAAATAAGGTCCGAGACCATATTTACCTGCTATGGAAAACTAGATTCTTAATAAATCCGGAAAGAAGTTTATAAGCTCTCAACAAAACGCAAAACTTAAACGGTCTCCTCACAAGAACCAACTAAACGCACAATAAAACAACTTCTGACCGTTAACGAACAACAATCCAACAATTTACGCACAGCTGACTTTGCCCACCTGGTAGTGAGAGGGTAGCGTCTCTGCCTCACATTCAACAGGTCGCGAGTTCGAATCCCGCTTATGGTGAGTTACTTGGATAAGGCTTTTTTTCGTGGTTTTTCCCTTAACTGAGCAGACGAATGTCAAATAACTTTAAAATCCATGGACCCCGAGATCACTTCACCAATTTCATTCATCGTCTGATATGACCAACCAGGTTAAAGAACCTTAAGGGGAGTCGAAATAGGATTTTCATATTTTTTTTTTTCCATTTTCATGTTTTAAATTCATATAAATATTTGGAATCTCCCGCTCATTTTTGTATAACATTCATAGAGGAACGCTAATTGTAAATAGTCTAAAAAATACTGCAATAATCCTGCATAGCAGTTTTTACTTTTTCTACACGTCTATGTACATAGTGTATGGAGAAGGTATTGTATTACATTAAAAAATTCGATACCGAGACTTCACCAAAAATAAATGCATTGAGACCCCCTGAGTCCAAACAAAGCATTTTAGAAAAATGTCCGTGTGTGTGTGTGTGTGTGTGTGTGTGTGTGTGTGTGTGTGTGTGTGTAGCATAGTTCAAAGACGAAAAGTCCATAAGTACCAAATATGATATTTAAGTTCAATATCTTCTAAGGATGCGACGGGAAGATTTTCAAAAAATCCCTCCAGCGCTAACTACCATCTGCAATGGAAGGAATTTCGGAAATTTTGGTTTTCTCAAAAATAACTAACGATTTTGAGTAAAATCTCGTATATTTACGAATTGGCTTGACAAATAAATTTATATCTTGAATTTTATGGGAATATCCTCAGAAGACGTTTTTAATCTGGATGAATTTTGCATAACTGGCAAACTGTAAGAGACAGACAAAACTTTACTTAACAAAAAAATAGTAGAGCTCATTAGAACACACAATTTATGTTATATACATTTTTTTTCGTTGAGTTGGGCGTTTTTGAGATATTCCTTGTTATTGGTTTCAGTTATACCTTTCTCATATAGGAATTTGTCAACTCCTGGCCATACAAAGAAAGGAACTTCAATCACTTTAGCAACCAGCTTTTAAAAGATTTCATCAACGCTTCCGCCTGTAGCACTCCCTTATTTCTCTTCTACTTATATGGAAGCAAGTAATAAGACCATTTATGCTAATTGTTTCTCGATTAGCATGAAGTAGTAGAATAAGCTTTTTAACACTTTGTTGCAGAGATGTAGAGAAAGTCATGTGAATGGAACACATCAGATTTTTAAGTACATCCTGGTACATTCACTTGGTAAAACATCAATACATATGTAAATATTAGTGTTAGAGAAGATATCTTTTTACTTTCTCTACACTTACTATGTACATAGTGCATAGAGAAAGTATTGCACTCCACCCAAAAATCCGATACCGAGATTTCACCGGAAATATATGTTTTAGGGTCCCCTATATCCAAAAAAAGCATTTTCACAAAAAGGTCCGTGTGTGTTTGTGTTCGTGTGTCCGTGAACACGATAACTCAAAAACGAAAAGTCGGTAAAATACCAAACTTGGTATTTAAGTTTAGTATCTTCCAGGGATGCGACACGAAGATTTTGAGAAAAATCCCCCCACCCCAAACTACCCTTTACATGGAACTTTTTTCGAAAATGTTGATTTTCTCAAAATGGCTCTAACGATTTTGATTAAAATATCATATTTTAAAGACATTTACCTGACAAATAAAATGTTTATCTTGAATTTCTGGGAATAGGCTCTGAAGAGTAGTATATTCTGGATGAATTTTACGGAATTTTGAATAACTGCTAAACCGTAAGAAATGGACAAAAAATTACTACACAAAAATGTAGAGCACGTTAAAACGCACAATTTATGTTATATACATTTTTTCGTGGATTTCCTCGTGTTTTAGACATTCCTTGTGTTTGGTTTCTGCTATGAAAAACTTACTTTTTTCATACAGGAATTTGTCAACTGCTGTCCATACAAACAAAGGAACTTCAGAAACATAATAATTTTAACCTGTACTCCCTTATTTCGCTCCTACTTACAAGGAAGCAAGTAATAAGACTATTCCTGTTTTTTTTTTCTTTTCTTTTCTGATTAGCATGAAGTAAATAGAAGTATAAGCTTTTTAAGAATAATTTGTTGCAGAGAGGTAGAGAAAGTAATGGGAATGGTACACATCAGATTTTTTTTATTTTGATTGGAATGTTTTACTTTTAACTATTTTCAGCATTGGCATCTCTCTCATATTTCCTTCATTGGAGAGTTTCCAAGTACTACGAGGTTGTGTTTGGAAAGTTAGGTTACTTTTTTTTTAAATGTATATTTGAAAGTAATTTCTGATGAAGTAATGTTGTCTATACAAATGCCTCATTGACGCTAAGGGCTGATATTTTGACCATACATTTGCATCTAAATGGGTTTTATTTATGTGGATTACCTATTTTTTGAAACTTAATAATCATTTTTCATTAAAATTTTAAGAACTTTAATAAAAAATATCTTACCTCTTAATCAACAGAAGTATTCTATTTTTCATCAATCAACAGTAAAGGTATTGCTGAATATGCCTTGAAAATTTAGCTCAATATCTTAAATCGTTACTGAGATAATGGGTAAAACTTTAACATTTGCAAGATACGGCAATTCGACCTCCCTTAAGCTAACTAAAAAACAAACAACAAAACAAGCTGTTAGTACACCACGTGGTGAATCGACATGATCCTGTGACGACGTCTTGCACATGAGAACGCAATATTTGTTCCAAACCGCGCAACCATTTGGGCCCAACCTAAATGGCCGCGCTCGCCAAAGCGTCTGGCTTTGGTGTTTCGCGGGGCAGGGGATCGTTTGTTCGAGTCCCGCCTTGGGCATGGGTGTTATATGTTTGTGTATGTGTGTGTAAAAAGTAAAACAGAAATTCAGTAATCATACAGTAATCAAAGTAAACAAATTAGGTAATAAAAAGTAGGGTATACAGCGCCGGAGTCACGATCAGACTCCGGAACTGTATTTAAAAAAAAAAAAAAAAAAAAAAACTGAAGTCACATGACCAGGAAACAGTAGGGAATAATTCAAAGTAGATGTGCCTGCGCGGGTAGCTTTGCCCTGTGTAATATACTGAAAACTGGAACTTAAAATTCTGATGTGTTCCATTCATATGACTTTCTTTACATCTCTTAACAAATTATTATTAAAAAGCTTATGCTTCTATTTACTTCATGCTAATCGATAAAATATTACCAGAAATAGTCTTATTACTTGCTTCCTTGTAAGTAGAAGCGAAATATGGGAGTACCAGCGGTTAAATGATAGTCAAAATCTGGTTGCTATGTGACTGAAGTTCCTTTGTTTGCATGGACAGGAGTTGATAAATTCCTGTATGAGAAAAGTACAAGTTCTTCAAAGCTGAAACTAAAAACAAGGAATATCTAAAAAAAAAAAAAAAAAAAAAAAAAAAAAAAAAAAACAATCAACTCCACGAAAAAAAAAAAAAAAATGTATATTACATAAATGGTGTGTTTCTCTTACGGTTTAGCAGTTATGTATAATTCCGTAAAATTGATCCAGAATAAAGTAGTCTTCAGAGGCTATTCCCAGAAAATTCAAGATATACATTTTATTTGCCAGGTAAATATCTTTAATATACGGTATTTTAATCAAAATCGTTAGAGACAAGTTTTAAGAAAATAAAAAATTTCGAAAAAAGTTCCATGTAAAGGGTAGTTGGGGGTGGGGGGATTTTCTTGAGAATCTTCGTATCGCATCCTTGGAAGATACCAAACTTAAATAAAAAGTTTAGTATTCAACGGTCTTTTCGTTTTTGAGCTATGATGTCCACAGACATACGCGCGCACACACAAACGAACCTTTTCCGAAAATGCCTTTTTTGGATTTAGGGGGACCCAAAACATGTATTTGCGGTGAAATCTCGGTATCGAATTTTTGGGTGGAATGCAATACCTTCTCTATACACTATGTACATAGTACGTGTAGAGAAAGTAAAATTATGTCCATGAACCTGGGAAACGGTTCCCTGTTACCATGGTAGAGTTGTAATTTATTTCCACCATGACTGTTATCCTGTATGCCTTGATAAACGAAGCTTCGCGCCGCATAGCTTAGAACCAATACTAATACTTGATCGTTAACTCGATGCTCAAAATGTAGATGAGGTTTCGTGTAGTTGGTATACAGCAATTTTATTAACACCAAACAAAATAAAAGGGATAAAAACAGATCGGGAGTTATTATTCCACAGCATTAGGAATCTAAATAGTGACGTCACAAATGACGAAGGACAGCCAGGAAGCCAAGCATCTCCAAACACACTATGCATCCTTTCCCGTCCCCGACCGCATCCTCACACCAACTACCGAAATAGACCGTCAGCTTCACGCGACTTTCTACCGAAATGACTTGGTAGTGTTTATATTCACACGTATAATAACACAAATAAACCATAGGGAGATCTGCAGAAATGGTAAGTAAACTCATATAAGATAGGAATAAAAAATCTAAAACCGATTATTATTCTTTATTTGCACTACTATTTCCATCACAATTTACCCTCCCCCTTCTCGTAAATCCAAACAGCTTGGAAAAAGTCTGTGATAACGTTAAAAATCCCTCTCCCTCTCTCTTAATTTATATTATTCATATAAAAATGGTTCTTTTATGCTACCTCTGTTTTTTCTTGGTAAGCATTTCAAATTAAGCAAGAAGTGAATAATTACACCATGCGAAATTAGTATTAAAATGTTCATTCGTCGAAAAAAGCTCTTACATTGAAAAGAAAGGAGGAATAAAGCCCCGAACTTTCAGCATGCCCGTTAGAAGATGCTTAGCTTAAGATCGAATATTTCTATAAGGAGTGTTCGAAAACAGCTAGCGCACAAAAAAGCTTGACACGACTTTTAATGAATTCTACATTTTCCTCCGTGGTAAGGTTTTGTCTATTTTGAAAGGTTTTCATGCAATTCAAAAGTATATAATATTCAATCAACTAAAAGAAACTTTTCAGGCTACACACAGAAAATTCAGACAATTTTATGTATCATTTCAAAAATCAAGCATATTACATTTTAAACAATATTTTAAAGAGCTACGTTTTGAGAAAATAAATAACATTTCTTTCTACCTAAAAGATAATTTGAAATGGGCAATTTTTCTTTAAAATTTCGTGACCCATCGCCGTTTTTCGCACCCTTTTCTATATTACACACACACACACACACACACACACACACACACACACACACACACACACACACACACAGAGGAGTTTTCAGGAAATTTTAAAACACCAGAGAAATCACGATATCAAATTTTTAGGTGAATTACGGTATCTCTCCATACTTATGTGGTAGAGGAAATAAAACGGATATATCGATATATAATGCAAATACAACTAGGCTTTGCTGTAATTAAATGACCCCGGTATAGGAATGCCATGCCCTTTTATTTCTTGTTCATTTGAAAGCAATGCTTTATACTTTCTCTACTATTTACTTTTGATATGAGGAAATTATTTCATCCAAACGTCGATGTCGAGATTTCAACGGAAATAAACTTTTCAGATCCCTTGAACCCCATGCAACTTACTCAGATTATATTGATTAAAATATATGTTCAGGATATAACAAATGATTAGCGTTTAATTGCTCTTCATTGTCGTTGAAGTTTATGTAATTTCATATAACTGAGAATCCATATAAAAGTTACTCCGACAACCTTCTTAGGTTGTAACAAAGCTGATAAGACTGCTGTTTGGTCAGTCTTTTGAGATAGTGGATGGGGATAGGATTTCACGTAGCTGCACGGTGTCTAACACAAAGTCCCGACGCACAGGCAATCCATTTATATTTCCCTTTTGCTGTCTCAAAAGACAGTTTGGCTGCAGCGCTAAAATCCTCCTCCGCTTCTAAACCTAGTCCATCTCTTATATGGAGTTGTTTATTGTAGGAAGATTTCTTAAAATCATGCTTTGCATACCTTAAAGGCTGTCGAAATTCAGTATGAAGTTAGTATTTACGGCATATTTCATTTTTCACTTATTTTGTTCAGACGGATAGCATGTGCGGGCGACTGACTATTTTTCTTAACATGCTTATCTTTTTACTCTCGGGTTCTTAAAAACTGAATTTCCAGTATAACCTCTACTTCGAGTTTTGGAAGGAGTACATAATTATGGTTTATGTAGAACCTGTAAAATTCGGACAGTGTAGAAACATTACATGCCGGCTTTATTACTATTAGCCACGCATGAGAAAACTATCAACACACTCCAACAACATATTAATTTGTGTAGTAATTAATAAAGGTAAAATATAGGTTGTTATTTCTACCAGTATTTCCTGTAAATGTGTTCAACAGAAAACTACAATTTCCAATTTGGCAATCCCTTCCGCCAAAGAATACATTTTTACTTTCTTTATACGTACTACGTACATAGTGTATAGAGAAGGCCCTGTAACCAAAATAAAAAGGATGCGACACGAAGATTGAAAGATTGAGAAACATCCCCCACCCCAAACTACCCTTTACATGGAACTTTTTTCGAAATTTTTTATTTTCATAAAATGGCTCTAACGGTTTTGATTAAAATACCGTATATTAAACATATTTACCTAATAAGATGTATATCTTGAATTTTCTGGAAATAGCCTCTGAAGACTACTTTATCCTGGGAAGTTTACGGAATTTTGCATAACTGCTAAACCGTGAGAGATGGACAAAAATTTACCACACAAAAATTCAGAGCACATTGTGTTATATACATTTTGTTTCGAGGAGTTGATCGTTTTTGAGATATTCCATGTTTTTGGTTTAAACTTGGAAAAAACTTGTACTTTTCTCATACAGGAATTTGTCAACTCGTGTCTATACAAACAAAGGTACTTCAATCACCTAGTAACCAGCTTTTGACTTCACTTTAACCTATGATACTACCATATTTCGCTTCTAATTACAACGAAGCAAGTAATATGACTATTTCTGCTAATTTTTTATCAATTAGCATGAAGTAAAATAGTAGAATAAGCTTATTAGCAATAGTTTGTTACACAGAAGTAGGGAAAGTCATGTGAATAGAACACATCAGATTTTTGAGAATTATTCTTGAGCTTTTGTTATTGTACCAAATCTGCCGTAAGTAGAAACTCTTTTGGACTGGAGACACTTTTACAAAGTTCTATCATATCGAGAGGATAAGGAGAACATAGTTCTGTTCTATTTTCGCTCATTTAACGCATGCGTGAGCGGTTGGCTGATTTCACCTTGACCCACAGCAGCACTAAGGTATTTCCACGTACATTTTCCAACCAAGTTGGAATAAATTAGCTTCAAAAGATTGTTTCTGTAATACTTTATACACAAATGAACGATTATTTTGAAAGGGGACTGTCACAAAATAAACATATTTCAGGAACTTCATAAAAACTATTCATGGCTAACTAAGAGTACAGACTTCAAATCGTGATAGAGCACTGTCATTGACATTAATCATCTGACACCGAGTAAGACACTTCAAACTAAACTGCTTTTCATCATGTCAGTTTCAAATTATACATCAATACGACAAATAATTCTTTCAACTGCAATGAATCTCTCTCCAACAGTAATACTTAATAGACTTTCTGTTCAATAATATTAACATGATTCATTTACTTCGGGTGTTCCGAAATTACTAGTTTTCCAGTGAAAGACGTCTATATATAGGTATAATTCATTTGGAACTTAACTGCAGAAGCTTGCTATTTCCTAGTATATTCTATGATGGTCTTTGGACGTTAATCACTGTAATGATGTCACTCTTTCCTGCTAAGAATGATTGAAATGCCTGAAGGTATTTACTGTGAAGTTCCAAGATTTTACAATACCTAGAGCTAGGCTGTCTAACTAAAACATTTTATAGCTGGGAGATTTAAAATGACACCTTCTTTTCTTTCGGAACTGATTTCCCATTGATTCTATAGGGTAAGAATTTTTATAAAACTTATGACACCATCTTTTGCAGTCTATGGAAAAGTTAATGGTGTGCAAGGTTGAATTAAATTTACAAATAAACTAGTACTAGCAGTATGTTCATTACGTTGTTTATCATTGTAAATTATATCCTGACGACATAAATTTATTTTTATAATGCCAAAATCTCGGTCAGTTGGTAGGAAAGAGTAGACTCTGTTTGGATCTAGTCAAATTACTTCAACGAAGTACCGGGTCGGATAATATTTCTGATTGTTTCAATACATACTATAAAAGGTATTAAAGCATCACTGTTTCGTTTCTGTTTTGCCTCAGGGATGGATTGGTTTGTGAAGGATGGATTGAGTAAAAGAAAACAGAAATCTTACTCTTAAAAATCTAATGTGCTCCATTCACATGACTTTCTCTACAACTCTGCAATAAATTATTGTTAAAAAGCTTATGCTTCTATTTACTTCCTGCTAATCGAGAAAAAATTAGCAGAAATAGTCTTATTACTTGCTTCCTTGTAAGTAGAAGCGAAATAAGGGAGTACCATAGGTTAAAGTGATGGTCAAAAGCTGGTTGCTATGAGACTGAAGTTCCTTTGTTTGTATGGACACAAGTTCACAAAGTCCTGTATGGGAAAAGTATGTTGTTATAGCTGAAACCAAAAACACGGAATATCTCAAAAACAATCAACTCCAGGAAAAATAAAAGCAAATAACATAAATTGTGTGTTTTAAAGTGCTTTACATTTGTTGTGTGGTAAGCTTTTGTCCATCTCTTACGGTTTAGCAGTTATGCAACATTCCGTAAAATTGATCCAGAATAAAGTAGTCTTCAGAGGCTATTCCCACAAAATTCAAAGTATACATTTTATTTGTCAGGTAAATATCTTTAATATACGATATTTTAATCAAAATCGTTAGCCATTTTTTAGAAAATAATAATTTTCGAAAAAAGTTCCATGTAAAGTGTAGTTTGGGGTGGGGGGATTTTTCTCAAAATCTTCGTGTCGCATCCCTGGAAGATACTAAACTTAAATACCAAGTTTGGTATTTTACCGACTTTTCCTTTTTGAGTTATCGTGTTCACAGACACACGGACACACACACACGTACCTTTTTCTGAAAATACTTTTTTTTGGATATAGGGGACCCTAAAACATATATTTCCGGTGAAATTTCGGTATCGAATTTGTTGGTGGAGTGTAATACCTTCTCTACACACTACGTACATAGTGCGTATAGAGAAAGTAAAAAAGGAGCATTTTGTACAAAATTAGATTTTTTAAAAAATTACAAAACATTTGTTAAAAAAGGATATGAAGCTATCAGACATTTATTGGAACACACTTTTTAGATCCGTTCGCATAATGCCTCATGATGTAAGTGAAAGGTTGTATTTCTATTTTTCAGATATGATTTCGTGAACGCTAAGGAGTATATATATTGTAACTAAGAAATGTTTCCGGGCTGTTTTGCCGTGGTCTGCTGGTGTTAGGAGTACCAGACCACGGCAAAACAGCCCGGAAACATTTCTTAGTTACAATGACTCCGGCCGTGAAAGCCTACGTTCTCTCAGTATATATATTGTTTATTTTAGTAAGACTACTATACAAATATACTCATTAAATATTTCTAAACGTTTATAGGGCATCCACAATGATAATTTGAACTTCTTGTAGGAGACGCAGATATGATTCACCTTAAAGCTTGGCTTATACAACTCTCTTGTTTCTCTCATTTGACAAATCATTACATACAGTTTAAGACACAATGTCACTCTAACTTAGACATTACTTCAGTACAGTTAATATAACTATCTCAAAATATAAGTACATACTTGTGTATGAACAATATAAACAATAACTCAAAACAATGAGCATTAAATTGTTTTTGAGTACCACGAGATTCGTAGTTTATCTTCCACTAGAGAGAAGCATTTTTATTTTATTTTAAAAAACTTCAAGTCAATGAGTTAATTCTATTTCAAAATAAACTCGGTGATAAAATGGGTAGAGAGAGCCTAGACTTTTGTTCCTTTCA
The DNA here is from genome assembly GCA_030762935.1 of Hymenopus coronatus. Lineage (NCBI taxonomy): Eukaryota > Metazoa > Arthropoda > Insecta > Mantodea > Hymenopodidae > Hymenopus > Hymenopus coronatus. The sequence goes on along the minus strand of CM060889.1, from coordinate 18,003,805 downwards.
TACAGAAGCCTATATATATTTAGGGGTGTAATATTAAATTATGTAACTAAAATTCTCATTTAGTGACTCAACCCCCTTTCAAAATAAAGTATAAAATTTATAAATGAAATCAAAGAGTCGTAACAGCGCAAGCCACGGTAAATATATCATTTTTAAGATTTCTCTGCGAAAGCAGATTGCCATCAATTGTTTTCAGAAACGTGTTAAAAGACTTGTATTACACTTCGCTCAAGTTGTAACGCTTTGTGAAAAGGATTGCATGTTACAGCTACACATATATAAACATTTGGCTTCAGTAAAACGCTGTAAAATACCTTATTGTTTACTTCATTGAAAACATATTACTTAAGCTACCAAAAAAATCCTTGATAAATAAAATGACATTATTATACCGCACATTAACAGATGTAAGAACAGACGAATGTGTACGCTCTTATAAATAGGCTAGTTGAGTTACTTTGCTTTTACAGCTGTTGCTGAGAATATTGTATTCCACTCCATTGCAAAACATGTTGCATTAAGGGACTCTGGGACTGAAATTTGAATTTTCTACATTTCTATAGCTATTAAATGTATACTTTGTACACTTAAAAGTGTTTATATAATAAATTACCACAAAAAGTTTTAGCATTATATCTTGTATGGTTTAGCAGGGATTAATTATTTAATTTATTCGCTATGCGAAAATAAATTAATATTCAAATTACTAACGTCCTTTAACCTGGTTGGTCCTATCGGACGATGAATGAAACTGGTGAAATGATGCTCAAATGATCTCGGGGTCCATGGAGCTTAAAGTTATTTGACATTCGTCTTCTCGGGATAAGGGAAAATCCCGAAAACACCTTATCCGAACAACCTTTTGAATGTGAAGCAGACACGCTACCACCACACCACCCAGGCGGGTTTATCCAGGATTTTTTTGGTTTAGTTTCTGCAGTGAGCTCTTTCTGTACATAACACATATAGACACACACTCGGTTTCAACTGAGCAGAGCATTTAATTTTATCCGTCATATCTTCAAAGTATTGCTTAAATTAGTTGCCCCAAGGGGCTAAAATATACAAATTGTTGGAAATAACGACGGCTACTTATACATATGCATTCTTGTTTGAAATTATATTGATCCAAGTCTGCTGTCCGGAAATTTGCTTTAGTACCAGAAACGTACTTAATTTACCAATAATCAATTTATGAGATTCGTAACAACATTCGAAGAGCTGTATAGATGTTACAAGTTTTAAAAAGTTGAGAACATTTCTATAACATAACGCAAACATAACCGAGCGTAAGTTTCAAGTTATGGGGGTAAATATTGCGATAGCATTAGTCAATTATACACTTTGTTTAAAATAAGCTTACAAAAGTGACAAATATTTCTCTGTCGCCATTAATTACAGCTTCGGGAAACTCTACAACACCATGTTCTTCTTAAATGTCACTAAATTTATTCATATGGGCGAAATTAGATAATCTGTGATCGTCTTTTATCCCGATATTCATTTAAAATGCATCATTTTAAGTTCAGACCTTACTTAACTACTTTGGATGATATAGGAGCTTAAGTTTGTATAGCATCTTTCACATGTTGCAAAGAATTCATTAATACATAAATAGCATTACAAAGATTGTGACAAAAGTAAGGAAAACCCGATAATAGGGTCTAGTGATGTAACATGTCTGTTCACGTTTACTCTAGCACGTATGTACAATGTAGACTTTAGGTAGAGAAGGCATTGTATTCCACCCAAAAATTCTATTCCAAGATTTTATACATATAAAACAATTTGTAGAAAAAGAGGGGCGGGCACCATAAATCAAAAACGAAAATTGTGTTAAATATCAAACTTGATATTTAAGTTTAAATTTTTTTCCTAGGATATAACACGAAGATTTTTAGAAAAGTTCCACAGCACAAACTACCCTTTACATGGAACATTTTTCGAAATTATTAATATTTAATATAAGGTTCCAACGATTTTGATTCACGTGCCGTATATTAAAGATGTTTTTCATGGTACATAAAAGGTATGTTCTGAATGTCTTGGGAATAGTTCCTGAAGTCCTCTTCATTCTAAATGATTTTTGCACAAATGGTAAAGTATAAGAGTTCGACAAAACTTACTATAATAAAAAAATGTAGATCTCAGTAATGCACACAATTTGTCACCTCTTAAATTCATTTCTAATAACGTTTAAAAACAATTTTATTGTATTATAAGAATAGCTGTTTGCAGGACAGGTAGCGAAAGCCCCGCGAATGAAACACATCAGATTTTTAAATTTTGTTTTTGTTTAAAGCGTTATCCAGCTCTAATTATACACTAAACAACTGCTTTTTTGGGTTTTAATGATTTATTGATCGATCAGCGCATGTGCGCTCTACAGATCATTGATTTCAGACATTACTTACATGCATGAATAACATTGAGATGTGATAAGCCCCGTTGGGCCCCTCATAATAAGTGCATTTGTTTTTATTTTACAGAAGATCTTGTTGTGGTAGACGACTGTTGATGCGAGTTGGATAGTTAAAAGCGTTTCTGCCAAGAGAATAATGAATGGCTCCTGAGATGTCTTTTAGCATGCTGTGCAACTGTTCGGCTTGTGAAGAAATTGACAGTTGAATGATGCTGATTCCAGTTTCTCTATGTAGCTGACTATTTCTGACAAACCATGGTGCATTCGTTGAGATTCGCTATATTTTGTTTTGAAATGTCTGGATACGTTTGATTTCGGAAGGACTAACTCCTCCCCAAACCGGACAGGTGTATAGTAGGAGTGGTGCTAATAGTCATGTCAAGCAGTGTGCAAGTTTTTAGTTTTGAGTGAAGATCTTTAACTGCTTGAGTTTGCGTAAAAATATCGCCACGAGGGAGATGGAGCGAAAAAGCCAGACAAAAAGAAGTGAAGGGTTGGAACTTAATCGTGACAGAGATAATGCGGTTCTGCTAGTTTCTAAATATGTGGTTCAGGAAAGAGGGTTTTGCCCAAGTGCTGCTGCTTATAGGCGCCCGTCAAACGATAAGGTTCCTCAAAAATGGGAAGTTCTATAATTAATATGAATAACAAATTTAAAATCCTTCTCGGTGCTTAAATATCAGCAGAGTTGATATGTTACCACTCCACACATACACACCCATAGAATGCATAAGAAAATGTTAGCTATAGATCAATAAAAGGAATGATTCACTGAAACAAATCGATATTTGATTATAATCTCCTATTAAATGCGACGAACTGACTTTCTCTTCCTTATAAACTCGAACCAGGTCGTAAAACTCTTTGCAATAATTGGATCATAGCCAAAATAACGTTCGGACAAACATATACACTTATTACTTCTCTATCCCTCATGTACAATGTACATAGTGGATAGAGAAGGTATAGAATTCCATCCAAAATTGGATGTCAAGATTTCACCGAAAATATATGTTTTGGGGTTCCCGATTCCGAAAAAGGCACTCTTACAAGAAAGCTAGTAATAAGACTAATTCTGCTTATGTTTATCTTGATTAGCATGATGTAGATAACACATCTTTTGAACAAACTGTTTGTTTGCCGTACAGCTAGAGGACATCATGTGAATCGAACACATCAGATTTTTTTTCTCTTCTGCTTACAAGGACAATTTCTGCTTAAGTTTATCTCGATTATCATGAAGTACATAAAACAATAAATTTACTAACAATAATTTGTTATAGAGATGTAGAGAAAGTCATGTGAATGGAACACATCATTTTTTTTCCGTATTGTATCTAATCATGTTGGTTAAAATACCATATATTTAGATATTTACATGAAAATGTAAATCTTGAATTTTCAGGGATTAGCATATGAAACCCCTTTATTTGGAACTAATTTTCCACAGTTTTGTTTCAGAGCACAACAGAACTGCCAGTAACATTAAATAAGAGAGAGACAAAGAGAGGGAGAGAGAGAGAGAGAGACACTCCATAAAAAAATAAATAACTTAAAACTTACAAATTTACTTCATGTCACTTTTTGTGACATATCCATGAAATCTGTCATTAATGATTTCACTTTTAAAATTGTTTTGTCATTTTAAAAGATTCGTTATTCGGTTGCTTCTCTAGATGTTATGGAAAACTACAGAAGTTCCAGGCCAGTGTTTAGGGCCGAGTTTTTTACATTTGACCATCACCATTCCCTTCGCTACGTTTAATAAAATGTGTAGTGAAACTATTAACGTTTAATTAACTTGAAAAAAAATAGAGGAATAAGATTTTCCAAAAACAGTTTATACACACCAGTACAAATAAAATATGGCGTATTCCATTCTCATGTTCCATTCACTCTTCTGCAAACACACTATTCCTAAAAAAGATAATTCTTTTACTTACATCATGCTGATCGATATGAACATTAGAGAAATGGTCTTAATACTAGCTTCTTTGTAAGTAGAAGGGAAATAAACGATATACTAGGCTAAAGCGAGTAATGTTTACCTTCTCTACATGTGCTATGCACATAGTGCATACAGAAGGCATTGTATTGCCTATTCGATACAGAGATTTCACCGGCAATATATGTTTTGGGTCCCCTGAATTAAAAAAAAAAACATTTTTGGAAAAAGGTCTGTGTCCGTGGACAGCATAGCTCAAAACTGAAAAGTCCGTTAATACAATATTTGTTATTTAAGTTCAGCATCTTCCAAGGATGCGACACGAAGAAATTCAAAATGATCCCTCACACCCCCAACCACCCTTTACATGGAAAAGTTCCATTTTCTCAAAAATAGCTAACGATTCTGACTAAAATATCGTATATTAAAGATATTTATTTACCTGATAAATAAAATGTATATCTCGAATTTTCTGGGAATAGCCTCTGAAAATGTATTTTATTCTGGATGAATTTTACGGAATTTTGAACAACTGCCAAACCGTAAGAGATAGACAAACACTAACTGAACAGAAAATGTAGAGCACGTTGAAAGACACAATTTATGTTATATACATTTTTTTCGTGGAATGGATCATTTTTTCGATATTCCTTTTTATGGGTTAAAGCTTTAAAAAACGTATACCTTTCTCATACGGGATTTTGTCAACTCCTGTCCATAGGAACAAAGGAACTTAAGTCACATAGCAACCAGCTTTTGACTAACATTTTAGCTATGCTACACCCTTATTTCCTTTCTACTTGCATGCAGTAAAAAGAAGCATAAGCTTTTTAACAATACTTTGTTGCAGAGATGTAGAGAAAGTCAAGTGAATGGTACACATCAGATATTTTACTTTCTCTACACGTACTATTTACATAATGTATGGAGAAGGTATTGCGCTCCATCCAAAAATTCGATACCGAGATTTCACCGGAAATATATGTTTTAGGGTCCCGGGTATCCTAAAAACAACATTTTAAGAAAAAGGTCCACGTGTATGCTTGTGTGTGTGTGTGTGTGTGTGTGTGTGTGTGTGTGTGTGTGTGCGCGCGCGCGTGTGTGTCCGTGTGCCTGTGAAGACGATAACTCAAAAACGAAAAGTCGGTAAAATGACAAGCTTGGTATTTAAGTTTAGTATCTTCCAGGGATGCGACATGGATATTTTGAGAAAAATCCCTCCACCCAAAACTACCCCTTACATGGAACTTTTTTCGAAAAGTTTGATTTTATCAAAAATGATTCTAACGATTTTGATTAAAATATCGTATATTAAAGATATTTGCGTGACAAGTAAAATGTATGTCTTGATTTTCTGGGAATAGCCTCTGAAGACTACTTTATTCTGAATGAATTTTACGGAATTTTGCATAGCTGCTAAACGGTAAGAAATGCACAAGAACCTACCACACAAAATGAGGGACGTTTCAACACAAAATGTGTGTTACATAATTTTTTTTTATAGTGGGGTTGATCGTTTTTAAGTATTCTTGATTTTTGGTTTCACCTTTTAAAAACTTGCATTTTTCTCATACATGAATTTGTCAACCCCTGTCCATACAAACTAAGGAACTTCAGTCACATAGAAATCAACTTTTGACTATCACTTTAACCTATTTATTTCGCTTCTACTTACAAGGAAGCAAGTAATAAGACTATTTCTGCTATTTTTTTCTCGATTAGCTGTGAAGTAAATAGAAGGATGAACTTTTTAACAATAATTTGTTGCAGAGATGTAGAGAAAATCATATGAATGGAACACATAAGATTTTTGGAAAAAGGTTCGTGTGTGTGTGCGCGCGCGCGCGGACAGCATAGCTCAAAAACGAAAAAATCGTTAAATATCAAACTTGGTATTTAAGTTTGGTATCTTCCAAGGATGCGACACAAAGATTTTCAAGAAAATCCCCCCACACGTTTAAATGGAAAAAGTTTCGAAAATTTTGATTTTCTAAAAATGGCTTTAACGATTTTGATTAAAATCTCTTATATTTAAGATATTTACATGCCAAATAAAATGTATATCTTGAATTTTCTGGGAATAGCCTCTAAAGACCTCTTTTTCTGGATGATTTTTATTGAACTTTGCATAACTGGTAAACCGTAAAAGATACTTACTAACAAAAATGTAGATCACGACAAACACAAACTATTTCATAGAGATATTTTCGTGAAATTTGTCGTTTTTGAGATATTCCCTGTTATTGGTTTCTGCTTTAAAATAACTAATCTAATACTTTTCTCATGCGGGAATTTTCAACTGCTGTCCATACAAACAAACGAACTTCAGTCACATAGCAACCAGCTTTTGACTATCACTTTAACCTACGGTACTTTTTTATTTCGCTTCTACTTACATGGAAGCAAGTAATAAGACTATTTCAGCTATTTTTTCTCGATTAGCATGAAATAAATAGAAGCATAAGCTTTTTAACAATAATTTGTTGCAGAGATGTAGAGAAAGTCATGTGAATGGAATACATAAGATTTTTAAGCGCCGCTATGCAATTGAAAATGTAATTCGGTTCCCTTTCCATGGCCAGGAGTAAAACAAATGAGGGCTTCCCGTTTGAGGAACGTTTTAAAGTATTTTAAAATTGAAACCAATAACGGGAAATCTCGGAAGTGGTAAGATCTACAAAATCTGTAGGTATATGACCTAAATGTTGTGTGTTTTAACGAGATCTACGTTTCTTGTGTAATAGGTTTTTGTCTTCCCTTACGGTTTATTAGCTATGCAAAACATATTTTGCATGTAAATAGCTTTAATATAAGGCATTTTAGTCAAAATTGTGTTAACCATTTTGGAGAAAAAAGAAAATTTCGAGAAAAAAAAGCTGTGTTCTATTTACATGACCTTCGCTAGCTGTTGCGTACACAAATCTTTTATTCAAAAGATGAATCACTTATCTACATCATGCAAATTGAGATAAACATAAGCAGAATTAATCTTATGACTTGCTTCCTTGTAAGTAGAAGGGAAATAAGGCAACTCAAAAGCTAAAGCGATAGTAGAGTCCTTTAAACGCCCGTCGTAATGTGAAACAATTGACATTCCATTCTCTTTGCTTGCCAGGAGCAAACGAAAGAAAAGAACACGCACACACATACACACATTCACTCACATGCGGACCTTTTTCTAAAAATCCTTGGAAAATTGTATGCATCTTCCGTAAGAGATGACACTTATATTTGTAACAAACTATAATTTTCCTGTAGTAAGTTTAATGTATCTCTTATAGATTCCTTCTTATAAAAAGCTGATGTGTTATATTCACGACTTTCTCTACCCATTCTTCAACAAACTATTCTTAAAAATCTGATGTGTTCCATTCAATGACTTTCTCTACTCTCTATAACAAATGATTGTTGAAAAGCTTATTCTTATATCTCTTGTTAATCGATTTAAATATTAAAGTAATAGTTCTATTACTTATTCCAAGAAGAAGGGAGACAAGGGATACACTAGGTTAAAGCAAAAGGCAAATCTTTTATAAGCTAGTGGCTAAGTGATTGAAATTCCTTTGTTTGTATGGTCAGGAGTTGAGAAAAGTATACGTATTTTAGCTGAAAGCAATAACAAAGAATATTTCAAAAACGGTAAGCTCATAAAAAAGAATAACTGTACATAACATAAAGTGCGTGTTTTAACAAGATCTACATGTTTTTATGTAGTAAGCTATAGTCTCTCTTAGTGTTTACCAGTAATGCAAAATTCATCCAGAATAAGGAGATCTTCATAGGCAATTCCCACAAAATCCAAGATATACACTTTATTTGTCATGAAAATATCTTTAATATACGATATTTTAATCTTAAATATTAGCCATTTTTGAGAAAATAAACAGACATACTCTCACCTTTTTCAGACGGTCTCAAAACATGATATCTCGGTATTGGGTGGAACACATACTCTCTATACAGTACGTATAGAAAGTAAGAGTATTCTTCTAATTGCTTATTATGTCAAAAAATATTTGCATAAATGCTGTTATTACATATTCCCTTGTAGATGCAAAGAAATATACTAGGGATGCAAACAGAATACACTAGACTTAAGAAACAGTAAAATCATTTAAAAACTAGTCGCTATGTGCTGGCTTTTCCTTTTTGCTTTATCAGACGCAAGTAAAAAAGAAAACGTCATCCTATTTGAGAAAAGCATAATTATTTTAAAATTGAAACCAACGACAAGGAATATCTCACAATTTTTGTATATAAATTGTGTGTTTTAAGCAGAATTATATGTTTTGTATAGTCTCTCTCTTACGGTTTCAAAGTTATACAAGACATCAGATTGAAGACCGGTTCAGAGGTTATTCTCAGAAAATTGATGATGTACATTTAATTTATATAAACGTCTGTAATAGGTTCTATTTTAATTAATTGTTTAGAGACGTTTTTGAGATAGTCGAACATTTCGAAATATCTTCAATATATAGGTTAGCAAAAGGTGGTATGATTTTCCTGAAAATTTGTGTCGCAGTTTGGTACTTAATCGACTTGTCTGTATGAGTTATGCTGTCGCACGGGCACACATACACACCTGCGCACGCACTGAAACAAAACATTTTTCTAAAAGTTACTTGTTTGGATTCAGGAGTTATCTAAACATATATTTCTGGTGAAATCTTGTTGCTAGATTTGTGGTTGCAATAAAACACTTTTCCACCTACATGTACGTACCTACATCGTAAGTGATAGAGAAAGCAAAATCTGATGTGTTACATGCATAGGGCTTTCTCTACCTATTCTGCAGTTAAATATTCTTACAAACGTTTATGTATCTTCTCCATGCTAATCAAGATAAACATAAACAGAAATCGTTTTATTACATATTTCTTTTGGTTGTGAGTGAAAATCCTAGTGCGATAGTCTCATTTTTAAAAGCTGATCGCTAAATGATTACATTGAAATAACCAGGATATATCGGCAATAGTTAACTCAGAAAGCACAAATTGTGTCTTAACGAGGTTTACAGTATATACGATAGATAAAACACACATTTTCGTCTAAACTTACTTTTTACCAGCTAAGTAAAAGTCATCCAAAATGAAGAGGGGTTTCACGGAATATTCCCAGAAAATTGAAGATAAATATTTTAATTGTGATTTAATATCCTTAATATATAGTGTTTTAATCAAAATCCTTAGAAACTCGAAAATTCCGAAGTCTTCCACGTAAAGAGTATTTTGGGTGGGGGAATTCTCCTGAAAGTTTTCGAGGCGATTCTTTGTAAGATACCGAACTTAAAATATGTACCAAATTTATCTTTAACGAATTTTCATTTTTGAGTTATCTATGCTATTCACACACAGTCGTGTTTCTAAAAATGCGTTTCTTGCATAAGTCTCTCGTGTAATCTAGGCATCGAATTTTTTAGTAGAATGCAATCACTTCTCTGCCTAACATGTTTATTGTACGTGGTAGAGGAAGTAAAAATTCCAAAACATTAAAAGGATGTAGACTATAGGGCGCTCACAGAAAGATGGATTGTAATAGTGTAGCAAATAGCTTGGTGTATTTTAACCAAATTCCTTAGACATTTTTTGAGAAAATAAGAAAATAATCAAAAGTCGTCACTAAATGGCAGCTAAAGTATTGTAGGGTATTTTCATCAAAGTTTTCGCCTGGCACCGCCAGATTCAAATATAAATATTAGGTATTTTCCGATTTTTCGTTTTGGAGTTATACTGTCAGGGGCGGATGTACAAATGCCTATATTTTTCTAAGATGCGCAATTGTTTCCCGAACATCTCAAAACGCGTTATTGTTATGTTATGGCATTTTTGGCTGCTACACAATTTGAGATCACCTTGTGGTTTACCGGGCAAAATGCGAGTCAGCTGAGAAATTCAATGCTATGCCGGCATGTTGCCATGGTAGCTCAGTGGCAGAGCAACCGGCAAGAGATCGGGAGATCCGTGGTTCAAATCCCGACTGTGGCGTTCCATTTTTCAGTCTCATTCCACCTATCTAACTGCTATATTATAGTTTCTCTGTGTGTTACATTTAGCTGGATGGTAGAAAAATTAACACATACAAGTTCTCTAGCCATTATCGCTTATTTGTGTGTAGCTTCTATACTCATTCTTCAAAATGTTATTTTTCTTTTATTTTATATTAATCGGAATAAAACGTTTGGAGAATAGTTTCATTTCACATGCACTAAATGAATATAAAAGACTAACGTTGTATTTTTTTTATAGTGTTTAACGCCCGCTTTTACCACTTTGGCACCGCAGGCGATAACACTGATAATAAATGGAATAAAGATGAAGCACTGGTGGAATGTGATGGCGGGGAAAACCAGAGAAAACCCGCCCCTACGCCGCTTTGTCCACCACAAATCTCGCATGCGGTCGCTTGATATCGAACTCGGGCCGTCTAGGTGAAGACTTAAGTGATGGTAGAAACTTCATAAAGAAGGTTTAATACGAGTACGTACATAGGTGCCATAGCTTTGGAATGTCATGCCTACTGACAACACGGGAAGCAATTCCGTGCTACCAGTGCTTTTAGAACTGTGTAAGTACTGAAAAATCCAAACCAATACCCGAAAATAAATGTTTGATGCATTAAAAATAATATTTAAAATAAGTGTATTATTTAAAACAGATACGTTTTTGTCTATCTTATGGTTTATTGGTTACACAAAATTATGCAAAAGGCATATTGAAAAGCGAACTTCACAAGGTATTCGCAGAAAATTCATGATATACATTTTATTAGTTATGTATATACCTTTAAACATCAATGGCATTTTGTTTAAAAAAAAAGTATGTCTATTTTGCGAACATAAAAAATAACGAAAATGTTGCAGAATTTGACCTGGTATTTAAGTTAGTAGCTTCCAGGGATGCGACACGAAGATTTTGAGAAAAATCCCCCCACCCCAAACTACCCTTTACATGGAACTTTTTTCGAAAATTTTGATTTTCTCAAAAATGGCTATAACGATTTTGATTAAAATATCGTATATTAAAGCCATTTGCCTGACAAATAAAATGTATATCTTGAATTTTCTGGGAATAGCCTCTTAAGAGTACTTTAATCTGGATGAATTACGGAATTTTGAATAACTGCTAAACCATAAGAGATGGACAAAAACTTACCTCTCGAAAAATGTAAAGCGAGTTAAAACACACAATTTATGTTAGATACACTTTTTTCGTGGAGTTCATCGTTTTGAGACATTCCTTTGATTTTGGTTTCTGCTTTGAAAAACGTTTACTTTTCTCATACAGGAATTTGCAAATCGCATGCATACAAACAAAAGAACTTCAGTGACATAGCAACCCGCTTTTAACTATAACTTTAACCTATGGTACTCCTTTATTTCGCTTCTACTTACAAGGAAGCAAGTAATAAGACTATTTTTGCTATTTTTTCTGGTTAGCATGAAGTAAATAAAAGTATAAGCTTTTTAAGTACAATTTGTTGCAGAGATGTAGAGAAAGTGCTGTGAATGGAATACATCAGATTTTTTTTAAGCACCGCTATGCAAATGAAATTGTAATTCGGTCTCTTACCATGGCCAGGAATGAAACAAATAAGAGATAAAACAAATGAGGGCTTCCCGCTTGAACGTTTTTAAGTATTTTAAAATTGAAACAATAACAGCGGATATCTCAGAAGTGGTAAGCTCTACAAAATCTGTAGGTATATGACATAGATATTGTGTGCTAAAAAAAGTATGTCTATTTTGAGAACATAAAAAATAATGAAAATGTTACAGAGTTTGGGTGGAAGGATTTTTTTTTAAACTTGATTGCGCATCCTTGAAGACTGCTGCATGCATGCATCACGCACCCCATTTGTTTCAAAATGGAGCCTCAAAACATCTTTTTCTGGCAAAATATCGATATCTAACGTTAGGATACAATGCAATAAATGCTGGAGAAACTGAATATATATTAAGGAAAAGTAATTAACTTTAAATGGAGAAGACTGCAAAATCCTGCTGTTTTAGCTCGCTTTTATTAAGATCAAGTTAAAAACATGTGCTTCTGTTCCGTTTGCGTTTCAAGTGAAAGTGGTCAGTAGCGCAGTATCGATCTCCTCAGAAATTTTAGGGATAATTTGGTATTCTGAGTACCTAGATCTAGACCTCATTAGTACAAATTGGACTCTACCACTGCAAGTAAAATTGGCAGTGCTATTCATTGACAATCCTTTATTATATTATGAGTGCATTTTTTACCTAAGTCTACCTAACTAAAAACATTATTTACAAAAATTACAATTTATTCCAATGAATAAAAGGTTTCCTAAAAAGAAAGAGAAAATACTGAAGATAAATATAATTAGTAAAATGCCTGATTTGAAAGGATTATCGTGATTGGCTAAATAATGTAATTTTATTACTTTAACTAAATTACTGACCATAATCTATATTTATTACCTTTAACACAATTAAACTGAATTCCTAAAATATCAAACAATTTTGTGCACCTTGCACCAAAATGTAGGAAAGTAAACTAAATTTAAGCTAATGGGTTCATACCCCATCTGTAGAGTTAATCTTTGTTTTCTAAAGTCCAATAATTCAACAAAAATTCTCTTTTTAAGAACCTTAATTGGAGGTGTGTTAATTTCACTGTGTGACAATTCATGAATAGGAGCACGATAGGTCTAGAAATTAATTTACTCTCCTTCATTCCTCTGTTATCTTCCAATAAAAATCCGACGTGTTCCATTTACATGACTTTCTCTACCTCTCTGCAGCAAATTATTGTTAAAAAGCTTATGCTTCTATTTACTTCATGCTAATCAAGAAAAAAACTAGCAGAAATATTCTTATTACTTGCTTCCTTTAACAAGAACCGAAATGGAGTACCATAGGTTAAAGTGATAGTCAAAACCTGGTTGCTATGCGACTGAAGTTCCTTTGTTTGTACGGACCGGAGTTGACAAATTCCTGTATGAGAAAAGTTAAGTTCTTCAAAGTTGAAACCAAAAACAAGGAATATCTCAAAAACGAACAAATCCACGAAAAACATGTATACAACATAAACCGTGTTTAAATGTGCTCTACATTTGTTGTTTGGTAAGTTTTTGTCCATCTCTTACGGTTTAGCAGGTGTGCAAAATTCCGTAAAATTCATCTAGAATAAAGTAGTCTTCAGAGACTAATCCCAGAAAATTCAAGACATATATTTTATTTGTCAGGTAAATATGTTTAATATACGATATTTTAATCAAAATCGTTAGAGCCATTTTTCAGAAAATCAAAATTTTCGAAAAAAGTTCTATGTACAGGGTCGTTTGGGGTGGAGAGATTTTTCTCAAAATCTTCGTGTCGCATCCCTGGAAGATACCAAACTTAAATACTAAGTTTGGTATTTTACCGACTTTTCGTTTTAGAGTTATCGAGTTCACAGACACACTGACACACGGACACACAAGGACCTTTTTCTGAAAATACTTTAACATAAATTTCCGGTGAAATCCCGGTATCGAATTTTTTAGCGGAGTGCAATACCTTCTCTACACACCATGTACATAGTAAGTATAGAGAAAGTAAAAATATGTTTAGCACAAGCTTATTTTGAAGCTCGCGGTAAATTATGTGTTAATAAGCTTTTTAAAATGAAAGATCAACTTTCATTGCTCCTATGTGCATGGTTATTTTAAACCAACGCCGAGTATATTACTGATACGACCTCTATGAGAAATGTATCTACAATATAAATTTTTAAGGCAACAGATATAGGCAGCACAAATTCCCTGTAAAACATTGCTGTGACGATGTCTGTGGGTGTCGCTCATGTGGGCGCCCAAGGTCGAGAGGGGTGCGGTCTCACCTGTACCTGCATATTATATTGCTCATTGCAAGGTCTCTCACCTAAAACCTAAACAAATAGGTCTACAGATAGCTCAACTGTCCTTTTGACTCAGCAGGAAGAATATCACCCATATTGTGGAAACCGCCTGAGCATTTCAGATTAATTACTTCCTCTTAGAGAAGGCCATTTGTCTATTTTGTTCCTTTGTTTAGAATCTTAGGCTTTGTACAAGTTTTGTGTCGTAGCCTGTCGAGAAACAAACAAACTCGGATCGCAGAATATCGAGGATGGATGATCAGCCCACAGCCTAGAATGACGGCGACAAAGAAGGAAATGAAATGCAATGAAGAACGGGATCATAGGAAAATTCGAAAAGATATTCCATTATTTGCTACCTGCATACTAGGTATATATAATGAACTACACGAACGAGATTGTGCACGTGACTGATACAAGTAATTTGAGATCGGCGATGCACGGTCCCCGGATAAACAGAACGCAACAACATAGCGTTAAGCGTGTGGGTATCAGGTGCTGATAAGTTGGTGTTAAAGCAAAGCAGCTTGAAAAAATGGCTTAGAATGTCTTTAAAACTGCTGCCAGAGTAGAGAAATATCGATTTTTAGCATCTCGTAATTAGCGTTCTCAAGATTTAATGTCGCAAAAGTATGTAAAATCTCGAACTAATCACTTGACAGTGCGACAATGAGCATTCATTAACTACGTTCTTGAGTTATGTAGCCTACTCTGGAGGGGTTTTTTCAACTGCTCTGGTGGCTTAGTACGTAACGCGGGAAGCTGCTATCCCAAAGGTCACGAGTTCGGTTTCTGTCCAGAGTAATTTTTTTTTGTATTATTTTTTTCATTCCAAACGAAGTGACGCGATACGTGACGTACTGGCACTTCAGAAACTTATAGCCGTTACTTCGAAATTCCAATAAACAGGCCGTAAGTCTTCTATCTCAAATTACTTAAGTAATCTAGATATTCTGTGAAAATGTTTCGGTGCAGTTGATTAACACGCTGTATATATACATTATGTACAAAAAACATGTTATTATTCGATCTCCTCCTTTAATGATCCAGGTAACTTTTTAATTCCCATTTATACATTTAATTTTAGGATGCAGTAGGTAAGCATTAGCCGGATTTTAAAAGAACGCACATATAAGTGATGGTTTTGAAATTCTATATTCTTTGCATGGCCACAAGAAAAAAAAAAACGAAAAGCGACTTCCCAGTTGAAAAAGTTATTTGAAAATTCAAATTGATAATAGGGAACATCTCGGAACTTAGGTTTACCATTATGTCATTCCGTCCGCCGGCGGAGGGTGATGGAATTTTTCGGACGCAAAAAAAATCCTTAGCATAGCTTCCTTCAGAAGGGAAGTATGTGTAAATAAATATACATTACACATTTTTACTTTCTCCATACGCACTACGTACATAGTATATAGAGAAAGTATTTCACTCCACCAAAAATTCGATACCGAGATTTCATCGGAAATATATGTTTTAGGGTCCCCAATATCCAAAAAAAGCATTTTGACAAAAATGTCCGTGTGTGTGTGTGTGTGTGTGTGTGTGTGTGTGTCCGTGTGTCTGTGAACACAATAACTCAAAAACGAAAAGTCGGTAAAATACCAAACTTGGTATTTAAGTTTAGTATCTTCCAGGGATGTGACACGAAGATTTTGAGAAAAATCCCCCCACCCCCAACTACCCCTTACATGGAACTTTTTTCGAAAATTTTGATTTTCTCAAAAATGGCTCTAACGATTTTGATTAAAATTTCGGATATTAAACATATTTACCTGACAAATGAAATGTGTATCTTCAATTTTCTGGGAATAGCCTCTGAAGAGTAGTTTATTCTGGATGAATTTTACTAAATTTTGAATGACTGCTAAACCGTAAGAGATGGACAAAAACTTACTGCACAAAAAATGTAGAGCACTTTAACACACACAATTTATGTTATAGACATTTTTTTCGTGGAGTTCGTCGTTTTTGTGACATTCCTTATTTTTGGTTTCTGCTATGAAAAACCTATACTTTTCTCATACAGGAACTTGTCAACTCCTATCCATATAAACAAAGGAACTTCATTGACATAGCAACCAGCTTTTGACTATCACTTTAACCTACGGTTGTCCCTTATTTCGCATCTACTTACAAGGATGCGAGTAATAAGGCTATTTCTGCTAATTTTTTCTGATTAGCATAAAGTAAATAGAAGTATAAGCTTTTTAAGAATTATTTGTTGCAGGGATATGAAGAAAGTCATGTGAATGGTACACATCAGATTTTTTTGGTGCATCTGAAACAGATGTCCCTGGGCAAAAATCCTCCAGTCGTGATTTCGTCCTATGGTGGTGCCAGCTATGGGCAACGAACTGATCGCTTACACCATAAGCGCATAGTGGTAAAATCGTTAACTAGAAGATCTAAGAACCGCCACTATGGCACAATGCAACTTGAATGATTCATTCAGAATGAAGATGACTTCAGAGGCTATTTCCAGAAAATTAAAAGTATACACATTTTGAGAAAATAAAAAAGAAGAACTGTTTTCAACGTAAAGGGTAGCTTGGAGTGAAGGTTTCCTCGAAAATCTTTATGTCGCATCATTGGATGCTTAACTCATATACTGAGTTTGTATCATTTCGATTTTGAGATGCGTAATGCACACGTTAAGCACATTTTTCTGTTTTTTTTTTTCCGAAGAATCTCATAATGTGTTTTGGATGGAATATCCGTATCATTTTGCCATCCACGTTTACAGTTTTTGTAAAGTTATTCACGTGTAAGTATTTTCTACTTAGGTACTTTTAATCGTGATAAATATACGTTAAAAGGCTTTCGAATATGTATGTCATGTTGGGCTGATAAACCTTTTGAGGGGCTAAGAATCCATCACGAAATTACGTATTTTTACTTTCTCTACACGTACTATGTACATAGTGTATAGAGAAGGTATTGCACTCCACCAAAAAATTCGATACCGAGATTATACCGGAAATATGTTTTATGGTCCCCGGTATCAAAAAAAAAAAAAAAAAAAAAAAAAAATATATATATATATATTTTTTTTTCCAGAAAAAAGGTCCGTGTGTGTGCCCGTGTGTCTGTGAACACGATAACTCCAAAACGAAAAGTCGGTAAAATACCGAACTTGTTATTTAAGTTCCAGGGATGCGACACGAAGATTTTGAGAAAAATCCCCCACCCCAATTACCCTTTACATGGAACTTGTTTTCGAAAATTTTGATTTTCTCAAAAATGGCTCTAACGATTTTGATTAAAATATCAATATGTATATCTTGAATTTTCTGGGAATAGCCCCTCTGAAGACTACTTTATTCTGGGTAAATTTTACGAAATTTTGCGTAACTACTAAACCGTAAGAGATGGGCAAAAACTAACTACACAAAAAATGTTGAGCACATTAAAACACATAATGTATGTTATATAATTTTTTTCGTGGGGTTGATCGATATTCCTTGTTTTTGATTTCAGCTTTAAAAAACTTACACTTTTCTCATACAGGAATTTGTAAACTCCTGTCCATACAAACAAAGGAGCTTCAGTCATATGGCAATTAACTTTGGACTATCAGTTTAACTTTTAGTACTTCCTTATTTCGCTTCTACTTACAAGGAAGTAAGTAATAAGACTATTTCTGATAAAGTTTCTCGATTAGCATGAATTAAATAGAAGCATAAGTTTTTTAAGAATAATTTGTTGCGGAGATGTAGAGAAAGTCATGTGAATGGAACACATAAGATTTTTTACACGAGTCAAGTAGAAACAAAAGCGTCGGATATATTTTAGACAGGTTAATGCTACAACAACACTGTTGTATGCTATTTAATTTACATAAGTGCCTGAAGCAATAACTGCAGCTTTGACACTAGAAACAATGTTCACTCGCTTACCGCCAGTTGTGATCTTTGAAATACTATTTTGGTTTTACATTCCAACTTCCACACTACTTTTATATAGGAAAATACTTCCGTTCCAGACCCCTGAGAAATATTTAATTTTACAATGAAATGTATTTACTTTTGTAATAGCAAGTTTTGCCCATCTGTAATGTTTTCCCAGCTATATCAAATTTAATACGGAGGACACCATGCTTATGTATTATGTGTATGTTGATATGTCCAAATTACGATTTTTAAACAAATTTGTTACATATTTTTTGGTGCTCGGCTCTTGAATCTTTATTGGTAGGCTTCGCGCATAGGAGCATTGAAACATGGTATACTATATACATCCTGATATCGAGTAGCTTCAATACTAAGGTTTCATTCTGTCTGTAGATCTGAGAATTCACGCACACGCCCGAGCGCTGTATTTCGTTTAGCAATTAAAAGTTCCTGGTAAATTAGATAACGAACTCACCATACTGAGTGAGGGCCTCAAAGAAAAAAACTTTGTATGGTTGACAACACTGCGGAACGACAGGCGCAAGAGGCAGGTTTTGGAATATGAGTAAGATCACCATATACTATTAGCGACAGAAAACATGTTATGTATTGGGTTCACGCTATGCGTGTAAGTAGTAACTAAAAATGTTGAAACAAACTGAAATTTTCAATACCAGGACCTGTACTCAAAATTTAAATTTCTTTCCGTGGGATCTTTACAGCGAAATAACCGTAACAGTAGATAACTCCAAGTATAAAATTAAAAATGAATAAATAAATAGCTAAAAACATGCATAAAAAGATTGCAAGTATCTTTAGATGTAATATTTGAAATCGCTGTCAAGGTTTATACCGTAGCTCAGCGGTAGAACATCGGCGCAGAAAGCCACGCATCGAGTAACGGCCGCGCCATTCATTTTCCAAATCCAATAATCTCATTGAGTAAGTTAATTAGATATAGTATAATATTTCTCAATGGCTGTTACATCCTAAGCTTTGTCAAAGTATGGGCGTTTATTGTTCGGAAGAATAGCACTGTTTGTGGAATAAACAAAGGTGTAACACGCGTAACATTACTTGTAACATGTAGAAAATAAATGGTGGGCCAGGTTGGTTGCCAATTTAGCAGTTATTTAGATATTTTTGGCTACCAGTCTTGTATGTGTGTGTGTGGGGGGGGGGGGGGTGAGGGGAGTTTATTCCCAATGCGAGAGTTCTAGCGAATTTTATAGCAGTAGTTTTCTTCTTCTTTCTTCAAAACAGTAGCTACAGCTCATGAATGGTGATCATTATTGTATTCATACGTCGAAAAATTTCAGCCCAGATTTATAACTTGGTCAAGATGTCGTTTTGTGTATAGGATCGAGCTTCTGCTTTACAAAATTAAAAGCTACAATGGTTCCATATTCCGTATCTAGTGCACAGCTGGGAAATCTTAATAATGTCTATATAGATACTAAAATCTGGAAATTTTGTTTGCAAAACTGCGCATTTTGGAAGGACATCTAGCGGAATTTTCCACGAACAGATACTGGTGCCCAATCTCGTTGCTCCGGGCTAATTCTACGTTTCAGTTTTCCATATTCGCATACAAAGATGACCGAAGCCTACCGATTGAGGACGGGAGCTGAGTGGCAAGAAAGCTTGTGTGTTTGGTATATAGTGGTCCCATAATGGTTTAAGGCAGGGCTTGGCAGCGAGGTGTTCCAACTGTTCGCAATTTATTCTGGCCTGCCTGAATCACGACGGTGCATTAAACTAGTGTGATTCACGGCCTCCTCCACTCAACATGACGGCTTCATTCTATAATTATATGAACGGTTATTGTGAAATAAAAAAAATCTACATAGAATCCAACTATATTAAAAGGTCAATCGTATACATTTTCATGTCAATAGTAAGCTTATTTTTTCTCGATGTTTTTCCTTTTTTTTAAACCTAATGCAGAGGGAGTATTGTTCTTTGGCCCGAAAATTAAGGCTATCAATTTTGTCTAAATGAACTCTTAAATCAGGGAGAGAGAGTTAGAGCAACCAAGAATAAAATGAAGTACTTATTATTTAGAAAAATCGGATACGGCATTTATTGTATTCAATCACAGAAGTCATGTATTGCTCAAAGTTGAAAGGCGAATATTGCCAAAATACTCCCCCATTCCATAACGGCTAAAGTGCGTAAAACACGTCCGTAACAGTAGGCAGCAATAGAGGAAGGCAACTTAGCACTTCTATTGACAACGGCGTTTTCGAGAGTCGTTCTAAATCGATTGTTGACGGCCGCTAGTTTGCTCCTTTTCGAGAGCAGTGCAATTACGAGCGCCAAGTTTGAACGTGAATTCGTTCTCCAAATCATTAAATACGTTACTTTTCGATACTTTCGGTACCTACTTGCCAAATTCGTTACTTTTTCGACACTTCTGGTACTTTCTGTGCCGGTAGACACCCTGTTACATGTTTTATTCTCACTAAAGTCTCGACTCAAATTTATCCACTCCACCCAATGCACTCGCACATTCGACTCAGAAATTTCCTCAATTGTTTTATTATCATCACCGCTCAAAAGCCCAGAAAACCATTTAAAAGTAGTCAGCTTATCATCATGCAGCAGGCCCGTTAGCCTTGTTGAACAATAACCAGATTGAAACGCCAACAAGAGCGTAAGAGACATTTTAATGTTTTAATTTAGGAGAATCTGGTGCACATTGAGAACTTCGGATCGTATTGTAGTTTGAACTGAACATTTTATAACAGAGAGTTCCAGAAATGAATGGTTTTTTTTTCAGTTCTATCTGATCATTATTTCGCAAATATTTTCAAAATATTTAAGGGCATGTCTGAGCCAGCAAGAGGATTATTACAACGAAATACAACACATCTTCCGTCAGGGAATTTAAAAATATAAAAGCAGTTAATCAGGTCCATAGACGTTTCACGCACAAGGAAGGAATGTAAAACTGGAAGTGGAAAGTAAAATTACATAAGTTCCATCAGCTGCTCTTGCCTCTAAGACCTGACAAATTCTTTCCCTAAAACAAAGTAATCATAGGTTAAAAAGAAAACGAAGTGGCTGAGAGTTACGATAAAAGAATTAAGAAGAAATTATAATCAGGCAAATGAAACAATCAGATAAGGCGATTTAACAGGAAATGTGGATATGGATGGACACGAGAAAAAGCAGGCAGGAAAATAACATATTTTCTGAAGTCTAGCAAAAGGTTGTATGTTACTGTAATGTGACCGGAAATATCTGATGTGTTCCATTCACATGACTTTCTCTACATCTCTACAACAAATTATTCTATTTATTTCATATAATCGAGAAAAAATTAGCAGAAATAGTCTTATTATTTGCTTCCTAGTCAGTAGAAGCGAAATAAGGGTGTACCTTAGGTTAAAGTGATAGTCAAAAGCTGGTTGCTATGTGACTGAAGTTTCTTTGTTTGTATGGACAGGAGTTGACAAATTCCTGTATGAGAAAAGTACAAGTTTTTCAAAGCTGAAACCAACAAGGAATATCTCTAAAACGATCAACTCCACGAAAAAAAGTAAAATAAATTGTGTGCTTTAATGTGCTCTACAGTTTTTGTGTGGTAGGTTTTTGTCCATCTCTTACGGTTCAGCAGTTATGCAAAATTTCGTAAAATTTATGCATAATAAAGTAGTTTTCAGAGGCTATTCCCAGAAAATTCAAGATATACATATTATTTGTCAGGTAAATATCTTTAATATACGATATTTTAATCAAAATCGTTAGAGCCATTTTTGAGAAAATAAAAACAAATTCGAAAAAAGATCCATGTAAAGGGTAGTTGAGGGTGGGGGGATTTTCATGAAATCTTCATGTCACATCCTCGGAAGAAACCAAACTTAAATACCCGGTTTGGTATTCAACGGTCATTTAGTTTTTGACACACCCACACCCACCCACCCACACACACACAAATGCTTTTTTTGAATTCAGGAGGACCCAAAGCATGTATTTCCGGTGAAATATCGGTATGGAAATTTTGGGTGGAATGCAATACTTTCTCTATACACTATACATAGTACGTGTAGAGAAAGTAAAAATTAAGACTGTGATTAAATAGTCCACGTTTAAGATTTTTGCTTGACTAATAAAATGTATGTATAGCTTATCTTGAAATTTCTGAGATAGTCCGTGACCTCTTCATTCGCAGTTAATTTTGTGCAATTTTGTACTTCTAGTAAACCACAAGAGATAGGAACGCTTCCCCACTCCCGTCTAAAAGGATACATTATAATTAAGACAAGCAAGATCTGTGTCATTAATCATCTCCGAATTAGCCTCTGTTACTACTCTACTGACTTTCCTGGGTTATTGATGCAGTATATTGTTTGGTCAGTCTTTTGAGAGGACATCAAATGGTAGCACGGTAGCTAACACAAGATATCGAAAAACCTAACCGACTGGGCACAGGCCACCCGATTCCTACCTTTGTTCTTTGCTGTCTCAAAAGACTGACCGAAGAATATTGGTAGAAATTAATGTTAGCGATGCTACTATTCCTTTGGCCTATAAAGTTTCTCTTGGGTACTTCAGTTATCATACGGTGCAGACATTGGCGTATGTCATTAATTCGAGCAAAAGTCGCTCATACTTCCTCTAATGCTCTAAGCCTGCTAAGTGTGGGGCATGGCAGCATGCTCTTGGCTTCTCTGGTTACAGCGGATCAGAATAGAGGACTCCGGTCCATATATTCTGTATATCGATGTTTTCCAGTGAGGCTACTACATGAAGCTTAGGCCTTACCATACGCAGAGGATGTAATTAGGCGCCGGGCTGAAAAATTCTACGTCAGATTGGGCGAAAATGAGAACGCACTTGTCAGACGGCTGGGGGACTACTTACCAACCGAACGCCGATACAACAGGCAGTACCGGGTTCCCCGCATGACTTGCGGGTACTCCCGGTAACAATGGCTTTAAATCAGCAGCAGCAGCAGCAGCAGCAGCAGCAGCAAATTAGCTGGGCTAAGTACTCTTCCCCTTCCGATTTTGGGAGTGGTCAATCTAAATTCAACTCCAACAAAACAAATTATACCAGCTGAGGAGAGGAAAAGGAAACGTTGAGGAGGCTAGCAATAGCCTCCTTAACATCATAACCCGAAACTTCACCAAAAATCACTAAACCTTAACAATCCTTCATTCCTGTGGTTAAGCCCTTACCAGGGCTACTGCACCTAGGCTTACCATGAATATCCAGATCTCGAACGGACAAGCGCCACTCTAGCTACTACAGCCATGAGTCGACGACCTCTGAAGATGCCCGGCGGAGAGACCAGTGAAGCGTTAGGTTCCTAATAAGCTACTGGACCACGGCTAATAATCCCGGAAAATTCATTCTTTTGGATTAACTCCGGCCATGAAAGCCTACGCATTTATATGTATAATTTTTTCCCACTGGCGTGCTTTAGTTATTAATTAATCATGCTTATTTACATTGACGGCTAACTTTAAACTTTGCCTCCACGCAAACTTTTCATAAAAAATGTTCAGTCCTCAGAATGTCCCACATGATGCAATGTTTTACTAATTTCTTTCAAAATGTTTGTACCGGCTCTCAAAGCTACATTAAACAAAATGAAAATATTCCTTTTCGCATATTGCTTACATGTTGAGAAAAAAATTATTAACTTTTGATACATCAAGATCTATAGGAAGTGCAAAAGATTTATTTTTGCACTGATTAGGTGTAAACATAAACTGTCTGATAGTATACATTTGAAAATCCGTTTACTATAAAACTTTAATTTCTGATTGACTATTTCAAATTTTAATCGTGTTGAGCGTTTTTATTAAAACAATACATTTACATGACAAGACGTGTTTAGCATGCAATTTAGAATATTGAAACAAGGTCAAATATCACCGATATTGTTTGTGATATACGGTATGAACATCAATATCTTAAATATGTGGATTTTCTTCAATTTCACACAAGCATTACCTTAATTCATTCAGTCCCGCATCGCTTACATGTGTCCGTGGAGCGCTGATACATCTATGCAACAAAACAATAAAGACGAACTAAGCGTTTCACGCCAATTGTTGCAATTTTAACCCTCGCGCTACGTGGTTAAGTTGTTTGTTTGGTAGTGTTTAACGCCCGCTTTAACTACTAATGGCACCGCAGGCGGTGCTACGTGGTTAACATCACTCGAATCCAGCGTATGACGCTATGTAGAACATAGCGTCTGTTTTGTGCACCAGTTAGCGCTTCCCAGAGTCTAAATTTGACTCTGAAATATGAAATAATGCTTCAGCTTTGAAGAATATTTTACAAGTCATTTAAAACTTAGAATTTTTAACCAAAACATTTATAGAAATGTATTTTTACGAGTGCTTGTTTTATTTTTTCCGCCAAAACTACAATATTAACACAGTCACCCTCGGTGGTTGTAGAAGTACAAGGTCGCAAGTTCAAATCCGGCGGAGATTGATGGATATTTTCGGGTGTAAAACATCTTTAGCATAGTTTCCTTCGGAAGGGAAGTAAAGGTGGTGGTTCTGTGTCGTGGATTAACGACACGTAAAAGAATCTCAATATTAATACACCTGAACTTTAACTATGCTTAAAAGTTTTCTTTACATATTCTTTGGAACGGATAGAAAACCTGGTAGGTCATATTGGACGATGAATGAAATGGGTGAAATGATGCTCTAATGAGTCCAGGGTCCCTAGAATTTACAGGTACCCGACCGGGCCTTCTCAGGATAAGGAAAACCACCCAAAAAGTCTTATCCAGGTAGCTCATCCCAACCGAGATTCGAATTCGGGAGATCTTAAATGCGAAGCAGACATGTTGACTTTTACGCTACAGATTCTGATAACAAGAGGACATGAAATAGACAGCCTTATTTCGGCTGTGTTTACTTTAATGTTCCAAATTATTTTCCTTCATATTCGGTAATAATTGCAAAACAAATGTAAACTGTCTTAGCTTAATGCTGCATACCTCTAAATCGCTTTTATGGGCAGCCATCAGCATGTTGGCACAATTATTAACCAACCGTTTAACGTTTACACTGCAGAGTGTGCGGTGCTTTGGACATCCCTGTGCAGCAACATCTGATGGACTGGCAAACCTTGAGCAAGTCTTACGAGGGAGCAAGCGTTCGTATAACCAATATAAAAGGAATAAACATCCATTCAAAGGTCTACCGAAGCATTTTAACAGAGTTTTTTTAACAGCATTTTGCAAAGTTTGCATTTGTTGCAATACAACAGATTTGCAACGTATATAAAGAAACAGATGACACGCAGCATTTTGTTTACATTTTCAGTGGCTGAGTAATGCAAGAGAAAGTGAGCGGTGACTGCCTGCCTGCGAACAACCAATTTGGGGCGTTTCCTTCATCAGCTGCAGTGAAGTTAGATGTAATAAAGGGAGGAAATGATACGAATCCAGAATTATTGAAAGTCTCTTTTAAAATAATTAACCATGTGCGGTGCTATTGGAGTTGACTTAATCACCAAGGAATTCCTTGCAAATGTTGCCATATGAAGGCATATCAAGAAAGTCGATTCTTAAATAGAAAATCACGTGCTCCAAAAAGTGAGCGCTAGTAAGTTAGGCTTCACGTTTCAAAGTTGATAAAAATGGACGGTTAAATGTTTATTAACATATTTCCCATTTAAAGTAGAGGAAACACTTATATTGCACCCAAAAATTTGATACAGAGATTTCCCTGGAAATACATTTTTTTAGCCTTCCTGAACTATTTTACATTCTCTACCACATGCAGGTATTAGCGGAGTATTGCTATTCTATTAAAAAAATCAACGTCCAGATTTCATAAAAGTATGTTTTGAGGAGCCTCAATTAAAGAAACCTGCTTAAAAAAATGCCAGTGTGTGTGTGCGCGCAAAAAACAACAACAAACAAACAAAAAAAAAACAGCAACTTAAAAAGGAAATGTTGGTTAAACATCAAACTTAGGTTCAGCATCTTACAAGGATGGGACACGAAACTTTTCAAAAAATTCATAGCTCCCCCAAACTACCCCTTTAATGCATTTTTTTTTTCGAAAATGGCTCTAACGATTTTGATTAAAATCTTATATATTTTAACTATTTTATTTTCTTAAGTCTTCATTCAAACTGACTTTTGCATAGCTGGCATCCATAAGAGAGAGACAATCTTATTGCACAAAAAATGTATTCCTAAAAATGTAAATCGTTAGCACACAATTTATATCAAATAATTCTTTCTGTGGGGTTAAATTTTTTCCCTACCTCCCATTTTGTTATACCAGCTAAAGGAACTTAAAACAATATAAGACAATTTGTATAAATGCTTAACATGAGGTAGGTAAAGGGATAAATATTTGTAAAAACAGTTTGTACATCAGTGGACAGAAAATGTCATGCGAGTGCAAGACAGCTTTGGTGTGTGTGTGTGTGTGTGTGTGTGTGTGTGTGTGTTTGTGCGTGTGTTGTGTGTGTATGTGTGTGAACAGCACAACTCAAATATTAAATTTATTAAATACCACACCTGGTATTTTCAACGAACGTAAGCGACTGATGGTTACAATTGAATAAAAGGGCTCTAAATTATAGGTATTATATACATATAAATGTAATAAGTAACGCATTATCAGCCATTTTACAAATTCTTACAGCCGCCTGAATCCTATGCTATGAATCGTAACGTCTCCTAAGAAGGATGACCCAACAATACGAGATGCGGATGTACATGACGGAGCTTAATCTGAAAGCTAGTTTCTAAAAAAAAAATCTGATGTTTTCCATTCACATGACTTTCTCTATATCTCTGCAACAAATTATTGTTAAAAGGCTAATGATTCTATTTACTTCATGTCAGTCGAGAAAAAATAGTCTTATTACTTGCTTCCTTGTAAGTAGTAGAGAAATAAGGGAGTGCTATAGGTTAAAGTGATAGTCCAAAGATAGTTGCTATGTGACTGAAATGACACGACTGTATGGACACGAGTTGACAAAGTCCTGTATGAAAAAAGTATAGGTTTTTCAAAGCTGAAACAAAAAAGAAGGAGTATTCCAAAAACGATCAACTCCACGAATAAATAAATATATATATATATATATATATATATATATATATATAAAACATAATAACATAAACTATATGTTTTAATGTACCCTACATTTTTTGTGTGGTAAGTTTTTGTCTATCTCTTTCGGTTTACCAGTTATAAAAAATTCCGTATAATTCATCCAGAATAAAGTAGTCTTCAGAGGCTATTTTCAGAAAATCCAAGATATACATATTACTTGCCAAGTAAATATTTTTAATATACGATATTTTAATCAAAACCATTAGAGCCATTTTTGAGAAAATCAACATTTTCGAAAAAAGTTCCATGTAAAGGGTAGCTGGGGGTGGGGGGAATTTTCTTGAAAATCTTCGTGTCACATCCTTGGAAGATACCAAACCTAAATACCAAGTTTGGTTTTTAACGGTCTTTTCGTTTTTGAGCTATACTGTCCAGACACAGACACACACACACACACACATTACCTTCTGTATACAATATGTACTTAGTACGTGTAGAAAAAGTAAAAAGCAAATGTATAAATGAATGTGATTAAACTCCCGAGGGCGTTTCCAATCGGAGCTAGAAAGACTGAATCGGACCTGCTGACAACAAAGTTTCGTTAGCAGTGTCGTCCACCGAGTCTAGGGTTAACGAAATTCCCAAGGTCGCGGTTTCAGACGCTGCGAACCAAGTAGTTGAAGAGCTTATATAAATGTAATTCAATTTAAATTTGTTGGCACTAGTATGAGACGAGCAGTTGGCAGGCTGAGGGCAGCCCGAGGAGTGTTAGACGTGTTCCTATTCTTTAAGAGAACTTAACCATGTTCTGGCGGGAATGTGGGGTTTGCAGGATGGCGGGTGAGAATGAGGTTGGGGAGTCACAGGGTGAGGCAAGTTGTGCTACTCAACGGTTGCCAGTCATGATGCAACGGCCCTTGTGCACCGCTGGTGTAATGCTGTTGCAAAAATGTTTATTTTGGGGGTTTTAAATGTTGATGTCCAAGCAACTCTTGAAAGATTGTAAGGAGATTAACCGTAGCAGCTGTTGGAGGTGCTCCTTCGTTACCGGGGATGCCTGCAAGCCATGCGGGGAAGCCGGTAACGCCTGAAGCGGCGGTTTGTGGCATTGTAATCCCCAAGAGACCTAACGAGGGCGCTCCGTTGGAATGGTAACCCTTCGTTGAATTTTGTTGCCCGACGCCTAATCTCGTCCTTCAGGTATGGTAGACCAGAGGCTTCGAGCAGGAGTATACTGGATTTAAAGACTGCTGAGAATGTATTGCTGCACCGTTCTCTAGTGAACGAAGTTGTGATTCTGACTTAATTTACATGGTTCGAACACACTATGATTTAAACTATTTTGTATTTAAAAGAAAATACAGATATCAAATATTTTTTTCTGTGTAATCGCCTTTTAAACGTATATCTCAGAGTTACGAAGGGGGAAAATGAAAATATGTAAAAAATTCTGTACCTGAGGAATTCCCCCCCCCCCCCCCATTTTTTTCTACCTATTTCATACCTTCCAGTCTTCTTATGCTCTTGCTCTCAATCCTTTATTATTTACGCATCCGTAAGTTTCGAAGTCTTCCTTTTTGTCTTCTTCCAGCTGGAGCCCTTTCCAACGCCGCAGTAATCCTTCATTCATTCTTCTGATATGTCCGTTCAAACTCAGCTGTTTATATCTTACATAGCCTAAAATTGAGTTCTTAAATGTATTTTTTCTCTTATAATATTATTTATTTTTCCCATCTTTGAACATTTCGTTAACCTTAAAAATCCATTTCCATCGACATATTGATAATGCTTTATGGATAAATCTCTTATATAATGCGAGCATATGCTGCAACTCTGACGAAAGCCTTGTTTCTTCTGATAAAATGTTTCCAATTTTAATTTTAGATACAGCATGTTATACAAATTTTTTTTTTTTATTATTATTGATTAATTATTTAATATCGTCTAATGCTTCCTACGACTTAAGTTAAGAGATAGTGTTATAAGCTTTTTCTAAATCATAAAAGTGAAATGAATTTGTTGCTCATTATTATTAGTCTTCTCAATCATTTTTATTACAAATACATTATGGTCTATTGTAGATATTTAAGACCTGAAACCTGCCTGTAGTATTCACTTTATCTTTGTAATTTTCTTCTATATAATAGTTAATGCGTTTTCCATACATGCGACTAAATATTTTCATTACTGTGATTTCTCGCTAATTCTGGTAATCGTCTTTTCTTCTCTTTTTATGAATGACATAACAGCCCAATTTTCAAATTTTATGGTATTTCTTCATCATCCAAGCAGCTTTTAAAACTGCAATTCAAATAATTCCCTTACTCTAAATTTAATTTCTTCTATCTGAACTCCTCCTTTATTAAAAATCCTAAGCATGGTTTCCTTCGGAGGGGAAGTGGGTCCCGGTATGGCACGTAAAAGAACCTCAAGCCTGATAAGGGGCCTCTGAGCAAAATTAAGCGGTATTTATTTCACGCCCAGTATAAAATGGGACGCTGAGAACCACAGTTAAAGCCCATCCATAAATAAAACGCCATTTCATTTCATTCATTTCATTTTTACTTTCTCTAGCACGTATGATTAACGTACTAAGTGGATAAGAAGGTATTGTAGTCCATCCAAAAATCTTTGCCGACATTTCACCGGAAATATATTTTGAGGTCCCCTGAGTCGGAAAAAAAATTAGAAAAAGTACCTGTCTGTGGACAGCAAAGCTCAAAAACGAAAACCCATTAAAAACCAAACTTCTTATTCAAGTTTAGCATCCCTCAAGGATGCGACACGAACACTTTCAAGAAAACCTCCCCACCCCAACCTATCCTTTATAAGGAATAAGTTTTGAAAATTTGATTTTCTCAAAAATTGCTTTGACGATTTTGATTAAAATATCGTATATTAAAGATATTTACATTAGAAATAAACTGTATAATTTGAATTTTCTGGGAATAGCCTCTTTATTCTGAATGTTTTGCATAATTTTGCATAACGGTTAAACCGTAAGAGATGGACAAAAATTTACTACACAAAAATGTAGATCTCGTTAAAACCCATAATGTATGTCATATACCTCTATCTCGATGATTTCATTTGATCTAAATGTAGATCCTGTTCATGTTTGGAAACAAGTAAACATCGCAAGGACCCAGGTCGGGCTAGGCAACAAGGCGTAACGCAGTTCATGCATTTCGGCGGCAAACAGCACTTAAGGGCCGTGACCTTGAACTTCTTATCGACCATCACAGTAGTAAATTCAGGTAATTGTGTTTCCTTCTTATACAACAACAATCATGAAAAGTCGTCGCCATCATTTTTCCAGAAGATGGGGCCGTCCTTGTCTATTTGAAGCAAATTCACCGGAAGGAACCCATTGTTTGATTGTTGCTTGGTTTCCGGGTATAATGATAAATCCAGGTCTCATCGACGGTAATGACTCGATGCACAAGCCTTTCAAACTTCGCTTAAATAACTCCAAACACAAATTCGAAGTTGAAAGCCGCACCCGCTTGGTTTCGATCACAATCACGTTTGTTTTTTTAATATCACGATACCTATCGGGCAGACAACTCTCTCCTCTCCAAAATATGAATTGCCGTACCCGTCGACACATCTATGGCCTTTGTTACTTCGCGAACTTTTGTTCGACAATCAACAAGAATTATATTTTGGACTTTTTCATCGATTTTCTCGGTAACCAATCCACCGGGCGTTCTGGGCGCTCACCAAACTGGATGTTCGACCAAGTTTATAGCTTGAAAAAAATATCTGTTGTCAGAAAGGGCGAAAAGTCCCCACGAACATCCATTTCGCTTTTATCACCTTTTCTCATCTAAAAATGAAATGCGAATTACTGAACTATAATGCACTTTTTTCCATTTTAGCGAAAACACGTTGAACGGTTAATCGAAATGCCCGCCAAATCAAAACTAACCATCGAATCGGCATCAACTCTGTTTTGGCGACGTGTAACGTCAGTCAGTACACGAAGGTAACGCCAACTTGCCTTAGCAACACTATTTTGAAAACAAGTACTCATTGAACCCCTTCGCACTCCTATACCCAGAAGCGTAAAACTGTTGTTATAAATTTTTTACACAAATATAACCTTAAGATTCAATTGCCCAAAACATATTGCCGTCAATTTTCGTCCTGAGCCCCGAGGTTCTCAAGTCTAATTTAATTAAAACTCAACTTACAATATCCTTGTTTTATTACGCGCCAATAGTTTTCCATGTTAATCAAAAAATTCCCTCAAGGAGCTAGATGCAAATTTATCCCCCCATCTGTATACATTTGTTTTAGCTGACTGGACAAGGTTTTTACATAATCGTCACTAAAGTATGCCCTGCCGAACACCATCATTAGATTAAGCTGGGAACAAAATGAAAATGCATTTCTAAAGCAGTAGCTTACAGAACGGTGTTCCCACTTCGTATAACGAATACTGTGACGTCATGAAAGCTTTATTGTTTACGAACACAAAGGCTGTTTTCCACCGTTTCATACAGTCGGTTGTTTCAATAGGATTTCAAAAAAATCTTATGTGTTCCATTCACATGACTTTCTCTAGCCGTTTCGCAAACAAACGTTTCTCACAAAGATTGTTCGTGTATCTACATCATGCTAATCGAGATAAATATTAGCAGAATTGGCGTTACTTCCTTCTTTGTAAGTAGACGGGAAATAAGGGTATGCACTAACCTAAAGCGATAGTCAAATATTTTAAAAACCGGTTGCTATATGAACAATAACATTCAAATCCGGTTCTCTTTGCTTGGTTGGAGTAAGCAAAACCGAGGCGAAAAGAAAGGTGCTTCACGTTTGAGAGAGTAGCTTAAAACTGAAACCAATAACACGGAATATCTCGGAAACGGTAACTCTACAACAATGTATATGACAAAAATTGTGGGTTTAACGAGATCTACATTTTTTGTGCAGAAAACTGCTGTCCAGCACTTAAGGTTTACCAGTAATACAAAAATCATCCAAAATAAAGAGGTCTTTAGAGAATATTTCCAGAATATTCAAGATATACATTTTGTTTATCATAAAAATATATTACGGATATGGTATTTAAATCAAAATTCTAAGAGCCATTTTGAGAGAATCACAAATTTCGATAAATATTCCATGTAAAGTGTAGTTGGGGTGGGGGATTTTCTTGAAAACAGTTTTGCATCCTTGGAGGATACTGAACGTAAACACCTAGTTCGATATTTAACCGAACTTTCGTTTTTGAGCTATGCTACCCACACACGCACGCACGCACGCACGCACACACACACACACACACACACACACACACACACGGGCATCTTTATAAACCTTTTTTTTTATCCAGGGGGGTCTCATAACATGACTTTACGGTAAAGTCTCACTATCGAGCTTTTGGATGGAATGGAATACCTTCTTTATCTTCTATGTCCATTTTACATACGTTATAGAAAATAAAACTTTAAGACAAATGTCTGGAAAATCTGCCATGTGCGGTAACATTATTAAATAAGACTCAAGTTTTCCTCAACTGGTTTCTTGATTCAACTTATATACCTAAGCAATACCCCAGATAATTATTTATTCGCTTCACATTCGCTAACTTTCAGAATATCAATTTCATTTCACATCGCTCTACGTGTAATATTGTACTGTGCAATCCATTCAAGCGAGCTTCTATTTTGTTAAATGTGTCTCTACCTTGAACAACAATGTTTCCAAATATTTAATCTGATGCCCATTGTTAAGTGAACGATAGGGAAATCTCTTGTTTGCTAACTTCATTTCTTAAGCCTATCTTTTAACAATTAAGACCCAGCATATCAGTTTCAAACGTATTGTAAGGTTACTTAAATTTGAGGGTGCCAGCCTAGAGTAGGTATATTTATCTCAAAATCGGCAATTATTTGTTGATATCGGAAAAATCCGATGTGTTCCATTCACATCACTTTCTCTACATCTCTGCAAAAATTATTGTTAAAAAACTTATGCTTCTATTTAATGCTAATCTAAAGAAAAATTAGCAGAAATAGTCTTATTACTTGCTTCCTTGTAAGTAGAAGCGAAGTAAGGGAGTACAATAGGTTAAAGTGGCAGTCAAAAGCTGGTTGCTAGGTGACTGAAGTTCCTTTGTTGGTATTAACAGGAGTTGACAAATTCCCTTATGAGAAAAGTACAAGTTTTTTAAAGCTGAAACCAAAAACAGCTCCACGGAAAAAATGTATATAACATAAATTGTGTGTTTTAACGTGCTCTACTTTTTTTGTGTTGTAAGTTTTTGTCCATCTCATCGGTTTAGAAGTTATGCAAAATTCCTTAAAATTCATTCAGAATAAAGTAGTCTTCAGATGCTATGCCCAGGAAATTCAAGATATACATTTTATATGTCACTTAAATATTTTTAATATACGACATTTTAATCAATATCGTTAGAGCCATTTTTGAGAAAATCAAACTTTTCGAAAAATGTCCCATGAAGTTAAGTTTGGTGTGCGGGGATATTTCTCAAAATCTTCGTGTCGCATCCCTGGAAGATACTAAACTTAAATACAAAGTTTGGTACTTTACCGACTTTTCGTTTTTGAGTTATCGTGTTCACAGACACGGACACACGGATCTTTTTCTGAAAATTCTTTTTTTTTTTTTGGATACAGGGGACCCTAAAACATATATTTCCGGTGAAATCTCGGTATCGAATTTTTGAGTGGAGTGCAATACCTTCTCTATACACTATGTACATAGTACGTATACAGAAAGTAAAAATATACCGCATATGAAGAAAAAAATCAAGAATTGCCTAAATGTACATACGTCATTATCAAAGTATCGTGTTCCTCATTGCGGTTTGATTATTGCACATTTTGAAGGTTCTAGGGTGTAAAGTATCCCAACTGCGAATCATTTTATTCAAAGTTTATATTTTTAAGATATTTTATAAGACTAGTCAGCCCCCCAGGATAAAGGGAGGGGCATTTTACTTGATTTGCGGAGAAACTGAGATCCCACAGAGAAGTTTTATATATACATTTGTTATTTACTTGGAATTCAGAACTTCGGAAAGGTTACAACCGCAACGTCCGGAATTTGTGCTCCAAAACACAGGTAGTTCTATATAGCTGATTCATACATTATCCCTCAACCCTTGTTTAGCGCCTTTAACACTAGGATATGTCTATACTTGTATTCACTCCTTTTCGTTTAAATCTTATCGTTAAGTTTTGTTTCTACAGGTTTAAACGTAGGCTCTCATACACATTCACATTAATCCGTGTTGTCTTTAGACCGGAGAGGAACCAGATCTCTGCGTTGAGCAGCATTTACGCCGACCGTTCGACCACGGAAGCAGTCGATAGAATTTTCTTAGCACCTTCTCGATATCTAACCTTAGTAATACGAAATATTAAATGTTATAATTTCGGTAGGTACATTTTATCTTTATTATGGTTGTTTTACTGGTCCACATAAAAATCTGATGTGTTCCATTCCCATGACTTTCTCTACATCTCTGTAACAAATTATTGTTAAAAACCTTATACTTCTATTTACTTCATGCTAATTGAGAAAAATTAGCAGAAATAGTCTTATTACTTGCTTCCTTGTAAGTAGAAGCAAAATAAGAGAGTACCATAAATTAAAATGATAGTCAAAAGCTGGTTGGTGTGTCATTGGAGTTCCTTTGTTTGTATGGACAGCAGTTGACAAATTCCTATATGAGAAAAGTATAAGTTTTTCAAAGCAGAAACGAAAAACAAGGAATGTATAAAAAACGATGAACTCTACGAAGAAAATGTATATAACATAAATTGTGTGTTTTAACGTGCTCTACACTTTTCGTAAAGTAAGTTTTTGTCCATCTCTTACGGTTTTCCAGAATAAAGTACTCTTCAGAGGCTATTCCCAGAAAATTGAAGATATACATTTTATTTGTCAGATAAATTATGAAATTTTAATCAAAATCGTTAGCCATTTTTGAGAAAATCAAAATTTTCGAAAAAAATTCCAAGTAAAGGGTAGTTGGGGGTGAGGATATTTCTCAAAATCTTCATGTCGCATCTTTGGTATTTTACCGACTTTTCGTTTTTCAGTTATCGTGTTCACAGACACACGGACCTATTTCCGAAAATTCTTTTTTTAGATAAAGGGGACCCTAAAACATATATTTGCGGTGAAATCTCGGTATCGAATTTTCGGGTGGAGTGCAATACCTTCTCTATACACTATATACATAGTGCGAATAGAGAAAGTAAGAATAATATGACGTGTTTCATTCACAAGACTTCCTCTGCATCTCTGTAACAAATTATAGTTAAAAAGCTTAATCCTCTATCTGCTTTATGATAATCAGATAAACGTTTGTCTTTATTGCTTTCTTGTAAGTAGAAGGGAAATAAGAAAATTCACTACGTTTAAGTGATAGTCAAATCTTTCAAAAGCTGGTTGCCATGTGGTTGAAAACCGGTTCTAAGCAGGGCAAGGAGTTTACAACTTGCTGTGTGAGAATAGTTTAAGCATTTTAAAGCTGGAACAAATAACAAGGAATACTCAGAAATGGTCAATTCCACGAAAAAAAAAAAAAAAAACTACACATATACCACAATTTGTGTGTTTTAACATTATCTACCATTTTTTGTTAATACATCTTTATCTATCTCTTACGGTTTACCAGTTACACAAAATTCAGCAAAATTCATTCAGAACAAAGAGGTCTTTAGAAGCTATTCCCAGAAAATTTAAGATATACATTTTATTTGCAATATAAATACCTTTAATATACAATATTTTAATCAAACTTGTTAGAGCCATTTTTGAGAAAGTTAAAATTTTCGAAATTCTTTCCATGTAAAGGGTAGATTTTTCTCAAAATCTTCGTGTCACATCCCTGGAAGATACTAAACTTAAATACCAAGTTTGGTATTTTACCGACTTTTTGGTTTTGAGCAATCGTGTTCACAGACACACGAACACACGCGCGCGCGGACCTTTACCTATAATTTTTTTTTTATACAAGGTTGCTATACTGGAAATATAAACAATATCCGTCCCATTAAAGTGATAGGAAGCTTATTTTGCAATGCAGCTGTTTCATACTTCAATAACAAGAGTTATCATTATACTATCAACACAATTTCAATTTTGTAACGCAAACAGAATCCTAGCTAATTTACAATGTTTTATTAATTTAATTTCAATTTTTCTGAGCAGATAGTTAATGAACAGGGAATGCAAAATAATAAATGCTTATGTATGTCAGAACAGATCTATCTAGACAAGAAGGAAAGAATTCAAACTTTTTCATGAATATATTTGCTTATTTTAGGAAATTATTTGTTTTTCTTTAAGCATTACAAATGAAAGAAATAAATTAACGTGTTTACAGCAAAAAA
Source organism: Hymenopus coronatus (assembly GCA_030762935.1). Taxonomy (NCBI): domain Eukaryota; kingdom Metazoa; phylum Arthropoda; class Insecta; order Mantodea; family Hymenopodidae; genus Hymenopus; species Hymenopus coronatus. The sequence continues at coordinate 17,967,246 of CM060889.1, read as the reverse complement.
GAAGATATTTTCTAACCCTTATCCACCAACACCGTCTGCAGCTTTGGAAAGAAAATGACTAAAAAGTTTTGCATTTATCATAATGTCGGAGAAAAGTGAGCTAATATTTACGGATTCTACATAATGAACTGCTTTCGAACAGATCTGATCGTCTAACAATACTTCAGTAATATTTTTTTATAATTTCGATTAATATTTCCAGCAGTTTGTTGCTGCTTCTGTTGTACTTTGGTCAAAGCTGTTTACACCATCTTTACTGATTTCAACAGTAAAGGTGAATAAAGGGTCACATGTTTACTTGTAAATTTGAAATTAGAATCAAAAAGCTAATGTGTTCACATGCCTTTCTATAGCAATTCTGTAAACTATTCTTAGAAAAGAATATTCTTATATCTACTTCATTCTAATGGAGATAAACATTAGGAGGCCTTGTTACTTAGTTCTTTATAAGTAGAAAGTAAATAAGGAAGTGCACTACCCTAAGGCAATAGTCATCAAGCGGATCTAAATTTTTTGCATTGTAAAACGAGTATCTCTTACGATTTACCAGCTATGCAAGTCATTCCAGAATGAGGATTACCATTCCCAAAAATCTGATGTGTTCCATTCACATGACTTTCTCTACATCTCTGTAACAAATTATTGTTAAAAAGTTTATGCTTCTATTTATTTCATGCTAGTCGAGAGAAAATTAGCAGAAATAGTGGTATTACTTGCTTCCTTGTAAGTAGAAGCGAAATAAGGGAGTAGCATAGATTAAAGTGATAGTCAAAAGCTGGTTGCTATGTGACTGAAGTTCCTTTGTTTGTGTTGTTTGCACTCCACCAAAAAATTTCATGCCGAGATTTCACCGACAATGTATGTTTTAGGGTCCCCTGTATCAAAAAAAAAGTATTTTCAGAAAAAGGTCCATGTGTCTGTGAACACGATAACTCAAAAACGAAAAGTCGGTAAGATACTAAACTTGGTATTTAAGTTTAGTATCTTCCAGGTATGCGACACGAAGATTTTGAGAAAAATCTCCCCACCCCAAACTACCCTTTACATGGAACTTTTTTTCCGAAAATATTGATTTTCTCAAAAATGTCTCTTAACGATTTTGATTAAAATATCGTATATTAAAGATATTTACCTGACAAATAAAATGTATATCTTGAATTTTCTGGGAATAGCCTCTGAAGATTATTCTGGGTGAATTTTAGGGAATTTTGCATAACTTAAACCGTAAGAACTGGAGAAAAACTTATCACACAAAAAATGTAGAGCACTTTAAAACACACAATTTAAGTTATATGCATTTTTTTTCGTACAGTTTATAGTTTTTTTTACATATTCCTTGTTTTTGGTTTCAGCATAAAAAACTCAGTTTTTTCACACAGAACTTTGTCAACTCCTATCCATACGAACAAAGGAACTTCAATCACATATCATTGCTTTTGATTGTCACTTTAACCAATGGTAATCTCTTATTTCGCTTCTACTTACAAGGAAGTAAGTAATAAGACTATTTCTTCTATTTTTTGTCTCGATTAGCTTGAAGTAAGTAGAGGCATAGGCTCCTTAAAAATAATTTGTTGCAGAGATGTAGAGAAAGTCATGTGAATGGAACACATCAAATTTTACTTTTTGAGTTATACTATTCATACACACATTTTTTTATAAAATGCTTTATTTAGGGGCCCTCAAACTATATTCCCGGTGAAATCTCGACATCCAATGTCTTGATAAAATAGAATATCTTCTCTACTTACTATGCGCACTGTACGAGGTAGAGAAAGTAAAAATTGCGATAATACTAATGAGTTAATTACATTACATGATAAGAGATGCTTTAGGACACGAAAGCGAACCATGGAAAATGTTGACCAAAATAATGACAGCCCTTCGATTCTTTGTGGAAAACTGTTCAGTTTTGTACATAACAGGTGCTGTGTACCCCCTCGATATATCACAACGTACGGTTAAGTATTAGGCCTTTAAGGTCTGCAAAAATCAATGCCTGTGTTATGATTCGAGAATAACCTCTAGTGCAAAACATAATTAAACAAAAAAACACTGCTGAGTTCCATTCACTTGATTTTTTTCTCTACATCGCTGAAACAAATTATTGTTAAAAAGCTTATTCTTCTATTCACTTCATGCTAATCGAGTTCCTTATAATTAGAAGGGAAGTAAGAGAACACACGAGGCTAAACCGACAGTCAAATGTTTTAAAATGTGGTTGCTATGGGTTTGAAATCAGTGTTTTTTTTTTTTGTTTTTGTTTTTTTGCGTGGCCAAGAGTTGACAAGTTTCTGTATGAGAGAAGTTAAATATTTTAAAACTGAATAACATGGAATATCTCTAAAACGGCCAACTGCTGGGAAAAAATGTATATGAAATAAACTGAGTTTTAAGAAGCTCTACATTTTCTGTGAGGTTAAGTTTTTTTGTCTCTTAGTTATGCAAAATTCAAAATATACCATTTATTTGCCATGTAAATATCTTAAATATAAAAAAAAATTCTAAATGTTTTCCATGTAAAGGGTAGTTGGGGTTAGGAAGATTTTCTTGAAATTCTTCGTGTCGCATCCTTGGGAGATACTGGACCTAAATATCAAGTTTGGTATTTAATGGACTTTTTGCTTTTGAGCTATGCTGCACATACGGACCTTTGTCTAATTTGGGGGGGGGGTACAGGGGTCCCAAAACATGTATTTCCGATGAAATCTCGGTAACGAATCTTTGGATGCAATACGTGTAGAGAAGTAAAAAGAATCTTTGCAATGGTAAACGCAATTTCTGAGTATTCCATGTGTTACACTTCTGCTTTCTTTTCTTGATATTCCATTAGACAGAGTACGATCGTTTCTTTACGAGGACTTGAGTGCGATATGTTATAACTTGTGTATCTGCATGAATTATCATTTCGTAAACAGATCTCTATTGATGATAATTTGTTCACGTTGTGACACTCTCCAGCTCTACCGCGACCACGTTCAGTCTTGTTATACAATCTGGTTACCTTTATTGTTCCTTACTGTTATGAACATGTTCAACATTCAAAAACGCCTGGTTCGTATTTGCAATATAGCTGACACCTGAATTCAAAACCCGAAAATACTTACTCAAGAAGCACTTTAGGTCACATTGTATAACAAAGTTTATTATGGCTTCCACAGAAAATTTAGTTTAAAAACAAGGTATAGGTTATAAGAGAAAAATTACTAAAATTACAGCCAACTTTGGGTCTACTTTTCTTATTACTGCGCATCAAATGTCATATTTTAAGGACCTGTTTGCTAAAGAAAATAAACTTAATCAGTGCGCATCTTCCCTTGCCTACCTGCATATGTACCATTTGATATAGGAAGAGCATCCAATGATAATGTTCACAAACACGTGTTTTTAACACATTCCACAAACCACGTCACATTACACACACACACGTTTCAAGGTTTGCCAACAGACTGACGTAGTGATGGAGCTTGGTTGCCGCAACTCCTGACTGGATCCCACCTACACGCTGCCCCACAAACACCTTCACCGCTGAACACCATGTGTTAGTACACTACCCTTTACACTACCCCCGCATGTTCATTCACACTATTTAACCTGTTCACTGCGTTTCTAGTAGCATAAAATTACTTTAGATGTGGAAGGAAGTCTTATCTACGCGCATTAAGAAACTACACCCACTCAAACGATGTTGAGGAGGGGGTACAAAGCACTGTTTCTAACACTAAAAGTTTTGCGATGTTTAAATTATCACTTAAGGGCAGTGATTAGCTTTTTAGGTTGAAATAATCACAATGAGATAGCTTAGTTCGCATACTGAAGGCCCTCACCTATATAACGAATCTTACAGTCTGGACTGAATATTTGTTTTGATGTCACGAGCGGAATGTGTTCAATTTAACCTGATAACCTGTTCCTACTACTTAACGATTAAATGTGGTTCTGAACAATCCGCAATTCACTGCGACATCGTTTAAACAAAATCTGATGTGTTCCATTCACATGACTTTCTCTACGTTTCTGCAACAAATTATTATTAAAAAGCTTCTATTTACTTCATGCTAATTGAGAAAACATTAGCAGAAATAGTCTTATTAGTTGCTTCCTGGTAAGTAGAAGCGAAATAAGGAAGTACCATAGGTTAAAGTGATAGTCAAAAGCTGGTTGCTATGTGACTGAAGTTCCTTTGTTTGTATGGACAGGAGTACACACATTCCTATATGAGAAATGTATGTCTTTCAAAGCTGAAACTAAAAGAAAGGAATATTTTAAAAACGATCAACTCCAAGAAAAAAAATGTATGTAACAATAAATTGTGTGTTTTAATGTGCTCTACATTTTCTGTGGTAAGTTTTTGTCCATCTCTTACGGTCTAGCAGTTATGCAAAATTCCGTAAAATTCACCCAGAATAAAGTAGTCTTCAGAGGCCATTCCCAGAAAATTCAAGATATACATTTTATTTGACAAGTAAATATCTTAAATATACGAGATTTTAATCAAAATCGTTAAGAGCCATTTTTAAGAAAATAAAAAGTTTCGAATTTTTTTCCCATGTATTTGGGGTGGGGGGATTTTCTTGAAAAGCTTCGTATCGCAATCTTGGAAGATAAACTTAAATACCAAGTTTGGTTTTCAACGGTATTTTCATTTTTGAGCTATGCTGCCCACAGACACATACACGGATATTTTTCTAAAAACGCTTTTTTTTTTTTTTTTTTGATTCAGGGGAGTCTCAAAACATATTTCCGGTGAAACCTCGGTATCGAATTTTTGGGTGCAATACAATACCTTCTCTATACTCTATGTACATAGTGCGTATAGAGAAAGTAATATGACAAGTATTTAGTAAACTAAAATAAGAGAAGCAAAATAATAGACATAACCTGCAATACATACAGCATTAACAGGAATATTCATACTCTTATTACCAGGATATCTACTTTTTACTTCTTTCAATTCCTGTCCATTGTTTATACATATGTGTGTATACATATCTACATATACGTTTTAACGCAGAATTCTTATTAGAATTACTTTATTATCTACAACTTCTAGTTTACTTAATTACCGTTCAAAATGTTATATTTTCAATTTATAGTATTTGTTTTAATTTACTAAACAATATTGGTAATACATAAATACTCCTCTTATATATGTGCTTAAGTTAATACATTCTCTACTTGACTTATATAAAGTCAGTTACATATACACTTAACTGGAGCCTATAAACGTTACTATATTGTCGTCTTCTATCTCATCATTTTAGTTAATTAGCCTTGTGCCTTTAATAATAAAAATCTGATGTGTTTCATTCACATGACTTTCTCTAGATCTCTGCAACAAATTAGTTTTAAAAAGCACATGCTTCCATTTACTTCATGCTAATCGACACAAAAATTAGCAGAAATATTCTCATTACTTGCTTCCTTGTAAGTAGAAGCAAAATAAGGCAGTACCATAGGTTAAACGGATAGTAAAAATTTGGTTGTCATGTGACTGGAGTTCCTTGGTTTGTATGGACACCAGTTGACAAATTCCTGTATGAGAAAGGTTAAAGTTTTCGAACCTAAAAACAAGGAATATCTCAAAAACCATCAGCTCCACGAAAAAAAAAAAAAATGAATACAACATAAATTGTGTGTTTTAATGTGCTCTACATTTTCTGTGTGGTAAGTTTTTGTTCATCTCTTACCGCTTAGCAGTTATGCAAAATTCCGTAAAATTCACTCCGAATTAGTAGTCTTCAGAGCTATTCCCAGAAAATTCAAAATAGGTATACATTTTATTTGTCAGGTAAATGTATTTAATATACATTTTAATCAAAATCGTTAGGGCCATTTTTTTAGAAAATCAAACTTTTCGAAAAAAAGTTCCATGTAAATGGTAGTTTGGGGTGGGGGGGATTTTTCTCAAATTCTTCGTGTCGCATCCCTGGAAGTTACTAAACGTAAATACCAAGTTTGGTATTTTACCGACTTTTCGTTTTTGAGTTATCGTGTTCAAAGACATACGGACGCACTGACACAGGAGCTTTTTCTGAAAATACTTTTTTTGGATACAGGGGACCCTAAAACATATATTTCCGGTGAAATCTCGGTATCGAATTTTTTGGTGCATTACAATACCTTCTCTATACACTATGTACATACTACGTGTAGAAAAAGTAAAAAACTCAAATTTTAACTAGGTAAACTTTTCCGACAGAGCGTTTCGCATTTAAATAGTATGAGGCAATTTGGTCCTCTTTATTACACAATTTTGTTTTTTTTTATGTTTATGTAATCTGCAATGTCAAAAGTCCGGTTATCAGGTTAATTTGGGATCTATTGAGATTAAGGAATCTTCAAGGAGTGAGAGGAATGTGTTTTTCATCATTCGTTTACTGTGCTTGCATCCTTTAGTTTGAACCCATCGCAACAATTGCCAGGTTCTGATTCCTATGTGCAGGCACCCATCAAGAGTGACCAGTGAGTGTGCCAGTTGTATAGGGTTTATTAGGATAACTGAATGTTAACTCAGAGTTTATAATTGTTTCAAAGCAGCCTGGCTCTCAGAGAAAATCCAAGAGTGGCTTCCTCTGTAGCCGCCATTTAGAATCTCCCTGATGCAGGTTTCAATTTCATGAACTTCAGCTTGGAATACAGTGGTATTGCGATCAAGAGAAATGAGGGTGTCACACCCGGTGCCTCCTAATATATTCCACCTCCGGATACATTGCCAGTTTTACAGAAATCTGTAAATCAGATCACACTGCCCTCAGGACAATGTGTCTGGTTCTCACTCCATTTTAGCACCATGTTGAACGCCTTGTCAAAATATAACTTACTGTCACTTCACATTTCGAATTGATGGTTGTTGATTATATGTATTAATTCTAGTATGTTCTAAGATATTGGTTGTACCAATTTTGAGTTCAGGCGCAGCCGATAATCCCCTACTTTTCATATCCTTTTATTTGTTTATATCGATAGGAGGCAGGTTAACTCTCTACTGCAAAAGTGTTGCCTTTGGCAAAAACTCCGATTAGTCAAAGTTTGAATGTATGTATGTGTGTTTTGCTGAGAGTTTCATCTTATACTGGCATTCAACAATAAAATAAAAGTTTATGTAGCTGTGTTGTATCATAACTACATTAATTATTTTTTAATTTAACGTCCTTTAACCTGATTGGTCATATCGAACGACGAATGAAATTGAGGAAATGATACTCAAATAATCTCGGGATCCATGGAGCCTGAAGTTACTGGTCATTCGTCTTCTCAGGTTAAGGGAAAATCTCGAAAAAAAAAAACCTTAACCGGGAAACTCACCATAAACAAGATTCGAACTCGTGACCTGTTGAATGTGAGACACGCGCTATTACCACAGTACCCACGCGTGCAAATTTATTTTAAAAACAAAAAGGAAAATCAATGCAGCTGCAGTTTAATGCAGCCCCATCATCACCCACGCGTGCCATCAAACCGGTTATTTTACATGAGCCCTCCCCGTCCTTTACCACAGTACATTTGACTGCAGTCGCTGGGATTCTAACTCGTGACGTTCGGCTTTAAATGGATGGCTAATCCATTACGTATTGCCATAAAGAACAAGGATATTCGAACCGCTTACGTTAGTCTGTATAAGGATGTCTAAACCGGTTCAAGAACTAGAAGAATAGCATATGTAGCAAAATAATTCATGCGATAGAAGATTAAGAAAGTTTCCATTACGGCTGATGGAATAATTTTCATAGGCACCATTATACGAATACAAAGGCAACACAACCTTTTGAAGACTGCAACGTTTGTTAAAGGCCAATTTTTGACTAACTCCAGACCACCATAATAATAGCTAGTAGATTTCCATTAACCAACACAACAACAATATCTCTAACTTCCTACTTTTTTCAGAAGCAATAAACTTTCAAGCCTCGCCGCCCCCAAAGTATAAGAGGAGCGGACAGGAAAAAACCGCGAGAATCGTGTGTCGGATGCCTGGTGAAAAGAAAACCCGCCAGAATGGACGATGCAGTAAGTGAAAAAGCAATTTATATATTAAAATACATTATATGTTACTGTTCCAAGGATTTACAGCATGAAGTTTCATACTGATGAAATAGAATTTGTTTACAGGTTTTCCAGATTAGTAACTATATTGCTAAGAATAAGCTCATGATAGTGCCAGTTTCTCGGGATACAGATAAGCGAGCAAAAGTTCTCAAGCCGGGGAAACATCTAGCTGTATGGTTGTACTTTAAAATGTAGAAATCGTCACAGAAATTGTGGTTAAGTACGTCCATCTCTGTCCCATTACTATTACTCACTTTCAGAACAACCGTTTCTCGTTTTTCACTTTATAGTCTTTGGGAACAGCAAACGAAGGGTTCGTTTTTTTTGTTTTTTTTTCTGTAGTGTTTAACACCCTCTTTTACTACCAAGACAGCGCAGGCGATGACACTGATGATATATGGAATGAAGATGGAGCACCGGTGGAATGTCATGTCGGGGGAAACCGGAGAACCCGGATAAAACCCGCCCCTGCGCCGCTTTGTCCACCACAAATCTCACATGCGGTTGCTTGGGATCGAACCCGGGCGCCTAGGTCTAAGTGGTCTAACCACTCGGCCACGGCGCGGCCAATTTCGTCTCGGTTGTGTTTACAACTAGAGATGGGGATGCATGATCACTACCCCATGATAGAGTGATGCGTATAAGAGAGAACTGCTGTATTCTAGTATTTACAGAGTTAAACATACACTTGCTTTGCTTTCTTGTGATATGGATTCCAGTTGGCTCGTGAAAACCAATGTTATATAGTTATGATTTCTAAAAGTGGTAGTCTAAAGGCATATTTTTATTAATTTAGGAAAACACAATTAAGCGTTTTCCTGGAACTTCCGCTACAGAAAAATCTTTAGATAAAGGCTTGGGAAGGCGCTTTAACGTTTAAAGCCCCGGCTGAACGCCAATGATATTGCAGAGTGTCAATGGGCAAATTTATAAAAGAACAATTAGATTAGTTATGCGTTTTTTCTTTAGGAGATGTATTTATATCTATATTGGTTTTATTTATTTTTTCTGCACTATAAAAACAGATTTTTCTGTTTTACTCTTTGCTAAAGAAAGTGTGCAAGCTGGATAAAAGTGTGAGACAACTTCTCAACATGCTTTTCCACTACATAAGCAGCAACATCATCTACTTCTGTATTTCTGGTTTTGGCGAGTGTTCACTTTATTTGTGGTTTGAACTATTATTATTAATGCCTCCTTTAATGCATTCGTTCACGTCAATGCGGAGATGCAAATGCAGAAAATTAAAAATATATTTTTAAAGTTATGTTTACACGAGTACATAGATTTCTTTAAAATGTTGTAAAAGTAATTAAGAGCAGACACGCTACTGCGTGTAAAAACATAAATTTTGAACCAAGGAAAGCTTCCGAACGCGGCAGTAAGTATTAGTTATATTCATACAATCATTGTACAGTAGTTTGTTACAAAACTTGGCCGAGAAGCATGGCCCGTGTGAGCTTCACTGCATTTCCCTACGTGCGCATCCTACATTGGTTCTATCGTCACATGTGCATTAGTCTTACTTCTGTTCTAGTCCAGTTCACATTAGGAAGTTTAGACGTGTTTAATTTTGCTTGAAGTGCTTTCAAAATGCGTACCAGACAGAGCGTTTAAGTACGATACGCCATCTTATAGGGAAGTTGTAAGGCAAATTGAAGCATTTCCTGTCGTGCATGTTGTAAATAAGACGGGATCAAAGTTTTGTGATAGGAAAAGAAAGAAAAATAGGCGTGTGCTTCCGGAGCAGAAATTAGTCGAAATCCCCAGAAAGATTAGAACGGTCACTCGAAAATCTCTTAGGCGATTTGCACGTGAAACTGACATTTCGAAAGCTTAGCATGCAAAACAACAAAACTATAAAACTCAAACCATACAGGGTTACTGTTCTCCAGGAATTGCTACCTCGTGATCATTAGACTCGGGTACATTTCTACAACTGGATTTTGAGGAATGAATGATGGAACAATCGATCCACGATTAATACTGTCTAGTGACGAAGCATGGTTATATTTATATGGTCATGCGTCTTCAGAACAAAGCCGATATTATGTTACAGACAACCCTAATTTCGTTCATGAAATTCCCTTGCATGACCAAAAATTCGGGATATGGTGCGCAATAAATGGATAAAGAATAATAGAGCCAATTTGTCTGTGTGTACCATTACTGCAGAAAGAAACGAAAATAATATACTGGCACCATGTTTCGAACAGCTAATGGAAATTGGATGTCGTTCTGGATATTTCCAGAGGATTCTGCCACCACGGATACAGTTGATTAATCATTACAGGTTATTGCGGAAATGTTTGAAGACAGAATCATTAGGAGTTTATGGCCCGCTTGGCACCCTGATCTTACGCCATCGATTTTTGTTTATGTGGCAACTTGAAAAATAAAGTGTACAAAACTAATCTCCACACATTAGAATAACTAAAACAAAATATGATGACAGAAATTAACGTTGTTTCGGAAGCTGAGCTAATGCGCGTGAACGAAAATTTCCTCAGAAGATGCCTGCCGTAGATGCATTGATGCAGATGACCGGCATCACATTTCCTGTGATAAGGTATGTTTTGTGTTTATTCTGATAATTGTTAATGTCATTTGAGATGTTATTTGACGTCCACGCATGTGTGGCTAAGCGACTGCGAAAACAAGGATAAAAACAGCTAAATCCGTAATTTAAAGCTTTTCTTTGATACAAATTTAAACATCATAGCTACCACTCGATTAACGTCCGCCAGGGCTTCTGCAAGACTGACCGGCAGTTGCAGTGATCCCCGAATATGTGCTACATTAACACACTCTAACAACACATGACGGACAGACAAATCTCCACATAGCGGACACACAGGAGCAGATTCACTTTTAAGAAGGAAACTATATGTAACATGTAGTGGCCAATACGCAAACGAGCCAAAAGCACTTCTTCCCGTCGAGATAAACGAGAGGAAGTTACCCAGTTGTTTGGAAGATCCTTCACTACTCTAAGCTTGTTTCCGCGGAGAGCTGACCACTCTTCATGCCAACACGAAAGTATCGCTCTGCGCACAACAAGCTTAAAGTATTCCGATGTTACACAAGACATTTTTATACTGGGCTCGGTGGTTGCTGTCTTTGCTGCAAAATCTGCCAGTTCATTCTCCGGCAAGTCAATGTGACTAGGAATCCATGCGCACTCCTCGTTAACCCCGGAAGCATATAAAGCGTGGAGGGCATCCTGGATACGCTGCACGATAGGATGGTAGTTGTACAGCTCACTAAGGCTCTGAAGTGCACTCAGGGAATCACTCAAAGTTCAACGTCTAACGTGCAGAATTACTCGATATATTGCACACAGCTCCGCACTATAAATGTCACTATGAAGTACATTGTTGGCATGAATAAGACTGCATATAGGTACAAAGGAGACACAGTGCATTTACTCGTTTTGGTGAATCGCGATATTATCCGTCATTATATAAGTGCGTATGTACTTGTTCTCACCTGTAGTACATGTGATATCATAATGACGTAGATATTTACGCAGTAGGATATTCGAAAAACAAGGACCATTCACATAGAAACATTAACATTAACGCGAGGACATAAACATAAGATTCGCCTTCCCATTCATAATGCCAATAAAACGTTGGCCTCAAAACAAAATACTAGCCGACAAAGCCACCAGACGTATCGGAAAATACGCGAAACAGCCATGATGATCACGTCATTTGCATTTCGAAGAAGAGAGTGTCAGTTGCGGTACACTAACAACAGATTCAATAGTAGCAATATCATAATGAAGACGAAGTGTTATATCTACCGCCTAAAAGTTTTGTAACTGAGAATACTAAAATAGAGGTATAGTCCCAAAGGGCTCTTGTTTTCGTCTAGCTACACTGCCATGGCAACATGCCGGCACGGCAATGGATTCTCCAGTTGACTCCGTGGTTCAAATTCCGGCTATTGCATTGAATGTTTCAGTCTGACGTCTCCAACTTCTGTCCTATACACGGCTGGTGTGAAAGAAAATATTAATTCACAAGACTAAGTTTAATTGCTGATGACACAGGTCAATAGTGATTTTGCTGGTTTAGATATGCAGGTGTTTTATAGTAATTTCCATGTTCTGATTCCAAAAATGAAGTCCATATTGTCATATCACTACATCCAATACGAGCTCAAAACACTGCAGTTATTTTGCCTACTAACATAAATTAAAGGTGGCATTGCATGTTGTAATAAACCCTTATAGTCTTCTCCGTTTTATCTTTCTCGCGTCCGCTGCCCAAATGTGTTAAATATTCGCGACCTACACCGTCAGTGTTTGCTTTTACAATTCATAACATTTCATCTGATTTGTTTCCCATTTCGTAGCTTGACTAAATCGTTCAACATCATTATGTTGTTTATTTTTAGCGCCCCCCCCTGCGTATATACAAGTCATACACCTTTTTTAGTGCTTCCAAGTTCCAAAAGAGGGTAAGGCTAATCAGAAACTTCCAATCAGGTTTAATTATGCGTCACACGTTTAAAAGGCAAGTATCCAGGGTGTCCTTTGGAAAAAATAAACACTAAACACCAGAAAATTGCAACGACAGAAGAAACTATTAGATGATGGAAGCGAATTCCTTTAACTCTTTGTCAGGAAAGTTTGATATTGATTGGTTATTTACTGCGAATATACTATGCTTGTTGACAATAGTGTAGACGTGTGGTTTTTCAGTGAAACAAAACACAGATCAACTTTTCTTAGAAAACTACATGAAACTGAAGGAAGAAAGAAAAGAAAAAAAAATTATGATGTATTACACTCACATGACTTTCTCTACCTACTCTACAAACTTCTTACAAAAGATATAAGAGTATCTTAGTTCCTTATAAGTAGACTGGAACTAAGGGAATGCACTAGGCTAAATTGATAGTCAAATGTTTTAAAAGCTTTCATGCGATTGTCATTGCAAAACTTTGCTTGGCCAGCATTAGAACAAAAGAAAAACGGACATTCACGTCTGAGAAAAGTGTAAGTACTTCACAACTGAAACAAATAACAAGGAATACCTCGAAAACGGTAAGCTCCACGAAAAAAATGTATATGATATAACTTGTGTATTTCAACAAGACCTACATTTTTTGTGTATTAAGTTTTTGTCAATCTCTTACGGTTTACTAGTTATGCCAAATTAAGCAAAATTCATCCAGAATAAACAGGTCTTTAGAAGTTTTTCTCAGAAAATTCAAGATCTACATTTTATATGTGATAGAAAGGGCTTTAATATGTGGTATTTTAATCAAAATCGTTACAGCCATTTTTAAGAAAATAAACATTTTCGAAACATTTTCCATGTAAAGGGTAGTTAGGCGTGGGGGGATTTTCTTGAAAATCTTCGTGTCGCATCCCTGGGAGATACCAATCTGAAATACCAAGTTTGGTATTAAACCGTGTTTTCGTTTTTGAGCTATGCTGTCCACAGACAGACACACACACACCTGTTTCTGAAAATGCTTTTTTCGGATTGAGAGGGTCCTAAAACATGTATTTCCGGTGAAATCTTGGTATCGAATTTTTGGGTGGAATACAATACTTCTCCCAAAGTCTGCACATGTTTAGGGTCTATATTTGACTACATATATTGTAACTTACTAATATATACAAATGTTACATTATATCATTTGAGCATTCTTTAAAAAGCATAATATGCATCTAAAATAAGATTTTAAGCTAGTCTCAAGGTCCAGTAATAACAGTATTTATCTACCTATAAATGTATTTTCATCGTGTGAGGGACACACTCTGAACGCCCATCATTTAACAGCACCGTACAGGTCATAAACCAGAATTCAAAAAACACATTCAAAATCGCATAACTTCGCCTTACATATTATATAACAGCCTCCACGGCCAAAAATGAAGTGTATGAATCATAATAGAGAAGAGCGCGTTAAAAATTCCAGAACACCCCACTTAAAATATGCTCTCAAATAATAATAATAATCAGAAAGGAAATCTGTTCTCCACTTATGTCCCGTAACACAGTATTAAGTAAAGCAATTTAAAGAGACGAACGCTGAAAAGTGACACGACCAAGATTGCAGTTCTTTGCCCTAAAACAATTACATGTTGTTCCAAGACACTCACCAAGTTTATATTGCCTATGCACACACAGGTAAAAAGCTGGAGAGCAAAATCCCTTGCGAGGCAGCTGAATTTGTTAGCTAACCTCAGTAGTGAACAGAACCGCTCCCAACCCAAAAGATAGTGTTCAAATGCCGCACAAAGCCTTCAGATGATACTTAGAAACATGAACACAAAAATCTGATGTGATACATTCACATCACTTTCTCTAGCTGCTCTACAAAACTCCTACAAAATATTCTTCTTTGTACACAATGCTAATTAAGACAAATGTTAGCAGAATGTTATTACTTAGTTCCTTATAAGTAGAAGGGAATAAGGGAATGCACTATGCTCAAGTGATTGTCAAATGTTTTAAAAGCTATCGTTATGCGATTGTCATTGCAAATCACTTCTTTGCTTGGCTAGGAGTAGAACAAAAAGTGTGAGAAAAGTTTAAGTACTTCACAATTGAAACCAATAACAAGGAATATCTCGAAAACGGTTACCTCCACAACAAAAACGTAAATGACAAAAATTGGGTGTTTTGTCATGAGGTACATTTTTTGTGTAGTGAGTTTTTTTCTATCTCTTACGGTTTAGCAGTTAGGCAAAATTCAGCAAAATTTATCCAGAATAAAGAGGTCTTCAGAGGCTATTCCCAAAAAATTCAAGATATACATTTTATTTCGGACATAAATAGCTTTAATATATGGGATTTTAATCAAAGTCGTTAGAGCCATTTTTAAGAAAATAAAACTTTTCGAAATTTTTTCCATGTAAAGGGTAGTTCGTGTTGGGGGATTTTTTTGAAAAGCTTCGTGTCGCATCCTTGGAAGATACTAAACCCAAATACCAAGTTTGGTATTTAACGGTCTTTTTTCTTTGGGGCTATGCTGTCCACAGACACACACACACACGGACCATTTTTTAAAAATGCTTTTTTCGGACTCAAGGGACCCCAAAACATATATTTCCGGTGAAATCCCGGTATCGAACTTTTGGGTGCATTACAATACCTTCTCTATCCGTATGTACATTGTACATATGGGGCTAGAGAAAGTAAAACATTCGCGGAGGCGAGATCAAGCTTTTATGTACAATTTCAGTGACGTGATATGACCAAGAAGTTAAAAGTAGATAAATATGCTTTTATAAGAACAGTTTGTATACATTAATAAACGATAGTGGGTAAAGAAAGTCGTGCGAATGTAACGTATTGGGTTTTTTACTTTCTCTATACGTACTATGTACATAGTGTATAGAGGAAGTATTGTATTCCACTAAAAAATTCGACACCGAGATTTCACCAGAAATACATGTTTTAGGACCCCCTGAATCCAGAAAAAGGTTCGTGTGCATGTGTGTGTGTGTCTGTGGACAGCATAGCTCAAAAACGAAAAGACCGTAAAATACTAAACCTGGTATTTAGATTTGGTATCTTCCAAGGATGCGACACGAAAATTTTCAAGAAAATCCCCCCAACCCCAACTACCCTTTACATAGAACTTTTTGATTTTCTAAAGAATGGCTGTAACGATTTTGATTAAAATTCCGTATATTAAAAATATTTACATACCAAATAAAATGTATATATTGAATTTTCTGGGAATAGTCTCTGAAGAGCTCTTTATTCTGGATGAATTTTGCTAAATTTTGCCTAACTGCTAAACGGTAAGAGATAGACAAAAACTTACTAAACAAAAAATGTGCTTACAAGGATGCAACAATAGTAAATTAATCATTTGCGGGTAAAGGCACTGAATGCATGATCATTCCCACAAAAACACTAGCGATCGGCCAAATATACAATAAAACACGTGAAAAGAATTTTTATGGCATTAACCATTTCCGAGATACTCGTTATTGGTTTATATACCTTACAATTGTGACGTACATATCTTTAATATACAGTATTTTAGTCAAAATCGTTAGAGCCATTTTTGAGAAAGTCAAAGAATTCCAAGTAAAGGGTAGTTTGGAGTGGGGGATTTTCATCAAAATCTCCATGTCACATTCTTGGAGGATATTTAACTTAAATATCAAGTTTGGCATTTAACAATCTTTTAGTTTTTGAGCTATGCCGTCCACAGACACACACGGACCTTTTTCTAAAAATGCTTTCTTTGAACTCAGGAGACCTCAAAACATACATCTCCGGTGAAATCTCGACATCGAAATTTTGGATGGAATACAATACATTATGTACACAGTATGTATAGAGAAAGTAAACATGTTTTTTTTCCGGACTCAGGAGACCTCAAAACATACAGTCATGGAAAAAAGTACTCATACACCAGTGTTTATGTAGAAAAACTTAATTTGTTATAACTAAAGTTAACATCCAGAGAGGTTATATGGTGAACTAATAGTATGATATTTCCTTCTGAATCTATACATATAAACGTATGACCTAAATTACTCCTATTCAAAAAGTAAATAAAACATTTGTACCAGCTGGCTTTTCACAAGGAAAAAAGTATACATACACTCAAAGAAAATGACAGTTTAATTACAATAACAAAATTAATACTTTGTAAGCATTCCTCTTCTAGGTATTACTTCTATTAACCTGAACCAGGTTTTTTGATGCCTCTGAGGTAATATTTTGCCATTCTTGCTGAAGACATAGTTCCAGAGCTGTCTTACTTCGTATGTCATGCTTTCGGACCATTCTTTCAATGGTAACCCAAAGATGCTCAGTTGGATTAAGGTCTGCACTCTGTGCTGGAAACTTGAGAAAGTGGGGAGTAGGGTACAACAACTACAAACGAACAATTTCCGCCTCATGCTTAGTATCATTGTCTTGTTGAAAGTAGTAATCTGTGCCTAAACTCAGTTTATCAACACTCTTTTGCAGATTATTCTTTAGGATATTTAAATATTGAAATCTATGCATGTTATTTCAACAAAAACAAGATCCCCAACACCAGATGTAGACATACATCCCCATACCATAATTCCTCCTCCACCATGCTTCGCTGTGGCTTGAAGGTGCTTTGGTTCAAGCTCAGTATTTGGTCTTCTCCACACCAAAATTCTGCCATGATTTACAAATACATTAAATTTACTTTCATCTGGGAACAGTACCGTGTCCCAAAAACTCGTGTTCTTGCTTAGATGCTCTCGAGCAAATTCAAGTCTGACTTCCTTGTTCTTCTTGCTGATGTATGGTTTCTTTCTAGGTGCCCTAGCTCCATAGCCTGCACTACTTAGAACATAGCGAACAGCCCTTGGTGTTATTTCCTTTCCGAACTGTTCGTTAACATAGGCAGACAATGCAGCGGCTGTCAATTTAGGATTTTTTTTTATCATTTTTATTAACATATTCTTTTCCCTTTGCGTTAGCTTCTGTAGTCGTCTTCTTCTTTCACTGTTAACGATGGAATTTCTCTCTATATATTATGTTATTTCTCTCTCTATGTTATTATGGACTGCACAGTTATCCGGCTTCTTCAAATAACCTCAGCAATGTTTGAAAATGATTTTCCCTTTTGATATTGAGAGATTCCTCTGCAGTTGTTTCTTTACCTTTGCGGCCCACATTTCTGTCGCACGGCATTCACTCGTAACAGAACCAACAAGCAGGAAGTGTAGTCTGGCACTGATGGCCTTGCTTGCTATAAGCGGTTCGTTGGTGGTTTCTGTGTTTACATTTCTAGTGGTGTATGAATACTTTTTTCACTGTCAAATACAGCCAGCATTGGGGTATCGTTTATTTCCTTGAGGTACGTTTGTTTAATACTCAAATCTTTGTTATCATGACACTTTATTTAATGGGGTGGCTTCCTACTCAGAATCGTAGCGCTCTCATTTAATTTAATATGGAAATATTAGTGGTCAATTTCAATTGCAGTACTGTATGAATACTTAATTCCATGGCTGTATGTATATTTCCGATGAAATCTCGACATCGAATTTTCGGGTGGAATGCAATACTTTCTCTGGCTATTTACATTATATTACATACGTGCAAGAGAAAGTAGACATTTATCAAATAATTATCTCAATTAACATGAAACAAATATCAAGCCTTTATATAAATGATTTGAATAATACGTTTAACGATAAACGGTAGGGTTGGAGTTAGTGCTGTGCTTTTTATTAATATATAATTGCTTATCATTTTATTTAGCTTTTGGAAATGTACACAGCTTTTCAATTCAGACAACTGGATTTAAGAACCCTAGGAAAGTTACTGATATATATGTATATATTAAATCTAATTTATTCGTTTATTATCCTATCAATGAGGCGATTATTTACTGTGTGGATGTGTGCTGCACATTTCTCCAGAAACTTCTGAAAATGTGCTTAACATACAGTCCTAATAACAGCCATAAATGTTTCACTGAACGAGATGGAGTACAGAGTTTATAAGAAAAGTATATCTCCATTCTTCCAAGTCAGGAATGATTTTATAATTGATTATAACTACCTGCAATACAATATGATAAAGCTTCTCCTTCCCTATCAACATTGATTAACTACTGCCCATTCCAAAGCAAAGAGCTTTCCATTGTTTTATTGCATAGGTAATCCGTTAGGAAGGACTTGTCTATAGAATAATAAATTTACATTTGCATAGTTCTCTATGGCAGGTAATTAAATGAGATGTGCTTGTGCAAGTCTCATATCGCAGTATGCGGTTTTAATTATGGTTATTTATTTATTTATTATTTTATCCATTATTCTAGGATAATACATCTTATTGAGCTACACGTTTTCTTGCCTACTTTTTAGAGAAATTGTAACTCTAAATATTGGATATTTTTATTTTATCACACTGTATATTTCCATAAGATACACATTGCATGTTCCATTTGACGGAACTGGTGGCAAGATGTATACAGTAGGCCAAGAAAAACAGAAGGCCACGCTAATGTGTTTGTTATTAAGCGCGGTTAAGAATAGCACAAAGGACAGTGTATTAGGTCAGATATACATTGTATTGTACTCAATAACTGTTTCTATTGTGTTTTGTAGAAAGGCTCTCTGGGCGCCTTAAATTTGTTTATACATGGATGCCATCCACCACAGCAGCACCAACATTTCGCTTCCAATACTAGCATTTGTTTCCAATTTTACAAATAGCGCCAAAACTGGGAGAATCTCGCGTGGAGGAGGCTGCTACCTCTATAAGCAGAAGATGAATACTAGGCCAACAGTTTCGAGTGAACACTACAACAATATAACCATTATAGGAACGCAAATATATGACAAATTTCTCCTCCAATTACGAAATTGTTAAATACAAACAACTATAGGCAAAGTTCCAACTATACAAAGCTTTATATTAAAATAACTGAAATCTACAAATATGTATGAAAATGGTACATTTCTAAATAAACAAATATCTACATTTACACGAGAAATGAGTATACGTACCATGGAAGTTAGTTTTCAATACAGTAATAAAACGAAAGATGGAAAAGAAAAAAGAAAGAATAAATGAAAAATCTGATGTGTTACAATCACATGATTTTCTCTACATATCTGAGACAAATTAGTGTTAAAAACTTATTATTCTATATAATTCACGATAATCGAGATAAACATTAGCAGAAATTGTCTTAATTACTTGCTTCCTTGTAAATAGAAGGTAAATAAGGGAATACAATAGGCTAAAGCGATAGTCAAATCTTTTAAAAGATTACCATGTGGATGAAATCCGTTTCTATGCAGGGCTGAATTCACAACTTTCTGGATGCAAAAAGTTTAATTATTTTAGATCCGAAACAAACAACATGGATTATCTCAGAAATGGTCAAATCTACGAAAAAAAAAAACGTAATTACATAAATTGTGTGTTTTAACGTGATCTACAATTGCTGTGTTGTAAGTTTTTGTCTATCTATTACGGTTTGCCAGTTACGCAAAATTAAGCAAAATTCATTCAAAATAAAGATTTTTAGAGGTTATTCCCAGAAAATTCAAGATATATATTTTATTTGCCATATAAACATATTTCATATACGGTATTTTAATCAAAATCGTTAGTCATTTTTAACAAAATCAACATTTTCGAAAATTGTTCCATGTAAAGGTTAGTCTGGGGTGGTAGGATTTTTTCTCAAAATCTTCGTGTCGCATCCCTGGAAGATAGTAAACTTAAATACCAAGTTTGTTATTTTACCAACTTTTCGTTTTTGAGTTATCTTGTTCACAGATACACGGACACACACGCACGCGCGGACCTTTTTCTGAAAATGCTTCTTTTTTTGGTTACAGGTGACCCTAAAACAAATATTTCCGGTGAAATCTCGGTATCGAATTTTTGGGTGGAATGCAATACCTTCTCTATACACTATGTAAATAGTACGTGTAGAGAAAGTAAAAAAGTACGAGATACTCACAGTCTTGTGAAAAAGAAGAAAGCTCTGAACGAAGCCGTTGCGACGGGGAATTTTTAATTACGCCAGTTTTTGTTTTAGCTTGTCTTGCGTTTTGTGAAACAGAACACAGAATCAGCACCAACTTATATAATGATTTTCACACAGTAGTATCATATAGCTAGTCATAAACATTTTGAGAACAACGTATTTTACGAAACAGCTTTTTCAGATAGTGCAATTTATATTTTAATACTGTTTATGCTACTATTTTTAATTATATATTATTACATGCATTTGGAATACCACCAATTTCTTTCTTTCGTCGCTTAAAATTCTGATCTTCGCTTATACGAAATGACACTGCACCCTTTAATAATGACAGGGTCACTGCTTTAATTAATAAATCTGTTTTGCTCTTGAAACGCGCGCGTGACTATGTATTAGCGAGCGAGCTGGCACCGCGGACGCACTCTGATTTGTTGTTTTTTCGTAGTTTCCCCATGAAACTTAGGCTTATTCTCCACTATTTCCTTTCCATCATCCCCATTCATGCCACGTCCTTGTCATCTATTAGATGTGCTTTAAGTTCATGGATGGCAGCATTGGTAGATAGCACGGATGCATGCATACTCTTAAGTGCTATCCTCAGCGTTGAAGCAGCTTTGTGATCGTTGACCTCACGGGGACGTTTGGCGAGTCGCGAATCTGTGGTGCTGGCAGCTGCAGGGCGGATACTAGAAAGATGAACTTCCAGCTGCTGAGTTAGGGACTTCCGCGCGTCTCTGTAGCCTGTGGTCTCCTCTATGATTCCCTCACTTCACCCCTTCCTCCTGGAGTGTGTTAATGCACACAGGTCTCTTAACTAGCAGTTGCGTGAGTGTCTCTTACCCTTATCTAGAATTTATTATAAAAGAACACTTCAATTGCTTAGCCAGCGTCATTATTCGAAACTTGATTATGTTTATTGCAAAACTAGGACTTTTCTGACTCATAAATATCACTTTTACCTATAAACTACAGCTGGCTGGTTTCCAGGTTTCCTATTTGATGCTAGATTCTATGATTTCCACATACATGAGTCGGCTTTGAAACCTCTCCTATATGATCAGTTCTCTCTGCGATATCATGAACTTCTCGTACATCTGGTACACACGCTCCACTTCGGCCATCATGGGGCTCACTTGAGGGAGTTTTAATATTTCTGAGCATGTTTCCCCGTGTCAACAAGTACCCAAGGATATGTATAGAAAGTTCCAAAAGTCTTCTGGGCTACATGTTTTTGGCCGCAAGGAGGAAGGCAGAAGCCTTATCGAGGTGTATATCAATGCCGACATGCCTACTACGAGAAGTGATGCTAGTTTTAAAGGAAATATGATTCCAACACATTTCCCTTAAAAATGTCTGTTAGAAAAACATCTCTTACAACAATAACGTTAAAAGTCCAGAAAAAAACTCAAAGCGACATAAGCGAGGAAGCAACCTAAAGGTTCGTGATTAGGTGCATCATATCACTCGATAACAAAGAATGTGTTAAAACAAAAAGTATTGGTTTCCAGTATTCACAACTTTTTCTACCCATTGTCAATTAACATTGAATTCTTTATTTATCAACAATGCTTATAAGCATGGTCTCTCCCGCCACTTCACCATAACCTCTTTGATCCTGGAGTGACATTTCTTACTTAATTTATTAAAAAATGATGTTAGTAATTGTGATAAAAAGCTACTGCAGGACGACTTCACAAGTTGGAAAATATAGCATGTAAATAACTTTAATGCTCAGTTAAAGTATTAAAAATAAAACGGAAAAATCTTATGTTTTCCATTCACATAACTTTTTCTAACTGTTCCGCAAACAAATGTTTCTTACAAAGATTATTCTTTTATCTACGTCAAGTAAATATTAGCAGAAGTGGTCGTATTACTTGCTTCTTTATAAGTAGAAGGAACATACGGGAAAGTAGCTTAATTTATAGTACCTCAGTATTTCAACTGCATAATGCTGACACCTGCCGGAAGCTTAATTAACCAAGAGAGATTTGCCGAGCATTTTGCGAGCACGTCACCACATTGGGTGGTATTAATAAAAGCGAGACGCATCTCAAGACTAGCTGCGTTTCATGTTTTCTGCAAGCGGTGTCTCATAAGACGCGTCTCACTTTCATATGAATAAAACTCGACGACTCAAGATGGAGGTGACCATGATCACGACCAACGTCTCACTCGCTTACGTAAAGAGACGCGTCTCAGGTTTTGGAATGAATAAAAAGTAGCCGCGTCTCACTTTCATGAGACGCGTCTCGTGATTTGTTCAGTGACCTCAGATGGTGTCTCAACACGCGAGACGCAGCTTCTTTTAACAAATTATGGGCACATTTGGTACCAGTTTTGGTGTTTTTTGAGCGCAGAAGGAAGTTTTATCAAACCAGGAGGGATTCTGAAGAATTAAATTATAACGAACTTCAAGATTAAAACAAAATGTGCAGTGGCTTGTTAAACATTTTCATCGCGAAGCAACAGGAACAAGAGGTGGAGCTTTACGCAAAGGAGCAAAGATTTGGATATTATTGTCATTTTTTTTTAAATTGATATAGCCCCTTTAATTTCTGTGGTCATACCTGGGGCTTTACTTTAGAAACAACAACTGATGATTTCTCGCTGGACTGTAAGGTTTCTTAACGTCATTTTTTTTTCATTTTTATGCTATTAAACACTCACAAGTATACTTAGAGGCTCTATGGGAATAGAAAATGATTCTAGTTTAAAAAAAAATTCCCTGCCCCAGCCGGGATCTTTGGGTGAGAAGCTAGAATGCTGACCATTCGACCGCAGGTAGTAAACACTGGGTTTCAGTGTGGAATCGCAGAAGAAACAGAGGCCTCTCAGAATTCAGTATTCAAAATTTTTGGAAAGTTTGTCTGTTGTAACTACATAACGGTACGAGCGTTTGATAGATTCAAATTTTGGCAAATGCTGCTGCATTTAAAAACAAAAAATAAAGCGATATGGCAACAGTGCAATATATCCACTGATGCAACTGGAGCGAGCGTCCATTATACCCATATCATAATCAAGAAACCGAAATTTCACATAGACAAAATCTTTTATGGCACATGAGAAATAACACTTCTTATAAGATCTACAAAAATAGGTTTTTGCACTCCTGAGCACAGTGTAACTTTTATAGAAGCATTTCTATTTAAAAGTAACAAAATAAATAATCGATATGTAAAATAATAGATGTTTAATATTTTATTTTTAACTTTCACTGTTTTCAAAGGATTTATTTCTCCCACCAGGTCCAAGGACTTTCTCTTCTATTCTTTCGTGTGTATATTGTTGTTGTTCTTTGTAAAGCTAGCACGTACATAGTAGCTAGAGAAGGTATTGTATTCCACCCAAAAATCGATGTCCAGATTTCACCGGACCTGAAAAAGAAATTTTAGAAAAAGGTCCGTGTGTGTCGGTCGGCAGCATAGCTCAAAAGCCGTTAAATACCAAACTTTTTTTATGTTTAGATCTTCCAAAGATGCGATACGAAGATTTTCAATAATGCTCCAAACTACCCTTTACGTGGAAAAAAAAAAAAAATGAAAATGTTTTTATCAAAAATGGCTCTAACAATTTTGATTAAAATGCCGTAATCAAAGATATTTACATCATAAATAAAATGCATGCCTTGAATTTAAATTTTCTTGGAACAGCCTCTGAAGACTTCTTTATTCTGGATGAATTTTGCAAAATTGGCAAAGACTTCCCCTTATCACACAAAAACGTAGATCTTGTTTAAACACAACTTATGTCATACATTTTTCTTGTAGAGTTGGCCATTTTCGAAATATTCCTTGTTATTAGTTTCGATTTTAAACTACGTTCTCAAACAGGAAACCTACTTTCGTTTCGAATTTCTAGTTTTACTGCTGGCCATGCAAGGGGCACCGTACTTCTGTTTCACATAATGATCAGCTTTTAAAATATTTAACTATCACTTTAGCCTAGTATATCCTTATTCCCCTTCTACAAAGAAGCAAGTAATCAGAACAATTCTACTAGTGGGTACATATATAAAAATTTAGGTTATGTTAGGTTTACAATCTAAGAAAGAATGAAACCGTGCAAACAAATCCCCTCGCTGCACAAGTTAGCACCTGCATAAAGAATATAATATGACTCTTAAAGCACTGGGAAATATTGAATACTACAGAAATGATCATAAAGTATGCAAACTATGCAACAATATGACAAAATTGTAAAATGCTGGATAGGCTATAAAAGGATCAAATGTCCAGGAACAGTTGAAAATGCTAAAAAAATGTAGCTTATAATGTGAAAAACGTCAGAAACACTGAAACGACGACATCAATTACTACAGAAATGTAGACATGTGTTGCAGAAACGACATAAACTAGCATAAAATGTTTACAAATTACTATCCAACATAAGAAAAGAGTCTTCAAGACCATGACGCTTCAAATACGTTTAAAACCGTCCTAAACGTACTAAAGTATCGACAGTAGATATACCTTCGTCGCTGTTACAAAGTCCTTAAAGAATTTCCAAAAAATACATTCAAACTGGGTTGAAATATAAACTGCATAAGGGTTTTACACTGCTCTATAGTTCTGAATACCTTAAAAGCCATAAATGATCTGTAAGGAGGCATAAAGTACTACAAAATCTGCAAAATATACTCAAAATAAGCTAAAATGCACAGAAAAGTGTTAAAACATTATTAAACGCTGCAAAATATTAGCAAAATGTCTGAAAAATGCTAAAATGTCTGCTTTAAAGCCCTATATAATATCAAAAAGGTCCGATATAACTGGAAAAGGGCTAAATGTCTGATAAATACACAAAAAACTAGCTATCCTAGAATCCTAAACACCATGCCCGTTCAAATGACCTAGGAAACAGCTGTGCCAGCAATTGAATCGCAATTTTAATCCTCAAAAATGTATGTGAAATCATAACATTAATTGAAAAACAGTCTCCAACATACTAAAATGTCTGTAAAAGAGAGGTAAAAAGCATTAGAAAACGCTGTAAAATAATGTAAAATATTAGCAAAAACCCATTGCAAATGCCTAAAATACCTGTTTTAGGATCACAAATACCTTCAAAATTGCTCGAAATGTGTGGAAAAAAGAGCTAAAACGCTTAATGAATACCCCGCAACTACTATTTAGAGTTATAAATATCTACCAAATGACATGGAATGCAGTTAAAAACACTCCAGACAACTGTAGCAACACTAAAATCACCTAAATAATCCCGAAAATGCCTGAGAAAGCGCTACAATCACTGAAAAATACTTCTAAAACGTATAAAATTGTCATTAAAAGTGGTAAAAGGCATTAGAAAACGCTGCAAAATAATAAAAAAATATAAACAAAAACTTCTGAAAAAGTCTACAATACCTGTTTTGGAGTTCAAAATACCCTCAAAATTGTCTGAAATGTGTTTATAAGAGCTAAAATGGCCGATGCATACCTGAAACTATCTGTCCTAGAGTCCTAAACACCCAACAAATGGCATGGAATGCCATTAAAAGCATTCGAAATAACTGTGGCAAAGCCCCTTAAAATCCCCAACAACTACTATAACCGAAAAATAATTTAAAAAGGTTTTCAAACATCACCTGCATTGCATTTAAAATAGTTAAAACATGATAGAATTCTGAGGAAACGGTAAAACATGACTGAAAAACAAAGTATTTGATCTTCTAAGGTCCATAAAGGGCTGAAAAATACATACAATAGCCCTGAGCTTTTGTTAGGTTCCCCCTTCCTCTTCCTCT
Organism: Hymenopus coronatus; assembly: GCA_030762935.1. Lineage (NCBI taxonomy): Eukaryota > Metazoa > Arthropoda > Insecta > Mantodea > Hymenopodidae > Hymenopus > Hymenopus coronatus. The sequence continues at coordinate 17,940,965 of CM060889.1, read as the reverse complement.
AATGTGCCGTTGAATTCTATATCTCTACCATGTATACGCATTAGCCCTAACCCTGTTCTTGCAAGGAACTCCCCCCCCTCCTTGAATTCCCAATCTTTCCCATGAATGCGCATTAGCCCCTGTGCCAGCTCTCTCCTATATTAACTACTCCTCTCTATCAGGCTTGAAATTGTTTTACGTGCCGTAAATCCAACATGGGACCACCGGCTTTATTTCCCTTCCGAAAGAACCCGTGCTAAGGATTTTTATCCCAAAAAAATCCTTCGTCCTCCGCCGGGTTTGAACACGCGACCTTGGGAACCAGAGGCTAGCATGTTACCCCTTGAACACGGAGGACGACATCGCCATTCTACCATCGGAAGTAATATGCATTGCCCGCTGGAGTCTCTCACAAATGCTTCTGCTATTGCTTGGTGCAACAACGAGGTAACCCCAAAGACAAATGCATTGGGAGCCTTAGAAACGATTTTCTTTTTCTTTTCTGCCTAAAACAGACTATAAAGGGCATTAGAGACAAATTTAGTTATTTGATTGAGCCAAACTTGCTTCCCTAATTAATCATGTATCTGTCTTACCGCATGTTCGTGTTTGAAATATTAAATGCATATGATTTCAAGTAGACTCCTTACATCATGTGGAATTCGAAATCATCCTAACTGGTGAAAGGGGAAAATGGCTACACCCATTTATCTTTCTCCCTACGTTTTTTTTTTTTTTTAATTGCTTTTATGTTTCTAATGTCTGATGTGACATTGCTTTAATTTTACCTATAAACATTACCCCTTTTAGATCAAACATAATAATTTGAACAATTACAAGTACATTCTTTTTACTGATTTAACAATTTAGTGGCGTAGCTTTACACTATTGGAGTAGTTAATTTCAACTTTTATTTTATGGAGCCACATTCACAGCCTGCTTTTCCCTGCCAAATACTTTCCTGCATAAGACTTGAAATATATCAGCTGCTAATGTACAAGTATACAATTGGCGAATAATGCAACCTGTGAGCATGATTGACTATTAAATTTAACAATTTCTATTGCACAGTGGTACCAAGTTACTTCTATATTTTGTTTGGATGATGAATGGTAAATGATGATGACAAGTATTCAATCCGAAGGTCGGTAGGGACAACCCGACCTCGGCGTTTAGCAATGGATGATAACCAGTGTTACCAGACGTAGAAAATTCCCGCTTTGGTACTGAGAATCGAACCCGGGTCCACAACGGTTGAGGTAGGAATTTTTGCTCTTATTAGAATGTATTAAAATGTATATGGAGTATTATTTATAGACGTTCTTTAACTTCTATGATCATTAGCGTTCCAATCCTCCTATGTACTTTTATCCCAGAAAAAATCCACCACCCTTCGCCGGGTTTGAATCTGCGACTTTGGGAATGCATTAAAGCCACAAGCCTTAGTAGTTTTCAGACGATCAACCATCTGCAACAGCACACTACCATAAGCACAGAATGCAACTGTCCACCCAGAGAGTTTTCAGGCGAACAACTTCCTAACTGCAACTATTGCGACATCGAGTGTAACAGCAGAACTTCCTAACTGCAACTATTGCGACATCGAGTGTAACAGCAGAAACCGTGCAACGGATTGCATCGACACACCACTTGGAAGCAAGTGAATGATTTATTAGATGACTGCTGTTGACCGTATGAAGAATACCTTCAGAGTAAAACAGCTGGCAGGAAGCGTGCTCTGCTTTGGCGGCGGATTTCAGAAACTTACCAGTGCAATGGTTGAGAGAAACTGATAATCATTCGGCATTTTGGTTGTTATTATTATTATTATTATTATTATTATTATTATTAGTAGTAGTAGTAGTAGTAGCAGTAGTATTAATTTAAAATACAATAGGGATGAGATTTGAATGAATTATCTACCTATACTCAAGTAAAATTGCATAACTTTTCGGAGAACATAAAGTAAAACCATAAAACGTATACAAGTAAACCCAAATTCCAGCTATGACATATGTATTTTTCAGTCTAATTTTAACTTATTAGTGTTTATTTATAAATCCTTTCATTTTCAATACATCTATATCTCTTTTCATTGTTGCTTTGGTGTACCAATATTCCGTAGAGATTACTAATATATTATCTACTACTTTTATACTTGTGCTCTGTAGCACAGTAAATCATAATACATGTTTGACCCATTTCACTAGTTTTAACACTAGAATAATTCTCTGGTTGCCCGCCTGGATATTGTGGTGGTAGCGTGTCTGCTTCACATTCAACAGGTCGTGAGTTCGAATCTCGCTTAGGGTGAGTTACTCGGATGAGGTTTTTTTCGGGGTTTTCCCTTATCCTGAAAAGACGAATGTCGAGTAACTTTAAGCTCCATGGACCCCGAGATCATTTGAACATCATTTCACCAATTTCATTCATCGTCCGATTGGACCACCCAGGTTAAAGGACGTTTCTCTGGTTGTATTCGTATATTGCACATTGTGAAATGGCTAAGTTGTAGGCACTCGTGTACTCTGTCGTTTGTGCTATTGTAGATAGCTGACCGTCTGAAAGCATCCGTATATTACTTTCCTTCCGCAAAAATGGAAGACTTGAAAATGCTTAATGACAGCAAGGAACCTTATGCCCTTCCGCCATTCAGTGCTATATTCATAACAGGAATTTTCGCTCAATCTAAGAATTTCATCAGTTTACAGATTGCATAATTTTGGTTTTTTTTTTTCCGTCACTTAATATTTAAATATACTGCGTATATGTAAAACGAACCATGATACATAAAATATAGTAAAGGTATTAATGCAACAATAAGGGAACTATTTTAATTCTAGCAATATTACGAAGCAGCCATCTCGCTGTGTTTATTTATATTCAGTAAATTGGTTATTGTGGATATCGAAAAGCACTTAATCCGTTAGGTTAGCGACCCGGTTTCCGGTGTCTGTACGTGCTGATGATCTCTTCCGCGTGTAGTGTTACTGTGTTCTGTACTAGTCAGTGGGAGTGATTTTCTTTAGTGTTATATACATACAACGTGATTGGAGAATTTTTTATGTGCAAATACTCTCTTGTTAACCCTTAGTTGCCTGCTTTAGTATAGTGCATACGCTGTTTTTCCTTTAATTCAAGTTTAAAACTGGAGTTCTAGTAACAACTTATGGGAATAAACCTATAAAAGTATTATATAAAATAGAGAAAATACAATGGAAAATAAATGTGGAACCTTTATTAATCCTTTTCTTCCCAATTAAAAGTTTAAATTCTTCTAAACCAGTTTTCATAATCCTGCCAAAGGCACTACCAAAAAAGTGGTTCAAATGACCACGAGCTTTATGTGATCTATTCAAAGCCAAATGTTGCAAGTTCAAATCCCAGTAACTGTGGCGAAGGACGGGGAGAACCCAAGTAAAATAATCGGTGTGATGCTTAGAAGCTAATGGGGTTACATTTGACTGTAGTTATGTGGGTTTTACTCTTTTATTTATTTAAAAAATCACTGCACTTATAGGGCAACAATTGTATAAATGTTTACAGTATAAAACAGTCTTGATTACTTGTCGTTTATGGTTGAAGGTTAGTATAACATGAAATTAATCCTAGAGTACAACCCTATTTGTGTAGTTACTCTTAAAACAACCGGAATTTATAGGTACCGACACGCAACAAAGGGTTAAAAGTTAAAACGATTGTTCTGTCGTTTGGTAAACACAATGTCCGGAGAAGAGCTTAAGAAAACTGTTGACAATGTCAGTTGCGAAATTTTCGTCGTCTATTCACATTTATGTCATTTAACTTAAACGCAACCTTCCAATACCAGTCTCAGATGCTACTCACATACTGGGATGCTACTAGACTTTTGTTGCATTGTTGTTTTCCTCAAGCACAACTGTTTCATGACATTAACATACATGGTATCAGTAATAACTCCTAATGGAACGGCCTGAGAGAACGCCAACTGTATTCGTTACATAGAAGAAGCAAGCACACCATGCACTAACGAGACACTTTATATAAACACATTTCAAGATATTAATTTAAAAAACGCTTTGTGGCACTGATAAGGAAAGGGAAATAAGAGCATATGCTAAGATAAAACAACAATAAAATATTTAAAAACTGTGGCTATGCGAATGTCATTGAAATTAGATACTCTTCCGAATTAGATAAGTTTTTCCCAAGGCGACGTACTGATGTACTCAAGTAATTGACTCTTTGAAATGTTACTGTAAGATTGGACATATGAACATAGTTGTACTGTGAAATTGTTATGCTGTTTTGACTGTTGCTAAATTAGATGAAGATAGTATGCGAAATAATATATTTTTAGTGTGGGAATAATATGAGAAAGGAAGTGTTCATTTCTGCGTATACTGACATGGCACTTCCCTTTGGAGAGTAAATACGTAAGTCACATGGCCTGAAATTTAACATATGCATGTGTTTGTGTTACATAAAGGCCACTTTCTCTAATTCTTATTTTATCTTCACAGCTTCAACAAGTGGAAGAGACATTTATAATGATTCCTTGTCTTTGATTTTCACGACAAGAGAAGGTACATTTAATTTCCTCCAGTTCACAGTTTAAACACAAAATCGCACGTTCCAGGAGCTGTGACGAACATCGGCGAACGCACTCATTGAAGAGGCGACAACCACAGGATCTGCTACTCAGTAACTCCGATGATTCCGATCACTAACTACACTATCACAATATCATTTTAATCACTTTGCAGTTCTTTGTCCATATTTCATGGTTAAAAGGAACCTCTTAGGTTTTCCTTAAATTTTATTATTAATTATGGATTTATATTCTAACATTCCCAGAGATATGTAAAGCATATAATGCTGATCGATTATTAATAAGATTAAAAAAAAAAATAATTCCAACAGAATGTTGCCACTTTCAGATAACCCTATACCATCTGAACTGCTGTTTTTCTTTAATGCATGCTCCTGGGCGAATTATGTAACATTTATGCAATAAGCAGTACTGACTCAGTGCTATCGTAGCCATATCTCAAATTCTTTACGTCTGCTTAGAACCAATGCAAGTTATTGCTTATAGTAAACGCAGTCCCTCCTGGAGTTTCCCGTTCTTGCCATTAGGGGCGCTTGCTGACTCCGCATGGTCTCTTTTTCTTCCCGTTACGTTAATTTAATATCCATGACAGTTAAATGCAACCGGATTGAAGCAGCAACATGAAGCAATAAAAGCAATTGTCATTCCTTTTACTGTAAGTGCATCTTATGAGACCTTAAGGTTATATCATTTAAGCTCAAGTTACTCCCGTAACATTATGAAACTTAATACCTGTTTTCGATTAAAAAAAATTTGTGTTCCATTCACACGCATTCTCTACATCTCTGCAACAAATTATTGTTAAAAATGTAATGATTCCATTTACTTCATGCTAATCGAGAAAAAATTAGCAGTAATAGTCTTATTACTTGCTTCCTTGTAAGTAGAAACGAAATAAGGGAGTACCATAGGTTAAAGTGATAGTCAAAAGCGGGTTGCTAAGTGACTGAAGTTCCTTTGTTTGTATGGACAGAAGTTGACGAACACCTCTATGTGAAAAGTATAAGCTTTTTTAAAGCTGAAACAAAGAAAGAAGGAATATCTAAAAAAAAATCAACTCCACGAAAAAAATGTATATAACATAAATTGTGTGTTTTAACGTGCTCTACATTTTTTGCGTGGTAAGTTTTTGTCTATCTCTTGCGGTTTAGCAGTTATATAAAATTTCTAAAATTCATTCAGAACAAAGTAGTCTTTAGAGGCTATTCCCAGAAAATTCAAAATACACATTTTACTTGTCAGGTAAATATCTTTAAAATACGATATTTTAATCAAAATCGTTAAGAGCCATTTTTGAGAAAATCAAAATTTTCGAAAAAAGTTCCATGTAAAGGGTAATTGTGGGTGGAGGGATTTTTCTCAAAATCTTCGTGTCGCATCCCTGGAAGATACTAAACTTAAATACCAACTTTGGTATTGTACCGACTTTTCGTTTTTGAGCTATCGTGTTCAAAGACACACGGACTTTTTTTTTTTCTGAAAATTCTTTTTTTTTTGGATACAGGGATCCTAAAAAATATATTTCCAGTGAAATCTCGTATCGAAAATTTTGGGTGGAGTGCAATACCTTCTCTATACACTATGTATATAGTAGTATAGAGAAAGTAAAAAGAAAGAAAATGCAGTTTGTAGTGCTTCTCACCGGTGTTGTATTATTTCTAACGTACCATTGATTTGTGCATTTTGAATCGGGGTTTTACAGAAGCCAACGAAAACATCAAGCATCTTTCACATGTGAGCGAGTTGATCCAGCTGCCAGTGAGGTGATCAGTTCTTACTGGCGGTAAGTTGGAAGGAAGCTAGTTTCGTTCGCTCAGAGCCTTAGCGTTGGACTCATTAAAGCAAAACAGAAATTTCACTGCCCCCGTGGTCAGTGCTCAGCGAGCTGACTTCTCACCCGGAGGTCCCGGGTTCAATTCCCGGCTACGGCGGGAATTTTTCTTTAGCCAGAAGTATTCCCTGCCCCCCACAGAGTCTGGAAGTATGTATGTGAAAGTGAATGTGTGTTTGAGGAAAATAAAATGATTTAAACCAAACGTAAAAGAACCTACAGACGATTTGTTTCAAGTGCAAAGCCCCCGATATGGCCTTAGATGTTAAATGGGGGGGCTATATAAATGTAACAATAAACAATAAAAACCCTAAATAACAAAAATAAAACAAACAAAAAAACATTGATGTATTTTTATTATTTATTTATTTATTTTTTGTAGTTTAACGTCCTGGTGAATGAAATTAGTGAAATGATGCTTAAATGATCTCGGGGTCCATGGAGCTTAAAGTTACTCGACATTCGTCTTCTCAGGATAAGGGAAAACCCCGAAAAAAAACCTTGTCGGGTAACTCACCCTAAGCGAGATTGGAACTCACGACCTGTTGATGTGAGGTAGATACACCAAAACAGCCGGTCCCCATGGCCACGCTCGCTAAAGCGTCTCGCTTTGGTGCTTCGTGGGCAGGGGATCGTGGGTTCGAGTCCCGCCTTGGGCATGGGTGTTATATGTTTGTGCAATGTGTATATGTTTGTAAAAGAAACAGTAAAACCAGTAAACCCAGTAATCAGTAAAACTTACGGGGGACATGTAAATAGGGATACAGTACCGGAGTCCTGATCAGACTCCGTTACTGTTTAAAAAAAAAAACACACACACACACACTACCCAGGCGGGCTGATATATCTTGAAACTTTAAAGTTTGAACATAACATTTAATATATATGTGTGTGTGTGCGTGCGTGTATTTTATGTTGACGATATGTTGTGGACTAGGTTAATCTAACGGACGGCACATCCCTAGTACATACAGAGTATGTTCTTTTCGTTTTTCAGGAAAACGCTATATTTTTACTTTCTCTTGCCCCGTATGTACAATGTACATAGGGATAGAGAAGTATTGCATTCCACCCAAAAATTCGATGTCGAGATTTCACCGGAAATACATGTTTTAGGACCCCCTGAATCCAAAAAAAGCATTTCCAGAAAAAGGTCCGTGTGTGTGTGTGTGTGTGTGTGTGTGTGTGTGTGTGTGTGTGTGTGTCCGTGTGTCTGTGAACACGATAACTCAAAAACGAAAAGTAGCTAAAATACCAAACTTGGTATTTAAGTTCAGTATCTTCCAGGGATGCGACACGAAAATTTTGAGAAAATTCCCCCCTCCGCAAACTACCCTTTACATGGAACTTTATTCGAAAATTTTGATTTTCTTAAAAATGGCTCTAACGATTTTAATTAAAATATCGTATATTAAAGATATTTACCTGAAAAATAAAATGTATATCTTGAATTTTCTGGGAATAGCCTCTAAAGACCTGTTTATTCTGGATGAATTTTGCTTAATTTGGCATAGCTAATAAAGCGTAAGAGATAGACAAAGTTACTATAAAAAAGAATGTAGGCCTTGTTAAAATACACAATTTACGTCATATACATTTTTTTTCGTGGAGCTTACCGTTTTCGAGGTATTCATTGTTATTAGTTTCAGTTGTGAAGTACTTACACTTTTCTCAAACGGGAATGTCAGTTTTTCTTTTGTTCCACTCCTGGCCAAGAAAAGAAGCGATTTGTAATGCAATCACATAACGACAGCTTTTAAAACATTTGACTATAGATTTAGCCTACTGTATTCCCTTATTTTCTTCCTACTTATAAAGAACTAATAAGAACATTGTGCTGAATACCTCGATTAACAAGGTGTAGAAAGAAGAAGAATCTTATGTAAGAAGTTTGTAGAACGGCTAGGGAAAGTCATGTGAGTGTAACACATCAGGTTTTTATAAATGTGCTACACATCTATACCTATAAATATTAGCAGAAATCTTAAGTAGTTAATCCTTGTACCATTAGAAACATGTTAACTACTTCACTTACAAATTACCCACCTTGGAAAATGTTTCCAATTTCCTGCGGTTAACCTATATTCCCATTACCAATACTGGAAGTTGAATACGAAATGAAAAGAAATGTTATCATATACGGCTGAGTTCTAAAAGCGAAAAGGAATATTTAATGTTAAGAAAGTGCTCTAAGCATATAAGCATGAGAAAATTGGATTAGAAGAGCTGGTGAATTACTTTCAAGATTTATTATAAAAAGGAGACACCGTCAAATATATCAATATTATTTTTTTAAGTTAAACAGGCTTCAGGAGAACACTAGAAACAAAAAATCTGATTCATATGACTTTCTCTACATCTCTTCAACAAATTATGTTAAAAAGTTTATGCTTCTATTTACTTAATGCTAATCGAGAAAAACTTAGCAGAAATAGTCGTATTACTTGCTTCCTTGTAAGTAGAAGCGAAATAAGGGGCGAAATAAAGTGATAGACAAAAACTGGTTGCTATGTGACTGAAGTTCCTTTGTATGGACAGGAGTTCACAAATTCCTGTGTGAGAAAAGTATAAGTTTATCAAAGCCAGAAACCGATAACAATGAATATCTCAAAAACGATCAATGCTAAGAAAAAACTGTGTATTGCATAAATTATGTGTTTTAACGTGGTCTACATTTTTTGTGTGTTAAGTTTTTGTCCATCTCTTACGGTTTAGCAGTTATGCAACATTCCGTAAAATTCATTCAGAATAAAGTAGTCTTCAGAGGCTATTTCCAAAAAATTCAAGATATGCATTTTATTTGTCAGGTAAATATATTTATTATACGACATTTTAATCAAAATCGTTAGAGCCATTTTTAAGATAATGAAAATTTTTGAAATAAAATTCTATATAACGGGTAGTTTGGAGTGGGCGGATTTTTCTCAAAATCTTCGTGTCGCATCCCTGGAAGATACTAAACTTAAAACATCAAGTTTGGTATTTTACCGACTTTTCGTTTTTGATATCGTGTTCACAGACTCACGGACACACACACACACACACACACGGACCTTTTTCTGAAAATACTTTTTTTTTTTTTTTTTTTTGATACAGGAGACCCTAAAACATATATTTCCGGTGACATCACGGTATCGAATTTTTGAGTGGAGTGCAATACCTTCTCTATACACTATGTATATAGTACGTATAGAGAAAGTAAAAATTGCAAGTCAAGTGTCTCTTGCAAGATTCTGTTAAAAATATGGACCCGAGGATCTTTCATTAAATTTTGGAGGGGGATAGTATTCCGGAAGATGATGCTTGTTTTTCACGCACTCATCCGCAATTTATATATAAAATGAGGGAAACATAAAAGATTGAAGTAACTATATGGATTAGCGTGACGCCTTGAATTACTAAAATCAAGAGCAGTCTTACAGGTAGATTGAAAAATAAATAAATAATTTGAAATAAAACATTCTAGAAGATCAGGGATGTTTTATTTCAGGAATATCATGTACAGATCTGTTTTCTGACTTACCAAATTAGTGATAACGCATTTGCAGAAGAAAATAATATTCACTTAGTACTATTGATCCTGCAAAGGCATATGCTTACGTGCCCACGATCTATTTTTGGCATGACAACCAAATTGAAAACTGCCCAGCAACAGTGAAGACTGGTAAAATTCTATTTCATTTAAAACTTATGTGGGGGTTGGGGTGGGGGGGGGGCTGCACAGGTCATATGGTATAGGAATACCGGTAGGAGGATGAATAAACCACTTCTTTAATTACTTTCTCTACACGTATTATGTACATAGTGTATAGAGAAGGTATTGCATTCCACACCAAAATTCAATACCGAGATTTCACCGGAAATGCATGTTTTGGGTCCCCTTAAATCCTAAAAAAGCATTTTCGGTAAAAGGTCCGTGTGTCTGTGGACAGCATAGCTCAAAAACAAAAAGATCGTTGAATACCAAACTTGGTATTTAAGTTTGGTTATCTTCCAAGGAAGCGACACAAAACATGTTAAAGAAAATCCACCCCCCCGCCAACTATCCTTTACTTGGAATTTTTTTCGAACATTTTTATTTTCTTAAATTGGCTCTAACGATTTTGATTAAAATACCGTATATCAAAGATATTTACCTGACAAATAAAATGTATATTTTGAATTCTCTGGGAATAGCCTGAGAAGACTACTTTATTCTAGATGAATTTTACGGAATTTTGCATAACTGCTAAACCGTAAGAGATGGGAAAAAACTTACCACACAAAAAATCTAGAGCACGTTAAAATACACAGTTTATGTAATATACATGTTTTTTCGTGGAGTTGATCGTTTTTTAGATATTCCTTGTTTTTGTTTCATACTTATACTTATACTTTTCTCATACAGGAATTTTTCAAATCCTATCCATACAAACAAAGGAACTTCAGTCACTTAGCAACCAGCTTTTGACTATTACTTTAACCTATGGTACTCCCTTACTTCGCTTCTACCTACAAGGAAGCATGTAATAAAGGCTATTTATGCTAATTTTTTCTCGATTAGCATGAAGTAAATAGAAGCATAAGCTTTTTAATAGTAATTTGTTATAGGGATGTAGAGAAAGTCATGTGAATGGAACACATCAGATTTTTTATGATAGTACAATACCTTGTTCCCTACTAAGGTTTGCTGAACGACTAAGGAAGAACCGTCAAATAAATACGTCAGGTTAAGAAACATTGTGGCATTATTTGTAGGTTATTGTGACATTTATTTTCCGCTTTATAAATTAAGGAACTAAACTAGTAAAAAGAGTCTGTCAATGAAAATCCACGTGGCCTGCCTTTTGAGCACAAAACGCTCGCTAGAAATAGCAGTGGGCCGGCCCCTGGATTCTGCTGGGGTACTTTGAGGTAGGACGTTCGTTCGAGAGGAGCGCCAGCTTCTGACTGACCTCGGTCGCTTCCATAGTCAGTTGTTTAAAAGCTTTGGTTTCTGATTTTCACCATCGAGAAAGGGAGAAACAACACAAAGATCGCTGTATCCTTATTTATACATGCGGAACTTCAACACAGATTGTATTCGTGCAGAAACCAGAAACAGTGCTTGAGCAACATGTCAATTCATCTCAATCTGACTCCTATCAATTGTACTTAACCTATGTTTTGTATTTGTACCTGGATTATAAAATATCTGATGTGTTCCATTCACATCTCTGCAAGAAATTATTGTAAGAAAGCTTATGCTTTTATTTACTTCATGATGATCGAGAAAAAATTAACGGAAATCGTCTTATTACTTGCTTCCTTTTAAGTAGAAGCGAAATAGGGAGTACCATAGGTTAAAGTGATAGTCAAAAGATGGTTGCTATGTGACCGAAGTTCCTTTGTTTGTATGGACCCGAGCTGAGAAATTCCAGTATGAGAAAAGTATAAGTTTTTCAAAGCTGAAAACAAAAACAAGGAATATCTAAAAAACGATCAACTCCACGAAAAAAATGTATATAAATTGTGATTTAACGCGCTGTCCTTTTTTTGTGTGGCAAGTTTTTGTCCATCTCTTACGGTTTAGCAGTTATGCGAAATTCCGTAAAATTCATCCAGAATAAAGTAGTCTTCAGGGGCTATTTCCAAAAAATCTAAGATATACATTTCATTTGTCAGGTAAATATCTTTAATATTCGCTATTTTAATCAAAATCCTTAGGGCCACTTTTGAGAAAATCAAAATTTTCGAAAAAAGTGTCATGTAAAGGGTAGTTGGGGATGGAGGGATTTTCTCGGAAATCTTCATGTCGCATCCTTGGTAGATACCGGACTTAAATACCAAGTTTGACATTTAACGGTATTTTCGTTTTTTGAGCCATGCTGCCCCCCCACACACACACATACCTACACAGACACACACGTACATGTTTCTAAAAATATTTTTTTTTTTTTTTTTTTGATTCAGGTGGTCTCAATACATGTGTTTCCGGTGAAATCTCGGTATCGAATTTTTGGGTGCATTACAATACCGTTTATATACACTATGTACATAGTACGTATAGAGAAAGTAAAAAAGAGGTGTAATTGCCAAGAAACTGGACCCATTTTAACTTAATAGAGTGATCAAGCATAAACATATGGGTATTAAAAAAAAACTCAAGTCAATCCAGAAATTCCTCTACAGTTTGGTTATTTTCTGCAAAGCGTTCAAATACCTCCTCCCCCCCCGGCCAAAGGCTGGGCTCTACATTGTCGACTGTGGGAAAGAAACAAGATGTAGCGGTCGTACAGTCACCCCAGTCCCACTTCGCTCTGCTGTACCGAGAAGTAGTCAAGTTTTAATGGTATTAATTCCTAATTTAACCTGCATAGTCGTTACACTATCTCTACTTTATGCAATATTATTGGAGAGCCATTGTCTATTTCATAGATATTACAAAATGTCTGGAGCATGTTTTGGCAGGGGGGGGGGGGGACAACTAGAGTTAAACATGCGCTGTGCTAAGAACGGAGCTTGCTTAAGTTACTCTGTTTTCTTTCAATGCTTTGCGTTACGCGTTTCAAATCCCTGTTAATCTTCATCGATTATTGAATTCCGAATCGCATTGAGATTTTTGGACTATTTATTACTTTCTCTATACGTATTATATACATAGTGTATAGAGCAGGTATTGTGATGCTTCCAAAAATATCACCGGAAATATATGTTTTGAGACCCCCTGAATCCCAAAAAGTATAAAAAAAAAAAAAAATTAGAAGAATATCCATGTGTGTCTGTGGGCAACATGGCTCAAAAACGAAAAGACCGTTAAATACCAAGGATGCGGCACCTCAAACTACCCTTTCATGGAAAACAATTCGAAAATTTTTATTTTCTTTTAATAGCTCTAAGGATTTTGATTAAAATATCGTATATTAAAGATATTTACCTGACAAATAATATGTATATCTTAAATTTTCGGGAAATAGCCTCTGAAGACTACTTTATTCTGGATGAATTTTACAGAATTTTACGTAACTGCTAAACCGTAAGAGATGGACAAAAACTTACCACACAAAAAATGTAGAGCACGTTAAAACACACAATTTATGCAATATACATTTTTTTCGTGAAGTTGGTCGTTTTTTTAGATACTCCTTGATTTTGATTTCAGTTTGAAGAATTTACACTTTTCTCACACAGGAATTTGTCAACTCCTGTCCATACAAAGGAACTTCAGTCACATAGCAACCACTTTTGACTATCACTTTAACCTATAGTACTCCCTTATTTCATTTCTATTTACAAGGAAGGAAGTAATAAGACTATTTCTGCTAATTTTTTTCTCGATTAGCATGAAGTACATAGAATAATTTGTTGCAGAGATGAGGAGAAGATCATGTGAATGGAACATTTCAGATGTTTTTTTTTTCTTTTTTTTTTTAATTTTCGTTTTAAGCTACTCGAAATGAAATCATACGCTTAAAATCAGTGATTATATTGGCCACGCCTACGTCTTCCACAAGAAGTACGCGTGTTCAACTTCCTTATGCATGTCTACTTCAGCTCACACGATTGCTTATGAAAATTTACTTTGCAGCTGCTTTCATTCACTGTAAAATATAGTAAAATAAGACGCACTGAACAAAGTTCTCCATGAATCTTCAAAAAATAAATGCTTCTGCAATGAATGTTACTTTGTGTCCGCCAGTCAAGGGGCAGATAAAAAGCGCAGTAATAAAAGAATGATTTAGAATGTGGCCGCAGTCGATCGCGTCTTACGGCTTTATAAGCGAATCACATTTCAATATGATTTTTACTTTCTCTACACGTACTATGTACATAGTGTATAGAGAAGGTTTTGATTTCCACCCAAAAATTAATGTCGAGCTTTCACCGGACATACATTTTTTGAGGGCCCCTGAGTCAAAAAAATCTGATGTGTTCCATTCACATGACTTTCTCTACATCTCTGTAACAATTTATTGTTAAAAAGCTTATGCTTATATTTATTTCATGCTAATCGAGGAAAAATTAACAGAAATAGTCTTATTACTTGCTTCCTTATAATTAGAAGCGAAATAAGGGAGTACCATAGGTTAAAGTGATAGTCAAAAGTTGGTTGCTATGTGATTGAAGTTCCTTTGTTTGTGTGAATAGGAGTTCACAAATTCCTGTATGGGAAAAGTATGAGTTTTTCAAAGCTGAAACCAAAACAACGAATACCTTAAAAACGATCACCGCCACGAAAATAAATTATATAACATAACTTGTGTGTTTTAATATGCTCTACATTTTCTATGTAGTAAGTTTTATCCATCTCTTACGGTTTAGCAGTTACATAAAATTTCGTAAAATTCATCCAGAATAAAGTAGTCTTCATAGGCTATTCCCAGAAAATGCAAGATATACATTTTATTTGTCAGGTAAATATCTGTAATGCAGGATATTTTAATCAAAATCGTTAGAGCTATTTTTTAGAAAATCAAAATTTTCGAGAAAAGTTCCCTGTAAAGGTTAGTTGGGAGTGGGAGGATTTTCTTTAAAACCTTCGTCTAGAATCCTTGGAAGATACCAAACCTAAATACCTAGTTTGACTTTTAAAGGACTTTTCGTTTTTGAGCTATGCTGTTCACAAACACACAGGAGCACACACACACTATCGAATTTTTGGGTGGAGTGAAATACCTTCTCTATACACTATGTACATAATTCGAGTAGAGAAAGTAAAAGGGATTTTTAGAAAAAGATCCGTGTGTGTGGACAGCATAGCTCAAAAACGAAGAGACCGTTAAATACCAAACTCGGTACTTAGCTTAGTATCTAGTTCTATCTCCAAGGATTTTCAAGAAAATCCCCCCAAACTTCCCTTTACATAGAAAAATTGTCCACATCTTTGTTTTTCTAAAAAACAAACGATTTTGATTAAAATACTGTATATTAAAGGTATTTACATTACAAATGAAATGCTTATCTTGAATTTTCTGAGGATAGCCTCCTAAGACATCTTCGTTATGGATGAATTTTGCATATCTGGTAAACTATAAGGGATAGACAAAACACACAAAAAAAAGGAAATCTGTTAAATCTCACAATTTATTTCGTATAGATGCATTTTAACTTTCTCTAGCCCCGTATGTACAATGTACATGAGGGATAGAGAAGTATTGTATTCCACCCAAAAATTCGATGTTGAGATTTCACCGGAAATACATGTTTTAGAACCCCCTGAATCCAAAAAAAACATTTTCAGAAAAAGGTGTGTGTGTGTGTCTGTGGACAGCATAGCTCAAAAATGAAAACACGGTTAAATACCAAACTTGGTATTTAAGTTTTGTATCTTCCAAGGATGCGACACGAAGATTTTCAAGAAAATCCCCCAAACCCTAACTACCCTTTACATGGAACAATTTTCGAAGATTATGTTTTTCTTAAAAATGGCTTAACCATTTTCATTAAAATATCACATAGTCATTTATATCACAAATAAAATGCATTTCTTGAATTTTCTGGGAATAGCTTTGAAAGACCTGTTTATTCTGGATGAATTTTGCTTAATTTGGCATAACTAATAAACCGTAAGAGATAGACATAAACTTACTACACAAAAAATGTAGATCTTGTTAAAATACTCAAGTTATGTTATATACATTTTTTTCGTGGAGCTTACCGTTTTCAAGGTATTCCTTGTTATTAGCTTCAATTGTGAAGTACTTATACTTTTCTCAGACGGAAGTGTCCCGTTTTTCTTTTGTTCTACTTCGGGCCAAGCAAAGGAGAGATATGGAATGACAATCGCATAACGACAGCTTTTAAAACATTTGACTATCACTTTAACCTAGTGCGTTCCCTTACTTACCTTCTACTTATAATGAACTAAGTAATACAAGTCTGCTAATATTTATCTCGATTAGCATGGTGTTGAAAGAACAAGTTCTTTTGTAAGAAGTTTGTGGAGTAGTTAGAGAAAGTCATGTGAGTGTAACATATCTGATTTTTTTGTAAAGTTAACCGTTTCTGAGATAGTTTAACTTTTCTCAAACGGGAAGCCACCTTCCTCTCCTACTATATCTACTGGTGGCCATTCAAAGCGAATCGAACTTCAGCTGTTCACAAAGCGACTAGCTTTAGTCTAATGTACTCCCCTATTTCCCTTCTGCTTACAAGGAGGTAAATAATGAGAAAATTTCTGCTACTGTTTATCTCGATTAGCATGATATAGATTAAGGAATGGTAATTTTTATTTGAGAATAGTTTATCTGTAGAACAGATGGAGAAAGTCGTGTAAATGGAACACATCAAGACGATGAAATGAAAGAGAATTAATAATTTTATAGTGTTAGCCATTTGTTATACTTTTACTGATGTGCGTTATATAACGGACATGTGCATGGGATTTACGATCTTCCCCTGTCTGTCTGTCTGTCTGTCTCTCCCTCACTCTCTCTCATCGCGTTTGTATAAATGAACCTTTAGGTGTTAACTATTAGTCCATCAGGAGAGAGTAACGAAATTAATGCAGTGGAGGAAAGAAACATTTGAATGCATTTCATCGCAAGGGCTTGTTTTTAAGAAAGAAATATTTGAATGCAGTTCCTGCATGTACACTTCAAGTTTACATTGAGAAACTAATTTATTAAGTCAATGTTGTGCAAATTAAACGCGTTTGGTAAAGATATTAAACGATGGAGTGTATGTATTTTTAATCGGCTTTTTACTTCCTCTACACGTATCTACTACGTGCATAGTGTATTGAGAATACATTGTATTGCACCAAAAAATACGATATCGAGATTTCACCGGAAATGCATGATTTGAGCCCTCCTGAATCCAAAAAGCATTTTTAAAAAAATGTCCGTGTAAGTGTGTGTCTGTGAAAAGACCGTTAAATACCAACCTTTGTATTTAAGTTTGGTATCTTCCAAGGATGCGACACGAAGATTTTCAAGAAAATTCCTCACCCCCAAATACCCTTTACATGGAACATTTTACGAAAATGTTATCAAAAATGGCTCCAACATTTTGATTAAAATACCGTATGTTTAAAATATTTTTATGACAAACAAAATGTAGGTATATCTTGGATTTTCTGGGAATAGCCTCTGGAGACCTCTTCATTCTGGATGGCTTTTGTATAACTGGCAAACCGTAAGAGATATACAAAAACTTACTGCACAAAACATGTAGATCTCATCAAAACACAAACTTTATCTTATATAGGGTTTTTTTTTTTTTTTTTTTTAGTAGAGTTAACCGTTTCCGAGATATTCCGGATTATTAGTTTCAATTTAAGCCAATTAAAACTTTTCTCAAACGGGAAAACATCTTTCTTCTCCTTTCTCGTTTGTTTACTCCTGGAAAGCAAAGGGATTGGAATTTCACTGTTTCACATAGCAACCGGCTTTTAAAGGACGAGGCTATCGCCTCAATCTGAGCATTTTCTTATTTCCCTCTACTTACAAGAGCTAATAATAAGGCTAATTCTGCTTATGTTTATCTTGATTAGCATGATGTAGATAACAGATTAATCATCTAAATAAAAGGTTTGTTTGCCTAAGAGCTAGAGGACATCATGTGAATGGAACACAGGTTTGTTTCCTTCTACTTGCAAGGAACCAAGTAATTAGGACAATTTCTGCTAATACTTATCTCCATTATCATGAAGTAGATAGAATAAGCTTTTTAACAATATTTTGTTACAGAGATGTAGAGAAAGTCATGTGATTGTAACATATCAGATTTTTCCTTTTATAGTTAGCAACAAAGAATCTGAGCACCCGCCTGGGTAGTGTGGTGGTAGCGTGTCTGCCCCACATTCAACAGGTCGTGAGTTCGAATCTCGCTTAGGTTGAGTTACCCAGATGAGGGTTTTTTCGAGGTTTTCCCTTATCCTGAGAAGACAAATTTCGAGTAGCGTTAAGCTCCATGGACCCCGAGATCATTTGAGCCCCATTTCACCAATTACATTCATCGTCCGATATGACCAACGAGGTTAAAGGACGTTAAGCTACAAATAAACTGATGTGTTCCATTCACATGACTTTCTTTACATCTTTGCAACAAATTATTCTATTTACTTCATCTAATCGAGAAGAAATTAGCAGAAATAGTCTTATTACTTGCTTCCTTGTTAGTAGAAGCGAAATAAGGGAGCACTATAAGTTAAAGCGATAGTCAAAAGCTAGTTGATATGTGATTGAAGTTCCTTTGTTTGTATAGACAGGAGTTGACAAATTCCTGTGTGAGAAAAGTGTTTTTCAAAGCTATGGCCAAAAACTAAGGAATATCTAAGAAATAATCAACTCTATGAAAAAAAAAAAAAAAAAAAAAAAAAAAAAAAAAAAAAAAAGCATATAACATAAAAATTGTGTGTTTTAATGTGCTCTACATGTTGTGTATTTTAAGTTTAAAAAGTCCATCTATTACGGTTCAGCAGTTAAGCAAAATTCCGTAAAATTAATACAGAATAAAGTAGTCTTCAGAAGCTATTTCCAGAAAATTCAAGATATACATTTTATTTATCCGGTAAATATCTTTAATATAGGATATTTTAATCAAAATCGTTAGAGCCATTTTTAAGACAATCAAAATTTTCAAAAATTTTTCCATGTAGTTTGGGGTAGGGGATTTTTTTGAAAATCTTCGTGTCGCATCCTTGGTAAATATCAAACTTAAATACAAAGTTTGGTATTTAACGGTCTTTTCGTTTCTGAGATATGCTGCCCACAGACACACACACACACACACACACACACACACACACACGGATATTTTTTCTAGAAGTGCTTTTTTTGGATTCGGGGGGTCTCAAAACATATATTTGTCGTTAAATCTCGGTATTGAATTTTTGGGTGCAATACAATACCTTCTCTATACACTATATACATAATACGTATAGAGAAAGTAAAAAAAAATCTGATGTGTTCCATTCACACGACTTTCTCTACTTCTGTGTAACAAATCATTGTTAATAAGCTTATTCTTCTATTAACTGCATACTAATCGAGAAAAAATTAGCAGAAATAGTCTAATTACTTGCTTCATTGTAAGTAGAAGCGAAACATGAGAGTATCATAGATTAAAGTAAAGTCAAAAGCTGGTTACTAGGTGACTGAAGTTCCTTTGTTTGTACAAATATCTGTATGAGAAAAGAACAGGTTTTTCAAAGCTGAAACCAAAAACAAGGAATATCTCAAAAACGATCAACTCCTCGAAAAAAACTGATATAACATAAATTGTGTGTTTTAATGTGCTCTACATTTTTTGTGTGGTAATTTTTTGTCCATTTCTTACGGTCTAGCAGTTATGTAAAATTCATCCAGAATAATGCACTCTTCAGGGGCTATTCCCAGAAAATTCAACATATACATATTAGGTATTTGTCAGGTAAAAATCTTTAATATACAATATTTTGATCAAAATCGTTAGAGCCACTTTTGAGAAAATCAAAATTTTAGAAAAAATTTCCATGTAAAGGATACTTGGGGTGGGGGGATTTTCTTGAAAATCTTCGTGTCGCATCCTTGGAAGATACTAAGTTTGGTATTTAACGGTCTTTTCGTTTTTGAGCTATGCTGTCATAGACACACGCACACACGGACCTTTGTCCAAAAATGCTCTTTTTGGATTCAGGGGGACCCAAAACATGTATTTCCGGTGAAATCTCGGTATCGAATTTTTGGGTGCAATACAATACCTTCTCTATACACTATGTACATAGTATGTGTAGAGAAAGTAAAAAATGTGAGCCTACCATATGACAGCAAGTTCACTGCATATTGAAAATGCTTAGTAATAATATGTAAGAGAGATATAATCATTATTAGATTAGCATTTTCTTCCATTAGGTTCATCACTCGGAGATCTGAACGCGAAACTTCAGTCATTTGTTTTACTCTCGCACTCTTCCACTGAAGTTATCCGCATCACACCTCCTAACTGCTCCTGACCTTGAAGCCGCTTTACTCTGTCATTAGAATGTTTCTTGGATCAAGCCACTGGCAAATAGCCATGGTAATGTTTAAATATTTCGATGTCCACGAAAGACTGCTGCAAAATTTACGCTTGTCTGGAACGCGTTTATGTCCACTATTCTAAGGAAATTTACGACAATATTACCGTAAAAAAGTCTTCGTATAAAACAAAATTAAGCAAAGGACAGAATAATCCACGTCAGTATTAAATATTTTAACAAGTTTGTGGTGATTAGTAAACCAGGCAGTGATTCAATGAAATTGCAGTATTTTGCAAGTTTTACATTAAACTAGTCTTACAAACTCAGGGTGTTCCACTTGGTGGTGAGCGCGGCAAATCATTTTGTTCTATTGAGTAGATTTATTAAAGTACAAATAACTGTAGTCAACAATGAGCAGAGATGTTTATTAAATAACTCCTAAACCGGTATACAACTTTACAAAGAGTAACGTTAACGTTTTTAATACAGGAAATGTGTTGCTCTAAGACTACAAAAAACGTTCAAGTAGTTAATTTAAGAATTCGATAATAGTCGCCTTCATAACCTGTATGTGCTGATGAATCGTTTACAACCTCTGCATAAAAATCTGACGTGTTACAATCACATGACTTTCTCTAGCTATTCTACAAATAAACTTACAAAAGATAATTATTATTCCAACACCATGTAATCGAGATTAACATTAGCAGAATTTTATCACTTAATTCCTTATAAGTAGACTAGAACTAAGGAAATGCACTAAGCTAAAGTGATAGTCAAATGTTTTAAAAGTCGTTGTTATGCGATTGTCATTGCAAATCACTTCTTTGTTTGGCCAGGAGTAGAACAAAAGAAATATGGACACTTCTGTCTGAGAAAAGTATAAATACTTCACAACTGAAACTAATAACAAGGAATACCTCGAAAACAGTAAGCTCCACGAATAAAATGTATATGACATAACATGTGTATTTTAACAAGATCTACATTTTTTGTATAGTAAGTTTCTGTCTATCTCTTACGGTTTACTAGTTATGCCAAATTAAGCAAAATTCATTCAGAATAAACAGGTCTTTAGAAGTTATTCCCAGAAAAATAAAAAAAAGATTTACATTTTATTTGTGCTAGAAATGACTTTGATATGTTGTATTTTATTCAAAATCGTTAGAGCCATTTTTAAGAAAAACAAAATTTTCGAAAATTTTCACATGTAAAGGGTAGTTTGGGGTGGAGGGATTTTCTTGAAAATCTTCGTGTCGTATCTTTGGAAGATACCACCAAAATTAAATACCAAGTTTGGTATTTAACCTATTTTCGTTTTTGAGATATGCTGTCCACACACACACACACGGACCTGTTTCTAAAAAGGCTTTTTTGGACATGTATTTCCGGTGAAATCTCGACATCGAATTTTGGGTGGAATACAATACTTCTCTACTAGAGAAAGTAAAAATTAAACAAATTATTGAAATTATTGTTAACTTCCAAGAAATAAGATATAGCACCAATGGTTTCCCGCTTTACTAATTTCTCTACCAAGTACCTAGTAAGCATAGAAGGTTTGGATTCCATCAAAAAAGTCGATATCGAGATTTTACTAGAAATACATCTTTTGAGGCCCCCTGAATAAAAAAAATTATTTTTCGAAAAATTTCCAGTCAAAAAAATACCATATTTAGTGTTAAAGTTGAGCATCTTCCAAAAGTTGAGACACCAAGAATTTTCAGACGTATCCAAACTACCCATTTATATGGAACGTTGTTCCAAAGTTTTGATTTTCTAAAAAATGCCTCCAAACAATTATGATTAAAATGTCATATATTTAAGCCACATATACTTAAATTAAATGCAAATCTTGGAACTTGAGCCGAACAAGCTGTGAAGTCGAACTTTATACGGAAGGAATTTTGTAAACCTTAGACGACAGACGAAAACGTACTACAAATAAAATGTAATTCGGACAGGTAGAGTCAGACTGAAAAATTCAATGCCGTAGCCGGGATTTGAACCACGGATCTCCCGGTCTCTACCACTGAGCTACCATGGCAACATGTCAGCATAACATTGGATTTCTCATCTGACTTGCATGTTTCCCGGTGAACTGCAAGGTGATGTTAAATTATTTGCCATCACCATCAGAGCATGGCATCAGATGTTTATTACTTACATTTCTTTAGAGGCTTAACCGTGGGTAGTATACTCTGGTCACTAACTAGTGTCGAGGCTTCCAAACTGTAGGGCATGTATTTCCAGACGTTGATGGGGGGGGGGGGGGGATGCTCGGACAACATGTTCAAATACGGAAATTAAGCATTCGTCTAAAACTAGCTTCTGGTTTTCCCCCCAAAGCACAGAACGTATGTGCCACAATAGTGACATTCACCCACAATTAGAGTCGTTTGCTGGTAAGAATAAATAGAACTTTTTCACTGGCCCGTATTAATATCTTCGAAACATGGCCGAATTGCTTTCTACGAATACGTCTTATGCAACGTTAACTATTCGCCTCATATTTTACTCCCTGACCTATTCAAGTGCGTGCGTGTCTGGTAGGCTCGTGGTGAGCCTAGGTGTTGTTGCTGAGTACCTACCCTGGTAAGGGTTTAACCACGGGAATGAGGTGAAGGTTGAGGTTTTGTATTTTGAGGTTTCGGGTGATGGTGTTAAGGAGATAGCGCTAGATAGGCTCCTCGAACGGTTGCATTTTCAGGAGCAGCATCCTTTCCTCTGCTCCGCTGGTGTTTAATTTGCGAAAAAAAAATGGTGGATAATTTTGATTGACCACTCCCAATGATGGGAGGGGGAGTGGTTAGTTCAGCTATTTGTCTGTTGGCTGGTTTGAAGCCGTTACCGGGGGTGCCCGCAAGCCATGCGGGGAACCCGAAATTGCCTCTCTCGGCGTTCAGTGGGTACGTACTTCCCCATCGATCTGACAGTGCGTTCTCATGTTCGCCCAATTTGGCGCAAACTTTCTTAGCCCGGCGCCTAATGACATCTTCCATATATGGGAGGGCCGAAGCTTCATGTAGTAGCCTCAAAGAGAAACGTCGACATACAGAATATATGAACCGGAGTCCTCTATTTGTATCCGCTGTAACCAGAGAAGCCAGGAGTCTGCTGCCATGCCCCACACTTCGCAGGCATAGAACATCAGAGGGACTATGAGCGCCTTGAAAAGACGTAGCTTTAAGTGAACCGGCATTTGGGAGGCCAGAACAGGATAAAGGCAGGCCACTGTCCGTACGTGTTCACGAAAAGTTAGGTCCTTATCAAGAGTGACGCCTAGGTATTTGATGGAATTTCCTCACGCTATCCTTTGGCCTTGATAGGAGAAGTTGGGTATCTGGGCTGTACCTACTGAAGAAATACATTGCTTTTCGATTATAGCCGGGGAATAGATCGCGTGAATGACTTCAACACTTACTATGTATATCAGCTGTATTACATTGTGTCAGTTGGTCTCTTCAGTTCGAACCGTAAAAACTTGAGTTTGTTCATTAAGCAACTCGGAAGTGAAACTTTATTCAGGATATTTGCGTTGTAAGTGAATTACATTAGATTATTCTTGTCAGCTCGTTGAAATTCCGACCGAAAAATTCAGTTTCTGCTATTTGGGGGGGTGGTGGTGGTAACGTTAATAACGCTGTGTTCCCTACTCTTAACAGTTCTCACGGTACCAGACTGTACATATACTTCGCATCTACATCGTAATTTAGAAGTGGGACACTTGTATGACTTTGAACACTTTGAACACTTCTTGTTTCCACACTGGTTTCGTTGACTTTTAGTATGAACTTCAATTTGAATATCGAACATTGCTATTTTATGCATAAAAACTAATCAAAAACTAAACAATTTTTCCTTGCAATCTCTCTGCGTTTCCTAAGCTAAAGTTGTATTTTTTCCCCTTTCTCTACACGTACTATGTACATAGTGTATAGAGAAGGTATTGTATTCCACCCAGAAATTCGATACCGAGATTTCACCGGAACCCAAAAAAAGTATTTTTGGAAAAAGGTGTGCGTGTGTGTGTCTGGACAGCATGGCTCAAAAACGAAAAGATCGTTAAATACCAAACTTGGCATTTAAGTTTGGTATCTTCCAAGGATGCGACACGAAGATTTTTAAGAAAATCACCCCACCCCAAACTACCCTTTACATTGAATTTTTTTCGAAACATTTGATAGCTCTAACGATTTTAATTACAATTTCTTATATTTAAGATATTAACATGTTAAATAAGATGTATATCTTGAATTTTCTGGGAATAGCCTTTAAATACCTCTTTGTTCTGGATGGTTTTTATTCAATTTTGCATAACTATTAAACCGTAAGAGATAGACAAAAACGTACTGCACAAAAATGTAGAATACGATAAAACACATAAGTTATATACTATACTTTTTTCGTGGAGTTGATCGTTTTTTATATATTCCTTGTTATTGGTTTCAGGTTTAAAAAGCTTGTACTTTTCTCATACAGGAATTTGTCAACTCCTTTCCATACAAACAAAGGAACTTCAGTCACATAGCAACCAGCTTTTGCTATCACTTTAACCTATGGTACTTTCTTATTTCGTTTCTACTTACAAGGAAGCAAGTAATAAGACTATATATGCTAATTTTTCTCAATTAGCATGAAGTAAATAGAAGCATAAGCTTTCTAATAATAATTTGTTGCAGAGACGTAGAGAAAGTCATGTGAATGGAACACACCAGATTTTTTTTGTAGTTAAACGTTCTTTAACCTGGTTGGTCATATCGGATGATGAATGAAATTGGTGAAATGATGCTCAAATGATCTCAGGGTTCATGGCGTTTAAAGTTACTCGACATTTGTCTTCTCAGGATAAGGAAAAATCCCGAAAAAAAACCCTTATCCGGGTAACTCAACGTAAACGAGATTCGAACTCACGACCTGTTGAATATGAGCCAGACACGCTACCACCACACTACCCAGGCGGGCTAAAGCTGTGTTAAAGAACAGTGTTGCAGTTCCTTCTTAGCACAACCATTTGCCTCTAAAAAAACAGGGGAAAATCTTAAGATGACAGTACAGTGATCAAATTAAACGTAAATGTTTGTTCAAAACTGATCCGATTTTTCCACCACAGAATTCACATGGACTTTATCCTATGACAGAACAGCTAAACAAGTACTAACACTGTGGTCCTTAGAAGCTACCTGAACTGAATTGTAAAACTTTGTCATGACTAAGTAGTCTGTTTACCTGCATAATGCCATACTGTCACGGAGCGAATCGCAGGTTAGTGAGCTGCAAACGTGAACATCATAGCACAAATTAGTATTTTTAAGAAGCTTGCCCGGCAATAAAGACACTTCAAGTTGCCAGCTTTCCAACATTTGTTATCCTCGCATAAATCCTTGCGAGTGGAGAAAAGGTTACACAATACGGAATTACGCAACAGAAGTTATTTTGGGAGTGCGTTCCCTCCGGATGCTGTTCACCACAGTTTATTTTTTCCGTAAATATGACTTTACTTTCACTTCTTTTCCTAAAAACATCCTAAAGACAGCTGGTAAACCATTAATACACATGGCTGTTTTTATCAGTAACTCATTAAACTGAATGCATCAGAGCCATTTATTCAACAAATCGCCCCTTCCTCATATCATTCTCTCTTCAACCAACTAATCACGGCGTCTGCTTGTTCATTGTTAAGCCATTCCATTATCTCGCTAATATTTGCCAATCTTCAATAATATGCTCTGAAAGTGTGTACACGCAGTTTCACTACTCCAACTCCACGAGTTCAGAACATTATATTCGGCCCGAAAGAGAAACGTTCAGCGATCATTTTTACTTTCTCTATACGCACTATGTACATAGTGTATGGAGTAGGTATTGCACTCCACCCAAAAATTTCATACCGAGATTTCACCGGAAATATGTTTTAGGGTCCCCTGTAACCAAAAAAAGCATTTTCAGAAAAATGTGTGTCCGTGAACACGATAACTCAAAAACGAAAAGTCGATAAAACATCAAATTTGGTATTTAAGTTTAGTCCCTTTCAAGGATGCGAAACTACCTTTTACATGGCATTTTTTTCAATATTTTTGATTTTCTCAAAAATGGCTCTAACGATTTTGATTAAAATATCGCATATTAAGGATGTTTACCTGACAAATAAAATTTATATCTTGAATCTTCTGGGAATAGCCTCTGAAGACTACTTTTATCCTGGATGAATTTTACGGAATTTTGTATAACTGGTAAACCGTAAGAGATAGACAAAAACTTACTACACAAAGAATATAGATCTCGTTACAATTCAGTTTATGCCACATGCGGTTGTTTGTAGAGTTAACCGTTTCCACGATATTTCTTGTTTTTGGCTTCAAATTTTAAACTGCTTAAACTTTTGTCACACGGGAAGTCATCTTTCGTTTCTTACTTCTTTTGTTTTACTGCTAGCAGCGCTAAGAATTTCAATTGTTTAACATAGCGATCATTTTTAAAAGTATGACTATCGCTTTAGCCTAGTATTTTCCCGTATTTCCTTTCTAGAGTGATGACAATTTCTGTCATTATTCATCTCGATTAGCATGGTGTAAATAAATGAATGGTGTATTGTAAGAAAATGTTTTCTTTACGAAGTGTTGAGAAATACCCTCATTCCACTAACTGAATACGTTCTAATTCAGAATTAATATTATGAACCGAATTGAAGGACACTAAGGTGGCCTCCGCTACGTTTTTGTGCAGACTTGATCAATGAGGGTCCCCTCTGCAGCCTGTCCTCATAAATTGATACACATTAGCAACCAGTTCTCGTGTTTAGCTCTGCAAGACTTTTCCTTGTAATTTACCGGTGCATTGTATAATCTCCGCTATGCGTCACGAGGAGCGATACGCACGTTATCATGGTGCAGGACAGAACATGCTCGCTAAATGCTTGGAAATTGCCGGCCGACACCAGTTTCAGTTCCCACCACTGCACATCATGTTGGCAGTGCTCACATCTATTAGCAAGCACTATCCTATCACAGTCGTGTTCTCAATATAACGAAACATGCATCGGCTGTGCTTGTACTTTTTATCATGTCCCAAATACTCGCAAATAAGTACAGCGAAGAGGGTTTTAGCAAGTGAGGATTACCCAAAAGTTGACCGAGCGCGCCAATGGCCTTTTTACTTAGCTTCCTCCTAACATTTTCCTACTCGGGAGTGACCGCCGACGGCAAAATAGTTCACGACAGGTATAATGTTTCTCATGTGAAAACGCGATATGAGTTGGTTTGATAAATTAAACAAAATATGTCAATTTTTTCCTCCTGTGTGAGGACAGGAGTTAAAAAGCTAAAGAGGCATGAAGTACGAAGGGAAATACGCGGTTAGAATCCCGGCTATATCATTAAATAGAACCTGTTCCACAGCAGTTACAAATTGCTTAAGAGGAACATGTGGAAATCTACCTTTGGAATGATCTCAATGACTCATTAATTAAAGCAGCATTTACGAGCTCAAGGGGCATCCCATTCTTATTAAAAATCTTACATTTAGTGAATTACCTACTATTACCTCCAAAGTTAATCCGACTTATCATCTGCGGGTTCTTTCAGGTTCACAGGCTAGCAGCAACAGCAGGGGCATATGGAAATGTTTTCGAAAATTTTGACTCTCTCAAAAATAGCTGAAATAATTTTGATTAAAATACGGCATATTAAAGATACTAAAAAGAGAAATAAAATGTATATCTTGAATTTTTTGGGAATAGCCTCTAAAGACCTATCAATTCTTAATGACGTTTGCATAACTCGTAAACCGTAAGAGAAAGACAAAATCATAAATCTCGCACACATATATAGCTTTTAAAAGAGTTGCCATTCGCTTTAGATAGTGCATTCCGTTTTCTTTTCTTCTTAGAGTGAACTAAGTAATAAAGCGATTTCTTTAATCCTTATCGCAATTAACATGAAATAGAGGAATAAGCTATGGTAAGAATCATTCGTTAGAGAAACGGTGGAGACGGTCACGTGAATGGATCACATCAAATTTTTGGCTCTCCTCTTTGATTTCTTGTGAAATTTCAAAATTAACTTATCTGCGACTTTCAGAATGAACAATACAGATTTATTACTTTCTTTACATGTACTATGCACATAGTGTATAGAGAAGATATTATATTGCACCCAAAAATTCGATACCGAGATTTCACCCGAAATACATGTTTTGAGAACCCTATTAAAAACATTTTTAGAAAAATGTCCGTGTGTGTAAATATGCCTGTCAGTGTGTGTGTGTGTATGTGTGCAATTCAAAAACGAAAATTACGTTTAATACCAAACTTGGTATTTAAGTCAACATCTTCCAGGATGCGACACGAAGAATTTCAAGAAAATCTCCTCACCCCCAACTACCCTTTACATGGAACAATTTTGATTTTCTCATAAATGGCTCAAGATTTTGATTAAAATTCCCTATATTAAAATATTTACATGACAATTAAAATGTATATCTTGAATTTTCTTGGAATAGCCTCTGAACACGTCTTTATTCTGAATAAATTTTGCAGAAGTTTGCATAGCTTTTGAACCGTAAGAGATAAAAATATCAGTTTTGAAATACTTTAATGTTTTCTCATAGGGGAACTTGAAAACTCCTGGTCAGGCAAAGAAGGGTCGCCCTCCGTGGTGTAATGGTTACCATGCTGACTTCATATACCCAAGGTCACGGGTTCAAACCCTGCGGAGGACGATGGATTTTTTCGGGTGTAAAAATCCTTAGCATGGCTTCTTTCGGAAGGAAAGTTAAAGCCGTTGGTCCCGTGTCGCAGATTTACAGCGCGTAAAAGAACCTCAAGCCTGATAAGAGAGGCCTCTGAGCAAAATTAAGCGGTCTTTCACGCCCAATTTGGAATGGGACGCTGAGAACCAGAGTAGTTAAAGAGCGTCCATAAATAACACGCCATTTCATTTCATTTCAGGCAAAGAAAGGGATTTTAACCCCATAGCAACAACATTTTTAAACATTTTTTGACTGTCGGTTTAACCTAGTGTATTCCTTTATTTCTGTTCTACTTATAAGAAACTAAGTAATAAGACCGTTTATGCTTATGTTTATCTCGATTAACATGAAGTAGTAGAATACGCTTATTTACAATAATTTGTTACAGTGATGTAGAGAAAGTTCATGTGAATGGAAGAAATTTCATTTTTTACGTTCTCCAGCGCGTATGTACATACAAGGTACATAGTAGCTAGAGACCGTATGTATTCCATATAAAAATTCGATGACGAGATTTCACCGGAAATATATTTATCTTTAGCGGGGGCTACCCAAGTACAAGACAACTGTGAATACAGCGCCTCCCGCCCCAAGTTCAAGCAATATTGCACACACAAACGGAGCCTCCAGTGGACGAAGTTGCCACACTAGCAGACAAAATATTGAAGCTCACACCAACGCTAATCCACGCCGCCGTCTGCGCCATCCACGCTCCACATACGTACGAGCTCAGTCAACTCATTATGCGCGTGGACGAACTCGCCCGAAAGATGGCAGCTGTGCAGACGCCCTTGCGTTCACGATCTCACTCCCGCAGTCGACAGAACCGCCACCGCCATGCTGTTGGTATCACGCCGTTTTCGTGAACAGGCTCAGAAATGCACACCGCAACTTTCAGTCAAACACCAACAGCGATCAGTAATGGCGGTGAACGGTTGTCCAACAGGAACAAACCGCCTATTTGTAACTGAGAGGGATACAAATCAAAGATCCCTCATCGACACAGGCTCTGACTTATGCTACTTACCACGCAAACTCCTGAAGGCAACCGCCAAACACACAGACCACCAACTAATCGCGGCCAACAACTCTGCCATCCCCACATACGGTATGCTCTTCCCCTCAAACTCAACTTTGGACTCAGGTGGGATTTTCCATGGAGATTCGTCAGCGCCGTCGTTGGAATCCCAATCATTGGCTTGATTTTCTGCCACACTACAACCTCCTTCCATACTGTAAAAAAACACACTGTGGACGGCGTTACGGGTTATCTGTATCCGTCCAGCAAGCAACTATGACGCAGCCAAGCATCAAAGCCTAAACGCCTCGTCCCCATACTATGTTTCCGGAATTAATACGACCCTCTGGATCACCACGAGAAGTTCGCCACAGCATCTTGCACTTCATTCGCACCACTTCAGGTCCACCCATCTCTTACCTTGCACCAGATTGCCTTCGAATCGCAAAGCAAGAGTGTGACGCTAAGTTGCAAGATGGGACAGCGAGAGGCTAGGAGGCCCCCTGGGCATCACCACTCCACCTGGTTCCCGAGAAGTGTAAAGGTTGGCATCTGCGGTGATTATCGCTCTCCTAACGCTCGAATCGTCCCTGACATATCCTCCACGTCATATCCACGATTTCAGCAATCAACTGCAGGGGTGTAGCATCTTTTCGGTTGTGGACCTAATGAAAGCCTAAACACAAATCCTAGTCAACCCAAGTGATAGTAGGAAGACACCCATCACAACGCTTTTCGGTCCCTTCGAGTTTCCGTTTATGACGTTCGGGCTCCGTAACACTGGCCTGACATTTCAACGGTTCATAGATGAAGTCCTGTATGGACTGGAGTTCATGTTTGCCTATATCGACGTCATTATCCAACAATGTCTACGGACTCTATTCCGCCGCCTCTCACAGTATGGAATCCTCATTAACGCCAGCAAGATCGTCCTAGGCTGCCCGAAAGTTAACTACTTGGGATACGAGATTTCTGCAGCAGACACTATCCTCTACCAGAACGCATCTCTGCCGTTGCCAATTTGCCCTTACCGAAAACTGAAGGGAACCACGATGCGTCCTAGGAATGGTAATCTTCTATCGAAGTTTTCTGCCATCAACGTCAAAACATCCGCGCTGTTGGCACTCTCAATTCGGAAGCATCTTCACAGTCGCATCAAAACAGCAGTGGTTCCAGTCTCCAGCAACTGACTAACGACACTTGGGAACCACTGGCCTTCTTTTTCATTAATTTACTGCAAAGCAACTACATGGTCTGTCTACTACCGCGAGCTACTCGCAACATTTCCGACACGTCCTGGAAGCACACCACTGTGCCATCTAGACAGAAAACAAACCATTAATATATACCTTCCAGCAACGCCGAGACAAGCTTCCCCCAGAGCAACAACCAGTTATCGTTCATTGCACAGTTTTCAACGGACATCCAATACATAGATCGAGCCTCAAACGTCATCGCAGATGCACTTTCACGGATCGAAGCAGTATCCAGCAACACTCTGGATTTCTCAACCCTGGCCACGTCGCAACAAGAGGACGAAGAGCTCTTTCGCCTCTTGAACAATGACTCATCCCTCCAGCTGCAACATACCCACGTTCCTGGAACTGGCATCACACTTTAATGCGATATATCCATAGCCAGACTCAGACCCTTCATCACGGCGTCATACCGTAAGCAAGTCTTCTAGTCTCTCCATGGGCTCAGCCATTCTGGCACAAGGGCTACTGGTGTCAGAACGATTCGTATGGCCAAACATTCGGCGAGATTGTCGCAATTGGACCAGAACGTGTCAGTCGTGCCAGCGAACGAAGGTCCATCGCCACGTCACAATACCTGTTGTCAAGTTCACTTCATCATCCGCAAGATTCCAAAACGCACACATTGATCTGATCAGCCCACTCCCCACAGTTGGATCCTATCAATATTGCCTTACTTCAGTCGATAGATTCTCCCGATGGCCAGAAGTCCGGCCCCTCGAGAGTATCGCAGCAGAAACAGTCGCTGAGGCATTCGTCGCATGCTGGATTTCTCATTTTGGAGCACCTTTTCGCATTACACGGACCAAAAACATCAATTTGAGCGTCAGCTATTCCAAAACTTGGAAACGGTAATTGGTACTTCAAGGCCCCGTACAATCAGCTTCCATTATGTTCGAATGGCATGGTGGAAGGATTCCACAGACAATTGAAGGCATCCATAATGTGCCATCCCAGCATGTCTTGGCCCCAAGCCTTAACAATTGTCCTACTAGGTATGCGCTGCGCATACAAAGAATAAATCAGTACCTCTGCAGTAGAAATGGTATACGGGGAACCACTCCGCCTACCGGGGGAAATGTGTGCAACGGAACATCAAAACCCCGGTGACGCCTCAGACTTTGTCATGAAACTCTAACAGATGTCACGGCTTCGTCCTATACAAGCGCTACACCACGAACGACACGATTAGAAGATCCCTCAACCCCCTTACAATGGTCTGCATCGAATCTTGAAACGCGATGAAAAGACGTTTACGTTTACAAATCCGTGACAAGTCTGTTATGGTCAGCACTAATCGGGTAAACCCGGACTTCCTTCTTCCGGAACCACGCAGACCTTAGAGCGCATCACCACGCAATCCGCCAAGCACCTCTGAAGATCTCTCTCAAAAAGCTCTCCCATATCATTAGTCACAACTCCATCATCCCCATCTTCATCTACCGCAGACAACAAAACTAAAACGCGCTCCGGAAGAAGAGTGCCATTCTCTGATTTCTTCCAGCCGTAAGCCTTTCGACTCCCTGGGGAGCTGGTGTGGCGGAACTCAAGGCTCCGAAACCTCTGCTGAAGGCAGCACGGGACTCAAGACTCTGCCACAACCACCGGAGGGCAGTACGGTCCGGTAACCAAAGGTGTGACCTACCCCTCAGCGTCTCTGCAGATCAACAGTCTGGCGGCTGAGGTCTTTGAAGGAAGTCTTTATGCACTCCTCCATTCTATCAGTGTCTAATTGTACGCTTCATTATAGTTAATAAATAGTAACTGGGGTTTACTTACAATAATGTATTACCTAATCACTGCATCCCACAGAGTAATACAAAAGATATGAAACGAAAGCAGACTTCCCGTTTGAGAAAGTTCAAAAGAGTAAACAATAACAAGAAATGTCTCGAAAATGGTAAACTCTTAAAAAAAAAAAAAGGAAAAGAGGGTATAATTTGACATAACTTGTGTGTTTGAAAGAGATCTACATATCTTGTATAGTGAGATTTTTACCGTTAAGTTTATCAGCTATACAAAATTCATCCAGAAGGCCTTCAAGGGCTATTCTGAAAACATTCAAGATATATATTTCGTTTGTAATAAAATATTTTAAACATATAGTATTTTAATCAAAATTTTTGAGAAAACTACAATTTTCGAAAAAAATTTTATGTTAAGGGGGGTTCGGGGTGGGAAATTTTCCTGAAAATCTTCCGAGTCGCATCCTTTTAAGATACCTTAGTTAAATACCAAGTTTGATATTTAACCGACTTCTAGTTTTTGAAATATGCCGTACCTTACAGACATTTTAATACAACTTTTTATATTCAAAGGTCCTCAAAACATGTATTTCTGATGAAATCTTCTGGTGAGTTTTCGGTTGGAATACAATAGGTACCTTCTTTATCTACTATGTATATTATACATATGTGATAGCGCAAGTAATTAAATCAGTTGAAAGAAATTGACATTCTTTTATTTCTTTTCTAGGTCCTAAAAGAGAATATCTTTCTGGGTATTATTATTATTATTATTATTATTATTATTATTATTATTATTATTATTATTATTATTATATTATTGTAATTCGAAATTTGTGTTGCATGTTTGTTGAATTATTGTAAGCAATAATTTAAAAAAAAAGATATGCGTTCAATTCACATGACTTTATCCACATCTTTGCACCGCCACAGTGTTAAAAAGCTTATTCTTCTATTTATTTCATACTAATCAAGAATAAAATAGCAGAAATATTACTTGCTCCCTTGTAAGTAGAAGGAAAATAAAGGGAATATATAAGCTAAAGCGATAGTAAAATGTTTTAAAAGTTGGTCGCTATGTGATGGAAGGAGCTGTCCAATTCCCGTACGAGAAAAGTATAAGTATTTTAAAACTGAAACCAATAACAAGGAATAAGTAAAAAATGGCCAACTCCACGAAGAAAATGATATATCATATTGTATGTTTTAACGAACTCCACATTTTTGTAAAGTAAGTTTTTGTCTACCTCTTACGATTAAGCAGTTATGCAAAATTCTACAAAATTGATCTTGAATAATGATGTCTTCTAAGGATATTCCCGAAAATTCAAGATATACACTTCATTTTTCATGTTTTTATTTTTCTTTAATATACAATATTTTAATTCAAATGTTCGAAAATTTCTCATGTTGGTTGAGGTGGAGGATTTCCTTGAAAATGTTCTTGTCGCATCCTTAGAAGATACTGAACTTAAAACATTTTCGTTTTCGAGCTATGCGGACCTCTCTCTCTCTCCCTCTCTCTCTCTCTCTCTCTCTCTCTCTCTCTGACACACACACACTCACGGACATTTTTCTATAAATGCTTTCTTTTGGATTCAGGGTGTCTCAAAAGATATATTTCCAGTGAAATCTCGGTATCGAAATTTTGGTTGCAATACAATACCTTCTTTATACACTATGTACAAGTACGTGTAGAGAAGTAAAATGGGTATTCGCATATACAAAAACACAAAGCATACATAATCATGCACACAAAAACAAGTTATTAGATGGGAATTTCTATGTCAGCTGACAAATTGACTAGGTGCCGAAATTTATTTAATGGTTACTTTTTTACTATTCCTCTTATTTCTGTTTGATGGCCTGCAGTATTAGTTGTCTAACAATTAGGTAAATATGTTTGGAGCTCCTTTGCATTGTTTCATTTCAGCCCACTGTTGATAAAGACGCAATTCCATATCAGGCGCATTATAGACATATGCTCAAGATTCATTTGACACACCGTTAAATAGTTGATAAAATCGTGTACTTATTTTCCTCAAGATATCTGAATTAGTTTAAACCTTAGAAGAATATGGTCCGTATTCAATCAAATTAATGAACTGGTGTACTTTGCTAAGACCAATGCTTATTTTCGTTTAATTTAGCTCTAGCTAACTTCTTTTCTGACGTAAGACACCCTGAAAATGCACTTGATCAAATCTCAAATAACGTTCCTCATGAGGGAACTGCACTTGCTTCTGCCGCCCAAGGCATAGAAACCGAGCCAATAAGCTTTTATGCCAAATGTCAAATTAACTCACAGACATGGACCCCCATCTAGACACTTATTTTTAAAACGCTCTCTGCTATCTCATGTGCCGTCCAAAGTACCTTTTCCATTCATTCGGCTGTCGTTAAGGATGTACTCACTTTTAGGAGCTGTCGTTGATACTTAAATTTTGTTAAGCAATGGCTTCTTATATAGTAAATACAGGCGCGCGCGCACGCACACACACACACACACACACACACAACACACATGCTGTTTCAAAACGACACTAAACGAAGATAGCATTCAATTATCTTACACTTTGACTTGTCCGAAACTTGATGTCGCAACTCTCAAACTCTTCTATTTAAAGCTGTAAGTGTGTTTAAAAATCGCACACATTTGGGATTAGGCAGCAAAGGAACAACGGTTGTCATACGCCACGTTAACAACCTCAGAACGTGTTATACGAAACATAACAAATCCCACATGCTATGTTTTCCATTACTAAGGTGACCTGTGCCGCGCCAGCGTGTCTATCAAACCACGCCTACACCACGCGAATGGGACCTTCGCTATCAACCGGCATCTCTCTTGGAGTGGGCCAGGCATGTGCTATTTGTTATGTACGACTGCCTAACCCATGGTGACTTTATGGCAGTTTTTGTGTGTGTCAAATTTAGAGCTGAAAATTATATTCACGTATCACATATGGTATGACTAACAAGGTCCACATCTTCGTTTGGTGCCGTTTTAAAACATCCTGTATATATAAATGCTCTAATATGTTTTATTTCAAAACAATTTCGAGTTAACAATTTGCCAGATTTATCCATCTCCCCTCTTGCTTCGTGACTAGTTCATACTATTACTAGACGGTGCATTCTGCTATGTTCACCTTTTGCACTCGCCTACCCCAACAGTAAGGTTTTTCGAGGGCCATCCTACGAATAGGCAGGCAGGTTTCCTCAATTCTCAGCTGGTCAAGAAAAATCCTGGAGCCCGCCTGAAGAGTGTGGTGGTAACAGGTCTCTCACATTAAACAGGTCGCGAGTTCGAATCTCGCTTATGGTGAATTACCCGGATAAGCTTTTCTTTTTTCGGAGTTTTTCCTTGTCCTGAGAATACGAATGTCGAGTAACTATAAGCTCCGGACCCCGAGATAATTTGAGCACAATTTCGCTAATTTCATGCATCGTCCGATATGACCAAACACGTTAAAGGACGCTAAGTCTGGTTTATACTAACTGCCCGCTGGAGTGAACTTTAAAGAGAAGAGGGAAACCTGTCTCTCATACTCTTGACTAACAGAGACCGTACCATACATTACCTAACGATAGATACATCCCAATACTTAAAATTGTTGATAAAAGAATACAACTGCACCACTTTGATGATGTTCGGAAAGTTTTCATTAGAATTGTTTTCAAC
Source organism: Hymenopus coronatus (assembly GCA_030762935.1). Lineage (NCBI taxonomy): Eukaryota > Metazoa > Arthropoda > Insecta > Mantodea > Hymenopodidae > Hymenopus > Hymenopus coronatus. Next base: position 17,904,212 of record CM060889.1, on the reverse strand, counting down.
CATTACGTTTAACGGTCGTTTTTGACGTTGATAAAAATGACTGAGACATTTCCAATCCTTTTCAGATTTTCAACTTGTTATATAATGATGATTTATTATTGCATCCTTGTATACCCACGCATTAACCCTTGCAATTCAAAAAATTCTAAAAATATTGAAATTGATTTAATTCTTACAACAGAACAATGAAGATGAGGTATTAAAATACCCCCAATACAATATTACAATTTCCATAAACCCTCACTCATAAATAGACTTAAAAAATTCTAAAAATATTGAAATTGGTTTAATTCTTACAACAGAACAATGAAGATGAAGTATTAAAATACCCCCAATACAATTTTACAATTTCCATAAACCCTCACTCATAAATAGACTTAAAATATCACCATTGGCCATCTAGCTAGGACGAGCCTAAGCCTGCCCCATTAAATCCACGACGTATATAGCATAAACATGATTTATGCTATGATCTGCTCGGAGAATAAATTATGAACAATAAAATGTTATGAAAATTCATAAGATCACTCGAGAAAACTTCTGCATTTTATGCGAAATTTACTCCCGCTTAATTATATGCAGGCCAAGGAAGAAAGAAAATCAACACAGCTAAAAGCCCAACAAAATCTTTTACATTTTAAGAATTGCTATGTTCCACGATGGTGGAGCCTACCGGGCCTGGGTTCCAACACAACCGCCCACGTGTCCCGATCACTCCAAACAAGCAACTCTCCACCTTTGCCTAACGACTGATTTTCTCTATAAATATATGTCAGTGTTTATAAAATGTGCTTATTTTGTAGGCTGTGAATTTCTATTTACTTGTTTAACTGCGTAAATTTATCAGCTATAGCGAGCAACTTAGACGGTATTTACACTTTAAATTTTTACTTTCTCTATACGCACTATGTACATAGTGTATAGAGAATGTATTGCACTTCACCAAATAATTCGATACCGAGATTTCACCAGAAATATATGTTTTAGGGTCCCCTGTATCCCAAAAAAAGTATTTTCAGAAAAAGGTCCGTGTGTGTGTGTGTGTGTGTGTGTGTGTGAGCACAATAACTCAAAACGAAAAGTCGGTAAAATACCAAACTTGGTATTTAAGTTTAGTATCTTCCGGGTATGCGACACGAAGATTTTGAGAGAAATCCCCCCACTCCAAACTACCCTTTACTTGGAATTTTTTTCGAAAATTTTGATTTTCTAAAAAATGGCTCTAACGATTTTGATTAAAATATCGCATATTAAAGATATTTACCTGGCAAATAAAATGTATATTTTGAATTTTCTGGGAATAGCCTCTGAAGACTACTATATTCTGAGTGAACTTTACGGAATTTTGCATAAGTGCTAAACCGTAAGAGAGAGACAAAAACTTATCACAAAAAAAAAAAAAAAAAAAAAATGTAGAGCACATTAAAACACACAATTTATGTTGTATACATTTTTTTTCGTGGAGTTGATTGTTTTTGAGATATTCCTTGTTTTTGGTTTAAGCTATAAAACTTATATTTTTCTCATACAGGACTTTGTGAACTCGTGTCATACAAACAAAGGAACTTCAGTCACATAGCAACCAGCTTTTGACTATCACTTTAACCTATTGTACTCCCTTATTTCGCTTCTACTTACAAGGAAGCAAGAAATAAGATTATTTCTGCTAATTTTTTCTCGATTAGCAGGAAGTAAATAGAAGCATAAGCTTTTTTAAAAATAATTTATTGCAGAGATATAGAGAAAGCCATGTGAATGGAACACATCAGATTTTTTAAACTGCAGTGATAATTTTGTGAACCGCCTATGTTCAAATCACCAGCCGCCCCTGAAAAAGGTCATTGTGTGTATGTATGTATGTATGTATGTATGTGTGTGTGTGTGGGGGGGGGCAGCAGAGCTAAAAAAACCGAGTCGTTAAATACCAAACTTGGCATTTATGTTTAATATGTTCCCAGGATGCGACGCGAAGATTTTCAAGAAAATCCCGCCCACCTACAAACTATCCTTTACATAAAATTTTTTTTGAAAATTTTGATTTTTTCATAAATGGCTCTAACGACTGTGATCAAAATACCGTATATTAAAGATATTTACAACACAAATAAAATGTACACTGCAGTGTGAAAATTGCAACAAGACAGAATTTCCCGAATAACTCCAAATTAGGTGGATGTGTTGAAGAGTGTGCAAGCAATAAGAGATTAGGCTTTCAAAGAGATGGGGTACACGTAAGCCGAGTAGAGCCCTGTCGTTGCGGTCCGACAAGGTAGTGTAGCACCAAATGTAATCAGTGTAGAGCTGTCAAACAAAGTACAAACAAAAAGAGTGCCAGTATACCTCATCGACATCAAATGGAGCCATATCGGTATGTGAGCGAGTTCAAACGGGGGACAATGATCGGTCTCGGGGAAGCGGATTTGCCATGCCGTGACATTTCGGCTCGTACAGGGCATGCTACGACAGTAATGCATGTGTGGAAGCAGTGGATAGATGAAGGTCCTGAGCAGCGAAGAGCTACTACTGGACCACGGAAGATGTCCACAGCACGGGATGACCGCCATCTTGTCCGCATGGCCACAACAGTGTTGGTTCGACGCTGGAACACAGGTATGAACTTATCTGCATCAACGGTTCGTCGCTGTCAGCTGTAGGTTGGACTGGTTGCCACATGCCATTATTCAGAAACCACAAGCTCCTCCGATTGCAATAGGCACGTGAACACCGTCATTGGGGTGCTGAGTGGCAAAATGTACTCTTTTCGGACAAGTCCCGCTTCAACGTGTCCTATAGTGACGGCCGCATACGTGTCCGGCGGTACCCTAGTGAGCGCAATCTAGAGGGCTGCATTGTGGAGCAGCATAGCGGACAAACACCAGGTTTGATGGTTTGGGGCGCCATTGGTTACAACAACCGATCTCGCCCCCTACGAATTGATGGCACTTTGAACAGCAACCGGTACCTACAGATGGTTGTAGAGTCCGCGGTACTCCTCCTGTTTCAGGCATCTCCACAGGTCACATTTCAGGACAATGCCCGGCCACATATTACGAGGAATGTACAAGCCTTCTTCGAAGAGCGACGGCTATCATTGCTCCCCTGGCTGTGCAGCTAGAGAAAGTTGGCCTGACATGTTACCCTTCGAACATGTCTCGGTTGCTATCTCGTGAAGCCATTTTTAACGAATCTCAATTGTTTCACATACGGAGCAATTTTTAAAATATTTGACTATCGCTTTAACCTAATGGATTCCCTTTTACTTACAAGGAGGCAGGTAATAAGACCGATATTCGACTAATGTTTATCTCGGTCAGCATGACATAGATAAAAGAATAATGTTTTATAAGAATAGTTTGTATATGGAACAGCTAAAGAAAGTTATGTGAATGGAATATCTCAGATTTTTTAAGCAGATTATATAAGGATAATATTTAAAATCGGCAACTATATTTATTTTGAGATAAGGTACTTTACTTTCTGAAAATTTCGTGTTACTTTCTGTACCACGCACAAGTAGGGGAAGTGTTGCATTCCACCAAAAAATCCCATCTCGAGATTTCACCGGAAATATATATTTTAAAACAAGGTACGCGCTCGCGTGGTGTTCGTGTGTGTGCGTGTGAGTGTACAGCTTAACTTCATATTTACATGAACACATCTTCCAAGTATGCAACAGAAGTTTTCAAGAAAATCCCCCATCTCAAACTAGTCTTACATTGAATATTTTCAAACATTTTTATTTTCTAAAATATGGCTCTAACGCTTTTGATTACATTTCCATATGTTTTAAGATCCTTTCATAAAAAATTAAATGTATAACTTGAAATGGGAATAACATCTTAAGTCTTCTACATTCTGGATGACTTTTGCACAATTGGCAAATGGTTCTAGATAGACCTTCTTAGTACATAAAAATGCAGATCTCATTAAAGCATACAATTGGTCCATTTTTATTCCTGGGCGCGGGGAAGGGGGCGGAGGCCATTAACCATTTCCGAGACATTCCTAGTTGTTTATTTAAATTTTCAAATAGTTAACAGTTTTTTTCAAATGGGGAAGTTGTTATTCGCGTTTCCCTTGTATCTCCTGGTCATGCAAAAGGAATGGATTTCAATATCAATTACCGACCAGCTTTTAAATACTTGACTTTAGCTTTAGCTTAATATAGTTCGTACAAAGAAAGAAGTAAAAGGACAATTTATTCTCACGTTTATCTCGATTAGTAGACTGAAGAATGAAGTAGATAGGAGAATAAGCTTTATTTTAGGAACAGTTTGTCGCAGAACAGATAGAGAATGTTATACGAATGGAACATACCGGATTATTTTCCCCCATTTACCTAATTTTAATCGAGATAAACTTTTGCAGAAAAACTGCTTTACACATTTCGTTATAGAAGAAATAAATGGAACACCTAACGATAGTCAGATGTTTAACGACTGGACGCTATATGCTGCCATTAATATGTCGCCCTCTTTCCATGAAATCGCAAGTAAACTGAAAATCGACAGAATTACAAAGTATTGATCAATCCGAACAATTAATAACGGATAACTTGGAAATATTTCACATCACCAAAAGGTTTATTTGAAATTAATTGTATGCTTTTAAAATATTTACACCTTTATGTAGTAAGTTTTGGTCTATGGCTTAACGTACTACATTTTATATAAGAATAAACAAAATGTCTTCCGAATGAAGTGGGCTTCACATACTATTCCCAGTACATTCGATATACATTTTATTTGTCCTGTAAAAGTTGTTAATATACATACTTAAACAAAATCGTTAGACCCAATTTTGAGAAAGCCAAAATATCGAAAAATGTTCCACAAAAAGGGCAGTTGGCATGGGGAAATGTCCTTTAAAATCATCGTAAAGCATCTTTGGAAGATAATAAAATGAATATCAAGTTCCGTATTTATGTGACCTTTCGTTTCAACTTGCTGTACACGTAATATGTACATAATTTAAAGTTGTCGGCATTGTTCTAATGCCTAATGTAGTGCTCTGGTACGCAAAATTTATTTTTTATCTGGAGTTTTAATTTTAATATGTCACTATCCCTAATTTGACTGTGATAAATCAAAATATGAACATATTTTTTTTTTCATTATTTACAATTTTTTCACAATACAAAAATAGTAAAATATTATTTTTTTTAACTCGGCTCTATTAATTTGTTATATTATTAAATAGAAGTTAATAAATCCATTACTGTCAACATAGCACTCTTCAGAATTAATTAATATTTCAGTTCATCACTCACATTGAGCATTAGACCAGCTTTTTACATGCTGCCTTGAAATGAACACCTTTTAGAGTTCCTTTTATGGAAATAATTTGATAATCTCAGTAATAATATCAGTAATAATCAGCTATCATATTCACATTCCGCTTTTCCTAGTCGTCTTTCCACTTCCTTGTGTTCTCACTGACACAGTCGAGATTTTCTGGAAAAAAGTCCAAATGTACTTTCACACTCGTATTGCAGCTTTCGAAAGTTCTCAAAACATATTTTCTACAATATTTTTGTAATTTGGTTCCTTGTAATTTTCGAGAAAGTTTTCGATGACACTCTTAAAACTAATCCATTTCTGTTTATCAGTATCTGTCATCGTTTATTCAAATACGACATCAGAAATAAGCTTCCTAATTTGTGGCCCAAAAAATAATCCCTCTTTATCTTTAGCATCAGATATTCCAGGAAACTTCTTACAGATATATTTGTAGCAGTTGCTAACCTTATTTAAAGCCATCACATATTGCTTCATTAAGCCTAATTTTATGTGCAAAGGTGGTGAAAGAACATTTTTATGGGTCCACAAGACACTCATGAATTACAATTTTCGTTCCTGGCACAAGACTGTCTCTCTGCTTCCAATTTTTTCTTGTCCAGTGATCGGATCGGGCTCTACTATCCCATTCACAAATAAAACATGGCATTTTAGTGTAGCCTGATTGCTGATCTAGTAGCATGCCAATAAATGTTTAATCTCCACATACCTGCAACTATGTTCTGCATATTGCCTTTTTCTAGAAGTAATTTTAAGTTAGGATGTTTCCTTGAGGTAAACTAAATGGGCTATTGGAACTGAATATTTATCTCCGTTATACAAGACTAATTTTAGAGGGTCTCCATTCACCTGAAATCGTATTTAGCAGTGACAATATGAAAGATTTTCTTCCTGAGAGAAATATGGAACAAATTCCTCTTCACGATGTCTGTATCAAGAAAATGACGTTCCCGGAGAGAGGCGATATGTTTGCTTTAGTCTGCATCCCAATAATTCAGCAGAATCCTTAGGAAGATTTAAGTCTCTAAACAAATTATTGGATTGTGTGTGCGTGATTGATATCTAAATCACTGCTGCTGTCTTGAGAATTTCTTTCAGAATCTGATGGCGAATGCTTTCGAAATGCTCCTCATGGAGAAGACCACGTGATATGGGTCTTGACAATAAATTTGGAGAAGTGATTTCTTTCATATTTTTTGCCGTAGTCTGTAACATCACACACAACAATAGCAATCACATGGTTTCGAGGTTAACGCCAGATTATAGGAATAACAAAGGGCATACTACATTTTTTCCCCTTTACTCCCTTTCCTTAGTTATTCTATGCAAGTATGACACACTTTTTTTTTTAAACCCATTTTTTGTCAAGATCTCCACGCTTCATATGAAAATATGCGTTGTAGTGCTTTTTAACAAACGTAATATTTAGTCTCCTCTTTAGGACAACAAAATTGCAATAGACATGACAAAATATATCAAGGTTATTTTTACACTTTCTAGACGATATATGGCTTAATGTATGATATACAACTGTCACTCACAAAAATAGATCCTTACTATTTGAAAAGCAGCTACAAACTGGCTAAATATGCAGAGAGAGAACTTATATGGTGTGTATTGTCTGTTACATATTTACATTGTTGTTAAACAGATAATTTCAACAATGAAATTAGTAGTATTTTTTAGTTTTGTAGTTTCTTTGCTATTTCTATACAATATTTATGCACAGAACTACATTAAAACATGTTAAGTATAACTCCTAATTGTAAAAAACTGGTGCATGGTAGAAAAAAATGACTACAGCACATCCAATTTAGTAAACATGTTTTGGAGGAAACCCCAGAATCACGTATAACGGTGTTATCTATTCCTCAACATCAATACAGCTTGCGGTGCCATTAGTAGTTAAAGCGGGCGTTAAACACTACCCAAAAAAAAAAAAAAAAAATACAACATCAATCCAATGTTGTAACCACTTACTAGAAAATACACCATCACTGGATATGTTGTAATTTGGCATTCCGACTGACGAAAAGTGATTTGCATTTCATCTCTTATGTTCCAAAGAACAATACCACCTTCTTGCGGTTGAAGATAAACGGTTGTTGCAGGCACTTTATATATATTTCCCTGCCAAATATACCATCTAACAGCTGCAGTAATTTGTCGCTGAAGTTACTTCGTAATGGGAAGTATTTGTGCTACATACCGCAGCTTAGAATGCACCTTAACATGTATAGCCCACATTCTTTCATACAAAGTTGTCGATGATACATGTCTTTACAGCTGGACTTTATTTGCTGCATTATGGGAGCCCAATTTACAGACTGCATCTCATTTACATATGAAGTGTAAGTTATACCCAAAAAGTTAAGCTCTTTCACATTCTTCAAAGGCTATAATATTTAGGTGGTACTCACCAATGACCTACTGGTAATATGGAAGATTGATCTTCATTAATTTTTAATCCAGATACTTTGCCATTTTTTTAATAACAGTTGCCATATTATAAGAAAAATTATTATCCGGGCTTGTAGGCCGTGGTCTACTGGGCTCCTCCTTCTTCATCTTCCCAGACGTTTCGTCTGCGGCTGCGGCAGGCATCTTCAGTGGCAGTGCGATCGAAGTGTCCTGGTGGAGGTCTCAACAGCGACTGTGTTGTTAGCTCCATGGGATGAGCCCAGTAGACCACGGCCTACAAACCCGGATAATAATTGTTCCTGGTATCAATACTTCAAGCAATTCATTCAGCCTTTGAAATAGGTTGCTCTACGGCACTGTTCTCTTCAAAAGTGACTCTAGGCGGATATTTTAGATTCAAGTTCTCTAATGAAATCTATTCCCATGTTAATAAATGCATTATAATTAATAATGGAAAAAAAGTTGGTAGCTTTTATCGCCTGAAGAAAGAGCACATCTTTGTCATGTACGCTTAAAAGGCATTGCAGCATAACCATTTTCGTTGGGGAGTAATTGCAATTCGTCCTCCTTTGCATTGCTAGTGCCTATTTTCTCTCCTATTTCTGAAGACTGAAATACTTCCTGTTGTTCAGTAGTTCCCATCTGCACGGTAGTAGTTGCCCTAATGATATTATCTGGTAAACCTCCATTTTGCTCGGTGCTGTTGACAACAGCAGAAAACAGAACACTAAACTTCCTTACAACAGTTGCAGGTTTTTCAGGTACGAGGGCGAATCGAAAAGTAACGCACAATATGTTTTTTTACAAAAAAGGTTTAGGTAATAGTTTAAAAATAAATAAATGAACTTACACCTTTTTACCTACTTTTCAACATAGTCACCAACTTTCTCAACACATTTCAAAATGCCCTGTTCGTAGAAGTCTGTTTGCCTGGAATACAGTCGCCAGTGGACTGCTGATTTCACTTTTGCATCTGTTGCAAAGCGTTTACCGGCCAGGAATTTCTTCATGGGACCAAATAGATGAAAGACCAACGGTGCAAAGTCCGGACTGTATGGTGGATGCTGTAGCACCTCCCAACCAAATTTGGTGATTTTATGACGAACAGCAGCAGTAACATGTGGGCAAGCATTGTCATGAAACAGTTTTTAACATCGTCAGCATTAATGTTGTAGCGTTTGTCACGAAGGGCGCGACTCAACTACACCAAAGTTTTAATGTAGGCTGTAGCACTCACAGCGGTCCCGCGTTCAGCAAAGTCCACCAATAAAAAATTGCCACCTCAATACCTCTGACATTCTGCGGGGTTGCAGCTGTTACCAGCCTCCCGGAGGGTGGCGAATCACTAGGTTCACACGGCCCTCTTGGAAGTCACCTGGAGACATTGCTACGATCCATACAGGCCACGCGTGTCCCTGTGATTTTCACTCGGTTTATGCTCTTTGACCCACAAATGTGAACCACATCTCTCTGCTCTTCACACGTGGACCACAGTAGAACGCGCACCATCTTTGTTACGTAATTCAAGCTTCTCTCGCTAGAGCTGCACATGAAAAAAATTACCTTCTGTAGCGAAAACTTCAAATTATATCTGCGTGAAAATCCAACATTCCAGCTGCAATACCAAGCCAGAAAAAATAATTCTGCGTTACTTTTCGATCGCCCTCGTATCATTCGCTGTGGACAAATATGTCTCATGTGGGTAGAACCTCCAGATTTAAAACAGGTTTGTTCCTGCCCAAAGTAACAAATGCCTCACATTTCCCAATAATCACATTAGAATAGAATGGGTTTCTTAATTACCATTTGAGCTAGGCGTATACCTGTTACTACTGTAGCAAAATTCTATTAAACGGTCCAGTGGTCCATTTTGAGAAGATGCACATTTCCATAATGTTATAGAACATTTCTAATTCGTGCATCGGATACTTCCGGAGGAATATTATAACAACTCACAGTCGTAAATGCCTGATCCGCTAGGGTTATAATCACATCTACTTACCCCATTCATTAAGGTTGCTATTGTGATATCTATTGGCGGCGCAAATAGGTTTCATAACTTACACTGGTTTTAAACCTTTAAAATATTGCATTTTCTTTTCCTACAAGCTGCAATGTTTGTAGTTTATCAACATGTACCTTTACTTCTTCATCCATCCACTTGTGTATATCCAGAGCAGTAAGGTCTCTGATGTGTTCGATTAAACGTTGTTTTCAGTTTATTTACACGTACTACTTTAGTTTTCATTCTAAAATAGAATTAGAAGAGTATTAAAGCTGCATTCTCACATTTTATAGCTCTCTAACAAATAAATACACAGAATGCAATGAGACTTAACCTTCAAACACATTCGTGGCCTACTCTGCCAGCCTAATCGGAAAGTCAAGTGGGTACAGTAATTTTTGGTCATAGTGATAATATGACTGTTTATGTGCTCCTATACAAATCGGGCACTTGTGCTACCATCTACAATGAACAAGGATTAAGAACTACGCAGAGAAAATAATAATCCATACATGATAAAATAATGCCTATAACAATGATAAAGACGGAGTTAACTGGATTAGCTTTGCGCTCACTTCTCAATATCTAGACCAGGCATGGAAAACATCGGCTCAAAAGAGCCACTCCACTGGCCATCCCTCCCTTCACTGCTGTTCAGTTTTACCTTTGCTTCCGACACACTTCATTCAATGGCAAGTATGGATGGCTTCATCGGGACCTCTGTTATATGAAGAATGGCAGGGAGAATTTTTTGTAACTTACAAAAACAGTAAAGTCTGCTGCTATTATGGGATTTTAATTTGCAAATATAAAGCGTTACAATATCAAACGTCATAAAGCGAACTTTGGTGATGGTTCAGGTATTTAGATACAATTTCAAAAGGTTTCTGAATACTCGTATTCGTAAACATATAAAAGGAACGACATGATTCCACTTTTTAAAGATTTATTTTCTTATTGGTTTATTGGGTATCCAGAACTGAACTTACATAAAAAGTTCAATACACAATTATATATACCATTTATTAAACCTAAATCTGAAGTAAATTATTTCTTTTAGGGTTGGAGAGAGAGAACATAGGCTTAAAAATTTAAAATTGAAGTCACACACACACACACACACACGCCCTTGAAGGAATAGAAAAAAGATATTAGGCGCAATTATAGAATATTGAGTTTAAAACCAAACAATGTATTGTGTTTACAAATCTGTTTTAAAATAGGTATGTTTAAAGTTGAATAGCAATGGAATTTTACTGCTTCATTTACTGGGAAAGAAAAACAATTTAGTATATTAATCATAAGGTAGCGTAAGAATGTTACGTGTATAAAATAAAGGTAATAAAATTGAAGATTATGTAATTTGCCTAACTTCAGTAGGCAGCTGTAATAATTATCGTATGCAAAATATGTTTGATATAAACAACATAGTTAATAGAAACATATAGATTGTCACTACCCCGCAGGTGAACCGAAACTATTACTGCGTTTGTTGTATCAAAACAACATTTTTTTTTTAATACAGTTCCGGAGGCTTGTCAGGACTCCGGTGCTGTATTCCTTTTTCTTAAATTTCCTTAGTTGATCTATTAATGTAACGGTTTTCTTTTTACATCTACATACACAGACATATACACATTTACAAACACACAAACACCCATGCCCAAGGCGGGACTCGAACCCACGATCCCCTGCGCAGCGAAGCACCAAAGCGAGCGACAACTTCGTCACTCAGCAAGAGAATGTGGAGGAGTAAACATGTTCAATCGCTACCTCTCCACTCGTCTCCATGCCTGATCTAGACGAACCAGGAGATGGCTAATGGTCAAATTTTTGCCTTATTGAACATTGCTGGCGTAAACAACGTGAATGTTTTAAGGGTTCTTGAAAATGCCGTAGAGAAGCACTATTGCAATTTGGGAAATCTCTAATTCGCCCGCATATGCAACGCAGGGATATGAAGTATATTCCTCGAGATCTGTAAGCGCAAACTTTTAGGGATACATACCCCCCTCAACGCGACCTCAATGAATAACCATCAAAAAAATCCAGTTGTGAAGTATGTCAGGACAAACAGACAAAAAAAAATTAAAGATCTTGTGAAAAGTATGTTCATTTGTGGGCAACATGCCCATTTTGTTAATTGTTAATAATCTTGCCTTACTAGAAATTATATTATATCTTTTTCATATTATTATGATTTAAAGGTAGTTTTACCAGAAACTATGTTGTATTTGTTTCATAATTATGCTTTATAAACAACATTTGTTGTATTTTACACTTTTATTATTTTTTTTTTTTAATTTGGGGTATATAAAATTCCACCAGTATATTAGCGCAACCTAAAAACACCAATATAGTTAAGGGTTAAGGCATTGTATATTGATAAATTAACAAATAAATAAACCGCTAGCGTCCATTCATCAAGACCCTGCTGCCGCTGTTGCAACTTTCTTCGAAAGGAAGTAAAGCCAGTGGTCCCCTGTCGTAGATTTACGGCACATAGGTTCTGAGCAACATTAAGTAGTCTTTCACTCCCAATATCGAACGGGACGCTGAGAATCACAATAGTTAAACATTATCCATAAATAAAACTCAATATTCTGTTTTACCAGGTATGCAGAGAAAGTAAAAATCCGTGTTAGATTCACACGACTTTCTCTACCCTTATTAGTGGGTGTGTACACTAATCTTACGAACGTATCCATCTCCTTCTCCATTTACTGCATTTTGAGATATAGCTTTAGTACACATTTCGTTATAGATGACAACGGATAATGTTTCTGAACCAAACGCTAACTACTGGCTTTAAAATGCCATACTCTCTAAGCAATCGCAAGAAACAACCGAACATCGAAAGAACTTGGAAACAAAGACAAAGACCTTAGTTAGGATATCTCGGAAATGGCTCATGGTACTAAAAAGTGCATTTAAAATAAATGCTGCGCGATTTTTAAGACATACACATTTTTTGTACTTCTTTCATTTATCGCTTAACATTTTCCAGTTTAACAAGATTACATAAAATCGTTTCGAATGAAGAGGACTTCGCAGGCTACACATCTTATTTAGCACAAGAATATTATTTTATATATTTATAATACGGCATTTTTAATTATAATACTTCGAGTCATTTTTGAGAAATTCGGAAAATGTGCTATATAAAGGATAGTTTGGGATAGGGGATTTTGTTGAACACCTTCGTGTCCATTCTTTGGAAGATACTGAACTTCTCAATTTCGTGTTTCAACGGCTTTTGGGTCTCTCTCTCTCTCTCTTCTCGCCCGCCCTCCGTGGTGTAATGGTTAACATGCTAACTTCATATACCCAAGGTCGCGGGCTCAAACCCGGCGGACGATCGATTTTTACGGGTGTAAAAATCCTTAGCATGGCTTCCTTCGGAAGGGAAGTGAAGCCGTTGGTCCATTGTCGTAGATTTACGGCACGTAAAAAAACCTCTAGCCTGATAGGGGCCTCTGAGCAAAATTAAGCAGTCTTTCACGCCCAATTTAGAATGGGACGATGAGGACCACAGCAGTTAAATACGTGTATAACTAACACGACATTTACATTTCTCTCTCGCTCGCTCTCTCTAACATGCACGGACCGATTTCTACTCTTTTCGATTCAAAAAGTCTCGAAATGTATTTCCGGTGTAATCTCGGTATGGAATGTTTGGGTGGATTATAATGCTTCTGCTTACTATAGTAGAGAAAACAAACATGTTTTTTATTATACATGCTAGAGAAAACATAAATGAAACATTTCTGAAACAAATGTTCATAAATGAAGTAAAACATCCCAAAGATGAGCAAAATCCATAATGTTGAAGATAGGGTCATTGAGTTTAACATGGAATGACACCAATACCGACAGCTGGGTTCAATAGGAAACAGTTTCTGTCAATCCATGATAAGCAAATAACCAAACGAACAAACACTACCTCTGTAGTCCAATGATCCGTGTTTTCACATCTCAACAGAACGTTCCGAGTTCGATTCCCGACTGGATCGGAGAACTATTAATGTCATTCCCCATCTTTCTAAGTTAAGAAGTATGAATGCGGAAATGAATGTGAGGGTTTTTCAGGGCAAAAATGATTAAATACCATGTTATCACACATCGTTCCCATAAATTCTAACGTAATTCGCAAGTCAAAACCCCCCAAATGACTATAAGGGTTAAAGGACGTTATACAAATTAAATATACATATGAGGATACATAAAGTATACACGCAAGAACTGCAAGAACCCATACACAAAATAAATAAAAACGATTATCTAGTAATTTCAGGAGCTTTAAATTCTCTGTCGGGAAAGTATATATTCCCAAAGCAGTAGGAGATAATGGGGAAACAAAAATACAAGGGAATTATGGATTTTAATACACTTAGAATTACAAATACGTGCTTTAGACATAAAAATAATAAAAGTTCACTTGGGATGCTAGGGTTTCATTTTCGATTATAGATTAGTATACAGACAACACGAGTCATACCCGACTTATTTCAGAAAGAGTTCAATCAAACCTGAGATATTGTTTTCCAAAATATTGCGTTAGCAAAATAATTATGAGTACTTAAATGTTGGTTTCCCAATAATTTGTCGTCATTTTAACGTAAAAACTGAAAATTGATTTTAAACAAAAAATTAATGTATTGTGTGTACATAATATGGCACTAAAACCCCGATAAAGAACAGACAAAAACGGAATAAATAAATAAAACATAAATACAAATAAAAAAGAACTTATGAAGCATTAATAGAAAACTGAACATTTAATCTACACTATTTGTAATTCTATATTTAAAAACGCAAGTATTTGCGTATTTATTTGCCGTAAAAATGGACACCAGTAAGCACTACTAGCTGTTGCAAACAATCACAAAAATGAAGTGTTTTGCTTATACAACAATACATTTAAACATAAGCTATACAATGTTGCCGTCGCGGAATGAGCTTATTTACATTAACTATCAGGGTACGTCTACGATACTCAAAACCACAAAAGATATGTGTTGGGAGTTATATTGTGCTGTAAATATGCGCCTGCCGATTATGCAACCGAAACGTCAGTTCTGTTAGGAGGGCCATGACAAACTAAGGGTAACGTTCTCTTGCACTCAATTTTTATTTAACATCTTTGTCCCTTTGACAAATGGTCTAGTAAGTAACAATGGTTTGAAACACCTTCTTGATATAAGATGCTACAAACTGTTGAAACCTATATTCTTTTAAGCAAAAACCAATTGGTTTTAATTGGTAACAAAAATTAATAGGTTTTTTGGTTTTTAACCAAAGTTGATTTTTTTAAAACCTCTCTACGCGTTAATACATAGATGGGGAGAACTGACACAATATTTAATTTCCCCTACATCGTAGTTTTAACCCCGTCCGCGCTGCTACCCACCAGTTAGCTGCCGTCGCTGTTATCTGTCTATCTCAGAGAACAGGACAGTTCCTCAAATCGTGTCCGTGGTGGAATAATGTTTTTAAAGTGCTCATTTACAGGATTATGCCGAGACGCAGTTATATATTTAAATTACTTATGTATCGCATGTTTTAAGTGAATTTACTAATAAATGTCCGTACATACATTCCATCATACAGGGTGGCGCAGGATAAGTCACCTGATTTGTTTCATGAATAGCACATTTGTTGTTGGCAAGATTTGTAATTTATTGATGTAAAAGTAAAGAATACAGCTTTGAAATACAACCTAATGAGTCATGTTCAATATGACCACCATTTTGGTTTATAACTACTGCAAATCGCACACGTGCATTTGTGACTATTCTCCGACACAAATCTTCTGGAATGGCGCGGCATAACTCCACAATGATAGTCCTAAGTTGCACTACATTTTGGGGTTTATGCGGTACACCTTTTCTTTAAGGAAGCTCCAAAAAAAGGGTTAATGTCCGGGCTGTGGAGCGGCCGCATTCCTCCTACTTCATAACGTTCTGGAAATCTGTTTGACAATACCTTCTCTGTGTCAAAGTAACACAATCTTCGTCTTTTGTGCGACAGTCAACCGTCCTTTGTCCGCCATCGTGAAACAGCGGACTCAAAACGGAAGTGATGAGCTTGTGACGACATCTGGAGTAATCTCCATGAAGCGCACGAAGTTAAGCGCACAATTTGACAGCGATTGTCCCAATAGTATACTTGTAGGATCAAAATTCAATTCGCCACCCTGTACATACATTTTAATGTATTAATCATTCGTCGCATGACACACTATAGAGTAATACAAACACACATTTTTTACGTGTATCAAATCACTTACCGACTGTAAACAGAATCTTGGTACCATTAGTAGCATAGTAATTCTAATACCATAGTAATAACAATTTAAGTAGTGATTTAAACATTTCAAAACTAATTCCTTATTCTTTCAAAATAGGACCAAACAGATCAAAAAATATGAAGAACTGAAACATGCATTAAAAGATAAGACACGAACAAGCTAGACACGAGTTATCTGCTGTCAATGCATTGCACCAAAAAATTCGATACCTATATTTCACCGGAAATGCATATTTTGAGTCCCCCCGAATGAAAAAAAAGTAGTTTAAAAAGCTCCTGTGTGTGTGTAAGAGAGAGAGAGAGAGAGAGAGAGAGAGAGAGAGAGAGCAGGAGCAGCAGCATAGCTCAAAAACGAAGACAATATCACACTTGGCATTTAAGTTTGGTATCTTCCAAGCATGCGACAAGAAAACCCCCCCCTCCCCCCATCCTTTACCTGGAAAAATTTTAGAACATTTTGGTTTTCTCAAAAATGGCTCTAACAATTTTGATTAAAATATTTTATATTAAAGATACAAACAAAATGTATTTCTTGGTTTTCTCGGAACAGCTTTTGAAGGTTTTTTTTTTTCATTTATATAGCCCCCTTTAACATCTAAGGTCATATCGGGGGCTTTCCTCTTGAAATAACTCGTTGTCTGTAGGTTCTTTTACTTTGGTTTAAATCATTTTGTTTCACTCTAACACGCACACATTCACACTCACATACAAACTTCCAGACTCTGTGGGGGACAGGGAATAATTCTGGCTAGAGAAAAATTCCCCGCCCCAGCCGGGAATCGAACCCGGGACATCCGGGTGAGAAGTAGGCTCACTGACCACTCGACCACGGAGGCAGTAGTTATATTCTAGATGAAATTTTGCGGAATTTTGCATAACTGGTAAACCGTAAGAGATAGACAAAAACTTATACAGAACTAGTACATAGAGCCCGTAAAACACACAATTTTTGTTATAAACTTTTTTTCGTGGAGTTGACCGTTTTTGAGATGTTCCTTGTTAATGGTTTTCAGCTTTAAGACACTTAACATTTTCTCAAACGGGACTCGGTTAACTCCTGGCCATACAAACAAACGCAACCAGCTCTTAAAACATCGCTTTATCCCTTATTTCCCTTCTAATTACAAGGAAGCAAGTATAAAGATCATTTCTGCTATTTTTTTTTTTCGATTAGGATGAAAGAAATGGAAGAATAAGGTTTTTAATAATAATTTGTTGCAGAGATGTAGAGAAAGTAATGTAAATTCACACATCAGATTTTTACGTTTTTAAGCGAAAGCGTTTAGTCAACGATTTTTGGGAGATAACATTTTCAAAAATAGAGCAGTTTTTATTTAATACTTTCTTTAGCCCGTAAGTATAATGTGCATAGTGATAGAGATGGTATTGCATGCCACCGGAAATGTGTTTTGAGGTGCCCTTAGTCGAAAAAAAAAGCTGTTTTAGAAAAAGTTCCGTTTATGTGTCTGTGGATAGCATAGCTAAAAACGAAAAGACCGTTAATACCAAACTAGTTATTTATCTTTAGTTTCTTCCAAGAATGCGACAGGAAGATTTTCAAGAAAATGCCCCCACTACACTTACCCTCTACATGGAAACTTTTTTTAAAATGTTTTTCTCAAAAATGGCTCTCACGATTTTGACTAATATACCGTATATTACGTCACAAATAAAAAGTATACTTTGAATTTTCTAGGAATAGCCTCTGAAGACCTCTTTATTCTCGATGCGTTTTGCAGAATTTTGCATAACGGTTAAACCGTAAGAAATACATAAAAATGTAAAACTCGTTAAAACACATGCTATACATCATATACATTTTTATGTAGAATCGATCGTTTCAGAGATATTCCTTGTAATTGGTTTCAATTTTAAATTACTGAAACTTTTCTCAAACAGGAAATGACGGTTCGTTTCACTGCAGACCATGCAAGGAAACCGAATTTAAATTGTTTCACGTAAGACCAGGTTTAGAATTCTCTTATGTCTCTTCTACTTGCAAGGAATCAAGTAATAAGACAATTTCTGCTAATTTTTACCTTGATTAGCGTGTCATAAAGGAACAATCTCTTGAAAAGAAAGTTGTATGTGTAACAGCTAAAACAGGCATGTGAATGCACACATCAAGCCCCGTAAGGCTTTCATTAAACCCCGTTTTGCTAGTACAGACGATTCTTCATCATTTTACGGAACATTTTTGAACATATCACTGTTTTGGATGATACAACAAGCATTTTATTTATTTAATTTATTTATACATTCAGTATGCTGTTGTTCGTTTAGAAGAGAGCAGAAAAATAAAATAGATTTTGTCAAACTGCACAACTCCTTTATGATGCGCTTTCTTCTGTTTTTGCTTATTATAGTTTAAATGAGTCTATTAAGAAAACAACTGTAGATAAATAAATTAACCTATTTTGCAATGTACGACACGGTGCAAAATGCGACTGTGCAAACAGCAGCTCCAGATTTGTAGCACTAACGCTGTCTCTTTTACGCTTGTTGCATTAGCCCCGCCTATCTCCCCCTTCCTCGCCTTACCCTGTTCTCCACACTGCGAATTGTCCCGAACCGAAATGAGTCGGACCGATGCACGGTGCACAGAACCTCTGCACCAGTGCAATTTTGTGTTAGAGAGCTCTGAATAAACTCCAATGCCTATTTTACTATAAAAGCAAAATAAAATATGTCATATAATAGTAACCTTTCGAAACTGAACTCATGTACATTATAACGCAAGCAAGACATTTATTAATACAAAACAAATACGATAATTACAACCTCATTAATATTTGCGCGGTGTGGCATTTCGAAGAACAAGCCCACTTTGACAAGCAATTACTTAAGAGCTTCCTGCTCCGATTGACATACTTGTATGGTAAGCCAAAAAAGGAAAATGAGAGAGAGGCAGAGGAAGAAAGAGATTAAATATTGTATTTCACGAACATCCCATATTTTCAAAATGAGGCTGCATATATACATATTAAAATATTATTTCGTAGCGTAAATTAAATGAAGACAAATTTATTAAAAAAAGTGATTAAAATAACGAGGTTATTTGTAAAACTATGACATGACTATAGTTATGCATAGGTTCAGTAAAACCTCACTTAACCGAACTGCGCTTAACCGAAACGGCGAAGAAAGTAGTAATAAAATAACAAACGGCGAAGAAAGTAGTAATAAAATAAGAGAGAGTAAAAGAAAAAAAAAATACAAGACGTTTAAATTTCCCCGAGCAACGCTGAATTGATAATTGGCTATGGTCTTTTGCTCGAACATAAATTCCAATATAGGTACTTCGCATTGTTTGCAGCTAATCTTAACCGTTTACCCTACATTCCAAGAAATATTGTATTATTAAAATAAGATGTGTTAATAATTGCTGCATACGCATTCAATATTAAGGGGCACTCGTTTTATTATTGGCGTTGACAGGTGTGGATTACTCTTTTATGTCACCGAAAAGAACACGTGCTGTAATACGCATTTAAGAGGAACTCGAAGGATAGTAGACGAGGGATTCAAGAGGCAAGAAAGACTGCATACTCGCCGCATTCTAATCTTAAGAGGAAATATTGAATCACGCAAAACCTTTTATTGCCTTAATGAAAAAAGTGAATAAACACCAGCAGATGTTGGTGCGGTATAGCTGCTTGCAAACGTTATTAGAAAATAATTAGGAAAAAATTAATACTTTTATGAAATAATTCCATTTTTTTAAAGATTACATTATTTGGATACAACTGTTTTCCTTATTTTGCTGCTTAAAATTGTTCCCATGGATTATCCGAAACGGATTCTTTCCCCTGTTAATTCGGTTAAGTGAGGTTTTTTTGGTTATTTCCTATACTTAACAGTACATACATGGACGTAATGATAAAAATGAAAAACTACTTTTTTCTGAACATAGATAAAACAACCAGAACGTGACAGTTTGCGCTTACCCTCGCAGTGCTTGCAGCGTTTGGCGCGGTCGGCGTTGGAAGAGCCGGCTCCGGTGCTAACGGGCATCCTGATAAGAGATGCAGCTAGGCGCCACCAGCAAGCATGGCATAAGCAGTCAGTTGTGGGCAAACCAAAGCCAAGCAGGTGGAAAGATCACGACTAGCACAAGAAGCGTGATGATAGCCACGACGGAAGCACCACATTCTCTGTTCATAAACCAGGGCGGACGCGATGTCGAGGAGGAAGTTTCATCTCCATCTCCCCTAGTTAGATTTTCTTCTTCGGGAACATGTTCCTTGGTAGTACTAGAGTACGACATCGTGAAGCGCACAAATACACGTTTCACACTCATTTATACATGGAATATAAACAGTGGAAACTACCTTGGCAAATACTATATTTCTACTCAAATTAATTTCTAATCTTAGTTTAAGTTTCAAATGCTTTATTCCAAACAGAGCGATGCACAGAACTTACGTCACGTGGTACACCACTTCATCTGTCTGAATTTTGGGTGATTCACGCACTACAACTACATTAAATACGAACACCAACACTAAGTTCCTCACCAGTGCAGATAGCGCTGCTACTCTGATGGGTCCTGAAGCACAAAGCTGATAATTTTCACTGTGGTTAGTTTGGTCTCACTGATGCTCCCCGGCAATGGTTTTCAAATGCCAGTTGAAGTGTGGATGCTTTGTTGCAATAGTTTCCAAACATTTTCCTATGTCCGAACACAAACTCAAAGCGGTTGTCATCTGTTTTTCGAATAAACTGTGTTACAACAAAGGTGATGTTTCATCAGCACTGGAAAGAAGCTTGATGTGTATGAACATGCATTTCGCAAATTTCGTATGATGAACTAGAATGGACTTGCTGAAATAATCATTACATTTCATCTTCTAATTCTATTATCATCCTACGTTTACATTTTTAATGGATATGTTTTGAAGAATTTTTTTATTTATATTTTTATTTTGCTTTACATAATGTATAAAATCACTACTCCTAAATATTTGGATGGCCCCCTTCTTCAATAGATAAACTCGTTTGACAAAATTCGACTCATTAATAAGATAAAAATTCGTTTCAAAGAAAAGCTTATTCGTTGCGCGCGCGTCTTGCCCACCCTCCTACCTGACGACTATGGGCAATGGTTTTGTGACCAAGGAAGCTGGCGGCGTCGGATACTTCCGTCGAGACGCTCGGTACACTTCGGACTTCTGGCACGCGTCGCCCCGGAATGCTGTGGACTTGGGCGTTTGCCAGACCTACCAAATCACTCCACTTCGTGGGCGGAAAATCTCTTTCTGTGAAAACTTGAAAATGTTCAGCTCTATTGCTTACCATTCAAATATCGGCTAAGGTATACGCTACTTGACTTGCTTGTGTTCCTCAACAGCAAAAACACTCAACTGTTTAATTGAGCTCAATGTTACCACACTTAATACCTTCTCTACACGTACTATGTACATAGTGTATACAGAAGGTATTGTAATGCACCCAAAAATTCTATTCCGAGATTTCAACGAAAATATATGCTTTGAGACCCCCTGAATCCAAAAACAGCAGCTTTAGAAAAATGTCCGTGTGTGTGTGTGTGTGTGTGTGTGTGTGTGTGTGTGTGTGCGCGCGCGCGCGCCTGTGGCCAACATAGCTCAAAAACGAAAAGAGCGTTAAAAACCAAACTTAGTATTTAATTTTGGTATCTTCCAAGGATGTGACACGAAGATTTTCAAGAAAATCCCCCACCCCAAACTACCCTTTATATAGAAAAAAAATTCGAAAATTTAGGTTTTCTTAAAAATGGCTCTAACGATTTTGATTAAATTCTCTTATATTTAAAATATTTACTTGCCAAGTAAAATGCACAGCTTGAATTTTCTGGGAATAGCCTCTGAAGACTACTTTATTCTGGATGAATTTTACGGAATTTTGCATAACTGATAAACCGTAAGAGATGGACAAAAACTTAACACACAAAAAATGTAGAGCACACAATTTATTTATTTTATATATATATATATATATATATATATATATATATATATATATATCACAGTTTCTTTAACACATTAATATTAATCAACAATAAATATGCATCTAAATGCTACTAAAATGCAGCAAACGTAACACACATATGCACAATTTAGCTTGCTAATCTACAAAAAGCAAGACGCGGACGTGGATTAAAATGTTCATTTGACTTAAGCTAAGGTATGAACCATAATGTTTTAGTTATGAAAAATACGTAATCAGAAACAAAAAATCTGATGTGTTCCATTCACATGACTTTCTCTACATCTCTGCAACAAATTATTGCTAAAAAGCTTATGCTTCTATTTACTTCATTCTAATGGAGAAAAAATTAGCAGAAATAGCCTTATTACTTGCTTCCTTGTAAGTAGAAACGAAATAAGGGAGTACCATACGTTAAAGTGACAGTCAAAAGCTGCTTGCTATGTGACTGAAGTTCCTTTGTTTGTATGGACAGGAGTTGATAAATTCCTGTATGAGAAAAGTACAAGTTTTTCAAAGCTGAAACTAAAAATAAGGAATATCTCAAAAACGATCAACTCCACGAAAAAATGTATATGACAT
This sequence comes from Hymenopus coronatus, assembly GCA_030762935.1. Classification (NCBI taxonomy): domain Eukaryota; kingdom Metazoa; phylum Arthropoda; class Insecta; order Mantodea; family Hymenopodidae; genus Hymenopus; species Hymenopus coronatus. The sequence goes on along the minus strand of CM060889.1, from coordinate 17,881,631 downwards.
AAATTGTGTGTTTTAACGTGCTCTACATTTCTTGTGTGGTAAGTTTTTGTCCATCTCTTAGGGTTTAGCAACTATGCAAAATTCCGTAAAATTCATCCCAGAATAAAGTAGTCTTCAGAGGCTATTCCCAGAAATTTCAAGATATACATTTTATTTGTCAGGTAAATGTCTTTAATATACTATATTTTAATCAAAATCGTTAGAGTCATTTAACATTTTCTAAAAAAAGTTCCATGTAAAGGCTAGTTTGGGGTGGGGGAATTTTTTTTTTTAAATCTTCGTGTAACATCCCTGGAAGACACTGAACTTAAATACCAAGTTTGGTATTTTACCGACTTTTCGTTTCAGAGTTATCGTGTTCACAGACACACGGACCTTTTTCTGAAATGCCTTTTTTTTGGATACAGGGGACCCTAAAACATATATTTCCGGTGAAATCTCGTTATCACCTTTTCTATACACTATGCACATAGTACGTGTAGATAAAGTAAAAACGTTTTCCCTCTATCAAAGAAACGAATAAAAGTATACCACCCTACGAGGGTGACAAAACCATAAGCCAACCCTCTCCACCCAACCCTGTTTTTTTTCCCGATCTGTTCTCAGGTAATTAAGTCCTCGCATAGATTAGCCGTGCATTTTGAATATGGACTTAGGTAGATTTCATGGGAACCAGGGTAGAGAAAGACACCCATAGTTTGGAAAAGATGTGTATTTAAATGGTCAAAATCTTTATGCAGAATGAGCTCTATAGTTCACAGATGTTCTTCTACCTGCATTGCAGTAGCATACTCTCGTAACGTTTTTAATCTTAATGAAAGACAGCGCAAAAATAAACAATAAAATTAGATAATAGTAAATCCATTACACACTCTCATCTATCATACATCTCTTTTTGCCAAGCTGCTAGAGTCTTGAATCAAAACTTTTTTTTTCTTCTTCTTCTTTTACGCGGGAGACTTTGCACGGCCCAAAATTTGCTTCACAAATAACACGAGTAAGATGCTTTAAGTTTCATTCCTTAACTATTTTATTATTACTGAAAATTTAACGCTTTCGTCTGACAAGTAGGGGCTTTTTATTTTCTATAACATGATCCTAGGAATGTATATAACATTGTATAACCAGAAATTACGTCGGAGGTACATGTTTTGAGCCCCTATGAAACAAAAATAAAAACTCGAGGGAGGTATGTATATCCGAGCCCACGTGGATGTGAGAATAGTATAAGTCGAAAACGAAAGCAGTAAGTAATTAATTTTCCAAGACTTCGAAATGACAGTTTTAATGTCTCGCTCCAAACTATCCCTTATGCGGTAGAACATTCGGTATTTTTATTTTACCAAAATTACTCCTATTTTGATCAAAATGTTTACATGACAAGTGGCATTACAATTGTGGCATATCCTTCATTTGGAAATACTTTTATATACTTACCTACAACGGTAAACCACTCGAAACAGAAAACTTACTACATACAAAATTTGCTTCTCTTAGAGACGTGCGATTTATTTTATTAACTTCTCAAAATCTGCCATTTCTGAGATATCTGATGTTAATTGTCCGAATTGTTCAATGTGTCGTCATTTTTAATTTCCCTCTACGAACTTATAGCAAGTAGAGAAGTATTGTAATTAAACAAAAACTTCGAAATTGACATTTTATCAGTTAGCAAGTTTTAAAAATCTGATGTGTTTCATCCACATGACTCTACATCTCTGCAAGAAATTATTATTAAAATGCTTAGGCTTTTATTTACTTTATGCTAATCGAGGTAAAAATTAGCAGAACTAGTCTTAATTCTTGCTTCCTTGTAAGTAGAAGCGAATAAGGGAGCACCATAGGTTAAAATGACAGCCAAAAGCTGGTTGCTATGTGACTGAAGTTCCTTTATTTATATGGACAGGAGTTGACAAATTCCTGTATGAGAAAAAGCATATTTTTTAAAGGTGAAATCAAAAACAAGGAATAACTCAAAAACGATCAATTCCACGAAAAAATGTTGTATAACATAAATTGTGTGTTTTAACGTGCTCTACATTTTTCGTGTGGTAAGTTTTTGACCATCTTTTGCGGTTTAGCCGTTATGCAAAATTCCGTAAATTCATCCAGAATAAAGAAGTCTTCAAAGGCTATTCCCAGAAAATTCAAGATATACATTTTATTTGTCAGGTAAATATCTTTAATATACAATATTGTAATAAAAATCGTTAGGCCACTTTTGAGAAAGACAAATTTTCGAAAAATGTTCCATGTAAAGGTAGTTTGGGGTGGGGAATTTTTCTCAAAATCTTCATGTCGCATCCCTGGAAGATACTAAACTTTAATACCAAGTTTGGTATTTTACCGACATTTCATTTTTGAACTATCGTGTTCACAGACTCACGGACACAACGGAACTTTTTCTAAAAATGCTTTTTTTTGAACACAGGGGATCCTAAAAGATATATTTCCGGTGAAATCTCGGTATCGAATTTTTGGGTGGAGTGCAACACCTTCTCTATACAATATGTACATAGTACGTATAGAGAAAGTAAAAATAAAAAGCAATTTTGTTTTCTCTACCACCAGCACATAGAGATGGCATTGCATTATAACTAAAAGTTCTATACAGAGACTTCGCATAAATACACGCTTGAAATTCCTTAAATAAAATCATTTTTAGGAGGAAGAAGAAAAAAAAAACAACTGTATATGTGTGTACAGAAAATAAAATCAAAGTCATATAAATACAAAACTTGTTGTTTAAGTTCCAATGATACCATACGAAGATTTTCAAGCAAATCCTCCCAAACTATCTATAACATGGGACATTTAGTAAAATTTTTATTTTATCAAAAAGGATCTAACAACATTGCACATTTTACATGCAAATAAAATGAGTATCTTGAATTTCCTGGGAATAGCCTGCGATTTTTTATAGTGTTGATTGCCCGCTATTACTTCCATGGCACCGCAGGCGATGACACTAATGATGCATGGAATGAAGATGGAATACCGATGGAATGCGATGGCGGGGAGAACCCGGAGAAAACCTGCCCCGCGCCTCTTCGCACCACAAATCCCAGATGCGGTCGCTTGAGATTGAACCCGGGCCGCTTAGGTGAGAGTCGAGCGATCTAACCATTCGGCCACGGAGACTGTTAAGTTGCGTTTATTCGCATTTGTTAAATAAGAAAGTTATTTTCCTCAAAACGATGAACCGACGAACACTTCAATTCCAATCGCGAAGTGGTTTCACTTGAGCTTTCAACTCATGCCACACGCACCATCTTCAACTTTTTTTGTTGAATTATTGGGCATTAGAGAAGAGAGATTAACTCTGTATATTACAATGTACATACTAGGTAGAGAAGGTATTGAAATCCACCTAAATTTTCGATACCGATATTTCACAAGATGTATGTTTTGAGGTCCGCTGAAACAAAACAAAAACCGTTTAGTACAAAGTCCGCGCGCGCGCCTGTGAACAGCATAGCTCAAAAACAAAAAGCCGGTTAAAAACCAAATTTGATATTTAAGTTCAGCATTTTCCAAGGATCCCAAACTGCAACTTTACTTGGCTGTTCCAACGCTGCTTCTCTGACTTGGAGTACTCCTGTGAACACAACCACAAACTTCAAAATACGTCTAGAGAGGGGGAGGGTGTTGGCCAATACGACACGGGGTCAAAGATCACACCGCAATGCTTGAGTGATGGGCACGATCGAATGTATTGCGATAGTAGGAAATGTTTCTCGAATGATGCGGTTATTCATTCGGATTTAAAAGCTGATTATTTACCAAAGTAACCAGTTTTCATTAGGATTTAAAATAACGGTGTAATACACGTTTTACCCCTAGAGTATCATAGAAAAGTGCACATTATTTTGCAGCATTAAAACGCATAATTGCCTGCATTTATTCTCTAGTAATTAACGTGACAATTAATTTCATGTAAACAAGATATTGACATTTCTCCATCAGACTAGCAGAGTTATATAACTCTGAAATATAACTGTATTTTTAATAAAAATACACAAAGAAATATATTTCCATTTTTAAGGTATCTACCGGTTTCAGAAGTATGTGCGGTTATGGTTCAGTAATTTGAGGTAAGTTATCAAGGTTATACAGTAGGTATTATTACTTGGTATTTAGGGAACGGTGGTACAATTTCGATCATTTCGGATAAATTCTATGCAACCGGAAACATATTCAGAAAGGAAATAATTTCATCCACGATATTTGTTTTTTGAAGCTCATGAACATGTAACATAAGTATTACATATTTACAAATGTTCGCTTAAACAGAAGAGAATGTCACAGAATGTAATAAAATTGATCGAAAATGTACTATGCTAGGTGTAATAAAATATTATGATCACTGATGTTGTCCTCATAAAAATAACCTTTTTCTAAGACTACCAAACAATTTTTTGGCAACAAACCCAAGCACCTCTCCCCATTGATTTCGCATAATTCCAGAAGCAAATCCACAATCGTCTTTATTATTTACTGGTGATTTGATGCTTTTAATACCTTTCTTATCAGTACTCATAGATTTATATTGATATTAATTTTTCCTGTTGCTTTTGTTTATTTATTTTTGTATTCTCTATTGAAAAATACATATTTTACTGCGCACCTTTTCTAGGTTTCAATCTAAAGTTAGTCGAATTGATGTCTGTATTTTACTTTTCTGAGACGACACTTTTTTCTCTGGAGTTGGCAAAATGATCTCGACAACATTGTGCGGAGAAACTTTATTGGTTTCTAGTATTGCGGACTTGACGTGCACTTCAGTGACTTAGTTTGAAGATTTGCCATCTTCGTTCAGAACAACGCATATTCGTTCATTAAACAAAGCACATTCCTTCAACTTTCTTTCAAATTGTACAAATATTTACTTACTTCCGCAGAAAAGGAGGAAAAAACAAAACAAAACCAACACAGAAATATTATTAAATATACGTAACTATGTACAGATATGGTGTATAATATGTCTATGGTAACCAATTATAACCGACTAAACAACTGCAATGATTGATTTCGTACTAAGAGTGAAATTACGAGTAAATATCACTGCACTATGGCAAGAGATGGCGGCACATGCGACACACTCTTTCTCTATAGATGTCTCGGAGCATACAACGACGAAACATAAGGCTCTGGCCATACTAGTATAGCATTTACAAGCATATTAGAAACCAAGTATAAACAGATGTATTCGTGGAAAAGATAGGAGGTGAAGAAACCTGATTTCCAATGTCAGAGTAAGGATAGTGCTACCAACACTAAGAGACTAAAATGGTGCTAAATCTTAACGTTGATCGGAATTGTACCTATATCGAAATTGTATCACCATTTGAGTTGACGTTAAAATAACCCAGCCCCTTCAAAATGAGGGAGACTTGATTTAATAATTAGTTCGTATTCTGCATTTGCAGTATTCGGTCTAAAATTGTATTAAATTGTAGTTTGGGTTGAAGTAAATTTAAATACACAAATAGTTGGGGAGCTACAATTGTTTTTGTGGCTGTTAATAGCTAGGAAACAAAAGCAGCAGCGTTACGGCAACTTTAACTTCTATTATGCAAAAAAAAAAAAAAAAAAAAAAAAAAAAAAAAAAAATCATGCATTCCATTCACATGACTTTCTCTATCTGTTCTGTAAACAATTATTCTTACAAAAAAAAATCATTCTTTTATCTACATATGGTAATCAAGATAAACATTGGTAGATTTGTTCTGTTCCTTAGTTCCTTATAAGCAGAAGGGGAATAAGGGAATACTCTAGGCTAAAGTCACAATCAAATCTTTAAAATCTATGCGATTGTCATTGAAATTCGGTTCTACTTCATTGGCTGGGAGTAAAACAAAAAAGATACGAAATGGATGCGGGCTTTTCATTTGAGAAAAGTTTTAAGTATTTTAAAATTGAAACCAATAACGGGGAATATCTCTGAAATGGTTAGTTCTACTTACTAATGGTAAGTATCGGGCCTCTCAATAAAAACAGCATTTAATTATTTTTTTTTTTTATTTCTCAACATAATCTCCAGAAAGGCTAATACTTTTGTCATATCGGTGTTCTAATTTAATTGAACCATCTCTGTAGTGCGATTTATCAAGGTCCTCAAAATAGCTGTTTACCGCATCAATGACCTCGTTGCTATGAAATCTTCGTCCTCCAAAAGATTTTTTGAGGTTTGGAAACAGGGGGTAGGGGCTAGATCTGGCGAATAAGGTAGATGTTCAAGCAATTCAAACTTTAATTCGCACATTTTCCCCATTGCAATGACTGAACGATGGGCCGGAGCATTGTCGTGATGAAACAAGATATTTTTTCTTTTTTTTTTTTGCCATATTAGTTCTTTTTCTTTTCAACTCATCACTCAAACGCTACAGTAAGCTTGGGCTATTGTCACCAGTAATATTTTTACCGTTTTCCAAATAATCAATAAAAATAATTACCTGTACGTCCTAGAAAACACTCGCCAAAACCTTGTTAGCTGAAAAAAATTTACCTTGCATTTTTTGGGGTTGGTTCACCTGGCGTAATCCACTGTTTTGACTGTGACTTACTTTCTGGAGTGTAGTGATGTATCCAAGTTTTATCCATGGTAATAAGCCGTCTCAAAAACTCAACGGGATTTTACGGTAGAGCACACATTCTTAACAGAAGCAGTTTTTCTTTGCAACTTTTGATCAGGTGTCAACAAACGCGGCACCCATTTTGCACAGACTTTTTGAAAGCCCAAAACATTACTTAAAATATTACCTGCACGTTCTTTTGATATGGTTACAGCCTCTGCTATCTCAAACAACTTTAATCTGCAGTATTCCAGCACTAAACGATGAATTTTTTCCAATGATCTCCGGAGTTGTCACTTCTACAGGACTCCACGTCCCAACTCAACGCCAGCTCGTACGTCGCATTTCAAATTCTGCAACCCAACTTTTAATAATTGAATATGAAGGAGCACAGTCTTTTAATGTACTGCCCACTTCCTCGATTTCTTTAGGCGTTAAGCCTTTCAAATGGAAGTATTTAATCACTGCTCGTTTTTCCGAATCCTCCATTTTCGTGAAAACTCTAAAGCTGTCTTGTTTAAAATGTTGTCATTCGAAAACTAAATAAGTTATTGACCTGTAACTATGGATACAAGCTAGTCTAGAGTTAAACTATACGATGCTACCGTCTAACTGGCCATATCTACGTGAGGCCCGGGACATATCAACCGACCCTCGTGTGTGTGAGTGTGTGTGTGTGTGTGTATGTGTACGTGCATGTGTGTGTATGTGTGTGTATATATATAAAATAAAAAAAGTTGTATCCGGCATAATTAAGTGTTTTAACGAGATATACATTTTTTGTAGTAAGTTTTTTTATATCTCTTACGGTTGAATAGTTATGCAAGATTCATTCAGAATAAAGGCGGTTTTGGGGGCTATTCTCAAGAAATTAAGGACACACACTTTATGTGCATTGCAAATATCTTTAACATACGATACTTAAACCAAAACCATTTTAACCAATTTTAGAAAAACAAAAAATATCGAAAAATTGCCATGTAAAGACTAATTTGTGGTAGAGGATATTTTTGATAATATTGTATCGCATCCTTCGGAGATACTAAACTTAAGTACTAAGTTTGGTATTTAACCGACTTTTTGTTTTTGAGTTATATTAACACAGACAATTTGATTTATATATCTATATATTTGGGGGGGGGGACTCAGTACTCCAAAATATCACTATCGAAATTTTCGGTGCAATACAATATCTTCTCTAACTACTATATACGTTCTACATACGTGCTTGAGAAAGGAAAAAATATTGTGTATTGCGTTCACATGGCTTTTTCTACAAACTATTGTTACAGAAGATTATACTTTTATGACAATCATACTAATTAAGGTAAACATTAGCAGAAATGGTTTTATTGTTTCCTCGTAAGTAGAAGCGAAATGGAATACAATTGGCTAAAGCGACATTCACATCTTATTAAGAGTTGTTATGAGAAACAATTGAACTTCGGTTCTTTTGCTCGTTGCGTGGCCACGTGTAAACCAAAAGAGAAAGGAAACGAAAGATGATTTCCCATTTGAGAAAGTTTAAGTAGTTTACCATTGAAATCAATAACAATATCGGAAACGGTTCACGTTACATAAAAAAAAAGGTTGATGTGTTCCATTCACATGACTTTCTCTACATCTCTGCAACTTATTATTGTTAAAAAGCTCTTACTTCTATTTACTTCATGCTAATCGAGAAAAAATTAGCAGATATAGTGTTATTACTTGCTCCCTTGTAATCAGAAGCGAAATAAGGGAGTACCATTGGTTAAAGTGATAGTCCAAAGCTGGTTGCTATGTGACTGAAGCTCATTTGTTTGCATGGACAGGCGTTGACAAATTCCTGTGTGAGAAAATTATTTCATAGCTGAAAACAAAAACAAGGGATATCTTAAAAACGATCAACTCCACGAAAAAAATGTATGTATCATAAATTGTGTGTTTTAATGTGCTCTACATTTTCTGTGTGGTAAGTTTTGTTCATCTCTTACGGTTTAGCAGTTATGCAAAATTCCGTAAAATTCATCCAGAATAAAGTAAGAATCTTCAGAGGCTATTTCCAGAAATTAAAGATATACATTTTATTTGTCAAGCAAATATCTTAAATTTACGAGACTTTAATCAAAATCGTTAGAGCCATTTTTAAGAAAATCAAAATTTTCGAAATTTGTTCCATGTAAAGGGTAGTTTGGGGTGGGGGGATTTTCTTGAACATTTTCGTGTCGCATCCTTGGAAGATACCAAACTTAAATACCAAATTTGGTTTTTAACGGTCTTTTCATTTTTGAACTATGCTACCCAGACACAGACACTTACACATACACACACGGACATTTTTCTAAAAATGCTTTTTTTGGATTCAGGGGGTCTCAAAACATATATTTCCGGTGAAATCTCGGTATCGAATTTTGGGCGCAATACAATACCTTCTCTTTTCGCTATGTACATAGTACGTATAGAGAAAGTAATAAAATAAAGTAACGGTGTGTTTTGACGAGATCGATATTTGTTTTAAGCAGTAAGTTTTTGTCTCCCATACGGTTTACGAGCTTTGCAAAATCCATGCAGAATAAAAAGATCTTCATGAGTTACTCCAGGAAAATTCAAGGTATACATTTTATTTCTCATGTAAATATATTTGATAGTATGTGGCATTTTAACCAAAATCGTTAGAGTACTTTTGAGAAAAACAAAGTTTTCAAACATTGTTCCATGTAAAGGGTAGTTTGTGGTAGGGGAAAAATCTTGAAAAACTTTGTGCCCCATCATTAGAAGATTAAACTTGAACACCAAATTCGGCATTCTTTTCGTTTTTGAGCTATGCTGTAGTAGGCACACACGCGCGAGGGTACACACACACACACACACACACACGCGCGCGCGCGCGTACACACACACACACACGCGCGAGGGTACACACACACACACACGCGCGCGAGGGTACACACACACACACACACACACGCGCGCGCGAGGGTACACACACACGCGCGCGAGGGTACACACACACACACACACACGCGCGCGCGCGCGAGGGTACACACACACACACACACACGCGCGAGGGTACACACACACACACACACGCGCGAGGGTACACACACACACACGCGCGAGGGTACACACACACACACACACGCGCGAGGGTACACACACACACACGCGCGAGGGTACACACACACACGCGCGAGGGTACACACACACACACACACACGCGCGAGGGTACACACACACACACGCGCGAGGGTACACACACACACACACGCGCGAGGGTACACACACACGCGCGAGGGTACACACACACACACGCGCGCGAGGGTACACACACACACACACACGCGCGAGGGTACACACACACACACACGCGCGAGGGTACACACACACACACGCGAGGGTACACACACACACACACACACGCGCGAGGGTACACACACACACGCGCGAGGGTACACACACACACACACACGCGCGCGAGGTACACACACACACACGCGCGAGGTACACACACACACACACGCGCGAGGGTACACACACACACACACGCGAGGGTACACACACACACACGCACGCGAGGGTACACACACACACACACATACACGCGAGGGTACACACACACACACACACACGCGAGCGTACACACACACACATACACGCGCGAGGGTACACACACACACACGCGCGCGAGGGTACACACACACACACACGCGCGCGAGGGTACACACACACACACGCGCGAGGGTACACACACACACGCGCGCGAGGGTACACACACACACACACACGCGCGAGGGTACACACACACACACACGCGCGCGAGGGTACACACACACACACACGCGCGCGAGGGTACACACACACACACACGCGCGAGGGTACACACACACACACGCGCGAGGGTACACACACACACACACACGCGCGAGGGTACACACACACATACACACACACACACACGCGCGAGGGTACACACACACACACACGCGCGAGGGTACACACACACACACACGCGCGCGCGCGCGAGGGTACACACACACACGCGCGAGGGTACACACACATGCGCGAGGGTACACACACACACACACACACACACACGCGCGCGAGGGTACACACACACATACACACACACACGCGCGAGGGTACACACACACACACACGCGCGAGGGTACACACACACACACATACACACACACACGCGCGAGGGTACACACACACACGCGCGCGCGAGGGTACACACACACACGCGCGCGAGGGTACACACACACACACGCGCGCGAGGGTACACACACACACACGCGCGAGGGTACACACACACACACACACGCGCGAGGGTACACACACATACACACGCGCGAGGGTACACACACACACACACACGCGCGCGCGCGCGCGAGGGTACACACACACACACACGCGCGCGAGGGTACACACACACACACACACACACACGCGCGAGGGTACACACACACACACACACACGCGAGGGTACACACACACACGCGCGAGGGTACACACACACACACGCGCGAGGGTACACACACACACACACACGCGCGAGGGTACACACACACACACACACACGCGCGAGGGTACACACACATACACACGCGCGAGGGTACACACACACACACACGCGCGCGCGAGGGTACACACACACACACACGCGCGCGAGGGTACACACACACACACACACACGCGCGAGGGTACACACACACACACACAGACACACGCGAGGGTACACACACACACACGCGCGAGGGTACACACACACACACACGCGCGAGGGTACACACACACACACACACGCGCGAGGGTACACACACGCGCGCGAGGGTACACACACACACACACGCGCGAGGGTACACACACACACATACACACACACACACACACCTTTTTTCTAAAAATTATTTTTTGGATTCAGGGAACCTCAAGATTTACACAGTGAAAGTTTGAAATGAATTTGTCGGTGGAATACAATATTACTCACCGCCTCTCCGGCAGTACTACCAATATCAATGCAAATATTAAGAGGGGCGTTTGATAAGTCTGGTAAAAAGGAAAGAAGAATATTTGTTTTTAACAACTCATCTTATTTCTCGACATAGTCTATCTTAAGGAATATACAAGGTGTAACAAAAAGGTATATCAAAATTATGGGAAAACGTTTCTTACGGATAAAGGATAAAAAAAAAATGTCATATGAACATAGGTCCAGAAATTGTTTATATCTTTTTTAGATTACATTTTCTACAGCTGAACCCAATACAAGAACACTTAATGACAGAACCGCGGGGAAACAGGAAATCACAGCACACGTTCAAAACCTTCATTAGCTCCAATGCATTAGTCGCATGGACTCTCTAATGCCTGGGAATTTTCATATTGTCTGGCAGCCTTCCACAATACAGCACGAACATCTGCAACTGGATTTGCATAAACAAGAGGTTTCATATGTGCCCAGAAATAAAAATCCAGTAGGTTTAGGTCAGGGGAGCGTGGAGGCCACGAAATTAGTCCACTTCTTCCCATCCACCTACCCGGAAACCTGTTCTTAAGAAATCGACGGACAGAAAGATTGAAATGAGACTCAGCTCCATCGTGCATGCAGTACGTGTCTTGTATTGCCAATACAGTATCTTGCAACAAGACAGGTAAGTAATTCTATAAGAACCATCTGTACCTTCGTCCATTAAGACAAATGTGGTAGTACATGTGGTCCCACCAAACAATCACCAACAATCCCGGCCCAAACATTAACGTAGAAACGATGTTGATATACATTTTTATTTTCATGTAAATAGCTTAATAGTTTAATCAAATTGAAGAGTGTTTGTGGTGGTGGAATTTTCTTGAAAGGTTCGTGTCGCATTCTTTGGACGATAATGAACTTCCATATCGAAGATACTGTATATTACTGAACTTGTATATCTACTTGATGCTAAATGTGATACATTTTATCGCTTTTTCATTCTCTCTCTCTCTCTCTCTTTCTCTCTCTCGTGGTCATTGTTTCTAAAAACGATGTTGTAAAATACTTATTCTTACATACTCTTGATAAGTAGAGGGGAAAAAACACATTTGAATTGATCCATCATAACTGGAAATGCGAAAATTGCCGATTTGAGTGCAAGTCCAGTTTAACTAATACTCCCAGGTTGCCTTGAAATAACATCTCGAATATTTTTTGAACGAATTATTTGAAGGAAAATAATATGATATAAAGGAACGAACATGACTTAAGGTTCTCACTTTTTATGTTTGAAACGGTGGAAGAATGCCGCAAACTCCCTCATTTTGATCATTTTGATGATATATCTCCTCAGCAACTGAAGGGAAGCTCATAAAAGCTGCTGGCAAGACAACTCTATGTCCAGAAATAACACTCGCACTCAAAGCGATAGCGCACCACCATGTTATTAGAGTTCTGAACCTGATGTAACCTGCTCGACCTACATACTAATTCAGAAAGTAAGGTTCTATGAAGTGTAGGGACACACTATTAACAACAAACTCGTTCACGTTCACATCCTGATATTCACACCAGATTTGAGCTAAATAAATGGAAAACGGAAAAACTAGTTGTGCTGTGCCGTACAACATCTGTCTAAATGTGAACATATCATGCTGTGGACAAGAGTTTGCCAAACTTTTCACAAGGAGGACCACACTGACCGTCAGAGAACGAATCGTGGGCGAAGCCACAGAAGTTTATGTTAGAAACCATAAACTCTAGGCACGAGATGTACGGACGACATACGCTTTTAAAACAGTGTTTAGTTAAATTAAATCCAATGTTAACGTATTAGTAACTAGTGTAATAAAACACTTAGTGAAATAAGCATTTTCTTTCAGTGATAATTTTATGATAAGGTAACCACTGTTAATAGCAGTTGATACTCAATGGGAGAAATGAAACTGGCTTTTGTGGTTCTAATTTTGTGCTGTTCAACAATAGGGACTCAAATCTCTATAAAAAAAAAAATCTGATGTGTTCCATTCACATGTCTTTTTCTACATCCCTGCAAAAAAAAAAAAAATTATTAAAAGTTTATGTTTCTATTTACTTCATACTAATCGAGAAAAAATTAGTAGAAATAGCCTTATTACTTGCTTCCTTGTAAGTAGAAGCGAGATAAGGGACTACCATAGGTTAAAGTGATAGTCAAAAGCTGGTTGCTATGTGAATGAAGTTCCTTTGTTTATATGGGCAGGAGTTGACAGATTCCCGTTCGAAAAATGTTTAAGTTTTTCAAAGCTGAAACCAATAACAAAGAATATCTAAAAACGATCTACGCCACGAAATAAATATACGTAACATAAAGTGTGTGTTTTAAAGTGCGCTACATTTTTTGTGTTGTAAGTTTTTGTCCATCTCTTACGGTTTAGCAGTTGTGCAACATTTTGTAAAATTCATCCAGAATAAAGTAGTCTTGAAGATATACATTTTATTTGTCATTAAAATCTCTTAAATATAAGAGATTATAATCAAAACCGTTAGCCATTTTTAGAAAATCGAATTTTCGAATTTTTTTTCATGTAAAGGGTAGTTGGGGTGGGGGGATTTTCTTGAAAATCTTCGTGTCGTATCCTTGGCAGGTACTGAACTTAAATACCAAGTTTGGTATCTAATGGCCTTTTCATTTTTGAGCTGTGCTGCACACACAGACACACACTCACGGACATTTTTCTAAAAAAGCTTTTTTTTGGATTCAGGGAGTCTCAAAACATGTATTTCCGGTGAAATCTAGGTGTCGAATATTTGGGTGCAATAAAATACTTTCTCTATACACTATGTACGTAGCACGTATAGAGAAAGTAACAAACGTAGGTGTATTTTGACTTTATATATTTCACTTTTGAAATTGTCTTTTTATAGATATACGTTGGTGCAGGCCTGGTATTTGTTTTCGGACAGTCTTAAAAATGAGGAAATGGATCATTATATAAAAACAGGCCAAATTAATTTCGTTGTAGTTCATTATTATGGTTAGGATTACTAGTTCCGCACCTTTTCTGTATGTACGCAATTCAATATAAGGTGTGTCAAGTCTGTTCTACTTCTACGCAAATTAGTATCACAAAATGTAAAAATTTGGAGGATCATTTAATGGGGCATTCTCCATTATGGAACGCTGCAGTTCCAAGCCATCGAAGGGACTATAAGTGCAGCTTAAAAAACTACGATTCTTGTAGTTTTGGGATGAAATCCTGATTACGAAGCTATTCAGTCTTATTGGTTGTTCATTGAGGAGAGAACAGTAAGATCCTGCCCTGGGAACCAGAACTAATTAGAATTATGAAGTTTTAAAGTGCGACGTGGAAAAGGCTTCTCTACGCACCTACAAGCGGTGCTTAATCACGGCTGGAAGAAATGCACTATAAAGAATACAAAAATATTATGTGGTACTTTGTTTAGACGATGAAGGTTGTATTAACACTGTACATATGCATTTGTGTTTTTATTATTTTACTTTCATTGGCATTTGTAAGTAAATAATCAATTTCATAGCTTAAAAGTCCTAAAACAAAGACTTGTTTTTGGGAGGGTCATTTTAAAACCCGCTCACTTTCATTACACTGTATATTAATTAAAAACCGATTAACTTTACATTATCCTTCAAAATTCGTGAATAAAAAAAAATAAAATCTGATGTGTTCCATACACATGACTTTCTCTACAACTCTGCAATAAATTATTGTTAAAAACCTTATACTTCTATTTACTTCATGCTAATCGAGAAAAAATTAGCAGAAATAGTCTTATTACTTGCTTCCTTGTAAGTAGAGGCGAAATAAGGGAGTACCATAGGTTAAAGTGATAGTCAAAAGCTGGATCATATGTGACTGAAGTTCCTTTGTTTGCATGGACACGGGTTCACGAAGTCCTGCATGAGAAAAGTATGTTTTTTATAGCTGAAACCAAAAACAAGGAATATCTAAAACACAATCAACTCCACGCAAAAAATGTATATAACATAAACTGTGTGTTTTAAAGTGCTCTACATTTGTTGTGTGGTAAGTTTTTGTCCATCTCTTACGGTTTAGCAGTTTTGCAAAATTCCGTAAAATTGACCCAGAGACTATTCCCAGAAAATTCAAAATATACATTTTATTTGTCAGGTAAATATCTTTAATATACAATATTTTAATCAAAATCGTTAGAGCCATTTTTTAGAAAATTAACATTTTCGAAAAAAGTTCCATGTTAAGGGTAACTTGGGGTGGGGGGATTTTTCTCAAAATCTTCGTGTCGCATCCCTGGAAGATACTAAACTTAATTACCAAGTTTGGCATTTTACCGACTTTTCGTTTTTGACTTATCGTGTTCACAGACACACACACGGACCTTTTTCTGAAAATACTTTTTTTGGATACAGGGGACCCTAAAACGTATATTTCCGGTGAAATCTCGGTATCGAATTTTTGATGGAGTGCAATACCTTCTCTATACACTATGTACATAGTGCGTATAGAGAAAGTAATAATGTAGACGCTTATAGGCGGGCCAAATACAAGCAGTTAATGGGCCACGTGTTCCGCGATGTCACATTATCATAAGAGCCATCCAGCCAAATACTAAAACGTCTCAGGGCTCGCTTATCCTTACCACCGCTGAGGAAACGGTACGCATCGACGAACCTAAACTTGACATTATCTACCTCCTTAATATAACACAACTGTCATGTTAATCCCCTAAAGGATTAACCAAAATATTACTTTTTAAAGATTTTAAGCTTTCTCGGTGTTGGCTATTACAGATAACTTCACGGGTTAGCAATCGAGTTTCGGAGAAAGCCAAGCTTTAGACCATGAAAGCTTGGACTTCTCCATTCGAATTCTCTTCTGTGAAGTCATCTGCAAGAAAAATGTTATTACTTATTCCTTTGTAGATACAAGAGAAATATGGGGATGCCTTAAGGGTATGTATGACTGAAATTTCAGGAAAAATCACAAAAAATTGACTATTTAAATTATAATTCCATAAAATAAATTAAACATTCCAGAATACAAAAAAAGTATAGCCTCCAGGTGTCATTTTTAAATACCTTAAGTCAAAGCATTAGAGGTGAAACGGTACTGTTTCGGCAAGAAAAGCTTCAGTTCGACGATATCTCTTTCGCTTCGGCAAAATAGAAAAACGAAGTTGTGCAGAAAAAAAAAAAAAAAACGGAATGCAAGAAGAAAAGAACAGAGAAGAGGAAAAGGAAAGTTGGGTCCAACCTACCAACTTAATTGATTTTAATGCGAGCCATGCATTCAAATGTTCCTTGTTTTTTCACTATTGTTCTTTTCAGCAGTTTTCTTCCTGTAAAATGCTCCTTGCATTTGTATATTGTGGCTATGATACTGACGAGATGTCATGCTTATTTCTTGTGAATAAAATTGGTAACTTAAACAAAGCTAATAGGCCTTAGTGCTAAAAATGGGAGCAGTACGACTTCCTCCATGTAATCTTTGAGACGCTCACAGCGTTAAGCTTCAAAACACAAAGTTTATCCTGCTCATTGTCTCACAGAACCAAGACTTACATGGGACGCTATGCTACTGCACACTATAACTGAACTCGAATTGCTATTGTAATATATCAGCCTATCATTGATGAGACAAGTAATACACGATTTATGTCAGGTTGCTAACACATATGCTGAGGCTAGATACATTAAATGGAGGAGTTGGTTTGCTTCAAGCCTTCTGGATGAATTACATACGACGATGCCAATAATCAATGCGGTTGGGCAATGTATTCAATACCCGAAGTACTTTCAAAATACACGAAATTACGTTTAACGTCCTCAAAATATCCTTAAAAGCGCCCAAAATACATTAAAATAATCTAAAACACCTTAGAAGTACGTTCAAAGTGCCTAAAATACCTTATAATGTGTTAAAATGACCAAATTATTGCTAAAATCGCTCAAAATAGATTACAATTGCCCCAAAATCCTTAGAAGTATATCAAAAACCCTTTAGGGTATGTATACACCAAGCGAGCAAAAACAAAGAATGTCATAAGGAGAGTGACGAGCTAACAAAAGATAAAGCGTAAGTGCTTGCAAATGTTATAATCTTCGTCACAGTTCAAATTAGGAAATGCTGCCTGATTCAGGTTACGAGTAGCTATGCAACAAAATCAATAAAAACGCATCCATAGAGGTGCAACTGAACCAATGATGTTACAA
Source organism: Hymenopus coronatus (assembly GCA_030762935.1). NCBI lineage: Eukaryota > Metazoa > Arthropoda > Insecta > Mantodea > Hymenopodidae > Hymenopus > Hymenopus coronatus. The sequence continues at coordinate 17,863,891 of CM060889.1, read as the reverse complement.
TATATTTTAACTGCTCATGTTCAGGAAACGTGCTCAAAACAAGCTGCCAAAAATGCTTAACGGCTTTGCTCTAAAGATTGCCAAAGATATAGAACTGCATCCACCATTCTGCATTAATTCTGATGGTATTGAACCTCTTCGTTTTAACGGGATCAAGGGCAAATTCACCCGCGTAGTTTAAATGCCAGCTCATTTCCTGGTGTTTAATCATCTAGGGTTTGAATTCTGCCCGGTGCAATATGACTGCCCTCAGAAACACGAATTCCAATTACTATGGTTTTCGTTTCGGTGACAAAGACACTCAAAACGTTATTGGTCGGTAGTGCTTTCAAAATATGACAACTCTGATTTAGCCCAAATTGTCACCAGTATGCACGTTCTTTTAGGCACAATTACTAGCGATTAAGAAAGCAATTGAGCGGAGTGTACATGAATCATATTATAGAGTTACGCATATTTTATGATTCTCAAGCAGCACTTTCTGAGGATAAATATAATTTGCAACCAATTGCCGTTGAAAGGCCACACTAGAATGCAGAAGATTTAATGTGTTTAATTTCTCCTCTCATTCTTCAACATATTATTCTTAAAAAAACTTATTCTTCTATCTACTTCACATTAATCAGATAAACGTCTGCAGAAATACGCTAATTACATTTTTCCTAGCAGATGCAACGGGATAGGCGGAACACGCTTAACTAAGCGCTAGTCAATCTTTAAAGAACTGATCGCTATATGATGACTGAAATTCCGTTCTCTTTGCTTGACCAGCAGACAGAAAAACGAATAACGACTCCCCATTTGAGTACAGTATCAGAAAACTGAAACCAATAACATGGAATATCTCGAAATGGTTAACTAAAAATAATGTATTTGGCATAAATTGTGTTTTGACCAGATCAAAATATTTTTGTTGTAGTCCCAGCTATCCCTTACGGTTTACCAGTTACACAGAAGTCACCCAGAATGAAGACTTCAGAGACGATTCCCAGAAATACATTCCCGAAAATGTTTCCATGTAAAGGGTAGTTTTAAGGGCGATTTTTTTATTTATTTATTTATTTATTTTTTTTATAATCGTCATGTCGCATCCTTGGAACAGTCTGAACTTAAATAGCAAATTATTTATGTATTTTGTTCCATTCCATTAATTGAATGGTCCTATCGGCGACATTCCTATGTCTATTCGACAATGGTGATAACTTATGTACAGTAGTAATCGTATCATTTTTAATTTTTACTTTCTCTATACGCACAAAAATTCGATACCGAGATTTCACCGGAAATATATGTTTTAGGGTCCTCTGTATCCAAAAAAGCACTTTCAGAAAAAGGTCCGTGTGTGTGTGTGTGTGTGTCCGTGTGTGTGTGTGTGTGTGTCCGTGAACACGATAATTCAAAAACAAAAACCCAGTAAAGTACCAAACTTGGTATTTAAGTTTAGTAACTTCCCGGGATGCGACACGAAGCTTTTGAGAAAAATCCCCCCCACCCCAAACTACCCGTTACATGGACCTTTTTTCGATAAATTCAATTTTCTCAAAAATGGCTCTAACGATTTTCATTAAAATGTCGTATATTAAATATATTTACCTGAAAAATAAAATGTATTTCTTGAATTTTCTGGGAATAGCCTCTGAAGACTATTTTATTCTGGATGAACTTCACAGGATTTTGCATAGCTGCTAAACCGTAAGAGATAGAAAAAAACTTACCACACCAAAGATGTAGAGCACGTTAAAACACACAATTTATGTTATACACATGTTTGTCGTAGAGTTGATCGTTTTTGAGTTATTCCTTGTTTTTGATTTCACCTTTAAAAAGTTTATGTTTTTCTCACACAAGAATTTGTCAACTCCTGTCCATAAAAACACAGGAAGTTCAGTCACATTGCAACCAACTTTTGACTATCACTTTTATCTATGGTTCTCCCTTATTTCGCATCTACTTACAAGAAAGCAAGTAATAACTATTTCTGCTAATTTTTTTTTTTCAATTAGCATGAAGTAAATAGAAGCATAAGCTTTTGGCAACAAATTGTTGCAGAGCTATAGAGAAAGTCATGTGAATGGAACACATCAGATTTTTATTAGATAACACACACACACACACACACACACACACACACACACACACACACATATCCATACTTCCAGACTCTATGGAGGTTAGGGAATAATCCTTAATCTCCAGCCAGGAATCGGAACGGGGACACACACACCCACGCACGCGCACACACACATCCGCCCGCGCGGATTTTCTACCTACTCACGTACCGTAGTAAAGAAAGTAGAAAGTATTTGGAGTTAACAATTGAAGTAACTAAAGAGCAAATATATGTTCCCCAATTCCTTACAAATTATTCCTATGTTCGTAAGCCAGTATCTTTTATCATATTAAAATCTGATGCGTTACATTCACATGCTTTTCTCTACCTGTTCTGTAAACTATTCTTACAAAAGCTTATTCATTTATCAACATCACGCAATCGAGGCAAGCTTTAGCTTGAATATTTGCTTCCTTCTAAACATAAGGGAAATAAGAGAATAAGTTAGGCTAAAGAGATAGTCAAATCTTTTAAAAGATGGCCGTGATGTGAACAACTGAAACAAAATAACAGACAGAGATGAAATGAAAGGTGACTTTCCGTTTGAGAACAGTTACAATAAAATTGAAAGCAATAACAGGCAGTCAACATACAAAAAAAGCATATGACATAAATAGTATATGTTAATCAGATCTACATTTTGTGTAGTAGTCTATCTCTTACGGCTTGCCAGTTATGCAAAATTCATCCAGAATGAAGAGGTCTTCAGAAGCTATTACCAGAAAATTCAAGACATACATTTTATTTTTCATGCAAATATCTTTTATATACGGTATTTTAATCAAACTCCTTAGGGATAATTTTGAAAAAAACAAAATTTTCAAAAAAATTTTCATTTCATCGGTAGTTTGATGTGGGCGGATTTTCTTGAAAATCTTCATGTCGCATCCTTGGAAAAATCTTAACTTTACCAAATTTGGTATTTCGTTTTTAGCTATACCGCAGATACACACACACCGCTGACCTTTTTATAAAAATTATTTTTTAGGAATACTCAAGCATACATTTTCTGTAAAACCTCGGTATCGAATTTTTGATTGGAATAGAATTCTTTCTCTATGCATTATAGTACGTGTGCCTGTAGAGAAAATACATAGTACGTAAAAAGAAAGTAAAAATAAAAGAATAGATTTTAAATGATTGGAATATATTAGGGGCATGGTCAGCTTACAAAATCTGTGATTTTTTCCAACAACGTAGATATGAAGTAAGATTTTTTTCTCTGAAATTTCTTTGCAGTAAACTCAGTTTTTGACCATCTACTTGGATCGATTTAAAATAATTCAGATGAAGCATTATGTTCCTATCTAAATTCTTGTGTCAAAAGGTCATCCATTTACTTTTTGATTGTCCAGCATATGATATTCGGCAATATAATTTAGAACCAAATATCTTTCTGCCAAATATCTTTCACGCCATCTACAATACAGAATTCAAACGACTATGTTCTTTAAATAAATATATAATTTATGAATTATAAATTAAAGACATTGTGATGATTGTTTTTACATTTACTTAATTATTTATATCTGAAATCTGAACTTTGTTATAATGCATAAACTAAGGTCTTTCTTTTGTAAATGGGATATAAATCCTTTGGATAATAAATAAATATTTTTCCTACAAAGATGACCAAAGGGTAGGGTACATTTTATAAGAATGTATATTTTTCGGCGTAAGAAGACATGTGGATAAGGACCTTGAGATCGAGTTGTTCCAAAAATTCAAAATGTTTACCTTTTATGCAATAAAACAGAAACCTTATATATCTATGCATGTATGCACCTGCGTGTACACACAGTATATATAGTTATACATAAATATAAAGTAAATCAGACTATTTGAACACTTTGGCCCTTTAAATTGCTAATTTAAACATGACGGCCCACAAGCACACATATTGTATTCTCCCTTTCTTCTCAAATTCTTGTAACTTGGTTTTTTTCATACTAGACTTTTACTTTTCTCAGCAAGCATTACATAGACACCACAGTTTTACTGGATACTTCTGGGAACTCTCTCTTTATGGTAAACTTCTGTTTTTGTTGAGCTTTTTAAATACACGCGAGAAACAAAGAAAAAAACTTTTAAAAATATTGAAATTTTTATGTTATACAAATTTTATTGTTTTTTATTTTCAACGGCTTAAAGATATTGGAGAAATATTTTGTTCACAGTGTAACATCTTTTATGTGACTTAGGGGGAAAAGGTAATCATAGAAACAAAGTCAGTAGAAAACATTTTGAGCTAAGAAGCAGTGGTTACACATCACCTTTGGGCATGTTCTTATATTTTATAATAACTCAGGTAGGTGATGCAAATAAGGCCAATTTCATTTGAATTTTTATTTTCGTGGTTATGGTACTCACTAAAAGAAGAGTATGTAACTAAGCATATACTATGTCTAATTGGCTATACATAAAAATAAATGTAATGACTTACTTTAAACCCTACTATTTTAATTTCAATTTTTAAGAACGTTGCATTCTGCATGTAATATGCCCATGTAAAGGTATTAAGGGCAACTTAAATGAAAATGTATTTTTGTAGGGAAAATGCATATTTATTTTATTCTGATCTGAAATTAAATATAGTTGCATTATCTTATATATAATTATTGGATTAGTATTGGCCTACTTAGAACTTATTGTGATACGAGTTAAAAAAAAAACTGATGTGTTCCATTCGCATGACTTTCTCTATCTCTGCCCCAAATTATTGTTAAAAAGCTTATTCTTCCATTTTTTTCATGCAAAGCGAGAAAAAAATAGCAGAAATTGTTTTTTTATATACTTGCTTCTTTGTAATTAGAAGGGAAATAAGAAAATACGCTAGGCTAAAGTGATAGTCAAATGTTTTAAAAGCTGGTTTGTATGTATTGAAGCGCCATTGTTTGTATGACCAGGAGTTGACAAAGTCCCATATGAGAAAAGTATAAATATTTTAAAGTAGAAATCATTAACAAGGAATATCTCGAAAACCGTCAACTACACGAAAAAGTGTTTGCAACGTAAATTGTGTGTTTTAACGCGCTCTACAAGTTTTGTATAGTAGATTTTTGTCTCTCTCTTTCAGTTTACCAGTTATGTAAAATTCTGCAAAATTTATCTTGAATAAAGTTATCTTCAGAAGCTTTTCCCAGAAAACTCAAATATATATTTTCTTTGTCATGTAAATATTTCATATACAATATTTTCACCCAAATCGTTAGAGCCATTTTTGAGAAAAGCTAAATTTTTAAAATTTTTTACAAGTAAAAGGTAGTTGGGAGTGGGGGTATTTTCTTGAATATCTTAAATTTGGTATTTAACGGTCTTTTCATTTTTGGTCTATGCTCTCCAGAGACTCACACACACGTACCTTTTTCTAAAAGTTCAGGGGGACCCAAAATATGTATTTCTGGTGAAATAAGGTATCGAATTTTTGGGTGTAACTCAATACCTTCTCTATACACTATGTACATAGTACGTGTAGAGAAAGCAATAAATCAACCACACACAGAGTTGGAAAAATTATTAAACTATCAAAGCTACAGCATGAAAAAAAAAGCAAAAATCTTATGTGTTCAATTCACATGACTTTCTCTAGATCTTTGCAATTAATTATAGTTATAAAACTTATTCTTCTATGTACTTAATGCTAATAGAGAAAAAATGGCAGAAAGGGTCTTTTTACCTGTTTACTTGTATGTAGAAGGGAAATAAAAGAGTACCATAGGCTAAATCGATAATCAAATATTTTAAAAGCTGGTTCCTATGTGACTGAAGTACCTTTGTTTGTATAAACAGTAGTTGACAAATTCCCGTATGAGATAAGTAGGTATAGGTATTTTAAAGCTGAAATTAATAACAAGGAATAGCTCAAAAACGGTAAACTTCACGAAAAAAAGTATATAACATAAATTGTATGTTTTAAGCAGTTCTACATTTTTGTGTGGTTAAGTTTTCGTCCATCTCCTACGGTTTACCAGTTATGCAAAATTCATCCAGAATAAACATGTCTTCAGAGGCTATTCCCAGAAAATTCAAGATACACATTTAATTGGTCATATAGGTAGGTATAACAAAGACATTTTAATCATACGATAATTATTAATCATTTTTGAGAACATCAAATTTTCGAAAATTATCCCATGTAAATACTAGTTTGGAATGGGCGGATTTTGTTGCAAATCTTTGTGTCGCACCCTTGGTGTGGTATTTAACGGACTTTCGTTTTTATGTTCAAAGACACAGGCACACTTTTACTGGATTCAGGGGGCTCTAAAACATGTATTCCCAATGAAATCTCGGTATCCAATTTTTGGATGGAATACATTACTGGCTCCACGTATGTACTATGTACGTGATAGAGAAAGTATAAAGGTTGGTAAGTGCTATTGAAATTCCGTTTTTCGATATATTACATGCACATGACTTTCTCTATCTGTCGAGAAACAAAGTGTACTTACAAAAGATATACTCTTATCTGCACAAACTCGTGATAAACATTATAGAAATTATCTTATTACTAACTCCCTTGTAAGTATAAGCGAAAGGAAATACACTAGAGTGAATTGATAGTCAAATCTTTTAAAAGCTATCGTATGCGATTGACATTAAAATGCTGTTCTCTTCCCATGGCCAGCAGTAAATCAAATGAGATATTAACGGATGAGGACTTTGTGGTTGAGAGTTTATTTTAAAATTAGAACCATTAACAAGGAATATATCAGAAATCGCTAACTCAAAAAACTTTTTGTATATCTCTTACGGTTTACCAATTATGTAAAAGTAATGTAATTCAGTATTTCAGAGGGCATTCCCACAACTTTCAAGATATACATTTCATTTTTCAGGTAATTATTTTAATACATGGTATTTTAATCAAAGTTGTTAAAGCTATTTTTGAGATAATCAAAATTTTCGATTTGTTTTTCCATTTAAAGGGTAGTTAGGGGGATTATCTTGAACATTTTTCTGTCGCATCTTTAGAAGATGCTGAACAAGTTTGGTATTTAACTGACTTTTCGTTTTTGAATTATGGTGTTCTCTCTCACACACATACAAACACACTCACATGGACCTTTCTATAAAAAATGATGTAGGGGCCCCTAAAACGTGCATTTCCAGTAAAATCTCCTCATCAAATTTCTCCATGCATTATGAATGAAGTAGCGAAAGTAAAATTATCTGGTATTACCGATTGCTTTAATATTTACAAAACACAATGCATAGAAAAACAGGAAGGAACGTTTCATTCTGATACTTGAAACATGCCAAAGAAGTCGGAAAATAAATGAGGAAACAAACTAAGTAGGTTCCAACCAAAAAGCATTAATGTCTGAAATGACAATATGAGTGCGGTAGTAGACACACAGAGAATTCATAAAGCTTTGAACGGCATTTCGGGTTGGCTACAAATGTGAAAATAAATTATACTAGAGAATTATTTTATGTACGCTGTATCGAAGTCAGTGGTAAACAAAATTACTAAAATAGCTATGCCACACTTCGCTTTCCCTCTCTCTCCACGATTATTCCCTATTGCTGAACACTAATATTTGAACACAAACAGCTACAAATTACATCTTGTTACTTACCCAGAGGTGAATATATTTTCGAACCTGCAACAAAAGAAAATAAACTGAGTCATTATACAGAAATATTTATGAAAACATACGATGATTTAGGATAGCTGGATATGTGGGAGATCTATGTACACACATTTAACAAATTAATGTAACTACGTCAGGACGCTCCAAGAGGAAAAGTTGGAAAACAACTGTGTTATCAATGTACGTTGGGGTGTTGTGATGGAATGCGCTTTTCATGAAGATATTCACTATAAACACACAAGGTAAGCATGGTTGCCAGATTCGTTTCACAAAATATCGCCAGAATTCTTTTAAAAATCGCAAAATTCATATTGAAAACGTCCAATTTCACATTCATATTTTCTTAAGGAAGTTGAAAAACGTCTCTAAGATTTGGTTTAGATTCTTTTTTGTTTTTTACTGCATGTTTCTTACTATGAGATCATTGGACTCTTAGTTGCAAACTTTACAATAAAAAACAAAAATTATATCACAAGAAACCTACTAAGGCCATTTATTTATTTCAGGTTCACAACTGCAAAGCCATATCTGAGGGATTTCTCTTTGGAACAAACTGATTATCGGGAATAGTGTTACCTCGTGTAGTGTTAAAGCTGGTTTCTTTTCTCTTTGGATTTTACTCATTAGATTACACACTCTCTCATCAACATTTCCAGTCTTGGGGGGGGGGAGATCGGCCCCACCCCCAGTCGGGTACCGAACCCGGGACCCTTCGTAAAGCAGAAAGACAGCTCTGTTAAAGGTTTATGACAGTTTCCCCACTTACTCTATATATAGTATTTACACTGCAGAATTAGTATCACTGTATTATTCAAAAACTAATATCGTGCATGTAATATTAAGATATGTTTGCATTCAACTGATTCCTTTTCTTCAAACACTTCTCTTGAACTCGGTGCGACTGCATTAATAGCGACGTAACAATGAAAAGGTAACAAGGAAAATAATATAGCGGCGAATTTCTCGTCTATGAATACTGATTGCAGGTGGTTTTCACTATTTTCATAGCAATAGTGACTTGACGAACATACCTTCACTCTACTCATAATACATACTTAATTTGTAAAACAATGAACAATAAACTTTTCAAGGAATAATTTAAATTATTTTCGTGATTTCAGAGGTAGCCCAAAATTTCGCAAATCGCCTCAATTATAAATCGGTCGGAAAATCTATCATTTGATAGCCCAAACTGCGACTTTTCGCCCAATCTGGCAACACTGAAGGTGAGTACCGTGCCAATTGTGATATAAGCTAGATGTTAATATGTATAGATAACCCGAAGTGTGATGTATTTGACATGTCTACATTGGCCATCGGTGTAGTTTGTCATCCGGGGATCTTCTTGATATCACACCTAAGCGACGTTATGAAAACTGATCTATCTAATTACTTATCATAGTTTACTAGTTCATTTTCTTGTATTATTCATTGAGAGGTATGAAGTACACAGCGAAAACAGAGAGAAAATGCTTCTGTTTGCAACAGCAACGAAATATGAATGATCATAATTTTTACGGCCATAATTCTCGCACTAAAATTTAATATTACGGCATTCTGTTAGCCTAACGTGTATCAAGCATGTCGTTAGGAAGTTTCATTGTTGGCATTCCTGGTTTCCGCCTGTGAAAGGTGGGCAAGCTGAAACATGTTCAATGTCGCCTACTGGAGATGACACACGATGAACAATATGCGGCTTTGAAATAGTGATTTCGTTCCAACAAATCTTCCGCTGAGGCCTATACAATGTTACAGAAGGCCTGTGGAGAGTGTGTTCTTTTCTGCAGATGAACTTTACTTTCTACAGCTACTGCTCTTACGGAAGAAAACTTGCACAACTGCTGTCATTGTGAGAGAGATTGACGAATAACCTAATTAACACTTTACAACTTTTGAAATTTTCACTGTAAGCCACCGACACTTTGGTAAATGGAAATGGCGTGTTATTTATGGACACTCTTTAACTACTATGGTTCTCAGCGTCCCATTCTATATTGGGCGTGAAAGACCGCTTAATTTTGCTCAGACGCCTCTCTATCAGGTTTGAGGTTTTTTTACGTGCCGTAAATCTACGACACGGGACCAACGGCTTTACTTCCCCTCCGAAGGAAGCCATGCTAAGGATTTTTACACCCGCAAAAACCATTGTCCTCCGCCGGGTTTGAACCCACGACCGTGGGTGTATGAAGTTAGCATGGTAACCATTACACCATTACACACCATTTATAAAAAAGACGTGCTTGTGGTTTTCGAGAATGTTGATTTCCGAACAAAATGACATTCGTGCAAGTCTGCATGCAGTTGATGTTAAAGAAAGATTCGGGGTTTCTTTCAATGCTAATCAAATCACTGTCAACGAAATGGCTACATAATTTTGATCCTGAGAGCAAACACTGCGGAAATCACCCAACTTGATAATTAAATCCACAAAAAGCAAATAAGGGATGCTCCTGCTGGGAATGTGATGGTCTTCTCATTTTTCTTTATTCATGGAATGGTTTATCAGCATGTACCTGCAAAAATTTCAATAATTGGACAATACTACAAGGATGTAAATTTTGCAAGTCCATATAGGGCGAAAAGATCACAATAATCGTGAAACAGGCTGGATACTGAACCACAACAATGCACAATTGCAAACGTTACTAAATAACTTGCAAAATGTTTGTGAAGTGCTCCCATGCCTTCCCCCTAGTGACGTTTGAATTCCCTCACCTCTATAAACACCCAAACACCTTTTGTGAGAGGCATTTTCCAACATATCAGGCAGTTAGTCATCATCTTTTACTGGATTCGAAAGGTTTCACACTTAAAGCCATCGGCATGGGTCGGGTTTGCACCCGCGACCTTGAGATTAAAAGGCGCCTAGCAACTGAGCAGCCAGACGTCACCTGTTGCACAGGTATCATGTTTTAACATTTTGGGGAAAAGCGCAGTGATCCTACGTCAGATTGTAACACTATTGAGCAAGTGCATTAAGCTTTGTACGCCGTCATTTCGACATTTGACCGTCATTTCAATGCCGACACAGATAATCGAGGTAGTTGATTGTGGACAACTTTAACCGCGGGTGATTGACCGGCCAATTAAGTTGATTGCGGTCGTTGCCAGAAAGGCTGTCCGTTTCGAGTTTTTTTTTAAAGGTATTAATAATGATATAATGTACGAGGAATACTTAAATTGGAATAAACGACAAAACCCGATCATTGAAGAAACAGCTGACTTATTTTGAAGATTATGGGGGCAAGAAATCTAAAGAACGATTCCGAGTATAAAAAGAACTCAGTGTGGTGACTAGTAAATGGAATGCCTGAGAGGTTAGTTTCCTACGAACTTCGCCGAAAAAAAAAAGTTTAACTCGAGATTATACGCTACAAAAGCTCTTAATATTGTTATTTTGGTATTTCTAGCATCTACTGAACAACTTAGATGCATTTTATTAGTGAAGAGTCACCGATTTGTATGGTTTCGGTTCGAAGGCAGAATTTAGATCTGTGATTGAAGATTTCATCAACTCAATAGCTTTTTGGCTGCTATGTGAATTAGACACCTATTTATTATTGCATTAGCATTTATTGAAACGTCGGACATTTTAATACAGTTGTTGAATGTGTTTCTTGTTAGTTTTAACGCCATTTAACCGAGTAGGCCCTGTAGGGTGAAATACTTTCCAAATAGCCCCGGGATCCATACACCTTAAGGTTACCCGACATTCACCTTACGGATAAGGAAAGGGTCCGGAAAAAAAAAAAAATCTTATGTATTCCATTCATATGACTTTCTCTACATCTCTGCAACAAATTAGAGATTTCATTCTAATCGAGGAAACATTAGAAGAAATAGTCTTATTACTTGCTTCTAAGTGGAAGCGAAACAAGGAAGTACCATAGATTAAAGTGATAGTCAAAAGATGGTTGCTAAATCTCAGAAGTTTCTTTGTTTGTGTGAACAGGAGTTGAAAAATTTCTATCAGAGGAAAGTAAGTTTTTTCAAAGCAGAAACCAAAACCAAGGAATATCTGAAAAACGATCAACTCCACGAAAAAAAAAAAAAAAAAAAAAAAAAAAAAAAAAAAAAAAATTATATAACATCAATTGTGTGCTTTAACGTGCTCTATATTTTTTGTGTAGTAAGTTTAAGTCCATCTCTTACGGTTTAGCAGTTATGCAAAATTCCGTAAAATTGATCCAGAATAAAGTATGAATGAATGAATAAGTGTATTTATTAATAATATAGCAATATCATACATAGAAATTCAACAGTCGCACGGGTCCACAGACCGTACGTGCTTTTGTAATACACATTACAAGCAATATTAAAACAACAACCACAACAAAGAATTAAAGGAGTAAATACGAAAATAAAAAAGACAAAGGAAATACACAGTCAAAAGCAATATTAAACAACAATAAAAATTAAGAGTGAATCCGAAAATAAAGATACAAAGATATTCAAATATATCAATTTAAATTTACAGCACAGAGTACACCTTCATAAATGCACCCTCTTATAATAGATAATTACACTTAAAAGACATATATACACATAATATATACAACCCTAGCACAACAGTGACCTAAGTATGATATAATATACATGTATGTAGAACATTGTAGTCACTTTTGTTTAGTTGATCTTATTTCCCCCCCCTTCTCTATTGGCAGCCTCCTCAGATCTCAGCTGTCTTGCCTTAAGTATAAATTTACCTAGCCCGTCCATGTTTTCCGTGCCTGCCAGTAACGTCCAACATGCTTCTATCCCTACGTTCGCAGTGGTAAAAAATCGCGGCAAATATTTTTCCCGCCATTCCTCCGTACCCCTACATCTTGCCAAGATGTGAGTCCACGACTCTTCCTCCTCGCAAATGGGACAGATTCTTATACCATTCTCGTCAGAAATTTTCGTGCTCCTCCATGCTCCTAGTCTAATCCACGCGAGCCCCTCTCTAATGAGTTTGGTACCTGTTTTGATGTATTGCTCCATACCCCACTCCGATTTCAGCCCAGACTGTACTTCTAATGACACCTCTGTGCATTGCGCAATTATTTGCTGTCTGTCAATATCACAGAGACGTTTCTTAATTTTTCTCCAAATACTTCGCCTGTTTTCCTGCCCCGCCATCCAAATGTCTCCCATCCCAATAGTTCAGAATAAAGTAGTCTTCAGAGGCTATTCCAAGAAAATTCACGATACACATTTTATTTATCAGGTAAATATCTTTAGTATACGATATTTTCATCAAAATCGTTAGAGCCAATTTTTAGAAAATCAGAATGTTCGAAATGTTTTCCTATAAAGGGGGGTGGGGGGATTTTCTTGAAAATCTTCGTGTAGCACCCTTGGAAGATACCAAACTTAAATACCAAGTTCAACGGTCTTTTCGTTTTTGAGCTATGCTGTCCACACACACACACACACACACACACACACACGCACACACACACACACATTTTAGTAAAAATGTTTTTTTTTTTTTTTGGACTCAGTGGGATCCAACACATGTATTACCGGTGAAATCTCGGTATCGGATTTTTGGGTGGAATACAATACCTTTTCTATACACTATTTACATAGTACGTATAGAGAAAGTAAAAAAGTCAAATATATCGTTTTTAACCTAAAATTTACTCCACATAATAAATTTTTGTTATTATTATTATTATTACTATTATTATTACATAACAAGTTTTGTTGCATTATACATTATACAAATGCTAGATATCATGCAACTTACAAAGAAGTTTCTTTAATTTCCCGAAAATTTATATAACTCGTTTATTATTTATCGAAACCTGCCTAGTTTCACGGTTAAATATGCCTCCTGCTAGTCCTTTAAATAGCATGAATCAATCCTTATTTTCCATTTTACTGGATTAACTATGGGACAGTTAATTCCAATAGAACCTCTTTCTCATCTGAGGAAAATTTGTAGACCTCTTTTCGTTTTCTATTTGATTTTACAAGAAAAAGAATGCGCAATCATACGTTTCAAAACAAAGCAAAACGGAGCGACGTAGACAAGCAGATTGTAATTGCACTTCAATCTGTTTGACTATTACGGTGGACGCTTTCCTTCGAGTAATACTCGTAGAATTATGAGCACGATCAGCTGAACAAAATTAACAATGATGTACCAGAACTAAAGTTTAACCGGTCTAAGTTTGATTACGTTTCACTGTTCCTAGGTCAACAAGGATTCGATCAAGAATATGTTAACAGTATATTTATCCTTAACGTACGTATCAGCCTTAAGTGTTTGACACCTACGGCGATTTGATGTGCGACTATTTCTGGAAATTTCTGGTCACATGATCGACAGGTATAAAAATTGGGAACAAAGCCCTGCCCAGAGTTCAGTTTCAACTGGGAGTGTATAGCGAGCAGCAGTTAACTGAAATTCGTAGCGAGCAGTAGCAGTCGCAGAGAACGTGGGAAGGAAACTATACGGCAGATTTGTTGCGGTAGGACCGAAGAAAGGTATTTATCACAAGTAGATTCTAGTTGTAATCAGTTAGTGGAAAAATAAAGAGTTGTTTGAGGAGAAATAAATCTTAGTTTTTGTTACAATACGAACAATGCATCTACACCAGTTTGTAACCGGAAGAGAAATTCAACAGACAATACATTTTTCTCTGTAATATTGCATGCACATCTTTATCGTCTTTAACAACTGAAAGATAATTATTTATTACAATGTTATCCACGATCTGTAAAATGATTCCTGTAAGCCATGATTTGGCAGATTATCTTTGTACCAAGCGTGTGTAATGCATGCACGCATATATGTATGTATGTGTGTGTGTGTGTGTGTGTCTGTATGTATGTATGTATGCAAGCGTGGATGTATGTATGTATGTATGTATGTATGTATGTATGTATGCATGCATGCATGGATATATGTATCCAGTGCATAAATTGTTGTTCGTATAAACTAACGACAGTGTTCCGAGAAGTATTTTATTTATGCCACTATTTATTGTAATTTGTTGTAATCAATGATGGGAGCTGTTGAAGCAGCGCTTAAAATGTTGTTTCTCTCTTGTCTATATTACTACGTACGTAGTTATTACAGAATGATGGTTTGCTCGAGTGTAATGCCATAACACATCAAGGAAACACGACGTTTACTCCTACAAGGCTACTACCCCTAATTACTGCCGGCGTAAAACTTCTGGAATCGTGACCCTGACCACCAACCCAGTTACCGAGCCTAGCTTATCGAAGTTTGTGATATGATTCTTTGCTTACTTAAAGTCACAGCGAGCAAACTTTGTACAGTCTGTATCGAAAGTATTCCGCATATGTTTGTTTTCAAAGTTTTTAACCATGACTCCTACGCTTTCAAAGCTAAGTGGCTAGGTGTTACTTAGAGGAGAGAAATAATTGCAAATGTCCTTGACTTCATGAAACAAGGGGCAGAGATGAAGGAAGAAAATGTATGTTCCCCGAGTTCTTCAAAATCCTGTAGAAAATGAATGAAAGAGTAGCCAAGGCAACTGATATTTCATTGAGTTCCGTTTCCAGGGTTCTCAAAGATAAGAAAGAAAGAAAAATAAAACTTAATATATCACTTTTAAAGTAAAAGATGTGGAACAGTTGTGTCGCCAGCGAATTGCAGAAATTAGCAGGCCAGAATAGGAATATGTCGTCATGTTGAGAACATTAAAAATCATTAGAAAGAATTGTAGAAAATCAAATAGAAAGAATTCTAATCCAGGATAATGGTGCAGAAGGGAGCGATAGCATTGATAACAATGACGTGAGCGAAGACTAAGGACTGTCAGGTGTGACAGAACTAGAGGCAGACGATTGATATTGTTTATATAGTAGAACATTTGTATAGATGTTTTGTAGATATGCATATACATATGAAAACACATGTTTATCAGTGCAGTGCCTAAGAGGAGACAGATATTTGACATTGACTGTGACAGACACTCTTCCAGCATGCATGAATCGACTGGTGAACTGCTTATCTGAAAGTACAACTCGCTTCCTGGCTCTCATTAAGATTTTCACATGTCCAGATCTGTTGCGCCAGTTATACTTTTAGGACCAGGTGCATCAATTTCCGTACTAATTTTACGCCCGTAAAGTTACTAGTTAACGACTATAAATTCATTTCCTTGGTGCATCAACCGTAACAAATTAAAATAAATGCCTAATGTCAGTAATCTTCAAACGGAGATGTTCTACCGATTAAGCGTTAAATCGGAATAAAACGGCGGAGTTGCTTCAAAGAGATGATTTTCAATATGCGCTATTGCACATCGATTATTTAATCAGCGTAATGAAGAAAGAATGGGACCTCTTATATTTGAAAGAGGAAATTCCATGAAAGGCACCATTTAAGCCAATAGTGCTGTTACTAGCCGAATTAAAGGGACTGGATCAAATAAATCACTTAAACACTAATGAATCGAGTGTCTGCAACAATACAACATGCTTTAAACTTGCTGATTCAATTATGCTATCTAATTAACTACATACTCATTATCAACATTGTTAATTATAATCCACTTCAATTCTTTTGTAGTTAATGTTTTCTTTGTAAATGAATTGTTTCCAGATTCCCCCCCCCCCATTATTTAGTCTGTCGTTGAAGTTTGTAGATTGTATTCTATCTTCAAGTCATGTAAAAGTTCAATCAACAATTGTTTGAAAGCCGTAAAAGTTGAGGTATTTTTTCACGGCTCCATTTCTAATTATACATATAACCACTATACTCTCGGTTAGTGACAAAATCGAAACTACAAGGTGGGTTTCTTCAGGTGGGTTCGCATCATTGTGAACGCATGTTAGGTAAACGAAATCAGTAAACATCTTTAATTTTGATGTACCGGCATTTTGAATTATTAAGAGTTAACATATTACAGCAGTTTGCTGACGGTAGATGCCCTTAGAGCTTGGAGGAAAAATGCTTTCTTCACTACACTCTGTTAATACTTGTGTACATTTCCATGTTAGACGCTAAATTTCATCTACTGGATGTACAACTCCCAACATAAATCACATGATGAATTCTAATGTTTTAATTCAAAACAAGTAAAATTTGAGTTAGTCATGCATTTACTTGCAGGTTTAGCGTCTTTGCATATGGGTACCCATCCATGAAAATTGATCAAAAAGTGTAAAAAATGAATTTTTTTGTCTAATTAAATAATATAAAGCTTGCAGTTCCCCAAGCCCACCAACAGCATATTTCCGGCCGTTAAATAGAGACTGTTTTGGCGGCAGAGTGCAGCTTGACTCGGACCAAATGACTTGCAGTTTTTCTTTGCTTTATATTACTCGGAATTTGTGTAAACAGTCCGTGAGAGTTGACAAATATTCATGGTTTAAAAATTTCTGCACGTGAATATGAAACAAAGAAACAGTGTTAAATTGTATCTTCAACCTTAAAATCTATTTTCTCGTGTTTTTATTTTTCAGCGCTTTCAAAACTTCAAATTGTTCCACACGTTGCAGTTTATGTCCTATCTGCTTCAAATTTTCACCACAGACTCAAAGAGGATCAATAAAAAGAATTGGCATACGATTTTTATAACAAATGAAAATTACCTGATATATTACACAATCAATATAAAATAAACATAATTTATAGTAAAATAATAATATTTAAAGGTTTAACTTTTTTTTTCTGAAGCAACCAGAAGAGTAACAAAAATTCTAAATGCCAATTTTATTTATTAGCATGAAACATATGTACTAATATTTTTGGTTTTCCAAAAAAGTAATTTATGCATCGTGCACAACTTTTGATCAATTGGCATAATAAACATATTCAATTATTTTTTAAATTCGAAATAATTAAAGATATCTGCATGAAACTCAAATCCTATGGATAATTGTATCACAGCAGTATGTAAAAAAAAAATAATAATAATAATAATAAAATAAAAAAGATTACTTGAAAAATGCAAGATTTGGAAACTTCAGTTTAGGGTACCCTTAACACAAACATTTTGAAATTCACTATTTCGGACATTTCATCATTCAAATCCCAAGTCCATGAAGATTATTAGTATGTTGTCAGATCACTTCTTCCGTGTTTTATATAAACAATGTTAACACTCTACTAAATTGATTCACTGTATCTGTGGTACCAATGGAGTGGTTACGCCTGGATTTTTAGAAGTGACCTCAAGATATGCAGCCGGCAACACTTCCCAACGGCACAATGAGTTAATTTCCCTGGTAGCTGACAAAAGCAATTAGTGATAAAATATTCAAAAGAAAGTTATTACATGTTTCTTCTGGCTAATTACCGTTTGAAAAAATATTACACCTGGTTGGAAACGGTTCACCAAGCCGAAAAACAAAACTAGACATTTACTCGGATTTCAAGTTGCATATGCCTCGGCTCCGAGCTATATCATTAACTTTTTTAAAATGAGCTACTTACGATTGTGGTGGTATAAACCAAATTTGAATACAGAGAATGAAAAGAGAAATTAATTCAAGAGTTGTATGCGTATGTGAAAACACAACGATGTTCCGAAATTAATCTAAAATTAAGATGCAGAAGTACTCATGGACTAGTGCTTTGGATGTGCGGTCGGTTTCTCATACCGGAACTCCCAGATTCGATTCCTGGATACAACAGGACTCCTTTTCGAGCAAAATAATTTCTTTACTCTGCAGAATCTGGATATAAACATGTGCGATTTTAATCATAAAACTGTTCAAATCCAGCTTACGATACCAATTTTAACAAATTCGTAATGCCAACGTACTTTAACAAGTCAAAATTTCCAACAAGACCATAAAGAAATAAAGTTCAGGAAGGTAACACAAAGAGGAGGGGGGGGGGGAGCACCACCCATTTGACAAACTTGGGAATCTTTAAGGACCATTAGTCTTCTAAGGGAAATCTTACTAAATCCCTTAATATGCTGGAGCACTTTGATAACCATTTCTCTCCATTTTAGAAAAGGAATACAGAAATTAAACACAGTGTCTACGGAGTTCCCAGAGACAAGCTTCTTTATTAATTGCTTTTAAATTTTGTAATCAACGTGTAATGATTAATAAACTACTCAACTACAAAGAAACTTATTCTTCTATGTACCCACTTTACGTTAACCGAAGTAAACATGCCCTGAAATATTTTAATGCACGTTTCCGTTTTGAGATGGCTTTAATTACTGAAAAATGCAATGCCATAGCCGGGATTTGAACCACGGATCTTCCGATCTCTAGCCGGTTGCTGTACCACTGAGCTACCATGGCAACATACCGGTATAGCATTGAATTTCTCAACTGACTCGTATGTTCCCGGTAAATTTTTCGTCTTCTGACTTTACCTATCCAACTCCTGCCCTACACACGGCTCGTGTGAAAAAACAATCCAATACCAATTGACCCTAATAGTTGGCTACACTATGAATTCTGGGACTTAAGTACTTGCAACATTGTAAGTCGCCATTGTGGTTGTCATCTCAAAATAATTTGAGAACACCTTGTGGTTTACCGGGAAACATGCGAGTCAGTTGGGAAATTCAATGCTATGCCCGCATGTTGCCATGGTAGCTCAGTGGCAGAGCAACCGGATAGAAATCAGGAGATCCGTGGTTGAAATCCCGGCTATGGCATTGGATTTTTCAGTCTGATTCTACCTATACATTCTATTGGTCATAATATGAAGATGTATAACAATGGTATTTTAATAAAAATCGGTAGTCCCAGTTTTGAGAGAAAAAAATCGAGAATTTGTCCATGAAAAGAGCAGTTGGGATATGGGGTGTGGTGTTTTCTTAAAATTGTGTTACATCTTTAAAGATACTGAACTTAAGGTACGGTATTCATCAGCCTTTCCGGTTTTGAACAATGTTTGCACACATATATACTCACAGGCTTTTTCTATTTCTTTTTGTCTGCTTTCGTAAGAATAATTTGTAGAGCGATATAAAAATAAACGGCAATGGGTATTGGAAGGTGATGCTAATATAACACATAGTATCTGTGTTCGTCACATTGGGGAGCGCAGACTCAGTAATCAACCTATGTTATGCCATGTTTACATAAAAATAACTAATTGGAATCCAACTAAAATGTGACACATGGCATCATTCTAACAATAAAGTTGTATACTCAATCCAAACACCCTCTTATTATGCAAGTCCCAAAAATAAGCAAAGACGCAGCAGTCGGTGTTACTCAATCGTAGCAACTTTGTCACGGGGTTCGATGACCTGGTCGTATTTTTAACACATTATGCAGACCGCCTGGCCGCATGAAATATGTCTCGGAGGACGTTCATCCCTCGTGCACAACATTCATATGGAGTTGGTAAAAGGACGACTTCCATGCGCGTAACGCACATAAGTTACCTTACACTTCCGCAGATCTAGGTGATTAGTGAATTACAAAATAAAGCTGGGCTTTCTGGGCGGCAGTTTTAAGGACATTTCTAATCATAGTAATTTTAAAATGTACAACCTTTAAAAGTATCACTAAAGCGGATGAATAGGTCCCAGATGTGGCTTGAAAATCTGCAGCTGTTTAAATTATTCGAAAGTACCGTCGATGTAGACATTTGCACATATATTTAATAATGCAGATTTGAAAATGCTGCATAAGCTCAGAAAATTTGGTATATTATAATGTGTATTTTAATTTTGTTTTAAATAACTTATGCTAAATGATAACCAACGTAATGCAAAACGACCCCTAGGAATGAACTCACAAATCATTTTTACTTTCTCTATAACGTAGCTAACTGTAAGTAAAGATGGTAGACAACATTCTATACCAGCCAGAAAGGCCGACGCCAGGTGACCTGAATTAATCTAAGAGCCTCCCTGACCCCACCCCAAAAAAGATTTAAGCGTTTGGGCACCTGTGTGTGTGTGTGTGTGTGTGTGTGTGTGTGTGTGTGAGGGGGCGCGTGTGGTGTGCGCACACATACGTGCGTGCGTGTTTTTAGCACAAATAAAAACGGAATATTCGATAATAAATTTCAAACTTAAGATTTAAGTTCAGCATCTTCCAAATATGCGACACTGACTTTTAAAAAAATTATCCATCACAAACAACCCTTTACATTAAACATTTTTCAAACATTGAGATTCTCAAAAATCGCAGTAATATAAAATCCTATGTTTAAGGTCTGTTAATGTCAAATGAACTGTATATATTTAATTTTCTGTAACTGGTAAACCGTAATAGATAAACAAAACCTCACTACCCAAAAGAATCAGATGTTAAAGCACATAATTGATGTTGATTTTTTTCTTCAGCTTTTGCGAGATATTTCTGGTTATTAGTTCAGGATTTTCAATGTTTTTCTAATGCCAAGTCGTTATTCATTTGTTCTCTCCCCCTCCTGGCCATGCAAAGAGAATGAACTTTCAAAAACCATCACATAACCACCCGATCTTAAAAGATTTGACTAGCTGTTGTATTTACCTTATTCTCCTTGTACCTACAAGGGAGTACGTAATAAAACCATTCCTATTAAGTTTATTTCGATTAATATGCGCCGCCACATTGACCACCTTTAGGAATTATCACTTTTAATGTTACAGTACCCTTATTAAGATATTTACGAGTACGTGGCAAAATGTATATCTTGAACTTCCTTGGAATAACCTCTAAAAGTCTCTTTATTCGGAATGACTTGAGTAACTGGCCAAGTGTATGAGATAGACAAAATCTTACTAGACAAAAAATATAAATGAGGTGATCCTCTGACGACATGCACTGCCTATATAGTTGCAAAACAAGACCAGCAAATCCGACATAATGTAATGGCTTAGCACTGAAAGGAACGTTTCCGAACATGGGTTGCTATTCAAAATATTGTTTACTAAAGTCCCCTCTAGTAGCTCTAAAAGTTTGTAATATGAATTTTTAAACACCCGGTATTTCATCGTCCTGGTCAAGCAAAGAAAACGGAGTCTCAAAACCATCACAAAGCAACCGATAGTATCGCTTTAGCTTATTGTAATTCCTCGTTCCCCTTGTACAAGGAAACAAAATTGTAATAAACAATTTATATTAATTATTTGGATTGATAAGCATGAATTAGAAGAATACGCGTTTGTAAGAATAGTTTGCTGCAGCATAGGCAGAGAAAGTTATGTGAATGTAGCACATCAGATCATTTTGCCCCTTACCTGGCCGATGCTACAGCTCAGAGAATTACTCATATTATTATTAATATTGCAATGTGAAAATTCAGTTTTGTTTCCAGGCGAAAAAAAAATCAAATTGGAGGTGACCTTGATCACGACCAATGTCTCACTCGCTTACGTAATGAGACGCGTCTCAGGTTTGGGAATGAATAAAAAGTAGCTGCGTCTCACTTTCATGAGACGCGTCTCGTAATTTGTTAAGTCACCTGAAGTGAGACGCAGCTTTTTGCAACAAGTTAAAGGCAGATTTGGTAACAATTTTCGCGGTTTTTGAGCTTTAGGAAGGAAGCTTTATTAAACAAGGAGATATTCTGAAGAATTAAATTATAACGACTTCAAGATTAAAACAAAATGTGCAGTGACTTGTAAAAATGTTCATCGCGAAGCAACAGGAACAAGAGGTGGAGCTTTAGCAAAGGAGCAAAGATTAGAATATTATTATAATTTTTCTTAAAATGGATATAGTCCCCTTTAATTTCTGTGGTCATATCTGAGGCTTTACTTTAGAAACAACTCCTCGTGACTGCACGCTGAACTGTAAGGTTTCTTAACGTTGTTTTTTTTTTTTGTTTTTTTTTTGTCCAGTTTTATACTATTAAACACTCACAAGCATTTTTAGAGATTCTGTGGGAATAGAAAATGATTCTAAAAAAAAAAAAAAAAAAAAAAAAAAAATTCCATGTCCCAGCCAAAAATCGAACCCGGGATCTTCGGGTGAGAAGCCAGAATGCTGATAATTCGACCGCAGGTAGTAAACCCCATAATGTTTCACATAATGATCAGCTTGTTAAATGTTTAACTGTCACTTTAGCCTAGTATATTCCCTTATCCCCCTTCTAAAACAAAACAGTAATAAGAACAATTCTAATAATGGGTGTATAGATTAGTATGATATAGATGAAATATCAATGTTTTGTAAGAATAGCTTCTATGTGGAACGGCTAGATAAAGTCATGTGAGTCGAACACATCAGATTTTTGCTTTATTCTGCTCTTAATATTGCTTATTTTTCCAAACAAATAAATTTCATTTTAATTACTATCTAGAACTTTCCTGAATCTTATTTAATTCCGGTCCTGGCAAATTTCTAATTTTCTGACAATTATGATTTTATTAAATAGCTTTTTAAAACAACCGCGAAACGCGATTAAAATGTAATGTTTCCTTCTCCATTTTGAGGTTATAAATCGTATAAATTGATTCATAAATGCTGAAATAAACCCTTTCCATTCCTGCAACAATATATTGTTGACCTGTTTACACACAGATAGTGACTGAGACGTCTCGCTTCGGAGGGGAATTTTTTATCCATACGAAATTAGCGAGACACGTCTCAAGACTAGCTGCGTCTCACATTTTCTGCTAGCGGTGTCTCATAAGACGCGACTCACTTTTATTCATACCACCCATTTTTATTCATACGGAATTAGCGAGACACGTCTCAAGACTAGCTGCGTCTCACATTTTCTGATAGCGGTGTCTCATAAGACGCGACTCACTTTTATTCATACCACCCATTTTTATTCATACGGAATTAGCGAGACACGTCTCAAGACTAGCTGCGTCTCACATTTTCTGATAGCGGTGTCTCATAAGACGCGACTCACTTTTATTCATACCACCCATTTTTATTCATACGGAATTAGCGAGACACGTCTCAAGACTAGCTGCGTCTCACATTTTCTGATAGCGGTGTCTCATAAGACGCGACTCACTTTTATTCATACCACCCATTTTTATTCATACGAAATTAGCGAGACACGTCTCAAGACTAGCTGCGTCTCACATTTTCTGATAGCGGTGTCTCATAAGACGCGACTCACTTTTATTCATACCACCCATTTTTATCCATACGAAATTAGCGAGACACGTCTCAAGACTAGCTGCGTCTCACATTTTCTGCTAGCGGTGTTTCATAAGACGCGTCTCACTTTTATTCATACCATCTACTGTGTGTGTGTGTGTGTGTGTGTGTGCGCGTGCGTGCGTGCGTGCGTGCGAGCGAGCGCGCTTTATCTCTCAGGTTCCCCTATAGAAAATCACATGCAGCACATGCAATTAAATAAAGTTCTTTATTAATTAGACTTTACAAAAGATACCTGAATTAAACTTAATGATCATCAGCTTTATTGGGTAGTATGAATATAAGTGAGACGCGCTACCTGCGTCTCTTTCAGAATCTGTGTATAAACAGGTCAAATCCGGGATCTTTGGGTGAGAAGCCAGAATGCTTACTATTCGACCGCAAGTAGTAAACCCTGGGTTTCAGCGTGGAATCGCAGAAGAGAGACCTCTCAGAATTCAGTATTCAAAACGTTTTTGAAAAGTTGTTCTGTAGTAACTACATAACGGTACGAGCGTTTGATAGATTCAACTTTCTGGCAAATGCTGCTGCATTTAAAAAAACTAAAGCGTTATGGCAACAGTGCAATATATCCACTAATGCAACTGGAGATTATACCCATATCATAATCAAGAAACCGAAATTTCATATAGACATAAGTCTTTTATGGCTCATGAGAGATAACACTTTTTATAAGTACTCTAAAAATAGACTTTTGCACTCCTGAACACAGTGGAACTTTTATAGAAGCATTTGTGTTTAAAAGTAACTAAAGAAACTATAGACATGTAAGATAGTACATCTTTAATGTTTTATTTTTAACTTTCACTGTTTTCAGAGAATTTGTTTCTCCTATCAGGTCCAAGGATTTTCTTGTGTTAGGTTTGTTGTCCTTTGTAAAGCATTTGCTTTGTACTTTCGCTAGCACGTACATAGTAGCTAGAGAAGGTATTGTATTCCACCCAAAAATCGATGTCCAAATTTCACTGGAAATATATTTTAAGGTCCCTTGAGTCCTGAAAAAGGAGTTTTAGAAAAAGGTCCGTGTGTCAGTCGGCAGCATAGCCCAAAAGCCATTAAATACCAAACGTGTTATTCATGTTTAGATCTTCCAAAGTTGCGTTACGAAGATTTTCAAGAAAGCTCCAAACTACCCTTTACATGGAAAATTGTGTTGACAATAATTTATTGTGTTGTCTTGTAAAGTACACTTCCTTTCGGAGAGAAAATAAATAGCGCGTATGGTTTGCCAACTCTGGAGCACGCAATGTACTAATGCCCATGCGAAAAACACGACAGTTCAAGGTATATTCCACACACTTCTAACGATTGACCTTGGAAGTTACTGTCATTGCGAATGCAAGCCGCGCCGCTTAAATTGATAAAGAAAGTCGGCTGTCATTAGTGGTATTCCTGGAATAAGTACATCCTCGCTTAAATCAACATTTTCATAATTTTTTTAACAGCGACTTTTGTTCCGCTGTATAATTTCGGCTGATTGAGATTGCGTAACATAATTATTACCGAGTCAACCTTCAGCTGTAGATTGTGTGGCAGTAATCCTGGCAAATTCAATGAATATAGGAATTCAGTTAGGTAATTGACAGCTTTATTTTAATTTGGTAATGTTATCGATCGACTTAAATGAATGCATTTGTCCATCAATTTTACTCCGAATTTTTATATTCAAATCATCCACATTCTTATTAGTTGCTAAAATGGCTCGTTCGCTCAACCAAGCATAGTTTTTGTAATTTCCACCAAGATTTGGGGGGAACAATTTCCATATTAATTCTTCCTTTGACGTTGTGAAGTGACAAAAATTTGATAGAAACGAAATGAGGCGAGTAGAAGTATCAACAGGAATTTGCCCATTGCCAATGTCTAATAATGCCTTTGCATCTATGAAGCTCAATGATCTGCGCAATGTAGCATATATAGTTGGTATTAGTGCATCCATAAGATATTGTGGAAAGGGTGACGTGTGCAGTTAACGTGGGCAATCAAGGATGCCGTTGGCATAACAGTAATGGCAGCGCTTCCATAGTGTGGCGGGTAAACGCTGAAATAGGTAATGAATTACATTAAGGAGAAAGTTACAAAGTAATATTTATGTTTCCTCGGAATCTCTTTCTTTCATTTCCTCCTAATGTTTTCCACCTCTTTCTTTATTTTCTCCTATGTCAAAATAGTCATTTTGAACGCTAATAATGACATAATTAAAGAGCAAGTAGATCTGGTTAGGCAATTGATAAGCTTTTATTTGATGATAGTTTTGTGTATTAAATTTCTCCATTTAACCCAAAATATTACTTGATCAAATGTATTAAGAACACTGCAATTGCAGAATGATGGTGACGTGGGTATCCTCATGTTCTTTAGCTAGCTCATATGCCATATAGCCTCAAATAACCAACATCTGCAATAGGAAGTTAACCTAAAACGGATCCCGTCATTTCGCCGCCATTTTCAGATTCCAAGAAGGGTTAATGGTTATGTGCATAGTTTATAACTTATTCATTTTAAAGAATTACAACAAAAACATAGTTATCTATTTATTTAAACGATGTGAGCAAGGGAACGATAGTTAATACATAAGAGATATCTTTGATTTTCACAGTTTTCTTGCGTCATTGTTCCCATAACCGGGTGCATTCCCTTAGTATTGAATGGGGAAGAACAATAGAGCAGTAGGTACTACGGCCATCTGGTGGCAAATAAATAAGTACGTATGTTAGGTGTTCGTCGCCAGGAAACCATCTTTGTTTTTTTATTTTAAACGATAGGAGTAAGGAAAGGAAAGTTAATACATAAACTGTATTTGAATTTCACTGCCGCTTTGTGTCATTATCTCGATAAACTCTTGCGTTACCTTACATTGAATTGGGAGGAAAAATATTACTTCGGCCATCAAGTGGCAAATAAATATGTACTTACTCTAGGTGTTCGTCGCCAGGAAAGCTTCTTTGCTTCTTTATTTTAAACAATAGGAGTAAGGAAAGGACCGTTAATGTATATAAAATGCATTTAAAATACACTGCTGCTTTGCGTAATTGTATCGATAAACATGTGCATTACTTTAACATTGAATAGGGAGGGGAAATATAGCAGTACTACGACCATTTAGCAACGAATAACCGTGGTACCACTGCCATCTGGCGGCTATTAACGAAATGCGTTCCCTTGGCACTATTTTTATTTATATTATGAGATTTTAAAAACTTTCCCGTACCATTTTTAAACATTTTTTTTTTTTCCACAAACCTTGTCGTGACAATAACGAACACAACAAAAAAATGTGGTGCAATCGTTCGGAAGTGATGCTCGTACATGCATTTCGGCGATATATATATATATATATATATATATATAAAATGCCGAATCAAAAGATATTTACATCAAAAATAAAATCTATACCTGAATTTAAATTTTCTGGGAACAGCCTCTGAAGACTTCTTTATTCTGGATGAATTTTGCAAAATGGTAAACCGTAAGAGGTAGACTTACTCTTACCACACAAAAACGCAGATCTCGTTTAAACACATAATATATGTCATACGTTTTTCTTGTATGACAATTTTCGAGATATTCCTTTTATTAGTTTCGATTTTAAACGATGTTCTCAAACAGGAAACCTACTTTAGTTTCGTATTTCTAGTTTTAGTGCTGGTCATGCAAGGTGAACCTGCAAAACTTCCAATATAAGTACCAAAGGTACATTTAATTGATGGTATGAAGCTAGAAAAGAAAGCTAAACAAGAAGGGAAATAGAGAAAATGTTGATACCGTTGGAACTCAAGATTATCGAGCAGGAATGCTTTAATAGGTCAATAACTAATGTTCGATACAACGTGATTCATGTTTTGTTGAAATATTTTTAGTTGATGTTGATAGTTTGCTGTTGAAGAAGCTTAAGTTAAGTTTTTTGTTATGATTATGATTAGTAGTGGTTTAGCTGTGGATGTGCAATATTAAGATTTGGAACTTTTTGCCGCTACGCAGCTGTATCGTGGATACTGTAGGACTTAAACGAATTTGGCGCTCCGGATAACTTTTTTTAAGTCCATGGACGTACACGAAAGTATTTTCCTGAAACTTTTAGTTTATCAAGCTTTATGTATGTGTTTTCTGTAATCATCCCAGAACATTAGATTTTGTGTTATATTAACACGAGTTGATATTTTTTACACTTTCTCGTTCCAATATGATATATTTTGTTTTAATTTCGAAAATTTGCAAAAATAACCTTAATTATTAAAGAACTTATAAACACTACATATTTACTTTCTCTACACGTACTATGTAAAAAGTGTATAGAGAAGGTATTGCACTCAACTCAAAAATTCGATACCGAGATTTCACAGGAAATATGTTTTAGGGTCCCCTGTATTAAAAAAAAAAAGCATTTTCACTAAAAAGGTTCGTGTGTGTGTGTGTGTGTGTGTGTGTGTGTGTCTGAACACGTTAACTCAAAAACGAAAGGCCGGTAATATACCAAACTTGGCATTTAAGTTTAGTGTCTTCCAGAGATGTGTCTTCGAAAATTTTGATTTTCTCAAAAATGGCTTAACGATTTTCATTAAAATATCGTATATCAAATAAACTTACCTGACGAATAAAATGTATATCTTGAATTTTCTGGGAATAGCCTCTGAAGACTACTCTATTCTGAATAAATTTTACGGAATTTTGCATAACTGCCAAACCGTAAGAGATGGACAAAAACTTACCACACAAAAAAAGTAGAACACGTTAAAACACACAATTTAAGTTATATATATTATTTTTGCGGAGTGACAAGATTTAACATAGCGGAGATAGAGGGTACCTTTTACGCCTAAGAGTTATCAGATAACATTGATTGATAATGATAAAATTATTGAAAGTCCAGAAACATTGTAGCCGGTTGAAAATTATACAGGTTCAGAATACTGTGCAATGTTAGTAGGCGGAATGTTGAAACATTCGGGTCGTACTTGATAATGCAACATTTCTTTATGTCTAGGTTAGACAATAACGAAAGGTTGGATGCAATCATTTTTCTTGGACGAAGAGCAAAGCTAACCTATTTTATTGCAGGGCTGGTTGCAGCTGTCTCGAATTAACGATTCCAGTACAAACGTTGCGGAGGAATCTTTTGAGAGACCATCAACAAAGTTGGTGGAAAGATTACTTTCAAAAAAGAAAACAGTGAACATGTTGCTTCCAAAGCGTTTTATTACCTCTTTTTTGGGCCCGTTCGCCTTTCGTGGGAAAGCTCATAGTTTATAATAAAACGAGGAGGAAAACTCAAGGTAAAGAGAAGTGAAATTCATTTTATGGAATCCTCTGCGAACCTATATCAAGAACAAAAGAAATATGATGTGTTCCACTCACATGCTTTCTCTAGCTGTTTTTTTTTTTTTTTTTTTTTTCCCACAAAAATGTTCCTTATAAAATATTATTTTTATGTACGTCATTTTAGTCAAGAAAAACATGACAGAATAAGTCTTATACTTGCTTCTTTGTAAGCAGAAGGGAAATAAAGGGATACACTAGGCTAAAGCGATAGTCAGCTCTTTAAAAATTAGGTCGGTAAGTTAAAACAATTGAAATTGATTCTCTTTGCTTGCTAGAAACTAACAAAACAGAGACGAAAACTTTAAAGCACCTCAAACTGAAACCAATACCTCAGAATATATTGAAAACAGTTAATTCTACCCCCCCCCCCAAAAAAAAAAAAAAAAGTGATGTGTTTCATTCACATGACTTTCTCTAACTTACACAAATAATTTTACTTAAAAAAGATTTTTCTTTTATATATGACATGCTAATTAAGGTAAACATTAGCAGAAATGATCTATTACTTGCTTCTTCGTAAGTAAAAGGGACATAAGGGAACACACTAGGCTAAATCGATAGTCAAATATTTTAAAAGATGGACCTATGTGAAACAACTGGAGTTCTAGAATACAATAAATACTCCTTCAAATCAGTTTAATGTAAATTGATAAAACCTGTACCCATTCCCACTGTCCCATTAATGAGTCGGCCCCTGCAGCCGAAACAGACCATCAAATATCTGAATATCACTTAATTCCACAATCAGAAACCAATAATGAATTAAAATACCAAGGTCCATTAAAATTTTAAAACATTTAGAAACGTTGGAATATATAGGTTTGAAGCTCATCGCTATGTGATAAAATTGAAATTTCGTTTTCTTTGCATGGTCAGAAGTAGGTGGGGGGGGGGGCGCAATAACAAATGACGACTTTCCATTTGAGAAAAGTATAAGTATTGGAATATTTAATAAAAAAAAAAAAAAAAAGGAATGTATCAGGAAAAGAATAAATTGGACATACCTACTATCGCTTATGGTTTACCAGTTATGCGAATGTCATCTAGAATGAAGAGTGCTTTAGAGGCAATTCCCAGAATATTGAAGATATACGTTTTATTTGTCGAGTAGATGTATATGGTACTTATCAAAATCGAAAACATTTTGTTTTAATCTAAAATTTCAAAAATGTTCCGTGTAGTTTGGGGTAATAGATTTTCTTCAAATCTTATCCTTGGAAATATTGAACTTGAATACCAACTTTGGTACTTATCCGACGTTCTCTTTCTGAGTTATGCTATGCGCGCTTTGCCCCTCCTCTCTCAATCTCACGCACCTTTTTCTAGCAATGCTTTTCTTGGATTTAAAGTATGTATTTTCGGTGAAATATCGGTACCGAATTTCGGGTAAAATTCAATACCTTCTTATCGTTAATGTACGTTATATGTAGTACAAATGAAATTGAATGTTATTTATGACTGCTGTTTAACTTCTTTGGTTCTCAGCATCCCATTCTATACTGGGCGTGAAAGATCGCTTAATTTTTCTCAGAAACAACTTTATCAGGCTTGAGGTTATTTTGCGTGCCATAAGTCTACAACGACACAGACCGATGGTTTTACTTCCCTTCCGAAGAAAACCATGCTAAAAGAATCGTTCGCCCTCTGCCGGGTTTGAGCCCGCGACCTTCCACATATGTGGAAGAGAAAGTAAAATCCTTTAAACTTCACATGACTCTCCACCTACTACATTTTTACGTTCTCTACAACGTACACAGTAGGTGCCCAAGCCTTTGTATTTCACCAAAAAATTCGAGACCATGATTTCATTGGAAATGCATGTTTTGAGGCCCCTAATTACACAGATAAAATGTTTAGAAAAAGTGTCTGCGTGCGTATAGCATAACTCAAAAAAAAAAAAAAAAAAAACAACAATAGAAAAGCCAGTTCAGAAGACAACTGGACATTTGAGTTCAGTGTCTTCCAAGGATGCAATACGAAGATATTCGGAACAATCCCCCACCCCAAACTACCCTTTACATGGAAGATTCTTACGCAATTTCCAATTTTCTGAAAAATTACCTAAGATTTTGAATAAAATGCCACATGTTAAAGATTTTAGATGGCATAAAAAGGGTATATTTTGAATTTACTGGTAATAGTTTCTGGAGCCATCTACATACCGAATGATTCTTGCAGACTTTAAGACTAAGACAATAACTTACTTCACAAAAAACGAAGATCTTGTTAAATAACACAATTTATGTAAAATACATTTTTTCGTGTATTAACTATTTCTGAGACATTCCTTGTTACTGGTTTCAGTTTTAAAATACGTTTCTCATACGGGATTCTGAGAAAACTTAACCATACAAAGGAACAGTTTCAATCACATTCTAGGTATTCCCTTATTCCCTTCTACTTACAAGGAACTTCGTAATAAGGCAATTTCTGCTAATGTTTATCTCGATTATCTT
This sequence comes from Hymenopus coronatus, assembly GCA_030762935.1. Taxonomy (NCBI): domain Eukaryota; kingdom Metazoa; phylum Arthropoda; class Insecta; order Mantodea; family Hymenopodidae; genus Hymenopus; species Hymenopus coronatus. Next base: position 17,832,407 of record CM060889.1, on the reverse strand, counting down.
AAAGTACAGAAAAGAATAACATTTTTACTTTCTCTATACGTACCATGTACATATTGTATAGAGAAGGTATTGTATTGCACCCAAAAATTCGATTCAAGATTTCACCGGAAATATATGTTTTGAGACACCCTGATTCCAAAAGAAGGATTTTTAGAAAAATGTTTGTGTGTATGTGTGTGTGTGTGTCTGTCTGTGGGCAGCATAGCTCAAAAATGAAAAGACCGTTAAAAACCAAACTTGGTATTTAAGTTTGGTATCCTCCAAGGATGCGACACGAAGATTTTCAAGAAAATCTCCCCACCCCAAACTAGCCTTTACATGGAAAAAATTTCGAAAATTTTGATTTTCTTAAAAATGGCTCTAACGGTTTTGTTTATAATCTCGTAAATGTAATATATTTACCTGACAAATAAAATGTATATCTTGAATTTTCTGGGAATAGCCTCTGAAAACTACTTTATTCTGGATGAATTTTACGCATTTTTGTATAACTGCTCAACCGTAAGAGATGGATAAAAAATTACCAAACATAAAATGTAGAACACATAAAACACACAATTTATGTTATATACCTTTTTTTTTTTCTTTTTTTTTTCGTGGAGTTGATCGGTTTTAAGATATCCCTTGTTTTTGTTTTCAGCTATGAAAAGCACATTTCTCATACAGGAAATTGTCAACTCCTGTCCAAACAAACAAAGGAACTTCAGTCACATAGCAACCAGCTTTTGACTAAAACTTTAACCAATGGTACACCCTTATTTCGCTTCTGCTTATAAGGAAACGAGTAATACGACTATTTCTGCTAATTTTTTCTCGATTAGCATGAAGGAAATAGAAATAAGAGCTTTTTAACAATAATTTGTTGCAGAGATATAGAGAAAGTAATGTGAATGGAACACATCAGATTTTTAACAATACATTGTTACAGACATGTAGAGAAAGTAATGAGAATGGAACACATCAGATTTTTAGAAAAACATCCGCGCGTGTGTGTGAGTGGAGGGAGGTGTGGACAACATAACTAAAAAAATCTGATGTGTTCCTTTCACATGACTTTCTCTGTATATCTGCAACAAATTATTGTTAAAAAGCTTATGCTTCTATTTACTTCATACTAATCAAAAAAAAAAAAAAAAAAAAATCAGCAGAAATACTATTACTTGCTTCCATGTAAGTGGAGGCGAAATAAAGGAGTATTATTGGTTAAAGTGATAGTCAAAAGTTGCTTACTATGTGACTGAACTTCCTTTGTATGGACTAATTGCTAAATTCCTGTATAAGAAAATTAAGTTTTTTAAAGCTTAAATAAAAAACACAAAGAGTATCTCAAAAATGATCAACTCCACGAAAAAAATGTATGTAACATAAATTGTGCGTTTTAAGGTGCTCTACATTTTTTGTGTTGTAAGTTTTTCTCCATCTCTTACGGTTTAGCAGTTAAGCAAAAATCCATAAAATTCATCCAGAATATAGTAGTCTTCAGAGGCTATTCCCAGAAAATTCAAGATATACATTTTATTTGTCGTGTAAATATCTTAATACACGAAATTTTAATCAAAACCGAAACAGCTATTTTTGAGAAAATCAAAATTTTCGAAAAAAGTTCCATGTAAAGGGTAGTTTGGGGTGGGGGGATTTTTCTCAAAACCTTCGTATCGCTTCCCAGGAAGATATTAAACTTAAATACCAAGTTTGGTATATTACTGACTTTTCGTTTTTGAGTTATCGTGTTCGGACACACACACACGGAACTTTTTCCGAAAATGCTTTTTTTTTAGATAAAGGGGACCCTAAAACATATATTTTCGGTGGCATCTCGGTATCGAATTTTTGGATGGAGCGCAATACCTTCTCTATACACTATGTACATAGTGCATATAGAGAAAGTAAAAAATTTGTTTTTTCTATCTTTTCTAAAGACTTACTGAATACGCCTCGTATATCACCTGCCGACAGCAAAAATAAGTAAACCAGGTTTTTTTTTGGTTTAACGTCCTTTAACCTGGTTGGTCATATCGGACGATGAATGAAATTGGTGAAATGATCCTCAAATGATCTCGGGGTCCATGAAGCTTAAACTTACTCGACATTCGTCTTCTCAGGACAAGGGTAAACCCCGAAAAAACCCTTATCCGGGTAGCTCACCCTAAGCCAGATTCGAACTCACGGCCTTTTGAATGTGAGGCAGACACGCTACCACCACACTACCGAGGTGGGCTAAACTAGTTATTTGTTTTGATTTCATTTAATGAAACTCTGGTCCTGCACACTGTTTTGGAGCTAAACTGCGAGTTATCGCACTCTTTCTCAGTGTGTGTTTCCATTCCGATGTTTCGACTGACTTGCAAAGCGTACGGCAGACAAGGGAACACCGCGGGCATAGCTGCTAAATATATGTAGAATAGTGTAGTTGTGTGAGTTTTTTTACTTACTCTATACGCACTATGTACATAGTGTATAGAGAAGGTATTGCACTCCACCAAAAAATTCGATACCGAGATTTCACCGGAAATATATGTTTTAGGATCCCCAATATCCAAAAAAAGCATTTTCACAAAAAGGTCCTTGTGTGTGTGTGCGTGTGAGTGTGTGTGTCCGTGTGTCTGTGAACACGATAACTCAAAAACGAAAAGTCGGTAAAATACCAAACTTGGTATTTAAGTTTAATATCTTCCAGGGATGCGACACGAAGATTTTGAAAAAAAATCCCCCCACCCCCAACTACCCTTTACATGGAACTTTTTTCAAAAATTGTGATTTTCTCAAAAATATCTCTAACGATTTTGATTAAAATTTCGTATACTAAACACATTTACCTGACAAAATGTATATCTTGAATTTTCTGGCAATAGCCTCTGAAGAGTAGTTTATTCTGGATGAATTTTACTGAATTTTGAATAACTGCTAAACCGTAAGAGATGGACAAAAACTTACTGCACAAAAAATGTAGAGCACGTTAAAACACACAATTTATGTTATATACATTTTATTCGTGGAGTTCGTCGTTTTTGGGACATTCCTTATTTTTGGTTTCTGCTATGAAAAACTTATACGTTTCTCAGGAACTTGTCAACTCCTATCCATATAAACAGAGGAACTTCATTGACATAGCAACCAGCTCTTGACTATCACTTTAACCTATGGTAGTGCCTTATTTCGCTTCTACTTACAAGGAAGCAGGTAATAAAACTATTTCTGTTAATTTTTTCTGATTAGCATAAAGTAAATAGAAGTAAAAGCTTTTTAAGAATAATTTGTTGCAGGGATAAAGAGAACGTCATGTGAATGGTACACATCAGATTTTTTTTTACTTTCTCTACACGTACTATGTACATAGTGTAAGAGAAGGTATTGTATTCCACCCAAAACTTCGATACCGAGATTTCACCGGAAATACATGTTTTGGGTCCCCCTGAATCCAAAAAAAAAGCATTTTCAGAAAAAGGTCCGTTTGTGTGCGTGTGGACAGCACAGCTCAAAAACACAAAGACCGTTGAATACCAAACTTTGTATTTAAGTTTGGTATCTTCCAAGGATGCGACACGAAGATTTTCAGGAACCCCCCCCCCAAACTACCCTTTACACGGACCTTTTTTCGAAAATTTTGATTTTCTTAAAAATGGCTAACGATTTTGATTAAAATATCGTATATTAAAGATATTCACCTGACAAATAAAATGTATATCTTGAATTTTCTGGGAATGGCCTCGGATGACTATTTTTATTCTGGATGAATTTTACAGAATTTTGCATAACTGCTAATCCGTAAGAGATGGACAAAAACTTACCACACAAAAAAGTAGAACACGTTAAAACACACAGTTAATGTTATATACATTTTTTTCGTGGAGTTCGTCGTTTTTGAGACATTCCTTATTTTTGGTTTCTGCTATGAAAAACTTATACTTTTCTCATACAGGAACTTGTCAACTCCTATCCATATAAACAAAGGAACTTCATTGACATAGCAACCAGCTCTTGACTATCACTTTAACCTATGGTAGTCCCTTATTTCGCTTCTACTTGCAAGGAAGCAGGTAATAAAACTATTTCTGTTAATTTTTTTCTGATTAGCATAAAGTAAATAGAAGTATAAGGTTTTTAAGAATAATTTGTTGCAGGGATATAGAGAAAGTCATGTGAATGGTACACATCAGATTTTTTTTTACTTTCTCTACACGTACTATGTACATAGTGTAAGAGAAAACTTCGATACCGAGATTTCACCGGAAGTACATGTTTTGGGTCCCCCTGAATCCAAAAAAAAAAAAAAAAAAAAAAAAAAAAAGCATTTTCAGAAAAAGGTCCGTGTGTGCGTGTGTGTGTCTGTGGACAGCATAGCTCAAAAACACAAAGACCGTTGAATACCAAACTTGGTATTTAAGTTTGGTACCTTCCAAGCATGCGACACGAAGATTTTCAGGAAAATCTCCCCCCCCCCAAACTACCCTTTACAAGGAACTTTTTTTCGAAAATTTTGATTTTCTTAAAAATGGCTCTAACGATTTTGATTAAAATGTCGTATATTAAAGATATTTACCTGACAAATAAAATGTATATCTTGAATTTTCTGGGAATAGCCTCTGAAGACCACTTTTATTCTGGATGAATTTTACAGAATTTTGCATAACTGCTAATCCGTAAGAGATGGACAAAAACTTACCACACACAAAAAAGTAGAGCACGTTTAAACACACAATTTATGTTATATACATTTTTTTCGTGGAGTTGATCGTTTTTTTAGATGTTCCTTGTTTTTGTTTCAGCTTTGAAAAAGTTATACTTTTCTCATACAGGAATTTTTCTCATACAGAAATTTGTCAACTCCTGTCCATACAGACAAAGGAACTTCAGTCACATAGCAACCAGCTTATGACTATTGCTTTAAGCTCGCTCTACTTACAAGGAAACAAGTAATAAGACTATTTCTGCTAATTTGTTCTCGATTAGAATGAAGTAAATAGAAGCATAAGCCTTTTAACAATAATTTGTTAAAGAGATGTAGAGAAAGTCCTGTGAATGTAACATCAGATTTTTAATTATTTCGAAGGCCTTTCATAAGTTTGTAATGCAGCAAGTATTTCATTACCTTCTAAGCGCAGGTTGGCACGTGGGTTTTCAGTTTGTTCACAAGTAATTTATTTGGATGCGCGTTTCACCAAGTTTGTGGCACGTATTGGACAGGTGATGAAGTTCTCAGCCAAGACAATCTCAATTGGAGCGTGATAGGGCACGACCGTTAGAAGAAATATCGCGCGATACCAGCTCTGGACGTTGTTTTTTACTCGAATTTGGTTTTTCCATCTCTTAATAAACTTGTTTTGTAGTAGGCAGTTTGTTTTAAAACTCCGTTCGACATTCATAGTCCGAAAAAGACGTTAAATCTGGTGATTTTTAAGACTAAGTTTCACAGCCCGTTTCAAATCTTGTTTTATGATCTTAGCTTCCGTCATAAGACATATTTATTTTTACTGTCGCATGCCCTCATTTAACCATACGTCAACGGCTTAGACTTCACAACAATTAAACGCTGGTGCAGATTTATGGGTTACATCAACCCAGGTATTCAGCACAGGTTTCGTTGCTTGAAATTTGTGGCAAAGGTAATATGTCATTAAAATACAATATTCGAATTCTGTGTAATGAATTTTGAAAAATTCACTGTAAAGGCGTTTTAGAACACGAGAAGCACATTGAGATGGTTCTCACTTCTAGGAAACCTCGTCCTCAAAGGTTTTTCAAAATAAATATAATAACTGGAGGCTACTGTTCATTGGTGAAGTCAAAGCTGGCCATCGCCTTTGTGTTTATATATGAATAAAAAAAATTGGGTTCTAACTAATCAAGAACAAAGTAAATAAGCTGTAGAAATGCAATTTTAAGAAGAGTATGAGGCAACACAGAACTCGAAATCAAGACCTAAGAAATCAGCTAAAAACACACACATTAAAGGAATGATATGGAGATAAAATATTGAAACAATGGATGGTAATAGAATTCCCAAGGTAGCCAACTATATACTTAGTGGGAGATATCTTAGAGCGTCCAAGGAAAAGATGTCAGGGTTTTTAAGCCGAAACATGTGGTATTGCATAGTCCATGAAGTGCATATATAGAATCAGAATAAAGGTTATTCATTGTTTCATTTGCAATCAGAGGCGTATTCTATGATCTAGCTAGACTAGTTGAGAAGCTCTACACATTTTTGAAGAAAGAATTTCTATCAGCTATATAACTAAAAATTTACTAGTAATCTGTTGACTGTTTACAATCTAGCTATTGTTAGGCATAAAATGGGCTCCTTACAATGTATATATCATTCTGTTCACAATGTAGAGCACTTATCTTCTCAGGCGGGAGTAGCATGAATGACCAGCGTGGTTAGGGGAATATTAGTGGACAAAACAAGAAGGGAGTGATCACTATAACCTTCTCTATCATGCGAAGCATAATTATGAATCTCGAGCACAGTCGAAGCAAAGAATTATATATATGCAACTTTCAAACTCTTCTACTTAAAGTTTTATGTGTGTTTAAAAATCGCACAAATTTGGGATTAGGCAGCGAAGGAACAACAGTTGTCATACGCCACAAAAACAACCTCAGAGTGTGTTATACGAAACACATAACAAAACCCACATGCTACGTTTTCCATTACTAAGGTGTCCTGTGCCGCGCCGACGTGTCTATCAAAACACGCCTACACCAGCGACTGGGACCTTCGCTACCAACCGGCATCTCTCTTGGAGTGGGCCAGGCACGTGCCATTTGGTTATGTACGACTGCCTAATCCATGGTGATTTTATGGTAGTTTTTGTATGTGCCAAATTTAGAGCTGAAAATTATATTCACGTATCACGTACGTTATGATCAACAGGTCCCACATCTTCGTTTGGTATCGTTTCGAAACACCTTGTGTGAGTGTGTGTGTGTGTGTGTGTGTGTATAAGCCGTAAACCTGGCCAACTTTGTGACATTGTTACGACAAATGTTTATTTTGAATGTGGCGGCCAAGTTATTTTCCTCAAGAGGGAGTGGTATTCACAGTTCTATATCCAGGTAGTGCTACCATCTGTTCGCAATTGCTGAAATTACGGCAAGATAAAGAAATACGGCCAGTGACGATTTCTAATTTTCTTGTTGTGACTACTTCAAGAAAGTTCGTGATACTTTGTTCTGGCATAGAAGAAATAAAAACTGTGGATATTTGGAGGCAAGCTGAATCGAATACTTTCTTAATCGCGATATCTGTGCAAAAATACCAATCTGAACAAGCGATTATGGTTACAATGAATGTGTTCAAAAACGCGGGACAACATTGTGACAGAAAATGGCGCATAATGTAGGCCTCTAAAAAGACACTGGAAAAAGTGCTTACTGGCTGGAAGGATTTCTCTATCCCACCGCAGAAATTCCTTGGATAACCGATGAAAATTGTAGAAATGACGAAGAAGGAAAAAGCAGTCCAACAAACCAAGCAGTGGATTCAGGAAGTGTAGCATTCATCCCCTCAACAGGTAAGTAGTTCTCAATCGTTTGGGATCCATAACGAGAATATACAAAATCAACAAATGTGCCAAAGTGTAGGTGAACGTTTCATTGATCAGAAGGCGCAGAAGAGGATTGAAATCAAAGAAAGGCGTCAAGTAAGGAGGAGATTAAATATTACACCAAGCAAGAATGTTTCAGTCCTCGAAATGAAAATGGGACTGCAGATATGAACATTGCTAGATCCAGTGGTGCATCTGAAAAGAACAAAGGAAGACGTAAAAACGCAGAATACAGGAATCGTAAGCGATGACAGCATAATCTACAAAGAGTCTGATAACAGCTGGGAAGAAGAAACTTATTTTGACAAGACAGTTCTTCTTCCAAGAAGAGGACAAAATTAAATTGTTGGTAATTTTGTCATTGTTGCTTTCGAAAATACCTATCATCCAGGAACGATAACTAAAACTACTAAAAGCAAAGCTTTGATAAATGCCATGGAATCTCTTGAGTTAGAACTGGAGGTGTCATGCAATTAAAGATGAGACATGGTATGACAGCGCTGAAAGTCTATGTAAAAATATATGTTCCTAGGCAGATTGGGAAACAACAAGAGTTTGGCTTGTTATTTCCCAACAACTAACTTTCTAAAATCTGTAAATATTGATGTGCACTGTACCGTTTTCTGACAAAAGTATTCATTCGTTTTCTTATTAATATGTTTACATTTGTGTTGTATTTTCTCTTGTGATTGAAGAGGATGAGTTAATCTTTTCAAAACCTTTATGCTCACAACTAGTTCATTTATTTACAAACTATCCTGTTGTCCAAAGAGTCCTTTTATAAGGGCAACTTTGTGACACAAATAAAATTTTTGAGCCAAAATACGAGAAAAAAGGTGTCACCAAGTTGTCCTACCTATAGTTGTAATTGGCATTGTTGTAAGAATGAACAATGTTCGAATATGAATTTATTTGAAAGAACAGATATGTTTCTACTAATCAGCACTAATGAAATGTATTTATAACTTGGTTTAAATGGGTTAAATTACAGGAAACCTTAAACAGTGTAACAACGCTGGCCACCCACACACACACACACACACACACACACACACACTACATTAGGTGGTACTTTGCCCTCTTGATGTATTCCTATTGGATAAATGACCCTCATTAAAGAGCTCATATTTCTCTCCACCGTTTCCCTTTTCCTTAAAGTGTTCTTATTTTTAATTCTTTCTGTCGCTCATTTTTTGCGAATCTACATCAATAACACTGCCCTCCCCACACATACACACACTTATTGCTTATCGACAATTACAAAAACTGGATTGATTTACAGTTTAGGCTAAGACTAAGGCATTTGTCAGTAACCGATTCAACACTACATTCATATTCGTTTCACAAGTAATTTCAGCAATTTTATATCGTGCGTCATTGATGAACAAAAAATATTCTTTCTGGATTTAACTTGTTCAACACATCTTAAACTTCGCCCATGCTCCTGGGCAGATTTGACGGTTGCACCCAACGTCGACTATTGTGTATGCTCCTACGTATGTAAGTATGTAATTTATGTCTTTGAAAGTGAATGTTTCTGGAGCATTATGATGAAGCTCCTGAAATGAATATAATAATTATTATTATTATTATTATTATTTTGTTGATTACAAGTATATAAAACCATACCTGTCTCGACGGTCTTTTGCACATATCTGATATATATTTTCTCTTACAAGCAGCACTCAGCATTTTTTGATTAATTTTTGCTGTATCATTTCCATGATTATGGTTTACCTTTGACCGGACAACCTACCATATCGAATATTTAATTATGCATAACATTTTTGATTACAGCACTGCAAATCTATCACCACATTTAAGTTATTTACATTTGTAAAATGTTGAGTTGTCTACTAACTTTTAAGTCTTTTCCACGGTCACCAATACTTCTTTTCAATTCCATTTCACCAATCGATAGACCAACGCTTCAGGACTGCTTACAGAACCATAGCACCGTGTTAGCGATATGGAGGAAAATACAATTTTGGTAATTTACATTTGAATATGTTGTCAGCATTTTCTTTTTGCTTACATGCCTTGTGCCGTAAGGATTTTACATACCCCAGAAACTAAAGGGAAAGTACAGCGTGTGTAGTTTAGATACACCAGAAGGAAAAGAAAACCTACTAAACGCCATACCTGATTGCAGTTACCCCCAAACCCCTTTATCCTTCTAAAGGGCAGTTTTTTTTTTTTTAATAAATCTTCGTGTCGAATGCTTGCACAATGCTGAACTACAATACCAAGCTTGTTATTTACTGATTCTTTCTTTCTGAGTTAGGCTGTTTTCAGAAAACACGCACACGCGACCTTTTAGTAAAAATTTGATCTGCTCCATTGACATAATTCACATCTCTGTAACAAATTACGGTTAAAAAGTTATCCAATTCGTGCTAATCGAGATAAACATTTGCTTCCTTTTGAGTAGAACAGAAATAAGGGACTACACTAGGCTAAAGCGATAGTTAAATCTTGTAAATGCTGGTTGCTACATTTCTTTACATTGCCAGGAGTTGACAAATTCCTGTAAGAGAAATGTTTAAGAATTTTAAAACAGAAACCATTAATAAGATCTCGGTAATAGTCAAATCCACGAAAAAATGTATATGACAAATTTTGTGTTTTAATAAGATTTACCTTTTTTTCTATAGTAAGTTCTTGTCTCTCTCTTACAGTTTACCAGTTATGCAAAATTCATCCAGAATAAAGGTGTCTTCAGAGGCCATTCCCAGAAAATTCAACATAGTTTCATTTGTCATGCAAATATCTTCAAATATTGTAACCAAAATCGTTAGGGCTATTTTTTATAAAATAAAAGTCTGTACATTTTTCTCATGTCAGGTGTAGTTCGGGGTGGGGGGATATTTTCAAAATCTTCGTGACGCATTTTTGGAATATGCTAAACTTAAATACAAAACTTTGAATTTCGCTTTTGTGTTCACACAAACACACACGAACCTTTTTCTAAAAATGTTTTTTCTGAATATAGAAACCTAAAAATGTATCTCCGGTGAAATCTCGGTATCGCATTTTTGGGTGGAGTGCTATACTCCTTTCCTGGGGAGTTTAGGAGCCTTAGAACCTATATTTCTTGTGAGATCCCTGTATCTACTTTTTGAGTGGAATACAATACTTCCCTACTTTACTATACGGAGTAATGTATATTTTGGATATGATATATCTAATAGCAAGGTACATTTCGCAATCTATCATCGTCTAAATGCGTATTTGAATGAATTACACAGCTTCTTTCCATAAAAAAAAGTGGTTCCATCTAATATTGACACTAACTTAATAACTATAAAAATCGTATGTGCTCCATTGACATACTTTTTCTACATCTCTGTAACAAATTATTGTTAACAAGCTTATCCTTCTATGTACTTCGTACTAATCGACATAAACATTAGAAGAAATTGTCTTATTACATGCTTTCTTGCAAGTAGAAGGGAAATATAATACACTAGACCAAAGCAAAAGTCAAATATTTTAAAAGATGTTTGCCATGTGGATAAAATCAATGTCTTTACATTGCGAGGAGTTGATAAACAACAGGAATATCTAAAAAATGGTCAACTCCACGAAATAAAATTATATGACAAACTGTGTGTTTTAACAAGATCTAAATTTTTTTTGTATATTAAATGTTAGACTATCTCTTATGGTTTACCATTATCCAAATTCAACAAAATCCATTCTAAAATAAAGAGGTCTTCAGAGGTTATTCCCAGAAAATTCAAAATGTACATTTTATTTCTCATATAAATATCTTTAATATACGGTACTTTAATCAAAGTAAGATCCATTCTCGAGAAAATTAAACTTTTTGATTTTTTTTTCTCCATGTAAAAGGTTGTTTGCGGGTATGTTTCTCAAAATCTTCATGTTGCATCCTTGGAAGTTCCTGAACTAAAATACCAAGTTGGAGTTTTACAACTTTTCGTTTTTGATTTATCATGTTCACAGATACAGTTCTAACATGTTTATTATTATCATCATCATTATTTTAAACATAGGACACCCTAAAAATGTATTTCCGGTGAATTCTCGGTATCAACATTTTGGGTGGAATGCAATACTTTCTCTTCCCTCCTACCATGTACCATGTAGAGTAAGTAAAAATTATACCAACTGTCTTCAATTAATCAATGGTAAATATAGATATTACAAGCACATTCACAAGATAAAATACAAAAATCCCATGTGTTTCATTCACATGACTTTCTCTACATTTCTGCAATAAATTATTTTTTAAAAAACTTATGCTTCTATTTACTTCACGCTAATAAAGAAAAAAATCAGCAGAAATAGTCCTATTATCTGTAAGTAGAAGCGAAATAAGGGAGTACCACGGTTAAAGTGATAGTCAAAAGCTGGTTGCTGTGTGATTGAAGTTTTTTTGTTTGCATGGACAGGAATTGACAAATTCCTGTATGAGAAAAGTAAAAGTTTTTCAAAGCTGAAACCAAAAACAAGGCATATCTCAAAAAACAATCAACTCCACGAAAAAAATGTGTATAACATAAATTGTGTGTTTTAAATTGCTGTACATGTTTTGTGTGGTAAGTTTTTCTCCATCTGTTATGGTTTAGCAGTTATGTAAAATTCCGGTAAATTCATCCAGAATAAAGTAGTCTTCAGAAAATTCAAGATATACATTTTATTTGTCAGGTAAATATCTTTAATATACGATATTTTAATCAAAATCGTTAAGAGCCATTTTTTTAGAAAATCAAAATTTTCGAAAAAAGTTGCATGTAAAGAGTAGTTTGGGCTGGGGGGGGGGGTTTCTTGAAAATCTTCATGTCACATCCTTGGAAGATACTAAACTTATATACCAAGTTTGGTATTTTACCGACTTTTCGTTTTTGAGTTATCGTGTTCACAGACACACACTGACCTTTTTGTGAAAATGCTCTTTTTGGATACAGGGGACCCTAAAACATATATTTCCGGTAAAATCTCGTTATCGAATTTTTGGGTGGAGTGCAATACCTTCTCTATACACTATGTACATAGTACGTGTAGAGAAAGTAAAAATAAATAATAAACAATCCTTGTGCTGTTCACACGTGTTATTGCTGAATTTAGACATTCAATATTTCAGTAACCAACGCGAGTTACTGGTACAGGTCCACATTTTTATTTGTAATGATTTTCACTGAGTGTGGGTGCTCATACAACTCACTTTCCTCCAACGTGGAAATTAACGAGGTTTGAAGTTAAACATATATGCTACCCGGGAAGGTGCATGTCCTCTCTGTCTGATGATCGTAAAAGTTGCGTAACAATATTGTTGTTTGGATGCGTGTTGCTACGGTTATTTATGTAGATGGGCTGTTACAAAACTAAAAACGAGGAGGACAGAGGAATGCCTGGCTCTTAATTCCATCATCTGGAATTTAGTAAACAACATGTCACGTCTCAGCCGTCAAGGCTTTTACTGTCACAATCGTTTTTTGTATCTCAATTTATTTTGTGACACTGATTTTTCATCCAGAAGAGAATTATTTTTTACAACTCCAATAATATTTTTACCATGGTTGAACACTCTACGAGGCACTTGGTACAGCCAAATCCTGCAATTGAGATGAATTTGTCCACCTCTGTCCCTCAGTATAGTTAGAACACTAACTGCATTTAATTCAACATAACATTTCACTGAATGACCTCGAACATCACAAATCAAATGCCAGATGCCTTCATTTGTTCCGTATACAATTAATAATGATATTTTATCTTTAAGTCGTGGATGAAGGCTTCTTTAGATGGCATCTATATAACTCGATCAATTCAAGCTAAATGGAAGGAATCAGTTGGTCAAGTCGTGCATTTATACTTCCCACAGATATGTTCGTTTCAAACAGGTTGCGTATTCCCAAAGGAGAAAACATTATTTCACAACGAAGGATACACCTAAATGCTCAGCGAAACCGTTAGTGGAGACTGTTGGATCCGGTTTATATTGTGGCATATGCATTTTGGAAGGTTAGGTATCTTTCAATAGGATGTGACTGTTTTATGGTCTGGTACAGTGGTTCCCTAACTTTGCAGTTCACGGACCCCTTGAAAAAAATTAAAATTTCACTGGGTTTTGACATAAACCAAATAATAAATGTGTTACCAAAGCATTCATTTTGATTCAAGCATATTATAATCAAAAGACAAAGTAACAATCACTGATACAAAACACAGTTTAATCTTTAATGCGAACAATGCAACTTTGCAACGTTACTTAATGCCTTTTAATGCAGTAATAAATCACCAACTTTGATGTACGTAATGTGGGAGAATAAGTTTCACATTAATTCGTGGGAAACACAGTTAAGAACTTCAAAGCTTTTAGTGAGAGTTAACAGTTTAGTATTGTAATATTTTATGACAGATCAAAGACGATACCCCTACCACTATTTAGGCTAAGATTATTTTAGTTTAAAAATATCTATTAGAGAAGATACCTAATGATAATGGATTATGGCGGCTATTGTTAATCTTTCACGCAATAGCTGCAGAATACGTTGAAGATTATGAGGAAAGAAAAAAAAAGAAAAGAAAAAAAAACTTGAATCTACCTCAATATACCTCCATAGCTTTTCGTGTTTCTTATCATTTTATTTTTACTTTCTCTACACGTACTATGTACATAGTGTATAGAGAAGGTATTGTATTGCACCCAAAAATTCCATACCAACATTTCACCGGAAATACAGGTTTTGGGTCCCCCTGAATCCAAAAAAAAAAAACATTTCTGGAAAACGGTCCGTGTGTGTGTGTGTGTGTGTGTCTGTGGACAGTATACCTCAAAAACGAAAAGACTGTTGAATACCAAACTTGGTATTTAAGTTTGGTATCTTCCAAGGATGCGACACGAAGATTTTCAATAAAATCACCCCACCCCCAACTACCCTTTACATGGAACTTTTTTCGAAAATTTTGATTTTCTTAAAAAAGGCTCTAACGATTTTGATTAAAATAGCGTATATTAAAGATATTTAACTGACAAATAAAATGTATATCTTGAATTTTCTGGGAATAGCCTCTGAAGACTACTTTATTCTTGACGAATTTTGCATAACTGCTAAACCGCAAAAAATAGACTAAAACTTACCACACGAAAAATGTAAAGCACATTCAAACACACAATTTATGTTATATACATACTTTTCATGCAGTTGATCGTTTTTGAGATATTCCTTGTTTCTGGTTTCAGCGTAGAAAAACTTATACTTCTGTCATACTGGAATTTGTCAACTCCTGTCCATACAAACAAAGGAACTTCAGTCATATAGCAACCAGCTTTTGACTGTCACTTTAACATATAGCACTCCCTTATTTCCCTTCTAATTACAAGGAAGCAAGTAATAAGACTTTCTACTAATTTTTTCTCGATTATCATGAAGTAAATAGAAGCTAATTTGTTGCAGAGATGTATAGAAAGACAAGTGAATGGAACACATCAGATTTTTAAGGTTTGTATTACTCATATCTATTTTTATTGTGGTTGTAGAGGAAAGCGGATCTAACACAATAGTTTTCCTTTATATTTAATCAAGTATGCTTCACATCAAAACTTCATATACCAAAGGTCGCGGGTTCAAACCCGGCGGAGGTTGATGGAATTTTTCGGGCGTAAAGGGAATTAAGGATACTCACCTGTGAAAAACCTAAAATCTATACATTTTTTTGGATTGATTTGAAAATATAACACAGGAATTGCAGCATTAAAAATAGTTTACATGTTAATTTTCAGATTTTTGTTCAAAATAGTTTCTGTGATATTAACATATGTATAGTATTTTATTGTCATTTAATTAAATCATTCCACATGATGCAATTTCAGTTACGGAAATATAACACTTTACAGTTTTGCTAATAAATACAATATTAGTAAATTGATGAGATGAAATGTTTATCTGACTATTGGTTTAACAGAAAAAAAACATTTAATTACTATGCAACTACTGTTAATATCATCTTCGCTGCTTTGGAGATACAAGGAGTTATGTCAGACAAAAAGAGAAAGTATTGATAAATTAGGGCATTTACTCTGAAATCACCACTAATGTGAATTTTTACCGTTAGTGTCCGGTGTAATATATTTTACGCAAACATGCTTGGTTTAGATTTTGCTTAATGGCTTTGCTTCTTGACTTCCTATTATACCAACCTTCAACAGCAAAATATGTATAATTGATTTATATTGTAAACATACTAATTATTAAACAAGGTATTTTTAAGAACAAAATAAAACTCCATGCGATGCACTCAAATATAACTGCATCAACCTTAACAAACCGATTGTTATACTTGGGCTCTCTTCGTTCTTTACCGGAGACACAATAAACAGCACACAGCAAATATTTCGGAAATGGAAAGTGCTATTCATGTGTCGTTTTCACAGCATTAATTGATAGTCAGTGGCTCTTATTTTAGCTTATAAACAAATTTAAATAATAATTGTGGCAGAGCAACCTGCTAGAGACCGGGAGATCCGTGGTTCAAATCCCGACATTTAATTTACAGTTTGACTCTACCCATCCAACTCCTGTCCTACACACGGCTTGTGTGAAAAAACAATTAAACCAATACCCATTGACCATAATAGTTGTCTATACTATGAATGCTGGGACTTAAAAGTACTTTCGTTGTAAGTCGCCATTGGAGTTGTCATCTCAAGAGTGGCAGAGCAACTGGCTAGAGACCGGTAGATCCGTAGATCAAATCCCGGTTATGGCATTGCATTTTTCAGTCCTATCCAACTCTTGTCCTACACGGCTTGTGAAAAAAAAAAAAAAAAAAAAAAAAAAAAAAAAAAAAAAAAAAAAAAAAAAAAAAAAAAAAAAGCAATTAAAGCCATACCAATTGACCATAATAGTTGGCTATACTATGAATCCTGAGACTTAAGTACTTGCAGCATTGTAAGTCGCCATTGGGGTTGTCACCTCAAAATAATTTGAGATCACCTTGTGGTTTACCGGGAAACATGCGAGTCAGTTGAGAAATCCAATGCTATGCCGGCATGTTGCCATGGTAGCTAGAGACCGGGAGATCAGTGGTTCAAATCCCGGCTATGCACTGAATTTTTCAGTTTGACTCTACCTATCCAACTCCTGTCCTACACACGGCTTGTGTGAAAAAACAATTAAACCAATACCCATAGTTCTTGTTTTGTTCTTATTTTAACATGCTTGAAGTCTTTTAAAAGCACTTATATATTTGCATATGTTATTGAAGTAATTTGCATAAAGGTGGAGGAAATTAGACCAACAAATGTAATATTTGCATATGTTATTGACAATAATATGCACCTATTTCAACGCACACGACTTTTGTATTGTTTGTAAGATTAAAAATACTCTGCTACACTTATATCTGAACTCTCATAATGCCTTGTAACACATATGTGCAGCGACCCTTCCGGCGGAATTTCATCTAACCCGAGCGGTGTTTAATAAATTTTAATGCCCTTTAACTCGATAGTCAGACATTACGGATAAACATTCCCGGTAAGAAAATACTCGATTATAACCCCTGAAACTCCACTTAAAATTAGTGTGTTAATCTGACCTTGTATAGATATTAAAATCTTAACATCGAATTTTTGAGTGGAATACAATACCTTCTCTATCCACTATATACATTGTAAATACGGCCTAGAGAAAGTAAAAAATGCATATGACAAACATGTAACGAGATCTGCAGTTCTTCTGTGGCAATTTTTTGACTATCTCTTGCGGTTTACCAAGCATTTTTCCATGTAAAGGGTAGTTTTCGTTGGGGGGAGGGGTTCTTAAAATCTTCGTGTCGCATTCCTGGAAGATATTAAACTTAAATACCAAGTTTTGTATTTTACCAAATTTTCGTTTTTGAGTTATTTTGTTTTCAGACACGCGGACCTTATTCTAAAAATCTGATGTGTTCCATTCCCGTGACTTTCTCTACATCTCTGCAGCATATTATTGTAAAAAAGCTTATGCTTATATTTATTTCATGCTAATCGAGAACAAATTAGCAGAACTAGTCTTATTACTTGCTTCCTTGCAAGTAGAAGCGAAATAAGGAAGTACCATAGGTTAAAGTGATAGTCAAAAGCTGGTAGCTATGTGATGGAAGTTCCTTTGTTTATGTGGACAGGAGTTGACAAAGTCCTGTGTGAGAAAAGTATGTTTTTTAAAGCTGAAAACAAAAACAAGAAGTATCTCAAAAACGATCAATTCCACGAAAAAAAAATATATAACATAAATTGTGTATTTTAAAGTGTCCTTGTGTTGAAAGTTTTTCTCCATCCCTTACGGTTTAGCAGTTATTAAAAATTCCGTAAAATTCATCCAGAATAAACTAGTCTTCAGAAGCTATTCCCAGAAAATTTATGATATACATTTTATTTGTCAAGTAAATATCTTTAATATATGATATTTTAATCAAAATTGTTGGAGCCATTTTTGACAAAATCAAAAATTTCGAAAAATGTTCCATGTAAAGGGTAGTTGGGGGTGGGGGGATTTGCTTGAAAACCTTCCTGTCGCATCCTTGGAAGATCAAACTTAAATACCAAGTTTGGTATTCAATGGACTTTTCGATTTTGAGCTATGCTGTCCACAGACACACACAATCACAATCACACACACACACACACACACCCGGACCTATTTTTTTTTATTCAGGGGGCCCCAAAACATCCATTTCCGGTGAAATCTCGGTATCGAATTTTTGGATATCTTCTCCATACACATATTACGTGTAGAGTAAGTAAAAATGCATATGACAAAACATGTAACGAGATCTGCAGTTCTTCTGTGGCAAATTTTTTACTATCTCTTACGGTTTACCAAACATTTTTCCATGTAAAGAGTAGTTTGCGATGGGGGGTTCCTTAAAATCTTCGTGTCGCATTCTTGGAAGATATTAAACTTAAATACCAAGTTTTGTATTTTACCGACTTTTCGTTTTTGAATTATTGTGTTTTCAGACACGCGAACCTTATTCTACAAATCTGATGTGTTCCTTTCACTGACTTTCTCTACATCTTTATAAGAAATGATTGTTATTCTTCTATTTACTTCAGCTAATCGAGATAAACATAGCAGAAATGGTCTTATTCCTTGCCAAGAATACTCTTAGTTTCTTCTCAGCTTTCATGCGTTGAGGGACAGTAACACTATAGTTTCCTCCTGACATTTGTCTATATTGACAAAATCTGCTTTCTATATTGTTAACAAGTGCTTCCCAGTTAACAAGTACTTGACTTTAATATGTAAATGGCGTGTTATTTATGGACGCTCTTTAACTACTGTGGTTTTCAGCGTCTGGGTGTGAAAGACAGCTTAATTTTGCTCAGAGACCTCTCTATCAGGCCGTAAATCTACGACATGGGACCAACGGCTTTACTTCCACCCGAAATAAATCCATCGTCCTCCGCCGGGTTTGAACCCGCGACCTTGGGTATATGAAGTTAGCATGGCAACCATTACATCACGGAGGGTGACATACCTGGCTTTGATTATAGTAAGAGCATATACAACCATTTTTCTCAGAACGCAGGTGGTGTGAATGAGAGCGTTAGTGTCATTTGTTAAACACCCATTATACTCATTTTTGGCAGCAAGTCCTTTCCTCTTCCTAAGCCAGCTTTCAAAATGTTCAAAAAAGCACAAGCGCCAATCTTTGCAGTCTTTAAATAGCTTCATTCAAATAATTATTTCTGTACACATAGCTCTTTATATTTACAATAGACAACCAAGTCAAAAGTGTAGCTAAAAAGCAAGCTATTCTACAATGCAGCAATTGTTTCATTAAAATATATAGACACAACTAAGCCAACTTTCTGCCTTTCAAAGGTATTAGGGTACAGCGTATTTGGTTAAGATTAGGGCAGACTTCACTATTATGACTGTGAGACTTTACAAATTTCTCCAGGGAGAGATGTGAAAGATGTTTCTATTATTCTCTAAGTTCATTCAGTTATTACGAATATACTAGAAAATATGTACAGTATGTATAAAACACGGATTCTTAGAGGACTGCCTTCCATTAGAAAATACTATTTTGAATCATCTATTGTTATCGGTTACAACACAAATTGTTTTCAAACCGGAATCATCTTCTTCATGCAATTTTTGTCTCTTCTTTGATCGCCAGACTTCCTCATGTTGGTTACCACGTCTTCTAATAACACAGGCTGATCTCGAGATCTTCTTTGGCCTGTATTTATCCATAAACCTTATATCACTCGTAATAAAATGCTTCATGCATACAACTGATCTGTCAGATGGAGTCCAATTGGCTCTTGGTATGGGCACGATTCCGCTGGTTTCCGTGGAATGATTCTTTAGGAATCCGAAAACATCCAATATAAACTTCCACTTTGAAGGAACTCGAATAATTACTCTTGCAGCCTGTGCTAACACTTTTCAGGCATCTCCGCTTACTTTACTCATTCAAAATAAAAATTAACACATCCGCTCTGCTGTAACAAACTCTCTCGTTTAAACACGTGGCACTTCCTCGGCCTTGCCTGCTGCGTTGCCACTTTTCCTTGGTCACGGCCTTCTGGAGACGGCTATGGCATAACAAGAACTTAAGTAGCCCGCCTGGGTAGTGTGGTGGTAGCGTGTCTGCCTTACATTCAAAAGGTCGTGAGTTTGAATCTCGCTTAAGGTGAGTTACTCGGTTAGTTGTTGTTGTTGTTGTTGTTGTTGTTGTTTTTTTTTTTTTTTTTTTTTTTTTTTTTTTTAAGGTTTCCCCTTATCCTGAAAAGACGAATGTCGAGTAACTCTATGGACCCCGAGATCATATGAGCAACATTTCACCAATTTCATTCATCGTCCGATATGACCAACCAGGTTAAAGGACGTTAAACTACAAAATAAATACATAAATACATAAAAAAAAAAATCATCCAATAACAAACGAATGGAGGTATGCAACTATCCCGGCTTGACTTAAAGCCAATCCCATATCGAAAAGAACGTGTGAAGGGATGCCGAATAAATATCCCCTTATTGCTAAATCTACAACTGATCTCCACGGAATATAAATGCGAACCACGTTGCGTTAAATTTTATAGTTGTGTTTCAAGAAAGCAAACGCTTTTGATCAAAGGTTGTATTGTGAAACGTGGGGGTCAAGTGAAAAGCATATTAGCGACCAGCTCTCTACTGGCATCTCTTGTTGGCGCCTATGTAAAGTATAACACCTGTCCAATTCATTCATGTCGCTGCTCCATCTGTAAAAACTAAGATGAAAATTAATTTATAGTTCAAAAGGCTGAAGAACAGAAGGAATAGTTCACATTTCAGTCAATTCTCTCGTTGGATAGTCTTGAAAAACATTTTATACAAATGAAAACATAACGCAACTTCAATTCAAATAGTATTCATTCAACATTAAAAAACCGATGTATAAAACCACGGTTTACATGTAGGCATTCTGTAAGAATATGCAAGACTTTGGAGACATTAAACAATATAAAGTTGCTTCCCATACTATAACTGGCGCAACAGATCTGGACATGTGAAAATCTTAATGAGAGCTAGGAAGCGAGTTATACTTTCAGATAAGCAGTTCATCAGCCGATTCATGTAAGCTGGAAGAGTGCCTGTCACAGTCAATGTCAAATATCTGTCATATGCACCTGCATTATACGGCGCTATACTCATAAACATGTGTTTTCATATGTATATTCATTCATATCTACAAAACATCTATACAAGTTGCCTACTATATAAACAATGTCAATCGTCTGCCTCCAATTCTTCCACACCTGACAGTCCGTCTTCACTCACGTCATTGTCATCATCAACGCTATCGTTACTTTCTGCTCTCTAATTATATTTCTATCCTCATGATGGTCAAGTATGTTACGCTTGAATACATGTAAGAAAAAAGAGGGAACATTACGCGTTTTTACTTTAAATTTATTACTACAAATTTAAATGTCCCAAGAATTTCAATTTCATCCCCATGTGAGAAATGACAATTGTTTCTAGGCACCGATTAAGGTGTTTTCAAAAAATGAAAACAACACTAAAAACTACTATTAAAAATAAAAAGCCCACCTCGGTAGTGTGGGGGTAGTATGTCTGCCTCACATTCAAGAGGTCGTAAGTTCGAATCTCGGTTAGGGTGAGTTTACCCGGATAAATTTTTTTTTGGGGGGGGGTTCCTTATCCTGAGAAGACGAATGTCGATTAACTTTAAGCTCCAAGGACCCGAGATCATTTGAGCAACACCTTACCGTTTCATTAATCGTCCGATATGACAGCCAGGTTAAAGGACGGTAAGTTAAAAAAAAAAAAAAAGTAATTGCACCCATGGAATATCTCACAAGTTTACAAAACATCCTATCACACCATACAACGAAATTGTAGTTAGGAACCCCCACAATTGTTGGTAAGTTTACAAAATGCCCCAACTGCTGCACACTGATGTATAAGGTGGAATGTCGGCATTTTTAAATAAACGAAGGCGCTAAATAATGTAAAAAAATGCTATGCGAATGTTTATTACTGCGAAATTGATTCAAATTTAAAGAATCTGCTAGATGGACATAAGAATACAAGTCACGTGTTGCGAACACACCTGAAAAATAACGCTATGCGTGCATTTGTGTACTTTAAAACGGCACAGAATCGTCATCGAAATTTAAAGCGAAATTAACAAAGAAGTAAGGGGATTATTAAGGAATTGTGTATCAAGTAAATATACCTAACCTGTCAAATTTTTACTTTCTCTACACGTACTATGTACATAGTGTATAGAGAAGGTATTGCACTCCAACCAAAAATTCGATACCAAGATTTCACCGGAAATATATATGTTTTAGGGTCCCCTGTAACCGAAAAAAGCATTTTCAGAAAAAGGTCCGTGTGTGTGTGTCCGTGTGTCTGTGAACACGATAACCCAAAAACGAAAAGTCAGTAAAATACCAAACTTGGTATTTAAGTTTAGTATCTTCCAGGGATGCGACACGAAGATTTTGGGAAACCGCCCCCACCCCAAACTACCCTTTACATGGAACTTTTTTCGAAATTTTTTATTTTCTTAAAAATGGCTCTAACGATTTTGATTAAAATACCGTATATTAAAAGATATTACCTAACAAATAAAATGTATATCTTGAATTTTCTGGGAATAGTGTCTGAAGACTACTTTATTCTGGATGAATTTTACAGAATTTTGCATAACTACTAAACAGTAAGAGATGGACAAAAAATTACCACCCCAAAAATGTAGAGTACGTTAAAATATACAACTTATGTTATATACATTTTTTTTTTCGTGAAGTTGATCTTTTTTCGAGATATTCTTCGTTTTTGGTTTCAGCTTTATAAAACTTATACTTTTCTCATGCAGGAATTTGTCAACTCGTCTCCATACAAAGGAACTTTAGTCACATAGCAACCAGTTTTGATTATCACTTTAACCTATGGTACTCCCTCGCTTCTACTTACAAGGAAGCAAGTAATAAACGATTTCTGTTAATTTTGTCTCGACTAGCATGAAGTAAATAGAAGCATAAGCTTTCTAACAACAATTTGTAGCAGAGATGTAGAGCAAGTCATGTGAATGGAACACATCAGATTTTATTACATAGCGCTCCTATTTCTTGCATTGTAAGGAATTAATTACCCTTCTACCCACCTCTATATTGCCTTTTTGTTACCGGTCAAATTATAATTTATTTTTACTTTCTCTATACGCACTAAGTACATAGTGTATAGAGAAGGTATTGTATTGCACCCAAAAATTCGATACCAAGATTTCACCGGAAATACATGTTTTGAGACTCCCTGAATCCAAAAAAAAGCATTTTTAGAAAAATGTCTGTCTGTTTGTGTGTGCCTATGTACAGCTTAGCTCAAAACGAAAAGACCGTTGAATACCACACTTGGTATTTAAGTTTAGTATCTTCCAAGGATACGACACGAAGATTTTCAAGAAAATCCTCCCACCCCAAACTACCCTATACATGGAAATAATTTCGACAATTTTGATTTTCTTAAAAATAGCTCTAACGCTTTTAATTAAAATCTCGTATATTTAAGAGATTTACTTGACAAATAAAATGTATTTTGTGGGAATAGCCTCTGAAGACTACTTTATCTTGGATGGATTTTACGGATTTTTGCATTACTGCTAAACCGTAAGACATGGACAAAAATGTACCAAACAGAAAATGTAGAGCACATTAAAACACCCAATTTATGTTATGTACATTTTTTTCGTGGAGTTGATCGGTGTTAAGATATTCCCTTTTTTTAGTTTCAGCTTTGAAAAACTTATACTTTTCTCATACAGGAATTTGTCAGCTCCTGTCCATACAAACAAAGGAACTTCAGTCACATAGCAACCAGCTTTTGACTATCACTTTAAGCTATGGTACTCCCTTATTTCGCTTCTACTTACAAGGAAGCAAGTAATAAGACGATTTCTGTTAATTTTGTCTCGATTAGTTTGAAGTAAATAGAAGCATAAGCTTTCTAACAATAATTTGCAACATTGATGTAGAGAAAGTCATGTGAGTGGAACACGTCAGATTGTCCCTGTTTCTTGCTGGCATTTGAGCAACCTATAAAACACGTATGACATTGACATCGGTTGGAAATGTAAGGAGTGATCTACCCACCTCTATATTGCCTTTCTGTTACCGGTCTAATTGTAATTTCTTTTTCAGCATAGTTCCAGTTTAGTAACTCTAAGGACAGCATAACTCCAGAGAGATAGAGGAAGGCCGGCAGGGCGCTGCGAGTTATTTCAGAGATGTAACTGCAACAAATAAGTCAGTGTTGGCAGGTGTTTTTCCTTGCTTTGGCACACCATCTTGCACTACTTGCAATGCCTTGCGTCCAACGTTTCAGATGTGGCAAGTAAAACAGCACCAACACTTCCTTTCGGAGGGGAAAATGTCGAACCTGATGTTCTCAGAGCGAAAGTGTACGAGTAAATAAATGTGTTAGCTATCTATACAGACAGAGTCGCCCTCCGTGGTGTAATGCTTCACAAACCCAAGGTTGCGGGATGGATTTTTTCGGGTGTAAAAATCCTCAGCATGGTTTCCTTCAGAAGGGAAGTAAAGCCCTTGGTCCCGTATCGTAGATTTACGGCACGCAAAAGAACCTAAAGAGTCCTCTGAGCAAATTAAGCGGTCTTTCACGCCCATTATAGAATGGGACGCTGAGAGCCACAGTAGTTAACGAGCGTCCATAAATAAAACTCAATTTCATTTCATTTATCTATGCAGAGTGCTGAAAATTACGCAATTTATTTTACACGACAAAATCAAGCGCGAGGTTGGGTTGATAGCTCAATCGGTAGAGCACCTGCATGCAGTGCAAGTCTCCCACTTCTTGGCTGGTGGGTTGAGAGTCGAGCCAAGATTTATCCTCCCCAAATCCGGAAGTATGAATGTGTAAACTTAAAAGATAATAATCCAAAAAGCTATACAATAAATAGACGAATGAACTCTATTGTTATGTGCAATTGTTCCAAAGGCCAAGTCTGACATTATTTTATTATGAATATCTCTCAAACGTGTATTTCTGGTGAAATCTCAGTACAGCATTTTTGGATGGAATACATTGTTTCCTTTACATACTGCACATAAGTCGAAGAGAAACAATAAGTATGTATTTGAAGATTCAAGCAATTCAAAGAATATATCTGAAATGGTTAATGTCACATAAAATGTTATTTTAACAACAGTCTCTGTCGGCGATGCCACACAGAGATAGAAACAATTGCACACGTCTTGCTTGCCCTCATGGAGAACTATTACGCAACTCTCGCCATCACAAAATTCGCTCAATGATCGCCGACGAACTGCGAACGAACAACTACAAAGTCTTTGAAAAAGTCCACGGACTGCAAACTGACGGTAGCACTAGACGAATTGACATGATCGAGAAGACACAAAAGTAGGATTTACTATCGACCCTACCGTTAGGTTTGGAAAGCTCAAAGGGCAACCAGAAGACGTCGACAAAGAGAAAAGGGATATTTACAATCCCATGCTTCAAGGCAAAATACGATCTAAATTTATATAGGTCTGATGGTCGGAGATCGGGGCACCATTCCTTTACATGTTTTCAACATCTGGAAGAAGTTTGGACTGAAGAAGGGAAAAATAAAAGAAATTGCCAAATCTGCAATAAGAGGTTCAATTTCTCTTCTTCGAAATCATTTGCATAATAACCATTTTTACTATTTCCACGGTCTATATTTCTTTGATATAAATTGTTTATTTTATGTTAATTTTATATTATCTATGTCTAATAATCCTTTTGCTGCTTTCGGTTTCCTTTTCGATTGCTATACCATGAAACCTGTAGATATTTACTCTGTTCTTTTTGGCAGCCCATAAATATGGGGCCTTGCTATTGTTTCAATAAACACCATCTATAAAAGTCTATGTATGTATGTATGTATGTATGTATGTATGTATGTATGTATGTATGTATGTATGTATGTATGTATGTATGTATGTATGTATGTATGTATGCAAGCATGTATGTACGAGGGCCGTTCAGAAAGTAGCCTCCGATCGGTCACAGTGCGGGTAGTGGGGGGAGTAGCGACGCCATCTGTGCATTCACGCACTCAGCAGGTCAGTCGGCATCAAGCCGTGGTCGAGTGAAAGTCGTACCTGCGCTAGTTTAGTGTTTGTGACCGTTTGAAATGTGTACTGCAATAGAAAACCCCGCCAAATGTGAAGTGCGTGCTGTTATAAGGTTTTTTACAGCCAAAGGATATTCTGCAGCAGCTATTCATCGTGAGCTTTGTGCCGTGTACGGACCAAGAGTTATGAGTGAAGGAGTGGTCCGTGAATGGGTACGTTTATTTAAAAGTGGACGAGAAAACGTTCATGATGAAGAGAGGAGTGGTAGACCATCATTGGTCACGGACGAACTCGTTCAGACAGTTGATGCAAAAGTTCGTGAAAACCGACGTTTCACAATGTCGGAGTTGTCTACTGATTTTCCACAGATTTCTAAGACTCTCTTGTACGAGACAGTGACAGCAAGATTGGGTTACCGTAAGTTCTGTGCACGATGGGTGCCCAAAATTCTTACCGACCACCACAAAACTCAAAGAATGGCCTCTGCATTAGACTTTCTGTCACGTTATGAGGCCGAAGGTGAACCATTGTTAAACAGAATCGTGACCGGGGACGAAACCTGGATTAAGTACGTGAACCCTGAGGCAAAAGAACAATCAAAGATGTGGGCACATTCAAATTCGCCTACTAAACCAATAAAAGCCCGGCAAGATTTTTCTGCCCGAAAACTGATGGCAATGGTGTTTTGGGATGCAAAAGGGGTGTTGTTGGTTGAATTCGTGGAACGTGGGACGACCATTAATCAAGACGTGCACTGTGAAACACTAAAACAATTACGACGGGCTATACAGAACAAACGCCGTGGTATGCTGACTTCCGGTATCGTTTTTTTGCACGATAACGCCCGTCCTCACTCTGCTCGCAGAACAACAGCCCTTCTTGAGTCCTTCAAGTGGGACGTTGTCAACCATCCACCTTACAGCCCAGATCTGGCGCCAAGCGATTATCACCTCTTCATGCATATGAAGAAATGGCTCGGGTCCCAGCGGTTTGATGACGACGAAGAGCTCAAAGATGCGGTCACAGGCTGGCTCCAGGCACAAGCGGGTGATTTTTATGCAGAAGGAATTTCAAAGCTTGTGAACAGATACGATAAGTGCCTCAATCGTTATGGAAACTATGTAGAAAAATAGTGCAAAGATGTAGTTGTAAGATGTATATATTAAAATATTTTTATTTAACTTGGTGAATTTCTTGCAATCAACCGGCGGCTACTTTCTGAACGGCCCTCGTATGTATGTATGTATGTATGTATGTATGTATGTATGTATGTATGTATGTATGTATGTATGCAAGCATGTATGTTTTCATAGGCTTCTACACTGTTGCGCCGATTTCAACCAAAATGGCACAAATAACCTTTGACATAAAGCAAAAATTACTGTTTAGTTCAGAATTTGATATTGCATCTCATTTCACACATTAATTATTTGATTTTATGTAAATCCTACAAAAGCTCGAAGACCCTCTATATCTTAGTGCTTGTGTAATGTCTGGAACATTGTGAATGTAAGAAAAATAATTAATAATTACCTACTTAGGCTCTACGAACTCAGAAATAAAAAATCTGATATGTTCCAATCGCATGACTTTCTTATGCTTTTCCATAAACTTTTCTTACAAAAGATTATTCTTGTATCTACGTCATGTTAATCAAGCTACACATTATTGGGTCTTCTTTGTAAGTAGTCTTCTTACTTACTTCTTTGTAAGTAGAATGGAAATAAGGGAATTCACAGGCTAAAGCGATAGTCAAATCTTTTAAAAGCCGATCACTAGGTGAAACAATTGAAATTCGGTTCTCTTTATACGGACAGAAGTAAATCAAAAGGGATATGAAACAAAAGATGAATGCCCGTTTGAGAAAAAAATAAGTTTAAAAATGAAGCCAATAATAAAGACCCTTGGAAACGATTGACTCTGCAAATCAATACAAAAAAGTAGGTATATGACAAACTGTGTTTTAACTCTGTGTGTAATTAACTATGTATATTAGAGGAACACATGTTTAAAGCGATGTCCCAAAACAAATATTGATACGATTAAATTTTTGATTGTTTATAATTATAGATTGAAGAACTGTGTAAAAATATTATGTGCATTGTAATACGTTTTTATTTCACAGGATTGGAAATACGATCAAATTAATGATTAATGCACAAAACAAAGTGGAAATATAAGATTACA
Organism: Hymenopus coronatus; assembly: GCA_030762935.1. Taxonomy (NCBI): domain Eukaryota; kingdom Metazoa; phylum Arthropoda; class Insecta; order Mantodea; family Hymenopodidae; genus Hymenopus; species Hymenopus coronatus. The sequence goes on along the minus strand of CM060889.1, from coordinate 17,804,051 downwards.
CTGTTTACTAATCAATGTCTCCATGGGTATTTCAACACTCAATACCTAGTGTGACCTCCATGAGCTGCAATAACTGCACTTGCGTCGCACCAGCAACTTGTGCGACTTTCCCCCATTCTTCAGTGAGTGCATCTGCGAGTTCTCTCAGGCTCTGTGGCACAGCATGCCTCTTGTGAACTAGTTTTTCCAGCTTATCTATCCCACGGAATTAGATCAGGACTGAGTGCAGGCCAGTCCATTACTCGAATTTGACATTCTTGTAAATCATCCTTGGTACTCCGTGCTGTATGGGGTTTAGTATTAGCGTGATGTAGAAGAAACCTAGGGTCCAGTCCATAAGCAGAGGGCGCATGTTGAAGGATAATGTTATTAATGTAAACATCAGCATTATGCGCTGTGGGACAATCAAAAGCTCTGTCCGAGACTCAACAGTAATGCTAGTCCAAACCTTAACCGAACCGCCTCCAAATCTGTCATGTTCAACAACAGTGGCTGGAGAAAGACGTTCATGATGACGTCTCCATATACGTGTACGACCATCACAACCCATCAAAACCTTGACGAGAACAGCCTTCCATTGGCGGAGCTGATAGTTGACTTGATTTTGAGCCCAGCTTCCTTGTGCTGACGTGTCAAACGAGAGACTTCAACGGGGATACTAGATCTCAACCCTGTATTTCTCAGCCTGTTTCTTATTGTCTGATCAGAAATCACCATTCTAGTTGTTCGTACGTCATTTTGCAGATCTCTGACTGTAGCAGAGCTGATATGACAAGATGTCTATTCTGTTGTCTTCCTGGCCACCTCTATATATCGTCTCCTAGCCCTATGGATGACAAGGACTGGCTTGAATCCTGGAGATACAGCGAAAGAAATAGCCACCTTCAATCCACGCAACTGCTTGTGCAACAAATGTTTCATTCAGATGTCTCATTCCTCTGAATTAGCCTCAGAAAACACAAAATAACAATGTTCTACCATAGGCTTCTGCTAAAACCTGTTTTTCAAACACAATAAATCACTCACTTTGTTTTCCACATACTTTTCAACTTCACTGATTTATTCAGAGAAAAACTAACAATTTTTTTTAGAAGAATTACATTGTAGTTTTAAACAATACTTCAAAACATAACATCTGACTGTCAAAATTTACATTCCCTCACTATTTTATTTTTGGCTTTGGTTTATGTGTGTGTTCCTCTGTTTTGAGCACTGTGTGTATGTGTGTTTATATATAAAATTAATATATATGAATATATACATGTATATAGAATTATATATACATATAGTTTGTTATGAAAGTATCTTAAATATTGTTTAAGAGTCATTTTTGAGAAAATTACACACGTAACTTTTTCTAAAAACTAAAAGCTTTTTAAAAAAATGATGCTTGGCCATTCAACTCAATAACAAAGAATATATCAGAAATTATTCATAGCACCCGCACGCACATTCTCTCTCTCTCTCTCTCTCACTCTTTGTTATTTGAAATACACGTTTTAAGATCCTCTGCATCCAAAGCAGAACAAAAAAAGAGATTCGTGTGTGTCTTGTCTTTGAGCAATATACCTAACTAAATGATAAAATCTGTTAAATACAAAACTTGATAATTACGTTCAGCATCTTCTAAGGATGCAACACGAAGATTTTAAAGAAACCCCCACCCAAAGCTACCCTTTACATGAAAAAAGCTTTGAAAATGATTTTCCAAAAATGGCTCTTACGATTTGATTAAAATACCGCATATTAAAGATTTTACACGACAATGTGTGTATCTTGAATTTTCTGGAAATAGTTTGAAGACCTCTTTCATTCGGACGGACCTATGCATAACCAGTAAGCCGCAAGAGATAGGGAAGAAGAGAGAGACAGGGAAAAAAAAAAAAAACTTACTTCTCAAAAATGTACATATCGTTAAAACACGTTTAATATATATATATGTTCTAGAATGAACTATTTGCGAAATATTCCTTATTATTGGTTTCAATTTTAAAATACTTGTATTTTTTCAAACAGGAAGTCCGTCGTCCGTTTTTATTTTGTTTTACCCCTAGTCATGCAAAAAGAACCCAAGTTCTTTCCTTTGTTTTCCTTTTACTTACGAGGAATTAAGTAATTAGTCCATTTCGACTAATGTTTTTAACTAGATTAGTACAGAGTAGATGGAAGAATAATATTTGTAAGATAGTTTGCAGAACAGAGAATGCTATATGAATGGAACATATTCTATTTGTTTTTAATGTACAACTGATGAACATACTCAAAATACAAAATTGAGCTTCCATTTTAGTTTTCAAGCTGTTTTTTCGAATGTGCATCGCAGGTTTTATTCGCCAGCTAAACAAATTAAAATCGGAATTACCTTATGCATCAAAACAAATAAGCACAGGCAACATTTTTCTAGCGGCTATATGCTGCAAAAGTCACCCTCTCAAGGTCATTAGCAACCGCCAATGACAGCATTTAGGTTATCGCAGCCGCCCCCGCCAGACAACGCCCTGGTAATACCTTACTGTCAGCTTTCTACTGAGAAACAAGAGGGCACCGTGCCAAGTGTTGGTGCCGCCGGTTGCCACACTCACAGTTAATTAACTGGCGTCTTTATCATCAACAAACAACAATAATCTTGCCAAAGGCTGCAAAATCACATTAAATGTAACTGGAGGCACAATTCCTTGTTCACTTAACAATAAACAGTTCCTAACCTTAAAAAATGTATTCGCTGCACAGCAACATTATTTTCTCTCTTTTTCGAAGCTTTGCATGCTGTCTAACCACAGTATTATACACAAAAAATATTAATTCAAGCAGCTGAAATATTCACCGATTCACGCTACAGATATTCTGAATTGAAAATGCTACTTACTGCAGAATACTGAAAACGCTACGTACATCACAGATTATGTAACATGCTTATGTATGCACTTGGCGCCTGTATTTCGGCAAAAATGCAACATTCGCATAACTGAATAAATAAATAAAGACTACGCGGACATATTGAACTAGGCAAACGCAAATGAGGCAACAAGTGGTTTACGGACTAATTTCTTCATTATAAATTCATCCAACACATCTCCAAAGCCTAGTTGGTGTACAACAAAGACCTAGACTCACCGCTGGTGTGCTGTCGCTAATTGAAACCTCTCGCGCATCGGTAGGTGAAGGGCAAACGTGTTTTTTGCCGTATGTTCAGTACGCTTAAAAGGCTTTAAAAGTGAGGTGGTTTAAGAGTATTAGGGTTTAATAATTAACATGGGCACTTCTATGCTGCATAACTGTGCAAACCACCGGAAAAATGATTCCGAGATCACTTTCCATCGGTAAGAATAAATTGTAGCATTTGTGTTCCAAATTCATTCCCATTTATTCTCGTGGGTTTCCTCGGTCACTAAGCGAATGATAATTTATTTTAGGTTCCTAATACATAAACTAGAATTATTGAGTAAGTCTTCAGCGCTCCGAGACGTAACAAATTTGTGCCATCGAAATATCACAGGCTATACTCAGTGCATTTTGCGAAAATTTGTTTCCATGAGAACAAAGGCAAGATGATGCTAAACTCTGACACAGTTCCTTCAGTATTTAGTTTCCCTTGTAATCTGACAAAGGTAACGGGAAAGCTAATTTCATTCTTATAACTATTTTGTATATGTTTTATTAGCATTAGAAAGCAGTGTTAAAATACTAGATTCAATATTGTATTTGTCCTAAATAAAAAAATACCCGAAATCTCGATTAAGTTAATTTTTCAAATCTGTAATTTCAGATATAAACACGGCCCTACAGGGCGCAAAAAGGGATTTTGCAAAAGTGTTAGAACATAAAGAATGTTAAGTAATAATTGATTCTAATTTTAGATTTGTTTATTATTTCAGAAAGCAAAGACCATACCCTCCAGTTGTGCACATATTAATATACCTCTTATCTAACTGAAATATACCACAAATACTAATAGAAAATGTTTACTTAATGTCTTAAATATAGTTTACTGAAGAGGAAAACAGGTACATAATTTCACGTTTACTTTATTTTTATTCTGTACATACCATCTCTGAAAATCTAGTATCGCGTATGTTTTTTGTTTTTTTTCTGCTAAATCATTTTATTTCTTTGTTTGTTTTTATTTATCTACATACCGCCATAGGTAATATCGTCGTATTACCACCTTGACCTTAAATTTGAGGTGTACATTAAAACTGTACTTCTCGATTAACTTAAAACACATTCAGCATCGCATTCATATTTTCAGGCTCTTGAGGGTGGGGAATAAGACAAGCTTTATCAGCCTAGAATCGAACCCAGCATATTTTTCATTTTTAATTCAGCATTTTGGCCACTTTACTGCAGAGACACTCTTAACTCTCTTTATAATTCTTGTTGACGACTTTGTGCATTCAAGTAAAAAGGAGAAAGTATACATGGAATCACTGAAAACGAAAATTAAAACTGAATTATGCTCTCTGTGATGCTTACATCCTGTTCATAAAACACTTTAATACAGGTACGAACTACTCAAGTTCAATGATAATATTTACTTCTGTTTTGTTCAGTTGTGGGATGAAATTCCGTCTAGCCAATGAAGTGATTTTATCCAACTCCCAACAGGACATTCAAGGTCTAATCCCCGTGCATAGATGCTGGCGATCATAAAGAACGTGTTGTGGCAATTATTTCCTACTCAGGTATCCTTATGATAACTGTTTTAAATGTCACTGTTTTCCCATTACAACCAATGTAATGCGCGCGTCCTCGGGAGTCTCTTGCCTTCCACTAGATTTCTTCATATTACGACAGTTATCTGGTCTGCGCAGCTAGGCGTGTAGGGGTTGGAGTACAATACCAGAACTGATGGAGAGAACGGCAATACTGCTGATTCTAACGGATGATTGTAAATAATCCGGAGTCTTTTGAAGAGTGAGAAAGAATGCTGGGTCGCATTGGTAGCAGCAGTTGACAAGAATGGTCTTAATGCAATTTCTAAATTATGAAACAGTTCTTGAATATGGTTTTCAAGAAACACTTTGTACAATGATAAATAATCTTATCACTTAAAACTTCTTTTAACTCGTCTTTGATGCTGTAGCAATTTTCTAGTACAGCATCTTCCAGACAAATTGCTATCAGGAACGAAATTTCCTATAAAATTCTGGCAATGTTTTTGTCTTTTCTCCTATTCAGATGTCAATCTGTCCATAACAACCAGAAATATAACCGCCTGAAAATCTCTCTCCCATTCAAATGTCAATCTGTCCATAATAACCAGAAATATAACCGCCTGAAAATCTTCCTTGCCTTTAAAAGTTAGCAGTTTCGTCCACTTCAAGTATTCTTGACCTTTCCCTAGCCATCTTTGTCCAGCGTCGTAGCGCAATGGGCTAGAGCGTGGTACTCTGGTTCCGGCCACGGAATGCGTCCGGGGCCGATCACATCCAAGGGGTGCGCGTTTAGGACCGGCGCTGGTTCACAATCGTGAGGAAAGTGAGCTGTGATTGGCAATGGTCCTGGTCAAAAAGCCACTTTACGGCTGAAGGATGGGTGATGCTGACCAGAGCACAACTGTGTACTGGCTGGATGATAGCCCATTTGTGTCGCGCATGTGCGAGCGTTGAAGCGGGCAAATCGTTTAGCAGCATAGGTCCTTCGCGGGATACGTACCATGGAATTTTACACATCTTTATCTTACTCTTTCGATACAAGCATTCTCATAGATATAGAACGATTCTCTTGAACATTTTCAGAGAATCAATATACGAATGTATTAGTCCCAATAACAACACTTTGCAACAATTTCTTGCAGCATTAAGTTTCTTCAAGATCGCCGACAGAAATGTTGCTATGACCACAGTTTCTAGAGTTTGTAGAATGCTCAACATTCCAATCGTCTAAACCCCCATAACCCCTCCGCCCGGTGTTTATCCCGCTAGCCATCCTTAACTCATTCCTTATTTTCCAACTGCCAGCATCCCTGGCGGAGGTCCTTGCCGACGGCCACAGAGCGGTTGATAGAGTTTCACCTTATCAAATTTGATCTGTCTATTAGGATTTAGCTTTTAGTTAACTTTTTAGCGACGAATTTTAATGGAGCGGAGGGTCATTTCTTTTCAGGATTTTAACCAATTTATCAGCAGTTCCTTTTAACGCTACCGTTTTAGTATCTTTGGTTCTTTTCGCGCCTTTTTGATTGGATATATTTTAGATTTGCTTGTGTCTTTAGCCCCTACTCCTTTTATTTCATTGTTTTAATTGACTTTCTTTCTTTATCTTTCATTTCTCATTTATATTGTTCTTTTCCCTTTGGTATTTGATTCAATCTTGTTTTATAAGGGCGCTAATGACCTTAGCAGTTGAGCGCCCTTAAACACCAACAATCATCATTACTAACTCTCTCCCATGCAAGCCTTTACGGAATCACTCATAAGGAATAAATCATAGCCCTTCAAATTTTTTACTTTCTCTGCCACATGTGTATTCCATCAAAAAATTCTATAGAGATTTCACCGCAATCAAAAATCAAAGTCGGATAAATTACAAACTTGGTATTTAAAGAAAAACCCCTCACCCCAATCACCCTTTACATAGAACATTTTATATATATATATATATATATATATATATATATATATATATATAAACGTAAAGGATACACAAAGTGACGCGAGAGTTCGCCAATGCCCATGCACAAACAGCAGAACCAACCGAAGTTTGCGAGAGTATTGCGTCTCGCATAGCAGCCAATCTGCACATCATTTGTAATAATCGTAGCCAGCCTCTGCAAATGGTCACCAAACATTTGCACAACAAACCGTGTAGCACTATCTGAACCATACTTTCTCGCGGGTTCTGTTGCTTTACAACCACGGGGATGCAATCGAGCAGAATTTATTGTAGTGCGAGAAGGGAAGGGTGTATGTTACAGGTGATATTCTAATAGATTTTAATATTTTTAGAAATGGCTCGTCCGATCAATAAGGCAGATCTGTGGGTTTACCTCAACGTTTCGGAAGTACACACACACACACACACACACATCGCTGAAATGTATGTACGCGTATCACTTACGAACGACTGCATCAAATTGAACAATTATTTTTTTTTTTTTTTTTGTGTGTGTGTGTGTGTGTTCGTTATGGTCACGACAAGGTTTGTGGAAAATAAAATGTTTAAAAATAGTACGGTAAAGTATTTAAAATATCATGCATTTCACTTAGTAGCCACCAGATGGCAGTGGTACCACGATTATTTGTTGCTTAATTGTCGTAGTAGTGCTATATTTTCCCTCCCCATACAATGTTAAGGTAACGCACCAGTTTATCGACACAATGACGCAATGCAGCAGTGAAATTTAAATACATTTTTATATATTAACTGTCCTTTCCTTACTCCTATTGTTTAAAATAAAGCAGCACAGAAGCTTTCCTGGTGACTTACAGCTAGAGAAAGTATTTATTTGACCCTAGATGGCCAGTGTTATTTTTCCTCCTCATCCAATGTTAAGCTAACGCAACAGTTTATCGAGATGACACAAAACAGCAGTGAATTTGAAATACATTTTTATATATTAACTGTCCTTTCCTTACTCCTATCGTTTAAAATAAAGCTTTCCTGGCGACAAACACCTAAAATACGTACTTCCAATTTGCCATCAGATGGCCTTAATACCTACTGCTCTATTTTTCTTCTTCATCGCCAACGGAATGCACCCAGTTAGAGAGACAATGGCGCAAGATAACTTGAAAATCAAATATATTTCTTATGTATTAACTATCGTTCCCTTGGTCACATCGCTTAAATAAAGAAATACGTATATTTTTGTTGTAATTCTTTAAAATGAACAAGTTATAAACAATGCAAATAGCCATTAACCCTTCTTGGAACCTGAAAATGGCAGAGAAGTAACGGGATCCGTTTTAGGTTTAATTTCCTGTTGCAGATGTTGGTTATTTGGCGTTATGTGATACACGAGCTAACTAAAGAACATGAAGATACTCGCGTCACCTTCACATTACAATTGCGGTGCTCTTAATACATTTGATCAAGTAATATTTCGGGTTAAATGGGGAAATTTAATACACAAAGCTATCATCAAATAAAAGCTTATCAATTGCCCAACGAGATCTACTTGCTCTTTAGTTACGTCATTGTTAGCCTTAGAAATGGCTGTTTTGACATAAAAGAAAATAAAGACATGTGGAAAACATTAGGAGTAAAGGAAAGAAAGAGATTCGGAAGAAGCATGAATATTACTTTGTGACTTTCTCCTTAATGTAATTCATTACCTATGCCAGTGTATACCCGCCACACTATGAATGCGCTGCCATTACTGTTATTATGCCAACGACATATTGGTTGCCCACGCTGTTAATTGCATGTCATCCTTTCCTTACTACCTTAAGGGTGCTCTGACTTCGTCATTTTCGCCATACCAACTATATATGCTACATTGCGCAGATCATTGCGCTTTTCAGATGCAAAGGCATTATTAGACATTGGCAACGGGAACATTCCTGTTGAAACTTCTATTGGCCTCATTTTGTTTCCATCAATTCTTTGTCACTTCACAACTCAAAGGAAGAATTAAAATCAAAAGTGTTTCCAAATATTGGTGCATATTACAAAAAATATGCTTGGTTGAGCGAATGAGCCATTTTAGCAGCAACTTATAGATGTAGATGATGAGTGAAAAAATTCAGGGTAAAATTGATGGACAAATGCATTCATTTAAGTCGATCAATTCCATTATCAATCCAAATGAAGTTGTCAATTCACTAACTAAATTCATTGGATTTGCCAGGATTCCCGCCACACAATTTACAGCTCTAGGTTGACTCGGTGATAATTATACTATGCAATATCAATCAGCCGAAATTATGCAGCGGAACAAAACTCGATGTTAAAAAGACTATGAAAATGTTGATTTAAGTTGCTATAACATAGGCAATTTCAAAGGCGAGGAAATATTTATTCCAAGAATACCACTAATGTCAACAGACTTTACTTTTGAATCTAAGCGCGCCTTGTATTCGCAGTGACAATAAATCCCAAGATCAATCGTTAGAAGTGTGTGTAATATATCTTAAATTGTGTTTTTCGCAACGTTCTCGAGAGTCGGCAAACTATCGGCGCTATTTTTTTCCCCCTCTCTCTCCGGAAGGAAAATTGTACATTACTAGCCATTATAATAAAGTGCAATTATTTAATTGTTATTTTATTTCATTGCATGGTCGTACTGTAAACAGAAGATTATATATATAAGAAGACATGAAAAGGTCACAGCTGCAAAGGAACGTGATTCGAGCGGGGAAAGCTATTGCCCGGCAAATTCTTTTCCTCATACATTGCTTTGCTTAAGCAGGCATACGAGATGCTGATGACGTGCTGTTATACTGTACAAATAAACACCCACGCAGAGCCTTCAACCCTATCCAGAGACACCTCTGCCTCATCCAAGAGTGGTGCGAGCGTTGGCGATTGTCCATAAATCCGGAGAAAAGCCACGCTATTCTTTTCACCAAGCGCCGCTTTCCCGCAAACTTCCCCACATTCACGTACCTCAGACGAAGGATACAATGGACCAACACCATCACCTACTTGGGGGTGAAGCTCGACAAGGGCGTCACTTTTAGGGAGCATGTCCGGGGGCTGTGGTGCCGGGGCAATGGGGCTGCGGCCTCGCTGTACCCGATGCTGAGGTCCTCGATGACCGTTCCCCTTAAGTTGCGCCTTTTGAGGGCTCTTATTATCCCCTTATTAATCTACGCCTGTGAGATCTGGGGCATGGCGGCAGACTCCAGTCTGCTGTTGCTTCAGCGGGTACAGAATAGGTGTCTCCGGGCTATCTATTCTGTGCCTCGAGGCTTTCCAACGAGACTCCTGCACGAAGCCTCTGGTCTACCATACCTGGAGGACGAGATTAGGCGTCGGGCAACAAAATTCAACGAAGGGTTACCATTCCATCGGAGCGCCCTCGTTAGGTCTCTTGGGGATTACGATCCCACAAACCGCCGCTTCAGGCGATACCGGCTTCCCCGCATGGCTTGCGGGCATCCCCGGTAACGAAGGAGCACCACCAACAGCTGCTACGGCTAAGCTCCTTATTATCCTTCAAGAGTTGCTTGGATCAAAATTTAACCTCAAGAAACATTTTGATAAAAACACACCAGCGGTGCACAAGGGCCGTTGCACCATCAAGGCAACCGTCGAGGAGCAATATTCGCCTCCTCCTGTCACTCCACAACCCCAATACACACCCGCCATCCTACAAAACCCACAATCCCGTCAGAACGTGGTTAAGTTCTCTCTGAGAACAGGGACACGTCTAAAACACCTCGGGCTGCCCTCAGCCTGCCAATCACACTGGAGCATACGAGTTGACAATAATGGAGTGTTCGGTTGGAGACCAATATGGTAGTTCGCGGACAGTATTTGATTGGCTTGGTTACTGCCGCGAAGTATGCAAACTATACCAAATACAGTTCAAGAGGGAAAAGTGGAGGTCCCGCCAAGTCGTGCAAATCGAATGTAAAATATGACGACGGAAAATCCATCGGGGTGTATCGTAGAACGCAACTAGAAAGGTGACACTAGTACAGCTTAAATTAGTTGAGGTATGGAGTCGCTTGTGGCCCCAGGAACAAAATGCTTGTAAGAAAGCTGAAAAAAAAACAAACATTTCGGCCGAATTATTGCTTGTGCATGTTAAGCAACACATATAACTAAAATGACCATTGATAGTACGAAAATAATATTAAACAAATAAAGCAAAAATATAAAAATAGATGGAAGAGGCATTTTTCAAGTTTATTACACACACAATGATGGAATGAACATCTTCCTTAAGTCTTACTAAAGACTCATTCGACTGCGTAGTAAGTAAGGGTTTGTTCATGTTACGAATACCTAAGAACAATATTAATGTAAAATCTCTAATTCCGGTCTATTATGGACACATTCATAGCCATCTGAATTTTGGACTTTTGCTCTGGGGTAACCAATCTTCAGCATTACGAGTTTTTATTTTACAGAAGAGAGCTTTAATGTTAATTTATGGAGCTTCACCCAGGACTCATTGTAAACCACTTTTTATTCAATCTGCTACACTTACTTTACCGTCGATGTACGTTCTGGCCTGCCTCTTAACTTCTTACCTATGCCCATAAGACATCTTTCGTTTCAGAGCTTCAAAAGGAAGCTCACATCAATATTGACGGTTAATCCTCTGTATACTGTTACCGTGTTTTATAATATAAATATGTGACTATAGAATGTATGATTGATGTATGTAGTTTATTGACGAAATAATGAATAATTGTATTCAATAGATTAATAAACGATCTATCTATTCCAATCATTTTCATTAATTCCAATAAGATATATATTAAACACTTATTATGTACTTTACAGTATATTTTTATACTCATAGATTCCAGTGTAGACTGTGCACCACCCGAGTAATTACTCTAAGTCCCTAATTAGTGCCGAATTTTCTGAGCTTTATCCTCTCTATCCTGTAATGTTATCTCATTGAATTTTTGAGGCAGGAACTCGATTATGTTCTTTCTATTCTGCACTTCGTTCATTTTCAGTTTTCAAACTCACTATTTCAAGTTCATCTTTGGTTTTCTTGCCTCACCGCACACAATACTTCTCATATTTCTTCTTCCACTCGACTTATTAGGGCTAATAACTTTACTTTATATTCCTAATAATTCACAATAAACTATAAAATATCACTGCATTAAAGATTAAAAACTATACGTATACACTATAACCCAAGTTTTCAAGGATCAGCTGAAAAAAATGCAAACAGAAACAGAAAACAAAATTACAACAGAAACAGCATGCTGGATGAGAAACTAAACGGGCAACGGGAGAGTTGGCATGGGGCATTTCCTGTCCTCCTTTCTGCCGAGGATCACAAACTCAGTTTTACTTTCTCTACACGTACTATGCACATAATGTAGAGAAGGTATTGCACTCCACCAACAAATTCGATACCCTGTATTCAAAAATAAGTATTTTCAGAAAAAGGTCCGCGTATGTGTGTCCGTAAAACACCCAACTTGGTATTTAAGTTTAGTATCTTCCAGGGATGCGACACGACGATTCTGAGAAAAATCCCCCCACCACAAACTACCCTTTACATGGGAAAAATTTCGAAAATTTTGATTTTCTCAAAAATGGCTATAACGATTTTGATTAAAATTTTGAATATTAAAGATATATACTGATAAATAAAATATATATTTTGAATTTTCTGGGTCGCCCTCCCTGGTGTAATGGTTACCAACTTCATATATCCAAGGTCGCGGGTTCAAACCCGGCGGAGGACGATGGATTTTTGCGGGTGTAAAAATCCTCAGCATGGCTTCCTTCGGAAGGGAAGTAAAGCCGTGTGGCCCGTGTCATAGATTTACGGCACGTAAAAGAACCTCAAGCCTGATAGAGAGGCCTCTGAGCAAAATTAAGCGGTCTTTCACGCCCAATTTAGAATGGGACGCTGAGAACCACAGTAGTTAAAGAGTGTCCATAAATAACACGCCATTTACTTTTTACATTTTTTTTTTAATTTTCTGGGAATATCCTCTGAAGATTGCTTTATTCTGGATGAATTTTACGAAATTTTGCATAACTGCTAAACCATAAAAGAAGAAAAGCTTACCACACAAAAAATGTAGAGCACATTAAAACACACAATTTATGTTATATACATTTTTTTCGTCGAATTAATCGTTTTTAAGATATTCCTTGTTTTTTGTTTCAGCTTTGGAAAACATACTTTTCTCATGCAGGAATTTGTCAAATCCTGTCCATACAAAGGAACATCAGTCACATAGCAACCAGCTTTTGACTATCACTTTAACCTATAGTACTCCCTTATTCCGCTTATACTTACAAAGAAGCAAGTAATAAGACTTTCTGTTATTTTTTTCTCGATTAGAATGGAGTAAATAAAAGCATAAGCTTTTTAACAATAGTTTGTTGCAGAGATGTAGAGAAAATCATGTGAATGGAATACTTCAGATTTTTTCCCCTGGGGATGCAGTGCCTGTATTCAAGAGCTAGTGATCTCTAACAGTAAGCAAGGATTGCAGAGAAAGATAAGGAAACAACAGAGGTCAGATATTCAAAATTATACAAAACTTGCAAACAAAACTGACTGGGGTCAGAAAATACCCACGCAACCTCTCTAGGATTTACGGTAAACCATAATAGGCAGACACTACACAACTTGCTAAAAATAAATAAATAATTATAACAAATATACACAAACTGTACAAATCTTTAAAACACAATTTGTCTCCAGTAAACTTTTTGTAGAATTAGCCATTTTCCGAGATAAATGTTAATGTTAGATTTAATTTTTCAATAATGTTTTAAAAGTTCCAAGCCATATACATATCAATGCACGCTATTTAGTACCTACGATAACTGAAGACACGGCAAATAAATAGAAAATCGAACTCGCTTTAACGGTACAATAGAAAGGGGATACCAATGCCAAAATATTTTAATAATGCTTGAGTAAGTAAGTTTTATCCTTATTTCCTTTGTATGTTGTAACCAAGTGTATAGCATGTTATGCTAAATCATTGTATAAAGAGAAAATTACAAGTCCGTCAATTTTATTTTATAAATAACAGATTCTCCTACGCTTCCTGTTAATAACCATAGCCACAAATGTTTCTTGTTTTAAAGCAGCCAACCAACCCGTTTGCCGCAGTGCATGAATAGGCATTGTGTTGTTGCGTGCTGCGCAATGGGAGCGGTCGGTTTGTGTTTAGTGGCCTACATCAGCGCCGCTATATAATGGAAGGACAATCTATAAAGCGAAGGGCGTCCATGCCAAGATATTATTTCAAGCAAGCGTTTGTAAGTTATATGTTAGGGGTTTCTATTACGAAAAAAGTAACGTAGCTTTTATATTATTTAACAACCATGGACCAACGAGAAGGTTCAAAGGTTTACAATTTTACTCTTTGTAATTATCGACTGAACATTGTTCCACTTCACAGCGCATTATAACTTATACGCTACGCAGCAACCTTTACAGAACTTGGAAAACTATGAATTATACGTTTCGCGATGTTTTACATCCTTTGGGGAGATGAGAACTTCTCATCCTTATTAGGAATAGCCGAAGCTCTACGAAATGACAGGTATACGGTATAAAAAAAAATTCGGATATGTTCCATTCACATGACTTTCTCTACATCACTGCAACAAATTATTGTTAAAAAGCTTATGCTTCAATTTACTTCATACTAATGGAGAAAAAAATAGCAGAAATAATCTTATTACTTGCTTCCTTATAAGTAGAAGCGAAATAAGAGAATGTCATACGTTAAAGTGATAGTCAAAAGCTGGTTTCTATGTGACTGAAGTTCATTTGTTTCTATGGACAGGAGTTGACAAATCCTGTATGAGAAAAGTATACGTTTTTCAAAGCTGAAAACAAAAACAAGGGATATCTAAAAACGATCAACTCCACGAAAAAAATGTATATGACATATATTGTGTGTTTTAATGTGCTCAACATTTTTGTGTGGTAAGTTTTTGTGCATCTCTTACGGTTTAGCAGTTATGCAAAATTAATCCAGTAGTCTTTAGAGGCTATTTCCAGAAAATTTAAGATATACATTCTATTTGTCAAGTAAATATCTTTGATATACGATATTTTCATCAAAATCGTTAGAGCCATTTTTGAGAAAATCAAAATTTTCGAAAAAAGTTCCATGTAAAGGGTTCCATTGGGGGATTTTCTTGAAAATCTTCGTGGCGCATCCCTGGAAGATACCTAACCTAAATACCAAGTTTGGTATTTAACGGTCTTTTCGTTTTTGAGCTATGCTGTCCACAGACCCACACACACACACACACACACACACATGCGGGCATTTTTCCAAAAATGTTTTTTTTTTATTCAGGGGGACCCAAAACATGTATTTCCGGTGAAATCTCTGTATCGAATTTTTGGGTGCAATAAAATACTTTCTCTATACACTATGTACATAGTACGTATAGAGAAATTAAAAAAGTCTAAATCATTGGAAGAACGGGAGAGGCAATGGTTACATTGGCTACACGTCCAACGTCAGGTCGGCCAGCTGGAGTAACATTGTTGCCATTACCAGTGTTCAAAACCTTCCTGGATATGGCCGGGTAATTAACATGTAAATCGTGCTACATTAATGCTAAGACAGGTTTATTACTTTCTCTGCACATACTATATACATAGTGTATAGAGAAGGTACTGTAATGCACCCAAAAATTCGATCCCCAGATTTCACCGGAAATACATGTTTTGGGACCCCCTGAATCCAAAAGCAACATGTTTAGAAACATGTCCGTGTGTGTGTGTGTGTGTGTGTGTGTGTGTGTGGGCAGCATAGCTCAAAAACGAAAACACCGTTAAATACTAAACTTGGTATTTAAGTTTGGTATCTTCCAAGGATGCGACACGAAGATTTATATACAATCCCCCCACCCCAAACTACCCTTCACATGGAAAATATTTCGAAAATTTTCATTTTCTTAAAAATCGCTCTAACGATTTTGATTAAAATATCGTATATTAGAGATATTTACCTGGAAAATAAAATGTATATCTTGAATTTTCTGGGAACAGCCTCTGAAGACTACTTTATTCTGGATGAATTTTGCATAACTGCTAAACCGTAAGAGATGGACGAAAACTTAAAACACAAAAAATGTAGAGCACGTTAAAACACACAATTTATGTTATGTAAATTTTTTCTTGGAGTTGATCGTTTTTTAGATATTCCTTGTTTTTGGTTACAGCTTTGAAAAACACTTTTTTCATGCAGGAATTTGTCAACTCCTGTCCATACAAACTAAGGAACTTCAGTCACTTGGTAACCAGCTTTTGAATATTACTAACCTACGGTACTCCCTTATTTCGCTTTTACTAACAAAGAAGCAAGTAATAAGACTATTTCTGCTAATTCTTCTCGATTAGATGAAGTAAATAGAATAATTTGTTGTAGAGATGTAGAGAAAGTCATGTGAATGGAACATATCAGATTTTTGGGCAATATTCCTTAACAGGAATTTCTCATAAAATTAATGTTTTTGAATATGTGACTTTTCCTATCACAGAAATTCTCCCAATAGGGAAGCAGCTATTTAAAAACAAGAAAGTAGGCTAATAAGGCATGACTGCAATGTTGCCAACATTTTCGACAAAAATAATCAAGTACTGTCCTTGGGAGCATCCAGGTAATACGTGCAAACACCTTCCCTTGCCAGAAATAACAGCAGCTGTCTATTTGGACCGCAAGAAGCTGCATACTTGCAGTGCTATGTCTACAGCCATGGCTGCATTTTTGTGCTAGTCCATATACGTAACTTTTCACCTCAAGTGTTACATTTCATGTTAATGGAAATAAATAACACGTTATGCCAACAGCATAATGTAATGTATCTTCAAAGCATCAAATTCTTTAATTTTCATTTATCACTTTTTCATATTTTAGAAAACGAGAATACTTATGCACATTTTCGCCATTCTTCAGGATGTTCATAACTAACAGGGTTGTCCTCTAAAGAGCGATCATAATTTTTACTTTCTCTACACGTACTATGTACATAGTGTATAGAGAAGGTCCGTGAACACCATAACTCAAAAACGAAAAGTTGGTAAAATACCCAATTTGGTATTTGTTTAATATCTTCCACGGATGCGACATGAAGATTTTGAGAAAAATCCCCCCACCCCAAACCACTCTTTAAATAGAACTTTTTTCAAAAATTTTTATTTTCTCAAAAATAGCTCTAACGATTTTGATTAAAATATCGTACATTAAGAATATTTACTGAACAAATAAAATGTATATCTTGAGTTTTTTTGGGAATAGCCTCGGAAGACTACTTTATTCTGGACGAATTTTACCGACTTTTGCATAATTGCTAAACCGTAAGAGATGGAAAAAAACTTACCACACAAAAAATGTAGCGCACACTAAAACACACAATTTATGTTATATGCATTTATTTCATGGAGTTGGTCGTTTTTGAGATATTCGTTGTTTATGGTTTCAGCTTTAAAAATTATACTTTTCTCACGCAGAAATTTATCAATTCCTATCCATACAAAGGAACTTCAGTCAGATAGCAACTATCACTTTGCCCTAAGCTACTCCCTTATTTCCGTTTTACTTACAAGGAAGCAAGTAATAAGACTATTTCTGCTAATTTTTTTTCGATTAGCATTAAGTAAATGGAACAATAAGTTTTTAACAATAATTTATTGCAAAGATGTAGAGAAAGTAATGTGAATGGAACACATCAGATTTTTATCTCTACAAGTTTGATTTGTCTTCATAATTTGATGTTATTTCTCAAAGCATTTCCTCGTTGGCAGAAACATATCTTGTTCAGACTTTGTCAGTGTTCAAAGATACCTTTTCCTGTAATACTTTAGTGAATAGCCTCTCGGGAGGCTATTTCTTCAAACTAAACATAAAATCGCAATGTACTGTAGCTATCTGACTATAGGAGGAAATAGATTTGCGTCTGTATTTATTTAAGGCATTAAATAAGATCATCTGCTATGTATGACCGCGCAATATCCAGCATGCTGCGTTTCAAGACAGCACAAGATAGACTGAAAAACACTCTGTCAAAATAAGATGACTAAAATTTACTGCAGAAAGTACCACTTTTATTTGCTTGGCATTGATATCGAGATAATGCAGGCTAATTTCATCAACTTTAATAAAATGGAAATGGCGTGTTATTTAACTGCTGTGGTTTTCAGCGTCCCATTCTAAATTGGGCGTGAAAGACCGCTTAATTTTGCTCAGAGGCCTCTCTATCGGGCTTGAGGTTCTTTTACGTGCAGTAAATCTACGACACTGTACAAACGGCTTTACTTCCCTTCCGAAGGAAGCCATGCTAAGGATTTTCACACCCGAAAAAATCCATCGTCCTCTGCCGGATTTGAACCCGCGACCTTATGTATATGAAGTTAGCAATGGTAACCTTTACCGATATCAACTTTAATGAAACCCACATACCGTTACACCACCTTCAAATGCGCGTAAACACACATGAACGGCATTGGCTTAAGAATCAGCAATCCCGAAACTCAAACGCAAAATACGCCTTAATTTCCAACATAAAGGTGGAGCCAAGTAAATCATCCCCGTTTATGAAGGTGTTTTTAATGTTATTCGATGATGCTTTTTCAGAATGCCACGCACAATGTCAATATTTTCTTTATTAAGAATATGGAATCGTGGTGGGAAAAAAAAAAAAAACGCTCTTCCTAAACTTCAGCTTAAAATTTGCAGAGACGAAAATAGAAACGCACTACTCGACGCATGCCATTACTACAGGCACCAGGATTCACAATTTCAACAAATTACGCATGTACTAATCCCAAAATGTTGCTATACATTATTACATAAAGCTACTTGCAACGATTTACATATTCTGTGATGGTAGATAAGGGACCCCATTTTTAAAGTTACTTTCCAAGGATGCGTGTTTTTCAAATAACTTATGCTTTTAGGTAAATTTAAATTGAAGCCCAGCCAATGAAGGTCAAAAATGTTTGAAGAAATGATTAACTAGCTGAATCATGTACCAGTCGTTAGTACTAGTTTTGAGGTACACATTTTCAAAATTCACCTGAATTCTCACCAGTGTTTTCCCCTAGCCCCATTACATCCCCCTTGCAAGCCATTACGAAATCACTCATCCGTTAACGTACACCATATCTCTTCGTTGTTTCTTTTTGTTTGTTTGGTTTTATTTATTAGATTATGTAGCTCAAAAAAGATATAGTGCAAACTTTTGATTGTAATAACGCCCTATAACTTTTGTGGTCCTTAGCGACCCATTCTCTCATTCTATAATTTTGTGCAGAGGCCTCTTTATCAGGTTAAGATTCCTTTACGCGCCTTATTTCTAAGACTCGGGGCTGCAGGTTTTACTCCCCTTTCGAAGTAAGTCATGCTAAGGATTTTACGACCGAAAATCCCATCGCCCTCCGTGGGTTTGAACCCGCGACCTTGAGAACCAGAGAGAATCGTGGGGACAAATCGTACATCTTAATCGGTACTAACTGTTGGTAAACAATTAGGTTTAATCATTTCTTCCGACATTTCCCCTTCATTTTGGGCTATCAGATAAATACCAGTCTCCTTACAATATAGAAGGATTAAAGTTTTTTACTTTCTCTAAACGTATGTACATAATGTATAGAGAAGGTATTGTAATGCACCCTAAAATTAGATACCGAGATTTCACCGGAAATACATGTTTTGGGTCCCCCTGAATCCAAAAAAAAAAACATTTTTAGAAAAATGTCCATGTGTGTGGGAGCGCAGCATAGATAAAAAACGAAAAGTGTTAAATACCTAACTTGATATTTAAGTCTGGTATCTTCCAAGGATGCGACACGAAGATTTTCAAGAAAATCCCCCACCCGAAATTAGCCTTTACATGGAAATTTTTTCAAAAATGACTAACAATTTTCATTAAAATATTGTATATTAAAGATATTTACCTGACAAAATGTATATCCTGAATTTTCCGGGAATAGTCTCTAAAGACTACTTTATTCCGAATGAATTTTAAGGAATTTTGCATTACTGCTAAACCGTAAGAGATAGACAAACTTACTTCACAGAATATATAGAGCACGTTAAAGCACACAATTTATGTTATATTCATTTTTTGTCGTGGAGTTGATCGTTTTTTAAATATTCCTTGGTTTTGGTTTCTGCTTTGAAAAACTTACTTTTCTCATATAGAAATTTGTCAACTCCTGTTCACACAAACAAAGGAACTTCACGAGAGAACGTAGGCTTTCACGGCCGGAGTCAGTGTAACTAAGACATGTTTCCGGGCTGTTTTGCCGTGGTCTGCTGGTGTTAGAAGTCCCAGACGTTTCGTCCACAACTACGGTGGACATCTTCATTGGCGCGGTCGAAGTTTTCTTGGAGAAAACACCAGCAGACCACGGCAAAACAGCCCGGAAACATTTCTTAGTTACAAAGGAACTTCAGTCACATAGCAACAGCTTTTGACTATCACTTTAACCTATGGTATTCCCTTATTTCGCTTCTACTTACAAGGAAGCAAGTAATAAGACTATTTCTGCTAATTTTTTCTCGATTGGCATGAAGTAAATAGAAGCATGGGCTTTTAATAATTTGTTGCAGAGATGTAGAGAAAGTCATGTGAACGGAACACATCAGATTTTTTAACACAAACCGTGTGTAGGGTAAGAGTAGAAAGAAAAAAGATTGAAAAAATTGACGCCATAGCCTGGATTTAAACCAACGATCTTCCAGTTTCCCTTACCAGTCATCTGAGCTACCATGGCATTATGTCGCCAGGACATTAAATTCCCCTGCTGACTCGTAACTTAATGTCGTGCCGGCATACTGCCATGTTAGCTCAGATGGCTAGAACAACCGGACGGAAATCGGGCGATCCGTAGTTCAAATCCCGGCTATAGAACTGACTACCTTTTCGGTAAATGTATTATGTACACATAGCCAGCAATTCCCTCGGAAATATATTAGACAACTCGTTTTATTTACGAGTATTATGCTGCCAAATAGTAATTTGCTTGTTTGTATCTGTTCAAATAATAAGTGGCATTTATTTTCCTGCGTTAGTTTCAGTGTGTCTAGTTCCATACCTAAAGGTCAACCTTCGTTACTTTAAAGCAGGGACAACCGACTCCCACGCATGCCGTATCTCTACAGTGTGCACAGGTCATTGGATCAGTGTGGCAAGGTATACGCCTATCACTACTTCACGCAGTGACGTCCGGTAAATAATCTGTAATTGCCTTACCACTAAAATATTAAGGAGTATAGAAGGACTGAGCCATAAACTGTGTTATACGTGGTATAATATACCACTTCTGATTAACAAAACAACCCATGCAACTCATGCATGCAATATCTTTTACTATAGTGAAAATTAGCAACAATGTTGATGATTCTGGAAAAGTGGCACAAATATTACAGCAAAACTTACTATACAGTGCTAATGTTATATAGAGGACTTCAAAGTAAACAATATAAAATGTTAGTGAATTTATTTTCAAGAGTTGAATTATCATTAGAATGCATTATATTAAAACGATGCGAAGATCGTTTCGGCACTTGCGATTTTTTGTGATCAAATAAACAAATAGCGAGACCGCTATATCCATGAAGAAGTACGCAGCTTTCCATTCAAGATTGAAATAATATCTTGGCGTGGACGCCCTTCACTTTATAGTGTCCTATTATATAGCGGCGCTGATGTAAGCCACTAAACACAAACCGACCGCTCCCATTGCGCAGCACGCAACACCACACTGCCTATTCATGCACTGCGGCAAACGGGTTGGCTGTGGCTGCTTTAATGCAAAAAACTTCTATGGCTATTGTTATTAGCAGGAAGCGTAAATTTTCAACTCTTAAGCACACATTCGTCTATCGATCTTCTGAAACATCCAGGAGGAAGGCCTGAAGCGAAGGACAGAGATTCGGAGCGGCAGGCGCGCACACAGGGGAAGTTCCTAACGTCCTGACGCCGGCGTGACGCGCCACAGGCCACCTTCACAAAGCACAGTCATAAGCAGGGACAAGCGTTTCCTGACCTGCCTCTTCAACTTTAGTGCACGCGGGCCGTAGCCCACGAGCCGACGAAAAGTAAGAACGTAAACAAAGTGACCTGCGCACTCAGTTGAATGACGTAGTCATATAACGTATATTTTAAGCTGCTGATGAGCATCTAATTAACATTATAATAAAGATGCAGGTCAGATATTAAATCGTACATTGAGGTATGTAAAAGAGACAAAACAACGCAAATTTAATTTTTGTGCGACACATTGAATTCTTCATGCTATTCATAATTTTCTATATAGAAACGATATAGAAATGTATGACCATATACATGTTAATGCTTCAAAAACAAATCATCTTTGGTTAGGAGTGAAACATGATTTATACTCCAAAAATGTTCTCTCCAGTCACAAGACGTAGTGGAAGCAAACTTAAACTTCAGGTTACTTGTGTGTAATTGACTTCTCTATATTTTGAAAGTTGGCTTTTCCACTTTCTTTGCTATCATACAAGTTTGAGTATCCTGGGTTTTTCTCAAGCATACTCCCAAGTTTATTTCTCACTGATAGCGCTGTTCTATCGGTAGCTTGAGAAGTATTTGTCGCAAATTTCTGTACATGACGAATGGCGTCCGGCATTTCTAGTTTCCTAGATTCCAAAGCAGTAATAGTTGTAGGTAAATATTTATTCTAATTATTTTAAATGGTTCTTTAGTCTTGAAATAGGTGTTCTGAAACAAAATTTCATTAGGCCATAAAATCGATATCGAGGTTTCAAATAAACTCATTGTCAAATTAATTTTAAGCTCCTAGCACGTTAAAAAATGTTTCCCCTGATTAGTATGCAACATTCACGTATTAGCCAAACCGTGTGTTTCGTCCATGAAAATCCATAGTTTATCTGCCACGGTTTCCCTTACTTCAGCTTACACGTCCTCATAGCACGTACGTACATATTTAATAAGTGTTCTTTCAGAAGGTAGTTTATGTCCTGCATATTTCTCCATAAATGCAACGAATGTGTGATTTTGCAGCTTGTGTAAAGGTATGTCAGCGGACACCATAATGTTACATAATTCTATACAAAATGCGTTTTCCCTGTCTGGTTTTAACTGGAAGGTAGATCAGAATTCGCTCTAGTTTCCATTACCTGAATATTTGATTTATGTTTTTTGGTATTGCAGTATTCACTTATGTGCTATGCGTCCTGGGACGGCTGTGACGGCACGGCACGACCTTGTACTCGCGCCCGTACGCTCGCAATCTACAGCGCTCTAGTGGGACTGGAAATGCTATGGTCATAAGCCTACACCGCAGAAAGCCACACGCATTGGACGTATTTCCGAAAGTTGTTCCTGGTTACGTGGAAAAAAACCTTTTGAGAAGTAATGACAAAGAAACATGCAGTACCTGTGTCCAGTACCACTTGCTAGTATCCTGAGTTCAAATCCAAAGTCGAAAATAATTGGCCACCAGAAACACTGCTTTCCGGTGACGGCAATCAGGTTCCTGTAATCCACGCAGAAGCGTAACTAGCCGGAGAGGTAGGCTCACCAGTATTCAAAAGGCAGAGATTCAGCTGGTCCAGAATGTTAGTAAGGTTCCCCTTGCACACGCCCTGGGAGATTCCCAAAGAGGGTGATGAAATCCCCCACCAGAAGACACGGTGTTGGTAACTGTGAAACTAAACTCAAAAGTTCGGCAATGGCAAGGAAAGACGAAGATGGAACATAGATACTACTAAAACCAAGAAGAGAAAGGTGGACAACAGTTGAGTGGCGAGTGGTAAGGGTCGCAAACACACGTCGTCACGCATCAGAACGTAGAACCACCGTGTACAGATCGAAGCGAACCGGTGTGTACTGACGTAAAATAAAGGTATCTCGAGGGCGAAGATTTGTCTCCTGCAAGCAAACGATAAGAGGTGTATAAGACTGGATTAAAATATCCAGTTCAGGCCGATGTGCGCGTAGACCACGTATATTCCATTGGAGGGATATAACAAGGACGGTAAGAAGGCTGTTGTTCATTATGTGCGCGCCGCTAATGGAGCGAATTAATGGTTGGCCGGGGTGGGTTGGTTCAGTTTTAGCTTTTTCTTTTTCTAGGCTTCGGCTCAGTCTAGTGTGGCCGCCAACCGGAAACGAGTCCGGATTACCATCGCTGGTATCAGTGTTCGAACAAGTCGTGCGGGTGCGGTTAGGAGAAGGAGAACGACTTGCAGGGCGACTTACGAATAGAACGGTCAGAAAAAGTGGCAAAAGATGTAGATTGCACAGAGGAAGATTGAGATAATGGGGTTACTTTTGGAGAAACGTAGTCTGGATGCCTATAGACTCACGGACACGAGGAGCAGAGAGCGTCTGAAGTATAGCATCCTATTTCCGCACTGGCTGGCGGACAGTAGCAGAATATTTCAAAGGAGTAGTCGGGTGAAGTTCGAGACAACGTTTCCGTGCCGCCTGAAAAGTTAAATGGTCTTTGACTGTCATCTCCAGGATGGTATTCTCCTCGATGATTCGGAATACTGAGTTGGATGTATGCGCCTCTCCACAATTGACACATGTGGGGCCTTGAGCGCAACCAGAACCATCGTGTGATTTTTGCCCACATTGGGCACAAACCGGCGAATTGTTACAACGTTGTTGCGTACGTCCAAACTTCTGACAACGGTAACAACGCATTGGGCTCGGGATATAAGGCCGCACGGGCACTCTCTCATAATCGCACATGATATAAGCCGGTAGTTCAGTTTGCTCAAAAGTCAGGAAGACCGTTAACAGTGGGAACGACTTGTAATCCCGTTTGCCAATTAATCTGTACGCAGCAACTACAATTTGATCTGAAAGAGAGCTCATCATTTTCTCGTTTGAGATGCCGTCCAAACTGGAGGTCGTCACCACGCCTCGGTTACTATTCAAAGTTTTGCGCTTCTCCACCTTAATGAAACAAGAACCCAAAAGAGAAGCATTCAGTAGCTTGGCCGGTTGTTCGGAAGTGGCTATCTCAAGAGTGTGTAATCTCTACATTGTGTTGCATTTGTATTTTACCACACATTAAAAAAAATCGAGGTATTGAGGGGGTTGAGCGCAGAGGAGCCATGATAGTATAGCCCCCCTTCCGGAAATGTCGGCGTCAGCCTGCCATCCGGGGGTACAAGAAAAAGATACCTAAAGCTTTCGGTCTGTGCCAGCCTAGAGCACCTGCTACAGACCTATCGCATGTCTGAGCTCAAGGAGTGCTTCAGAGGAGTTACCCTCCGATTATCACTACTGACCGGTATGCGAGTTTCACCGAACCACTGAAATAACCGCCAGTGACTCCCCAATATAGGCCACGCTGCCTCAACGGAGTCAGCGTGGATTCAGAGGACTTGTGGTTGATTACGTCGTGCCTCATACAGCGGTAACACTTCGCCCCCCCCCCCATCAACCCAGCCACTCACGTCTGCCGTGCTGCTCGCGGAGACCCGCCTCCTTGGGAGCTACGTGAGTGTACATGACATCGGAACGCTGCGCACCTAGAGTCGCACAAAAGTAGTAAGGAGGGTCCATTCAACCTTCACATTTGAGACCTCCGGAGAGCACGCATGTTGAAAGCTACGCCAAAACCGTGGGACAGGAACTACGGAGATAGGAAAGATCCTGTTGGTGAGATAGGAGTTCATAAGACCTTAAACCTAAGACTTTTATAAACCTGGAAGAGGCTATCATAATATGGGATGATACGAGATTGATATATATGACGTATGGAGATGAGCGGATGATAAGAGGACGACTGGCTCGGGTACCCCGGATACGGCAAAACCATACTCACATAACATGAGCCCCTGGAGGGAAGAAGATATGAGGGGTGTACACTCACACTCACACACGAAAAAAATTACGCACACAGCAAAATCGTGGCCCAGTGGATGGCCTTGGGGAGGGTGAGACGGTGGTGAGCTGGCTCTGGACCCCGGGTGCACCTGCCGTAGTAGGCCTCTGGGGAGCCCATGGGAAAATTTCTTTAAGACGTAACTTATGTTTTTTGCAACTTTTCCCATATGTGTATATATAACACAGGTATATATTATTATTTTTAACCATTATGGTGCTCATTAAACATTTATGATTTACCCGTTGATTTAGTGATATTTTCATATAGTCCGAGTTTTATGCAACTAAAGGTAGCTTCAGCCCCAATAAGCTCAAATTATTGACGCTCTACTGTATGCAACCTGAGAGGATATAACTCTCATTTCATCGTTAAGCTGCTAGGTTGCACAAACGAGAGAAATTACTTCTTTTTTTTTTTTTTAATTATTTATGGACGCTCTTTACCTACTATGGTTCTCGGCGTACCATTCTATACTGGGCGTGAAAGATCGCTTAATTTTGCTCAGAGGCCCCTTTATCAGGCTTGAGGTTCTTTTAGGTGTCGTAACTCTACGACACGGAACAAACGGCTTTACTTCCCTTCCGAAGGAAGCCCCGCTTAAGGTTTTTATACCCGAAAAAAATCCATCGTCCTCTGTCGCATTTGTACCCGCGTCCTTGGGTATATGAAGTTAGCATGGAAACCATTACACCACGGAGAGCGACACAAACGAGAAAGTGGAGATGATACCAAATTCAACAGAAAATTAAATCTCATTCTCAAAGCATTTTATAGATATTAAGTTTAAGCTTGTGGATTCATACTGATTCCTTAGTTCACTCTTGGATAATCTAGCATTTCTCAAGTACCTACTGGATTACTTTGGAGACGAGCTGAGCACAGAAAGGAGTATTCCCATATGACATTGTTTCATGGGATACTTAAGAACATTTTAATTTTTGTTTTTTTTGTTTGGGAGAAGTTTTTCTTCTACTTCCTCTAAACACTTGAAGGAACTACCTTATCTCTTAGTCTAGGGTTTTAAATTTCACAATCACTATTCTCATTTTTATACATCTAACTCTAGCAATTAAATGCATTATATAATATGTATTCACAATTGCTTATATTTTACTCTTAGAAGTCATACAAAATTAATTCAGCCCTCCTTTAAGAATGTCTAATTTTTCTAAACTTAATAGATCTACCTGAAATAGGAGGTATAAACTTGCTTAACTCCTTTAAATAATATTGTATAATGATTTTAAGTTTCTTGAAGTAAATTGGACTTTTCATTGGTTCAATATTTCATTCATTCTATCCTGAGTATTTTGTAAACCACACAGTTCATATTTTGTTATTCTTACTGTATATCATTTAATGAAAGGGATTTTTATCTATTATGTTAAAACTGAAAACACAGCTAAGAGGATATTAAGGTACATAAGAATAAATTCAGACAGACTCACACAAAGTTCATATTAAACAATTATTGACAGTTTTAGTGGTGATTGTTTCAAAGTGATATTTCAGGAACAGTAGCATTATACAATATTGACATATCAGATTTTTTTTTGGTTTTTTTATTAATCTTAATTACTACGGTAATTATTTTTAAAATATGAACATGGGCTGCGTTGTATTTAATTGCTAAAATTGCTGCACAGAGGTGGTCATTTAAATAACTAAACCAACAAAGCAGAGATGGCACCACCAAGCTAATTGCAGTGGACTATTGTGCCACAGACCCATTGACTATTGTGCCCATTGTTTTTACGCCTACTTTGAGTTATTATTAATTCTGCCAAAAAGTATTGGGACATTCTCTAAAAGTATGGCATTCAATGATTTCTCAACAAGTAAGAAAATAATCATAACTTCCGTATTAATATTTTATTTTAAATTTGCAACAAGTATCAAATGTGAGTTTGAAAAAAAAAAAAACTGCGTAAAGCTGCTTACACTCAATTTATTCAAAGTTTGAAAAACTCTCCCTTGGAATCAGAATTTTCCACAGCTTCATTTGTATCCTGAATTTCAGCTTCAGTTCACAGAAATCGAGGAAAATGCATCATTTTAACATTTAAGAGAACAAACATAACAAGACCTTCAAAGAAAATGGCACAACTACCCGAAATGAAATGGAAAAGGCCTGTTATTTATGGACGCTTTTTAACTGCTTTTGGTTCTCAGCGTCCCATTCTATATTGGGCGTGAAATATCGCTTAATTTTGCTCAGAGGCCTCTCTTATCAGGCTTGAGGTTCTTTTATGTGCCGTAAATCTACGACACAGGACCCACAGCTTTACTTCCCTTCCGAAGGAAGCCATGCTAAGGATTTTTACGCCCGTCCTCCGCCGGGTTTGAACCCGCGACCTTGGGTATATGAAGTTAGCATGGTAACCATTACACCACGGAGGGCGACACAACTACCCGAGAGCAGCCAATATACTAAATCTCCTAAAATTCCTAATAGTTGACTAAAGCAAGGACAGATGGCAAGACAAATCAGACAACTAAATGATAACTGATGTATGTTCTTTGCCGCATTTCCCGAGACCGAGTTAAGGTCGTGGAATTGCATTAAAAGCTTTAGAAATACCTGCCTGAGCTATACTCGGGCATGGGCCGCATGTACATTTCGATGGCTCGAGCTATTCTCGGGCTTGGGCACCAATGTGTTAATATAGTATTTCATTCTTATATCATTAGAGATGATTACATTAAATAAACATTAGCAGAATTGGTGTTTTACTTGGTTCTTTATGAATAGAAGATAGAGAAGGGAATACACTAGGCTAAAGTAATAGTCAAATCTTTTAAAAGCTGATTGCAATATGAAACAATTGAAATTTGGTTAACTTTGCTTGCTAGGGAGTAAACAAAAGAGAGATGAAAAAAGAAGATACATGACTTCCATTTGAGAAAAGTTTTAAGCAGCTAAAAACTGAAACCAATATGAATAACACAAAATATCTCAGAAATGATTAATTCTACAAAAAATGTGTATAACATTAATTATGTGATTTAAAAAGATTTACATTTTTTGTGCAGTAGGGTTTTGTCTATCTCTTAAGGTTTATTAGTTTTACAAAGTTATACAAAAGTCATCCAGGTCAAAAAGGTCCTCAGAAGCCATTCTCAAAAAATTCAAAATATACATTTTATTTATTAAAAATAGTATATTAAATATATGATATTTTAAGCCAAATTTAAGAGAAAATGAACACCCCCCCACCCCACACACACATACAAAAGCAACCATCTTCTTGTTGCTTTTGTAGGCTTGGATTTAGTTTGAAAGACCCAATGAGGATCATAATCCCAATAAGCATCTCATCAGTATCATAACACTAAATCCCGTAACGATATTACAAACTGAATTTCAAGTGTCCCCTTGGAATTTTTCCAGAGGTTTTCTGCACCAACCAACGCAATTTAGTGTTTTATCTGAGTCTCTTTATGAGGAATCCATTAAAAACAAAGTTTTCGCATATATAAATGAAATGTTTTGGAATTGTCTCATGCCAATGTCATCTGAATAAATTATAAGACGTCCAACGATCTTCAAGCATTGCTCGTACAGAGACAAAAAAAACTTTAGAATTTACTGCACCAATTATAAATTCTTTGCTTAGATTGGACTTCGCTCAATATATTTCTAAACCAATCTTCACATATTTAGGCATTAATGCAATTTAAGTTCATAACAAATAATACCCAAGAAATGTACTCTAATCAAATTTAAATGATATCTCGAAAAATATTAGAAAGTAGCTCACATATAAAGAAATTTTGTTTGCATTTAGAAACATGGCATTCTAAAAATGTTCACTGTGGCCCTTCTATTAATGTACACATTTGGCTGCCATCTTCCTAACTCATTCATTCCCTCTACACACTTTTCGTCAAAACCCTACAACTACCACCCTTTTTACAAGCGGTTAAACACTAGAGGTGTGTACTGTCAATCTACTCCAACCTACATTTGCTTATAATTGGCACAACAGATCTGGACATAAGAAAATCTTAATGAGAGCTTGAAAGTGAGTTGTACTTTCAGATAACCAGTTCACCAGTCAATTCATGCATGCAGGAAGAGTGCCTGTCATAGTCAATGTCAAATATCTGTCGCCTCTTATGCACCTGCACTATACGGCGCTGCACAGATAAACATGTTTTCATATGTATATTCATATCTATAAAACATCTATACAAGTGGCCTACTATATAAACAATGTCAATCGTCTGCCTCCAATTCTTCCACACCTGACAGTCCTCGTCTTCGCTCATGTCATTGTCATCATCAACGCTATCGCTACTTTCTTCACCGTTATCCTGGATTAGAATTCTTTTCGATTTTCTACAATTCTTTCTTATGATTTTCAATATTCTCAACATGTCGACATACATTTTCCCAATGGCCTGCAATTATTGCAATTCGCTGGTGATACAACTGTTCCACATCGTTTAATTTAAAAGTGAAATATTAAGTTTTATTTTTCTTTCTTATCTTTGAGAACCCTGGAAATGGAACTCAGTGAAATATGAGTTGCCTTTCTACAGCCTTTGAAGAATTCGGGGAACATACATTTTCTTCCTTCATCTCTGCCTCTTGTTTCACGAAGTCAAGGACATTTGCAATTATTTCTCTGCTCTGACCATGTAATACCTTGCCACTTCACTTAGAAAATGTAGGAACTATGGTTTAAATAAATAAAATGAACACTATTTACTGTCCACTTTGAATACAAACATATGCGGAACACTTTTGATACAGATTGTACAAAGTTTGCTTGTTGTGACTTTAAGTAGGCAAAGTATCATATAAAAAACTCTGATAAGCTAGGCTCGGTAGCTGGGTTGCGGTCAGGGTCACGATTCCAGAAGTTTTGCACCGGCAACATGTAATACACACAATATTTTTCCTGGCATGAAAGAGGCAAATTTATATCTTCTACAACTCTCTCCTCCTCACTGCCTAGTGCAGTTGGGACCTATCAATATCCTCCACCAGGGCTTGAAACATTACTGCAGTATATATTAACTGAAGTTTAGTCCATGCTTACACAGGGATAGAATAAAACAATGCTTATTTTGGAGTTAGTTATGTTTAGGAGTTAGTGAACCCTGAACATTCATATTGCATTTTCATCACACTTAATATAGTATAGTATTTAGTAGAAATTCATTAGAAGTCATAGTGATTTCTTTCTGATTACTTTTTAAAGCATTAGGAAAGAAAGACTTAAAAAATCATTTTCCACAATTTTACGTTTAACCATCAACTCCACCAAATTTTGTTCATAGAGTCCATACTATTGTATATTTTCCATTATTTCCATTTTTTAATGTCATTAGATATTTTAGTTTTTGTATACATTTTTATTGATTTTAAAATTTATTTTTCATTTTTGCAACCTGCTTAAAAGGATGTGCTTATGAAGATAGATCAGAAGGTAGCTTACATTACACACAAGTGTGCGTTATTAAATCACCAGCACGTCAGACAAAGCAAAAATCTGGCAAAGAAATTATTATAAAATGCTTTTTTACTTTCTCTATAAGTACTATGTACATAGTGTATAGAGAAGGAATTGCACTCCACCCAAAAATGAAATGAAGTGTGGTGGGGTGGGGTGTGGTGTGGTGTGGTGTAGGGTGGTGTGGGGTGGGGTGGTGTGGGGTGGGTGGTGTGGGGTGGTGTGGGGTGGTGTGGTGTGGTATGGTGTGGGGGGTGGGGGGTATGGTGTGGTGTGGGGTGGGGGGTTGGTATGGTGCGGTGTGGGGTGGGGTGGTGTGGTGTGGGGGTTGGTATGGTGTGGTGTGGGGTGGTGTGGTGTGGTATGGTGTGGGGGTGGGGGGTTGGTATGGTGTGGTGTGGGGTGGTGTGGGGTGGGGGGTGGGGTGGGGGTGGGGTGTGGTGTGTGTGTGCTTGTGCTTGTGGGTGTGAACATGATAACTCAAAAATGAAAAGTTGCTAAAATACCAAACTTGGCATTTAAGTTTAGTATCTTCCAGGGATGCGATACAAAGATTTTGAGAGAAATCCCCCCATCCTACCCTTTATATGGAACTTTTTTTTGAAAATTTTGATTTTTTCAAAAATAGCTAACAATTTTGATTAAAATATTGTATATTAAAGATATTTACCTGACACATAAAATGTATATCTTGAATTTTCTCGCAATAGCCCCTGAGGACTACTTTATTCTGGATGAATTTTACGGAATTTTGCATCTGCTAAACCATAAGAGATGGACATAAACTTACCATACAAAAAATGTAGAGCACGTTAAAACACAATTTATGTTATATACATTTTTCTCGTGGAGTTGATCGTCTTTGAGTTATTCCTTTTTTAATTTCACCTTTACAAAGCTTATACTTTAATATAAAAATAATAGTTGCAACAAATCTTCACTTATCTTTTGGAATCCTTGCTTGGACTAGTTTCGCAATGATTTCATTGCATTATCAACATATCCTTTTGGTCTCTTTTTTGATGTTGTTTATTTACACTGTTATGGTTACTGCTACTAGGTGGATTGTGTACATGCATTGCTAACTACTGGAATCAAAACAAATTTGGTAAGATAATGTATAAAGCTTATACTTTTCTCACACAGAAATTTGTTAACTCCTGTCCATACAAACAAAGGAGCTTCAGTCATATAGCAACCAGCTTTTGACTATCACTTTAACCTATGGTACTCCCTTATTTCCCTTCTACTTACAAGGAAGAAAATTCTGCTAATTTTTTCTCAAAGTAAGTAGAGGCGTAAGCTTTATAACAATAATTTGTTGCAGAGATTTTTAAAAGCATGCATTTGGAACAGTGTAAGCACAGGGGAGGGGGATGGTGAAAATAATAATAATACTTAAGTAGCATATATCATTTAAAAACCTGAAAATGTTCGCAAACATCTCTAGATATTAAAAAATAATAATGAAAACATGTTTGAAATAATTGCAATAAACATTTTACAAACAGTTTGTATGTAGTGAAGTCTTATAACTTATTGAGCAGTTTGAAGCCTACAATTATGTTAAACTTCTTAAATCTAACAGTTATAAGCGTAGGATGTTATATTAGAATTAGGTCAGCCTGTTTACACTCAAGAGTATGAGAGACAAAGTTTCCAATCCTCTCTCGCCCTCTCTTAGGGCAAATTTTTCTTCATCTGCCCAGCATTGAAGAAACCTGCTGCCTATGCATAGATTAGTCCATAAGAAGCTTACCTTTGGGGAAGGTAAGTTAAAATGACCGGGTATGCACGGCTTATAACACTCCATCAGGCTGGCAACTTGATTGTTCTCTCATTTGGCTAGCATAATGGTCAACTGTTAATCCAAACAGTCTATGTATGAGCTGATATGCTATATGTTTATAGCATAACAAATACATTTGTGGGCTGGTGGTTAGAATATTCAATCATAAAAGCAAGAGGTCTAGCATTCAAATGACAGTGGTTTAAATACTAATCAAAACCAATATATTATCAGCAAAACCTAAAGAAGTGTTTCCAAATTTAAACTGGCACAGATATACTAAGTGTTCATTTCTGTCAATGGTTTCCCGCAATACTGATTGAGCAAGAATTACATCATAGTGGACTGGTGAGTCTAGAATAGAGAGTAGAATCCATAAAATTCCTTGGAGTTTGTGTGCAAAGTAATTTGAAATGGGATGCCCACATTAGCCTCATCAATTCAGCTATGTTATATGCTAAGAATAATGACAACATGCACAAGTAAAGAAACAGTTAGAGCAGCATACTTAGCACATGTGCACTTACTCTTAAGTTGTGGAGTAGTTTTCTGGGGTGAGTCTCCAGCATGCAAATCAACCTTTATTACACAGAAAAAAAATTATCAGAACTATAGAAGGGTTAGCCCAAAGTCGTCATGTAAACCTCTTTTTAAAAAACTCGGAATCCTCCCACTTCCCTGCATTTACATATATGCAGTTATTACTCTTATACTCAAGAACATTAATGCTTCCAATTCACTTTTTGTAACTAATAATATGGTGCATAAACACAACACCAGGGATAATACACAAATACATATGACCAGCTGCAACAACTCACTCTACCAAAAAAGTATTTTATACTCTGGCATTAAACTTTACAATAGTTTACCGAGTCATATCAAGGCAATTAAAAATATAAACCAGCTAAAATCCAGTCTCAAGGACATCTAATTTAACTACTCCTTTTATTCTATCAATGATTACCTTGAACATGAATGTATGTCATGAATCATAGTATTTAGCATGTAAAGACTATTTATATATATTGTAAAAAACACATTGTATATATTGCAAAAACCTATGATTGTTATGTTTATAGCTTGACGTATCCAATAGTGATTGTACATTGTACTAAACCACTTTAACGGATGAATAAAACTTACTTAATTACATTGAAGTTAAGAGTGCTCACTACCGAGAAGCAGTATCATTTCTGGAAGAGAAAACCATCATACAACCTCTACATACAAATAGCGGCAATGCTTTGCCAAAGAAAAGGCATATCATAGCTCTGATGTGATTGTACTGCTAATATTACTGGACTGTCCATGCCATCTTCAACCATGGAAATGAACTACATTCAAACGTTGCACGGCTCTTTGTTGACTAAGAACACAAGGCACTCTGTGTCTGTGGTTGAGTGTTATCATTCTGGTGTCATCATAGGAGCAATGTATATGATTTTTACTTTCTCTACACGTACTATGTACATAGTGTATAGAGAAGGTATTGTACTCCAAACAAAAATTTGATACCAATATTTCACCAGAAATATATGTTTTAGGGTCCCCTGTATAAAAAAAAAGCATTTTCAGAAAGTGGTGTGTGTGTGTGCGTGTGCGTGCGCGTGCGTGTGTGTGTGTGTCTCAAAAATGATCAGCTCCACGAAAAAAATGTATATAACATAAATTGTGTGTTTTAACGTGCCCCACATTTTTTGTGTGGTAAGTTTTTGTCCATCTCTTACAGTTAAGTAGTTATGCAAAATTCCTTAAAAGTCATTCAGAATAAAGTAGTCTTCAGAGGCTATTCTCAGAAAATTCAGGATATACATTTTATTTATCAAATAAATATCTTTAATATACAATATTTTAATCAAAATCGTTAAAGCCATTTTTGAGAAAATCAAGATTTTCGAAAAAAGTTCCATGTAAAGAATAGTTGGGAGTGAGGGGATTTTCTGGGTGTTTAACAGTCTTTTCGTTTTTAAGAGAGAGAGAGAGAGAGAGAGAGAGAGAGAGAGAGAGAGAGAGAGAGAGAGAGAGAAGCATGCATGCACACACACACGTTTTTCTAAAACTGCTTTTTTTGGATTCAGGGGGTCTCAAAACATGTATTTCCGGTGAAATCTCGGTATCTAATATTTGGGTGCATTGCAATACCTTCTCTATACACTAAGTGCATAGTAAGTATAGAGAGAGTAAAAAGAGAGAGCTGTGCTTTAACAAGATCTATATGTATGTGTATAAGATTTAAACAGTCCCTTACAGTTTAACAGTTATGCAAAAGTCATTCAGAATGAATAGGATACTCCCAGAAAATTCATAGTATACATTTTGTCATGTAAACATCTTATATATATGGCATTTTAAACAAATCATTAGCCATGTTTGAGAAAATTGATAATTCCTAAAGCTCTTCCAAGTAAAGGGCAGTTTTGGGTGGGTGGGTGGATTGCTCTGAAAATCTTCATGTCCCAAGCTTGGAAAATACTTAACTTAAATACCAGCCTTTTATTTTTGAGTCTTTACATACATACATTACATACATAACATTGCAATCTGTAGATCCTATTATGAGATTAGACTTAAAGCCCAAACTCTAGATGTAGATCATGTCAAAAATAGCATTTATTCATATTTATTAACACACTTCTTTATAAATAATAACTCTGACAATGAATTTTCAGAGGTGTCAGTTTTGCATAATTTTCAATTACATGTCTGTTTCCAAAAGCCTACTCGTACACTTGCATTCTTAGAATATTCATATTTATTATATTTACAATATTACATTACCAGTGTTTTTTGATTGAATTAAATCTTCCTCTGTATAGAACGTGAGTGTAATAAGGTATCTTTTTAATTCTGATCTAAACTTGTTTTTCTTCATTTGTAATTCTTTTATAGAAGAGGGAAGTGAATTAAACAAAACTATTCCTTTGTAGTAAACCCCTTTTTGGAAAAACTGCAAATTATTTGTTGGTCTATGTAGGTCCTGCCTATGTCTGGTCTCTTTTTATGAATATCTGTATTTTTTGTAAATTTTCAGGGTTATTTATTACAAATGACAATATCGCTAGAATATATTCACAGGTTAACGGTAAAATTCCAAATATTTTGAAAAGTGGTTTGCAGTGAGTTGATCGTCTTTCCCCTGCCATTATTCTTATTATCTTTTATTAGCATTTACAGAATTTCCCCAAAATATTATTCCATAGGTCACCAATGAATAAAAATATGCATAATGAGCTGTTTTTAGTATGTTCTTATTTATAAGCTGAATTAAAGATTGGATTGCAAAGCATGCAGAGCTCAGTTTGGGTAAGATATAATCAATGTGGTGTTTCCAATTCATGTTACGATCAGTCATAAGATCTAGAATTTTGTATGATCTGCAATCTGATTATTTTCATATTTTATCCTTAGGTCTGCCATGTTTTTATGCTTTGTTCCAAACGAGAGCGAACACTTGTCTTTACTTTCGGTATTATATTGAGCCAATCACTTCACTTAAGATACCGTACACTATATTAATGCTCTACTTTAAACAAGACAAGGGCAGTGACTGAAGACTGTTATGTCTATTACATCAGCCGTGCACACATAAATAAGGGATTCCCCATTCAGATAGAGGCAGCACATGTATAGGTCACTCACTATGCAATATTTTACAAATGAAGTTCATTCAACTAATGCCATCTCATAATATATGACAATGCACAAGGCTTTTTGTAAAATTTAAAAATTATAACAAAGAAAGTGACAAATTATCTGGTTTTAGCAAAATTATTTAAAATATTTATTTATACAAAAATATTACAAAAATATGTATTTTGTGCAAACTGATCGATACCACTGCATTAAACTTTGGACAGTGCCGGATTCGGGCACACTACAAGGTTGGAAGCTACATCTAGACTTCAGATCAACAACAATGATGGGAGCCATTATTGGCACTATATATATTATTCATTCATGCCGAGATTTACACGAAGACGAGCTCAATCACCTTCAAGATTTTCAAGACACAATAATTGGCATGCATCAAATGTCTGCAGTTGCTCAAAAAGCAAACTTAACTTTTAACCTAAATCCTTCCAGATGGTATAGCAAAAGAAAGGCCCGTGTGCAAGCAAACGAATACATATACCTTGTAATCGAAATTCAAAGCGAGCAAACCAACTTAAATACATCAATAGTTGGTGCTATTAGAGCGTGGGTAGCAGCATAACGCTTTTTTACAAAAATATGTATTTTTATATGAAATAGAAATTGTATAAGATTCAAGTGTGCTATTTCGGGAATTTCCATCTTATACAATGTTTTATCTATAAGCAAAAATAACATGTGTTTATATAAAAATCTGTTCCCTAGTAATTAGTCTTTTCCATATCACCATGGCTATTTGTTAGTTGATAAATTATACATAGCATAAATTACAACAGTTTGTAGAATTAGTTAAAAAAGCTTACCTCAGATGGAAGGCTTTAGCTTTTCAGTTCACTTTGATACACTGGAATA
Source organism: Hymenopus coronatus (assembly GCA_030762935.1). Lineage (NCBI taxonomy): Eukaryota > Metazoa > Arthropoda > Insecta > Mantodea > Hymenopodidae > Hymenopus > Hymenopus coronatus. The sequence goes on along the minus strand of CM060889.1, from coordinate 17,766,820 downwards.
AAAAACAAAATTATAAACATTTTAACAACTAATTTACAAAAGTTACAATATACAAAAATTTGGCAATTGAGAACCTGGATACAATAACGCATAAGTCAGCTTACGTTCTTATTGCGTGGATTCAAAATTCTTGAACCATCTGCTATCAGGCAAGCTGTCTCTTAGTTTCTAGAGGTTCAGGAGCTTTCAGAAGTGAATGGCGCACTCTACACTACTATTGCAATGAACAAAGCACTACTCTGTTTGCACCATGAGTAGGCAGAAAATGGCAGCCTCGAGCAAGATGTTATGCAAAAAGAAGCTAACAATATTAATGATTGTGAATCTAGTCTATCTAATTATTATTGTAGTGATTCAGATGTGTATAATGACAAACAAGATATGGATGAATGTTTCACACCTAAAATTAGAGGGAAAAAAGAAAGAGAGATCCCAGTAATTGCAAGACAAACATTGCAAAACTTCAGTGAAATAGTGGCAGGGTCACGTTTCTCTCTCAACTGTAAATGAAGTTAGGAAGAAAGTATTTTGGAAAGTAAGTAAATGCTGCAGGAAAATGTTTAGTATACTTTGTTAAATGTTTCATTATCTTCAAGTACAATATTTTAGGGGAAGATGAACCAACATTTGTCTTCTTGTTTGAATTGAATATTTCTGTGGAGAGTATTAAAATCCGTGGTAGCTTGGCATTTTTGGAGAGAAACGCTCCATAAATAGAAGCCTAAAAATACTCAAAAACATCACAAGGAAGACAGAATTAAAAGTTTGGGAATACATATATATTTGGAAAAATAAGAACCGCGTTTTCAATTTTGAAAAGTAAGTGATGTAGAGTTACAAAATCAACTCAACTAATTTTCAACATTATGTATACCCGGCCAAGTGGTTGAACCAAGCGCTGATTGGCTCAACACCATAGAGTTGGATGTCACACATGCAGAACATTTAAAGGACATCAAAACTATTAAAAAATTATGTAAATGTTCACTTCTAGAAATGTCATACAACAAGAGCTCTATAACTGAGTTAATTAATCTCTATGTAGGAACAGTGTGCTTTATGACACAGAATCTGAATGTGGAAATGTGAAACCAAATAGTTGAGGCATTCCATCATGTTTTCTAAAAAATTTAAATGCCATTTCCCTGAGTCCTATAAAAGAATAGTTTCCACACAGATTAATTCAGAGTAAAAAAAAAATGTAAATGGCATGTTATTTATGGACGCTCTTTAACTGCTGTGGTTCTCAGCATCCCATTCTAAATTGGGTGTGGAAGACAGCTTAATTTTGCTCAGAGCCCTTTCTATCAGACTTGAGGTTCTTTTACATGCCGTAAATCTACAACACGGGACCAACAGCTTTACTTCCCTTCCGAAGGAAGACATGCTAAGGATTTTTACACCCGAAAAAATCCATCATCCTCTACCAGGTTTGAACCTGCGACCTTGGGTATATGAAGTTAGCATGGTAACCATTGCACCATGGAGGGCGACAATTCAGAGTGAAATGCGCCTGTGTAACTTATATTTACACACTTCTTTATATATTTCAAATGGAATGACTGACAATGAGATTAAACTCGATGAGAAATTTCTTTGTGATTGACACTTATGGGGTGTGTCGTCAGCTGACAAGGCTCGTCAGGTTGCTGAACAATCATAGTGTAAGAATGCATTACTGTCAGAGATATGATGTCATCGGCATCGCATCACGTATGAGTTCAGTGGAAATTTGCGTTCATCCTCACACATATATTGATCTGATTGTTTGATTTTATTCTGTGAAAAGTTGGGTTGTGTAATACACAGTGATTACAAAGGATTTACATTATAATTGTTATGTAATATCTCGTGGACATTGCTCTTGTTCTCATCCTAGAACTACCTACGAGTGACACTGTGATATGAAAATTACTTACAGGCATGATAAACAAGTTGAGGTTATGTTAGCCAAAATAATAAAACTTTTACGTCTAGTGAAGTATAGGACCTAATATTGAAAGGAATATATAAGGTAACTAGTGAGAAATGGAGAAAAGTAGTTCAACATATGAGAGGTTTGTTAGAAAATGCATGGAAAGAAAAAAGCAGTTTTTAGGAAGCAGTGAAACGTATGATTATAAACTGCAATTCTGGTGAAGACAGGGAAAGTGAATGTGATGAAATTATCAGTATAGAGGAACTGGAAGAAAATGATCTGGGAGTACAGCCGCTGCAGATGGACAGCGAGTAAATATGGCAACAGAATACCAAGACAACCAAATGTCAGCAGGAATATCAATCACATGGTAATTTCTCATCCAATAACATGTATGTGTATTACTTTGTTGTTCACAACCAATGAATTAAAAAACGATCTCAAATTTGTCAACTTTGTAAATGCTTCTTACAATATTCCTGTTCACAAACTACAAATTCAAAGTTGCTTGAGTGTTTTTGTCAAGAGCAAAGAAAATGCTTTAACCCAAATAAAATCTGTTTTACTTCTTTCATTTATTTATTAATTATTTGATGTTCCATTACATGCTGGTAATACTACATACTCCAATAGCTTCTTTACAGGAGTATTTTAAAAATATAATATAATTTACTTCCAATATGAGTGCAAAATAACTGTTAATATAATTTTACATAGTTTGTAAATTTTGTACATTAATTTTTAACACATATGATAAATTACTTTTAATACATCTGAATAAAATTTTTAACTGAGTTGGCCCCATTCAATTTACTACTTACAGGGGAACTGTATCTGAGTGAATATTAAAAGCTAACCTGAAACTTCGCCTAGAGGTAAAGAATTACAGTAGACACACACATAGAACATTAACTGCTTAAATTAATTTAAATACTTGAAACCAACCTAGAATATTGTATTTAATATAACAGTGGGCACTATCAGTTGAGGAGCATGGAACCACAATGAGGGTTGGAGAGACATCAGCAGTTTTATTTGTTATTTGTGACCAACATGAGTCAGGCTCTCCATTTTTGCAAACAATATTTTCATTAAATATTAATATAAAAATAATAGTTGCAACAAATCTTCACTTATCTTTTGGAATCCTTGCCTGGACTAGTTTCGCAACGATTTCATTAATATCTTTTATTAAAGATATTTCTACGCTTAAGATAATAAAAGATAATTACATTTTTTTAAAAAATTTACTTATCACCCTTGGGCAAATAAAAAATTCACAAATATTTTCAAAGAGCATAGCATAATATTGGTTCCTCAAAATAAATACAGTATAAAAAATTTGTTAGGCTTTTCTAAAAAGGATGAAATTTCAAAAAATAAAAAATCTGGCATTTATCAATTAAACTGTTTAAATTGTGACCTTGTTTATATTGGTAAGACTAAACGTCATTTGGAAACCAGAGTAAAAGAACACTTTAGGAATATTAAATACAAACAAATTGATAAATCAGCTGTAGCAGAACATTTTTGGAAATTTAATCATGAAATAAATCCAGATGTTAAATTATTAAAACACTTAAATGGGCCCATAGATTTAATGGTTTGGGAGAAAATATTTATATTAAAGTATAGAAATCATGCAATGAATTTTGATATACCTCCAATTGACACTCTTACCAAATTTGTTTTGACTCCAGTTGTTAGCAATGCATTAGTACACAATCCACCTAGTAGCAGTAACCATAACAGTGTAAATAAACAACATCAAAAAAGAGACCAAAAGGATATGTTGATAATGCAACGAAATCGTTGCGAAACTAGTCCAGGCAAGGATTCCAAAAGATAAGCGAAGATTTGTTGCAACTATTATTTTTATATTAATATTTGTGTTATTCTTCACTGTTACTAGCTTCTTTTTACATTTATAAGTTTATTTGTTTTGAAGCATTCCTTAGTTTCAGTACATTTTAGGTTATTGCTTATGATGGATGCGATGGAATATAATAATTATAGGTTTAATCTGAATTTTAATAATACTAAACATGAAATTAAGCTATATTTGAAATTACAAGAAAAAAGAAGACATATTCTTGCAGATATACGTTTCTTAAACCTGTGTTTAAAACGTAAAGTAACTCCGATTTTTGTTAGAAAAACTGTTAAATTTGACAATAATAGTATTCATCAAAAAGCAGCAGAGAAGAAAGTAATTGAAGTTGAAAGAAGTTTGCATTTTAAAAACTTAAATAACATTGAATTGAAATTATATAATTTGCATCTTAAACTTATAAATGTTTTAGGTAATTCAATTTGGCTAAATTTGGAATATAAATTGTTTGAAAATTTGAACTTTAGCATGAAAAATAAAACAAATAAACTGAAAAATAAGTTAAATAAATTATGCCTAAAAGAAAATAAATTGAAACCAACTAAAGGGAATAACCCTAAAGATAATGTAATTAACCTTTCAAATTGTAATTTCAATGAGAAGGAAATTAATTTTTTGAATAAAGGTTTAAAAACCTGTGTAGATTTTTCAAAAAATATAGATGATTATGTAGCAGATATAGAAATTGCTAGTCAGGATTTAAATGAAAATAACAAATTATTGGTTAAAGAAAAATGTAGTAAAATATTACAGAATTTGAATAAAAATCACCCTAAAGTAAATCACAATAAACAAATTATTAAATCATTAAAAGAAAGAGATGTAATCTATACTAAAGCTGATAAAGGTAACAGCATTGTAATTTTAAATAAAATTGATTACATTAACAGAATGGAACTCTTACTTCAAGGTGAAGATTACAAAAGCATTGATATTAACCCTTTAAAATCCTGCATTTCAATTTTTAATAAGACCCTTAATGAAATTAAAAGTATTACAAATAAAGAAAAGCAAATTATAAAAATCAGTAATCCAATTTTACCCAGAATATATGCTCTTCCCAAAATTCATAAACCTGGAAATAAAATGAGACCTATTGTAAATTGCATAAATTCACCTACTTACAGCCTAGCTAAATGGTTAAATAAAACATTCACTAATTTTGAAAAATTTGAGAGTTTTAAGTATTAAAAATTCTTTTGAGCTAGTTGAAAGGATCAGCAATATTACATTATCTACTAATGGTAAATTTGTTTCTTTTGATGTAACTGCTTTGTTTCCAAGCATTCCTAGAGAAAAACTTTTGACATTTTTAAAAAAATGGTTAAGTTCTATAGAACTGAATGAAAATTTAATAAATGATTTTGTTATCCTTACTAATCTTTGTTTGGATCAAAATTTTTTCAGCTTTAATGACAAATTCTATCAACAAACTTCTGGTTTAGCAATGGGTAGTCCACTTTCACCTTTTCTTGCTGATCTTTTCATGAGCTATTTTGAAATACAGGTCACTAAAGCATTCCCTCTAATTTTTAAAACTTGGTATAGATATGTAGATGATATATTTGCTATTGTTCCTGATAAACATGTAAATGATGCTTTAAAACTTTTAAACTTACAAGATAAGGCTATAAAATTCACATTAGAAACTGAAAGTGATGGCTATCTCCCTTTCCTGGATTTAAAAATAATAAAAAGAGACAATAGATTGAATTTTGGAATATACAGAAAGCAAACCCACACTGATAATTATATAAAAAATAATGGCTTTAACCCTTTTTCACATAAATTTGCTGTTATTAATAGTTTAATTTATAGGTTAATTAATTTACCCCTTAATAAAGATGAATTCTATAAAGAATATAAACACATTATTAACACTGCTTTAATTAATGGTTTTAATACTGATTTTATAAATAAAAAAATTGAGAAGTTTAAATATCAAAAAGCTATTAAAGATATTTCTACGCTTAAGAAAATAAAAGATAATTACATTTTTAAAAAATTTACTTATCACCCTTGGGCAAATAAAAAATTCACAAATATTTTCAAAGAGCATGGCATAATATTGGTTCCTCAAAATAAATACAGTATAAAACATTTGTTAGGCTTTTCTAAAAAGGATGAAATTTCAAAAAATAAAAAATCTGGCATTTATCAATTAAACTGTTTAAATTGTGACCTTGTTTATATTGGTAAGACTAAACGTCATTTGGAAACCAGAGTAAAAGAACACTTTAGGAATATTAAATACAAACAAATTGATAAATCAGCTGTAGCAGAACATTTTTGGAAATTTAATCATGAAATAAATCCAGATGTTAAATTATTAAAACACTTAAATGGGCACATAGATTTAATGGTTTGGGAGAAAATATTTATATTAAAGTATAGAAATCATGCAATGAATTTTGATATACCTCCAATTGACACTCTTACCAAATTTGTTTTGATTCCAGTAGTTAGCAATGCATCAGTACACAATCCACCTAGTAGCAGTAACCATAACAGTGTAAATAAACAACATCAAAAAAGAGACCAAAAGGATATGTTGATAATGCAATGAAATCGTTGCGAAACTAGTCCAGGCAAGGATTCCAAAAGATAAGTGAAGATTGGTTGCAACTATTATTTTTATATTAATATTTGTGTTATTCTTCACTGTTACTAGCTTCTTTTTACATTTATAAATGTTTTCATTGTTAGGATGTTACTGATACAGTTTAAATTCTGCTGCATTGATTAGCTAACTATTTGTAGCACAACTGAGAGCATTGATTGTATGTATAAAACACATGTTACTATTACACTACACACACAGAACCAAAACATCCACATTGCATTCTCCTTCTTCATACTGTTGATTTTTCATATCCAGAGAAAATTGTTTTATATTAAGATTTCTATAATTACATGCAAACCATGAACATTTGATCACGTCATGAAGTCTGGTAGAACAAAACTGAAAACAAATGAAGGATTGCAATTTTAGAATACTATCTCTCTTAATGAGGACATTAAATGTTCACTTACGATTTATTAGCTCACTCAGCTGTCAATAGAAGAATTTCCACTGACAGAAAATGGTCTGTCCAGAGGCTGCAATTTACCTGTAGTCATGACAGGAATTTAAGAAGTTCAGTGTAGGATTTTGAATCAACATGTATCTCAATCGAACATGTAGCTCCACGAGTCTAAAATTAGGACAGGTAAATAGGTAGAGTGCTTCATTGACAACATTTTCAAGGGAGAACTTTGCTCACAGCCTTTGCAGTGACAACATAGGAGGAAAACAATGCAAAGCCAACACTGCAGTCCAAGACTGACAATTACATCACTGAACCAGCTTCCTGGGCCACAGTCAACGATAATCACTGTCTATCATCTACCACAATCACTCCAAACCTGAACCAACCAACCTCCTCAGCCAACACATCACCTACCTCAACAACTGCCAAACCTGAACCAGCTTCACCGACACACCATACTGCCTCAGCCAACACATCATTCAGACCTCAGATGCCTCTCCATCTGGACCTCTCTTTGCTGCCTCACTTTAGCTCAGTAGTGTGTGGAGTTCACCAGCAGCTCCCAGATGGAACTACTCTTCACGGCTCAGCACTGCTGGGCTTCTCTCATGAAGGCCATGCAAATATACATTGCCAAAGGACTGTCACTGCTGGAGATGATGGAGTTCTGGGATGGGGCAGACTACCGCACTCGTGGTCAAGCTCAGCTGCAGCACTTGCACCTCCCCATGGTGCCAGTGTGGTCACTCATCTGAGACATACACAGCCAACACCTGATGCCACTATTGTACTGCCTGATGACACAGCCAACTACACCACCACCTGATATGCCACCCCTTGTACTGTGTCACTTGCAACAGAGTATACATATCATATATGGGCCAGGCAGCATGCCCCAGGAACTTGTACAGAAAGGTGCTAGCAGTCCACCTGTAATACGCCCACCTCTCTCATTCATGCTCACAGACGCCACTACAAAATACTGCAGCCTTGGAGAAACACAATACTGAACCACACATTTTATCACTACGCAATCTACAAGCCGACATCAACAATGATACAATCCAACAATTTTGGGAGACCATTCAAACCTTCACTGGCCACATCAGCAATTGGGAGGAGGCCCTGATTCATACTCCTGCAAACATCCAGGAAATTGCTCTTAACCTTCAGACAACTCGTATCAGCAGGAAAACAACTCCGTATGAGACCACAATAAGATGGTTGAGTACATCAATCCCTGTCATACATTCATAAACAAATAGATGACATACTCCAACAACACACATGTGTATTAATCATTCATCTCAAGCAACTACTGACATCCAAGAGAGAAACCATCGCACTTTCGAAAAACATAACTGGAATGTGCATCATCATCCTGATGACATTGAGACACTAGAAAATTAACCTCGATGAGTAGTCTGCATCAGAGCATTACGACATGGCATATACCTACAATCAACAGGCAGACCAGCCTGCAATGTTAGTCATCACCCGCAAAAGCCTGGTTTGCTTCAGCGGTACTGGGCCTCATGCTGCCAAAATATTCCCAATAAACAGTCACCGCAGCACAACCTTCCTCCCCTCTTCCTTTTTCCCTCCCAGATACCCTTATATAGCTACTTTCCTTGCAACATTTATCCCCCTTCCCCCAAATAAAAGCTGCAACACTAATTTAATTCTCTCTTCCCAGACTTTGTTGCTTTCGCAATTATACTTTCTGCTGTGAACATACATTTACTAACAATAGAGCCAAAAGTTCCAGTTGGTTCTTGGAGAGCAATAAAATTTTGTGAGGATTCCTGCCATATTAATTGTGGGCATTATTATGCATAAGCGCATATCTGTAACATTGCTTCTGTATGCTTTTCACCAATGAATGACATGTGTCTAGCTCTCATTTCCGTCTCATATAGCCATTTTAATTAGTGTTAAATACATTGGAAAATAATAAACACTTCTTAATTGCCTCTAAAAAGTAATTTTCTGTATTTTCTCCTCCTATATTGTGTATGAACAAGAAACACATTTGTAATTTTTCTGTTTTTAATACAGTACAAATTCTCAATTTTGATATCCAGGTATGTGAAGCACTGAACTTATTCATTAGCGAAACTGTTTTTGCTATATTCTGGACTATTGTATCAGATCATCACAAACAGTTCTCTCTCCTTTTTTTTTTTTTGTTTCAGTTGTGAGTATTTATATTTTTCTCAGACAGTAAGTGCTCGTTTTCCTTTGTTTCTATTCCTGGCAAAGCAAAGAAGTGATTTGCAATGACAATCGAATAACGATAGCTTTTAAAACATTTGACTATCAGTTTAGCTTAGTATATTCCTTTATTTCTCTTCTACCTATAAGGAACTAAGTAATAAGAACATTCTGCTAATGTTTATCTCAATTGGCAAGTGGCAGACAGAAGAATAATCTTTTATAAGAAGTTTGTATAGCAGCTAGAGAAAGTCATGTGAGTGTAACACATCAGATTTTTTCTTTCTTTCTTATTCTTCATATAGTACCTTTTTAAATACCATGTGCTATACTTTTTCCTTTTCTTCTTGATTTTTTCCATTAATAAAGCTGCTTTACAGATTTAATAAACCAAGAACTTCTTTGACTGTGAACAAAGAATGTCTTTTTTTCCCGTTTTTGTTAAGCCAATATTACACTAATTACTTTTTGTACTCAGCACTCACACACCATATTTCTGCTTTTTCATTTGGGCTTTGAAGAGGTAGACTTATATGGTGATTCATCAGCAGAAAAAGCTTCATCTGGAGAGATCTGCCTAATTCTTAACAGGAACTACATCCATAACGTCATCTGTTGATTCATACTAAATTCTTTATCTTGAACTTCTCATGACTTTTCATCACAAATGGTCCCTCTAAATGGAGTTCCTCTATTAAACAGACTGTGCTCTGCCAGTTTAGTTTCCTCTTCTGTGATTTCACTTAAAACACATATATTTTTTTCTTGAAAATAACTTGTTGTACATACAGAACATTCACTGCATTCAACACTGGTTTAGACATTTGGAACCTTCAGCATTTTCACTCCCTCAAAATTACAAACTATGCATGGTTTAAAAGAGAAGACAGGTGGAGAGTGAGGGAATTGTTAAAATGGCTTGCCATGGCAGGGCTACCGCACCATGATGGCTACAGCATTGGCAGCTCTGCTATGGCAGATGATAATGGCTACTCAATTTTTCAAAGATGTAATATTAACATTTTAATTTCATGTACCTCCAATTAATTTAAGCAGCGATATTTTGCGTGTATTTAACGATTGTGTTTGTGTACATGTGTGCAAAATTTAGATTAGGTTTCAATATGCACTCATGTACAGTTCCCTTGTTAGTTGAACAGAAACATAATGCCTTAGTGCTAACATATATATTGTACACAATTGCAGAGAAACAGCATTTGGTTCCATCTTATAGATGACAGAGCTTGTGATGACTGGCATTTACACATTATTCATGCAGAGCAAACAAATAGTTCTGTAATTTCCTTGGGCAAAAGCTTCAGCAAATATTAATTTATTTCATTTTGGAGAGAATAGGGAAACTGTTTCCTTACTGAAATATTTTTTTATAGTCAGAAGAATCATATCCAAAGGTACAGAAATATTTCTGGATTAACTTGGCCCATTCCCAGAATAAACACAATGAAGATTATCAAATTTAGGCAGATTTCTCTAAAATATCTTTCAAGCAACTTTTACTTTCTCTTAGTGCATAGTATATATGAAAACATATTGACCTCCACCCAAAAATTTAATACCGAGATTTCATCGGAAATATATGCTTTTAGGTCTAATATACAAAAAGGTATTTTTAGAAAAGTGTGTATGTGTATGTGTGTGTGCGTGCACATACATGCATGCTTGCGCTGTTTGAATCTAAGCAATAATCTGGTATGTTTTTTATTTCACCCCAAAAAACATATTTAAGTTACTTGTTTCAAAGCATGTTACATAAATGTTTTCAACAAACCTAATTGTTTTATTGCATTGATCTATGCAGGTTCTTTGACAATTACTGCATTTAATATTGATTGCTACTTAGATATCATTCACAGTCTTTTAAAAGTAATTTATATCGGAGGGTTTATCATTTTGGCATCAGAAATGTAAACTAAGCATATTAGTGCTGCACTAATGGTGTACTCTTTGAGAAAAACAAGAAAATTAAAAAAATAAAAAATTGAAACTTCAGAGTGTTGCAGTCTTTGTATCTCGGGATTCAAAGACCAGCACTATACCGACTTCCCCACCAGTATGTCCTGGCAAAGAGCTTTAGCTAACTACACATGATCTGAAATCAACTGAGGTGTAATCAGAAGCAGGTACACCTTCAAAGAACTGGCAATTTTGCCAAAGTTAAAAGTCCAATAATTTTAAATTTGTATTGATTGTGCACCAATACTGCATTGCTTCGACTAGTGGCATCTTAAGAGGCATTCTGAATGAAAATAGGATTCACACATCCACATTCTTTTAATTTATGCCATTGATGTGCAATCCAGAAAACATGCCATTATTTTGACATTTGGCTAACAGGACATGGAATTTGGTATTATTAATTGAAATTTATTTGGTATTATTTCCTTGTCTATGCCTGTGGATTTCAATACACGTATGAATTCTGGGACATCCATATTATTAATTAAAAATTAATATGTCTATGCTTATGAATTTCAATATACATATCCTAATGTTCAAGTTTAATATATTGCTTTATATACAACTTTATACATAACATTTTAGTCAAATGTTTTACTCCAACATTTAAGGTTCGGGTTTTCATGATTAAATATAATTTTTGCAAGATTCATGATGTACCATAGAAAATCCTTTTTGCTATCCTGTAGTAAACAGGAATGATTTTTTTTTTTTTCTTGATGGATTGACATGTTCGTTCAAGTTTAATTTATTCTATTAATACCCCTAAGTATTTATGAGTTCTCAACTCCTCCTACGATTTCAAAATGTTTTAATTCAATTACTTGTATGTTCTTCCTCATTGCTAGTAAATGTTTACATTTGGTTTGTACCACAGTAATTATTAATTATATTCTCAACTGCCCATTTAGGAAGTAAGTTTTTATCGTATCGAACAATATTAAAATGTTTTTCAATACACTTGTTAACGTAAAGCAATATCATCTGCAACATACAACTTTGCTAATTAATTTAAGCCCTGCAATACTGCTAATGTATAATATAAGAATAGTAGGTACCCAAGGATGAAAGTTTGAGATACACTATGCTTTGTTATTAACATCTCACTTTTGTGATTATGACAGTTAATATACTGTTTCTAACCCTTTATGTAATTTTTATGAAGCCAAACATCCTTCAACCCTGATTGCATCTAGCCTTTCTATTAATATGTCACAATGAACAATATTAAACACCTTTTTTAGAACAATGAATATGGTTGAGCCAATCTTATTGTTATAGAGCGCTTGGATTGGATTATTTCCATGATAGGATTTGCTGTTTTGAATTGAAATCCATATTAAACTTTTAAGTATTACAGTTTCAACCTATCTGCAGGAGCACCTAAAGAAGAGCTTAGTACCATTGAGGAAATGCCATCAGTGCTTTGTACATTGATTCAAGGGATAACCAAGCATCTAAATCTGTTTTTCCCAATCTTTAGAAGTTCATAGCAACCTTGGGAATAACATTAAACACTAGGGACACCCTTCCTTGAATTAAAAAAAAAAAAAAAAGTTTTAATATATTAATTTATTAAAATAATATATAATAAGTACTGAACATCATAACATAATACAGTAAACTTTACTACAATCACTGAGTAAAAATACATCATTAGTGTTGTTCATTAATGATTAATGTGAAACTTGTGATTCATGCTTAGAGCACAGATACGTGATATTGGGTCTTACAATTGACAATGAAACACAAAAATCATCTTCAAGGTTATTCAGTCTATTTCTTGCTTTGGATTTTATTGTCACTGTAGCAGAAAAGACCTGCTTGCATAGATAGGATGTTGAAAAGAGCAAAAGTGCGTTAATTGCTTTCTTCTTTAGGTTAGGATACTCCTCTCTCCGTTGAAGCCAAAAAGTAGCCACCGATGCCTCACTCTTGGTGAACTTACCTTTGAGTGTGGAAAGATCATTAAATTCATCTCATTCACAAGTAGTGAAATCTATTTCCTCCGCACTATCTACGAAATCAAATGGTGAGACAACCCAGTCAAGATTCATAATGGAAGTAGATGGAAAGTACATATCTATTGCATCTTGCAATCTTGATAAATGATTAAAAATGCAGTCTTTCAGCTTACCAGATCTTTCACTCCTGCCAGACTAAGAAGAGATGGAAAGTTCAACAGATCTCCTCTCTGAACTGCATACCTCCAAGAATTAACCTCTAATTTTATTGGTTGAGGAAATTGTTTCCCGTCAACCCTGAAATATCCAGTTCATTCAGCTTGTGAAAAATATCTGCCAGATATGACAGTTCCAAACATCAAGAATCACTTAGTAACAGCTCATGAAATGTTTCTTGATTTTCATTCGAAAAAAAGTTTTCACCTGTTCTTTAAGTTTGAGAAACCAGTTCAATACACAAACAACCATGTGACAACCACCTTACTTCTGTGTGAAGTAACAAAGAGGCATGAGCTGCATCGGTTGCATGACATAACTGTTCAAAAATCCTCACTTTAAAGGTTGAGACTTTATGTTGTTTACAATTTTCACAACTTGGCTAAACTCTGGAGCAAAATCTTCGTTACACACTCTCACAACTAATGCCTCTGTATGCAGAAAACAATGAGTTATAATGGATGGATTTTCATTGAGAGCTCTGGCAGTAAAACCTTTAAATTTCCCAGACATAGCTGGTGCATCATCTGTACATATACCACAACAATTTCCAGAAAAGATCATGGTCATCGAGAATGAATTAACAGAGAACAGAAACTGCTCACTAATATCTTTATTATCAATATATCTGATAAAACCAATATCGATACTCTCATCTACTTGCAAAGCAAATATTTTATCAGTTTTTATTTTCTCCATGACTTGTTCGTTGATATTGCATGATATTTCAGACATCTGCACCTAATTGTGTTATTGGAGAGAGGAACTTTTGAAATTTGATTTCACCAAGTATTGTTGAAATTATAATTTTACATGCAGGGCATTAGGTTTCTTTTTTTTAGCTATCAATTCTGCTACTTTAAATGAGACTTCAAGAGCAGTATCACCTATGGGCATTCTCTTTACCATTCGCACAGTTGTTTTCTTCTCCCCCTTCTAGTATATGTGGAAAATACATCACACTTTTCTGTGACACTATACCCTCACCGCTGAATCCTTGCACTTGACAGTTCGGGTGGTTTCGCGTAAGGTTGGCTATGCTGCCTTTGTGGCATTGCCAGAGTAACTAGTAAACAACAACAACAGCTGATTACAAATGCCTTTATCGTGTGTAACGACGAATATAAACACTGTACATAGTAAATGAATACCGATGAATAATGAAACTAATTCGTTATTATTGATGTTAACTGAAAATGACAGTGATACTTTAATGCATGTAGCATACTTTAGGTATTTACAACAATATAGAACAGATTAATGCAAAATAGCTTGTTACAATGAGAGGAAGTATAACAAAATGATTTTCACCGGTTTAGAATTTTAATGGCTCAATTCCATCAAAGTCTCAGTCGTCGTCATTCTGGAAAGGATCATCGTCATCGTCATCACCATAGTCACCAAGACATATCATTAGTGGTTCACATTCACTGATGATTCCATTTAATTCCTGTTTTTCATATTATTTTGTGAACATGATTCACTTCTTCTTCCATTAAGCTGCATCCACTCTCACCACACTTTCCCACAAAAGTCTATCCACTTCTGTAATTGTGAAAGTCTTGTTATGTTCGTACAAACACCAAAACACTATCAACAAATATAAATAACAATGAATAATACGTGTCTTGTTTAGAACAACTCAACGCACGTGTAGAAGTTCACAAACTGAGCACGTGATTGGAAATGTGGTCAGATATTGCAACAGTGCGGCATCTAGATGCATTTCCGTTGTCTGACCAACCAGAATGCATCCTTGTGATGCTTTGTTGTAAGATGCCACTTCAATTTGCTAGGTACCAAGGTTTTTTTGTTTTTTTTTAAATTTAATGTCCTTTAACCAGGTTGGTCATATCGGACGATGGATAAAATTGGTGAAATGCAATGCTCAAACGATCTCGGGGTCCATAGAGCTTAAAGCTACTCGACATTAGTCTTCTCAGGATAAGGGAAAAACCCCCCAAAAAAAACCTTATCCGTGTAACTCACCCTAAGCAAGATTCGAACTCACGACTTTTTGAATTTGAGGTAGACATGCTACCACCACACTATCCAGGCAGGCACCAAGGTCTTGTTGCTAAGAGTTTTGCCACAAACTAAACACACAGAGACAGGGTTTACCTTGTTCTTATTCCTTAAGCTAAGTAACTGTCCTGGTATGTTCTTTTCTTTCGTTTGTCTTCTTTATGTGCTGAATTTGGCGGCCCGGGAGAAACTCTAAGGTTTGGCTTCTTAAACCAAGCAGTAGGAGCTGACTGTTCACTTTCACTATCCTGGCATTTATGTTTATCAAAAAACTTATCTATAACTAAACACTGTGAATCAACATGAAGAAAACAACTGAAAGCAGCATTTGTTGAAGTCTCAGGAATGTTCGTGAGGAAGCGAGTAGTCTCAGAAATGTTCGGCAGGGTTTGGCTGTAATACCATGTCAGATTCTAGTATAATGAATCATCAAAATGAATTGACTACTGTCACCATCTGCCATGCAAGAGTAATTAATTTGACTTGTTTTATTTCAAGATCTTACAAGACTTTATATGTAAGTAGCTAGTAATTTTTTTCTTTTTTTTCGATTAATCTCAATATCTTGCAGCACTCCTTAGCCAGTCACACGATACCCTAGAGTGCCAGGGCACACTGGTTGGGAACCGGTGACCCAAATGCTGAAGGGTATGTATATTTGCAAAGATGGAGTCATATTTCAAATTAACGTTAATATGCTGCTTAAACAGATATCTCTGAGCCCCTCATATCTTATGCATCAGAACACCTTACCTGGCAATCATCGTGGAACTGTCTTCTCAATGCAAGTACTGCAAGCAAATGTGGCATAGCAGTTCTACTTAATGTCCCAGCAATTTTTCCAGGATTTCTGTTCCTGTGAAAGAAGATATCAATCAATATCGTTAAATACTTCATCACTTAAATAATTATTTATTTCCACAAAGAAAGAAGAAAAAAAAAAAAAATAACTGCATGCAAAAAAAGTACTAGTATTTCACTTTTTGCTTACAGAACTACAAATAATAATAATAATAATAATAATAATAATAATAATAATAATAATAATAATAATAATAATAATAATAATAACAACAACAACAACAACATGATTTGATAATTACTATACTGTTTACTGATAACTATTTGTAATATCCTTAAACAGATTTAGTATGGCATAATCAATGTACTATTTACAGAGTATACCACTGTGATAATATTTGGTTTCTGAGCATACATGGTTAAAAGTTATAACATTCTCACTTCTGCTTTCACACTATGGTAATACAAGTAATTAGAAAGATGTCCAGCACTAATTTTCATTGGAATCATGAACACATGATGTGCATTATTATTTTTTCTTTTATCATTAAGATCTGCCTGTGTGTATATTTAATTTACTTCTGTAACCACTTCAGTGAATGTGACAGCACCAAAATCATGTTATTTATTGCCTTCCAACATTCCTATTCTCTTTGCAATTAACAATGAGTGTTAAAACAAAAATCTGATGTGTTCCATTCACATGACTTTCTCTACATCTCTGCAAAAAATTATTATTAAAAAGCTTATGCTTCTATTTACTTACACCTAGTCGAGAAAAAATTAACAGAAATGGTCTTATTACTTGCTTCCTTGTAAGTAAAAGCGAAATAAGGGAGTACCATAGGCTAAAGCGTTAGTCAAAAGCTGGTTGCTATGTGACTGAAGTTCCTTTATTTGTATGGACAGTAGTTGACAAATTCCTGTATGAGAAAAGTATAAGTTTTTCAAAGCAGAAACCAAAAACAAGGAATATCTCAAAAACAATCAACTCCTCAAAAAAAAAAAAAAATGTATATAACATAAATGGTGTGTTTTAACGTGCTCTACATTTTTGTTGTTGTAAGTTTTTTAGTAGTTATGCAAAATTCTGTAAAATTCGTTCAGAATAAAGTACTCTTCAGAGCTATTCCCAAAAAATTCAAGATATAAATTTTATTTGTCAGATAAATATCTTTAATATAAGAAATTTTAATCAAAATTGTTAGAGCCATTTTTGAGAAAATCAAAATTTTCAAAAAAAGTTCCATGTAAAGGATAGTTAGGGTGGGGGGATTTTTCTCAAAATCTTTGTGTCGCAACCCTGGAGGATACTAAACTTAAATACCAACTTTGGTATTTTACAGACTTTTCTTTTTTGAGTTATCGTGTTCACAGACACATAGATCTGTTTCTGAAAATGCTTTTTTGGATACAGGGGACCCTAAAACATATATTTCCGGTGAAATCTCGGTATCAAATTTTTGGATGGAGTACAATACCTTCTCTATACACTATGTACATAGTAACAGTAGGTAAGGGTTTTAATTATCGTTTGTGTTTACTTGGTTTCCTGTTGAATCATACCTCCTTCAAAAGCAACACTGAGAGATGGAACTAAAATGTATTATTGTTCTAAATTTCTCTTTCTTTCAATTTTCATTGGAACATTGTTGTGCAAGGTATCAAAATTCAGTTTTCCTTAATGTAGTAAACTGCAGTTACATTTAATATTTTTGGATCTGAGGTATTTTCTGACATTAAAACCCTTCTGTGCAAAATATGAGAGCAATCGATGGAAACTGCAAAAAGAAATATTTAATTTTTCAAACATATTAATATTTAGTTCAAAATCTTCTCGGGCTACACGTCGCCAGGAAAGCTATAGTTCTTATTTTATATTAATATTTGTTATTAATGATAAAATTATATGACCTACTGAGATTACAATTGTGGTAATAATAAATATTGAATGATCATGAAAGTGAGTAACGTGTATAATGAAAATATAATTGTTTTTGGGCAAAAATTCTTTTGTTGAATTAAAGTAGCTCTGATAATTTCTGTATTTGTAATTACAATAAAACACCAAAATGCACTTTCCAAGGCTGCTGGGAAGATTTCTTTGCTTCCAGCAACAATTACAACACCAAATAAGGTTTTTCTATATTGCTTTTTTTTATGCCTATTATAGCTATTTTGCCTGTCTATTTAAACTTTAGGTCTGAGAATAATTATAAGAATTATGTCCATAAAATTCTAAAGCACATGTATTATGAAAGTATTTTGCCCCACTGAGACAAAAATCTGTGAGTACCCTAATGTGAGGGTACATGTACATTTTTTCTTCCTTATGGTTTTTTATTTAATAGTTAACACATTCTTATAATTATATACAAATAAGGGGCAGCAAGTATATTTAATTTATTTAAAGCAGTCTGCAACTTTGCCTAGTGTGAATTTTGTCAATTATTCTTATGGTTTTTTTTCTTCTGAAGCTTAAATAGTTTTATAATTATAGTTATAGTTTTCTGAGTTGCATCCAGAAGTGTGTACAAGGGTCGTTCGATAACTCCTTAGAAAATCCACATGTAGCATTGAGAAAAGTTTGTATTTAGTAACCATGTCTCTTACAAGAGGGCAGTTTAGTCTCTTACTAAACTTTCAGCTATATTCATCAGGTGGTTTCATTACCATACGCAACTGAGTCAACAGTCTTGTGCTTATTTAGAAAGATGGTGATTAAACACTTCTATTTAAAAGGTTTAACAGCAAGAGAGATAAAAGCAGAGTTCGATGAAATTCATGGCACATTTGCTCCTGCATTTATAACAATTTACAATTGGATAAATGAATTTAAACTTGGAGGTACACCTACAAATGGTTAACATCATTTGGACAACCAGTAGAAGTGCTTTCCTCTGAAATGATTGACAAAATTTAGAATATGGTTTTAGTGATTGAAAAATCAAAGTTTGCGAAATAGTAGAGGCCACAAGCATATCACAAGGAACTGTTCTCAATTTTGCACCAAAAATTAGGTCTGAGAAAGATCTTGGCAAGATGGGTGCCACATTTGCTCTCAATGGAGAACAAACACAATCGTGTGTGATTGATTTGGAAACTGGTTTGGCACTTCTCTGTTGCAATCCTGATGAATTTCTGCATCGATATGTAACTGTGGATGAAACATGGATACATTACTACACTCCAGAGATAAAAATACAGTCAAAATAGTGTGCTTTTAAAAGGCGAACCGGCTCCAAAGAAGGCAAAGGTGGTGAAATATGTGACAAGCTGATGGCCTCCGTTTTTTGGAATCATCTACATTATTACTTGCAAAAAGGAAGAATGATAAATTGAGAGTATTATGTATCTTTATTGCACCAATTGAATAGAGAAATCAAGAACAAAAAGATTTTTTTTTTTTTTAAAGCTTAACGTCCTTTAACCTGGTTGGTCATATCGGACGATGAATGAAATTGGAGAAATGATCTTGGGGTCTATGGAAATCAAAGTTACTAGTCTTCTCAGGATAAAGGAAAACCCTGAAAAAAACCTTATTCGGGTTAACTCACCCTAAGCCAGATTCGAACTCATGACCTATTGAATATGAGGCATACACGCTACCACCACACTACCCAGGTGGGCTAAAAGAAAAACATTATCGTCCATCAAGACTATGCAAGGGTGCACATCTATGCAGTTTCAATGGCAAAAATTGTAGAAACATCCATTGTATTCACCAAATAGGCACTATTGACTTTTTTTTTATTTCCAAACTAGAAAAAATGGCTCGGCAAAAATGATTTACATCTAAGAAGAGATCATCTCTCATACAAATGCCTATTTTGAGGACTTTTCAAAATCCTACATTTTGGGAGGCTTAAAACAGTTGAAGAAATGCAGGAAAAGTTATGACCATATTAAATTGGTCCATATTAATATGGTCAAATTTTGGCCATATCAATTAACATCTCCCCTTAATTTAAATATTAATAAACATAGTGCTTCAAAACTGTGCCTTGTGACAGTGTTAGATGTATCCAAATATATAAAAATCCATGTTTATATGTGTGTATGATTAACACTTCTTGCACCTATTTCCATTAAACCTGGACAGATTACTTTTAACACAAGGCAAAAATATTTACCTAGCTTAGAATTCAAAATTCTACACCATTCACAGAATTGTTTAGCTTTATGTGATACCTACTGAATGCTTACAATTCTCTCTCAAATATTTGTAAACATTGACATTATTTTTGGCCTTTCTTTTATTCTTTTTTAGTAGTAAAATGTATAAATAAGGTTATATTGAAGTTACTGAACCATTTTCTCTAAAATAATGACAAGGCAGGTAGAATGTGACAACATGGATGTCAACTGCATTCACAAAGCATTACAAATTGTAATATTTATGAATACTTCTTTTATATGTTAATTTACCAGTATTTTTATTTTATACTGTCCTGAGAGCTTTAATTCTTTGAAATGTAATAACTCTTAAAAAGCCTTCACTGAAATGCAAGGCTTTTGGGCAAGTGCTATAATTATTTATACAATTTTTCTTTCTCTACTAAATATAGTACACATATTCTATTCAAAAGTTTGATGTATAGGTTTCATTGGAAATACATGTTTAAATATCCCCTAAAAATAATTGTATATAAAGGCCTGTGTGTAGCAAAACTTGAATATGGAAAGTCTATTAAATACCAAGCTAAGTATTTCAATTCTCTACCTTTCAAGGATGTGGCAAAAATATTTTAAAGAAAATGCTCTCTCCCAAACCACCCTTACTTGAAAAAACTAATAGATAAAATCCAGGGTTATATCTATTATTTGATGGTTTATACCAACAACATTGTTATTTAGCAAAAGAACTCAGAAAATAGACCCATTCATGCTGAAAAATGTCAAAATTGCCTACAATCAAAAGTTTTCAGTCTTCTTCCTCTGCAGTGTTTCTATTCCATAAATAATGAAGAGAAATATCTTTAATTAGCAAAAATATTCAGAAAACAAGTTTGTTGTGCAGAAAAGTCTTCAGAGCCTTTTTCAAACTTCTGCTTCATAAGAGCAGAACTATTATCACCACTCCTAAAAGGAATAAAGAAAACCATCTTTGATTCTTATTTAGGAAAAGTATAAAGCAGCTTCTTACTAAAGTCTCAATTTAACTCCAAGGATTTTTCTGTGCCTCAGATGTGGGATTTGTGATGTCAGCTCTACAGCATTTTTACTCTTATCCTAAAATTTATGAGTTCTGAATTTGGTCGAAATTGCACGATATAGAAACCTAAGAAACATATACACACACAAATTTTAATAAACATAAACAAACAAACAAAAATTTAAATATTATTCTCTTTTCTAAGTTGTGAAACCACAGTGCAATGCTGGACATTTCTGCTAATTTATTTATTTGTGGTTGTAATAAAGTGCTGAGTTAAAAAATCTGACGCATTCCATTTATATAACTTTCTCTACCTATTCTGCAATCCAACAATTTTTATAGAAATTTATTCTTCTATCTACTTCATGCTAATTGAGGTAAAGATAGCAGAAATGCTCTTATTATATCTCCTTGTAAGTAGAAGCGTTAGTAAGATCTTTTAAAAGCTATCACTATGCAATTGATTTTGAAATTGGTTCTCTTTGCATGGCCAGGAATAAAACAAATGAAAAACAGATGGCAACGCCCAGTTTGAGGAACGTATAAGGGCCTGTTCCATGTTTGCCAGATAAAGCATTATATAAGTATGCTGCAATTAACCAACTTGAAAGATAAGTTTTCTCCTGTTCTAACCAACTTAAAAGATAAGTTTTCTCCTGTTCTACAGAGTTTCAACCATGGTATTAATTTCTGTAAGATCTAGCTACATTTTTGTTACATTTACATCAAATATAGTAACTTCTGAGGTTTCAATAGAGGTACGGTGCTACTCATATGCTTTCTTCCGGAGGCATCTTCAATTGTATTTTTCCATGGTGCTTGAAGGTAGTTTGTTTATCCACAAAAGTAACATTTTTCGGCTGTTCAGATATGGAGGAAATGAAGAAAAGAAAGTGAACAGAAAAATTTTCATTTCAGGAATCACTTAGTTACTAGAACTTTTATAAAACATCAGAATATTGTGGGGAACAAGACATCACAGGAAAGAGAAGGCAAGGGTGGGGAAACTATGTCTAAAAGATTAGTAAAACAAAATTGAAAGTAGTGTGATTTATTTACTATAGATTTTATAATATACAGTATACCTATATAAATACATTTTATACCACTATTAAAATAAGAATAAAAAGACAGACATGTATGTTTTATTCATTAGAACAATTCCAATATTTCATCACTTGAAAACATTGCTTTTTCCCATTGCACACAGCTATAATATGTTTGGTTGGGCATCTTTATATTCATGCAACGCAATTGCCATCTATAATTATTTCAATCAGTAGCGTAGCCAGAAAAATATTAAGGAAGGGTATGTATAGGGATCTGTTTTTAAACAATTTGTGCAATATCAAATAATAAATGCAAATTAATCTGGATTTTAAAAAATCACTTTTATAGATAAAGGTGCACAGTGTGTCCATTGCCTTGAAGATTTAAAACTCCTGTATTTCCACTATCAATTGTGACAGAATTCCAGTACTGCATCGAGTCTATTGCAGGAAAAATATAGCAATATTCAAATGTGTATTATGGCTAACTTAACAACTTTACTGGTTTTACAGGTTTCTTCAGCTGTAACATGAAGCTGTGCTTACTAATAGCAGCTATACTTGAAGTTCAATGAGCGGCCTTTTTATATTTTGTGAAAATTCTATTTATTTAACCATTCATACTCTTTTATTGTACAATGATCTACAAGAATTTTACACTGAATTCAGTGTTTATATCTTAGAACTAAAATTTCATTGAGCTCCCATGCTAATGAACTAAACACATGATATTTGCAGAAATGGGAATGATAGATATTGCATTTCTGATGTAACCTCCCTCTGAATACATAATACAAGGGCTATTGTCTTTTTTTTCAACCTCCAATGGGGCATAACACAAAGACAAATGTGAAATACATAATGATTTTACTGCCTGATATCAACTACAGTCGTCAGCGAATGCAGGTGCAGAAGTGTTATCCTCCCAGACCTTTCTTCAATGCTGGACTGTATGCTGGATGCTCAAACACTTCCCAATGAAACTGAGTAAGCAGCTGTTGGGTTACTGCAGCAGTATGCAGTTTTGCGTTATTGTGAATCAAAACAATTCCAGATGACAGCAAACCACTTCTTTTGTTTTGAATGGCTCTCAGCAGGTAACATGACGTCTGACAGTGCATGTTTGCAGTAGTTGCATTAAAATTCCATGAGACACACCTTTCTGATCCCAGAAAACTGTAACCTGAACTTTATGGGCATTTTGGGGAGTGTATGCACATCCATTGTTTGGACTGTTCTTTTGATTCTGGACGTCATAAAGAATCCAGGTTTCATCCCATCACAATGGAGTTCACAAACTCTTCATCAGCAGCATAATGAATAAGGAAGGATAAGGCTGATGCCATGCCCTGAACTTTGTGGTCCTCAGACAGTTTTTGGGAACCCAGCTTGCACAAAGTTTTTGATAGTTGATCTGTAACAATCGTTTACAGAGTTGCCCTTGAAATAATCTGCAGAAACTCACTGATGGTAAATCTTCGGCTCTCTAAACACTTGACCAATTAGCTGAACAAGGTCTTTACTTGTGCCCTTGTCCACCATCATGAACATCAATTTGGCCATGTTTAAATTTCTTACACCATTCACGCATGCTCTCAATCATGCAGTTTGCACCCTAAAGACATGGCTCATTCTGCAATGAATTTCTGCTGCACTATTCTACTACCTGTAGAAAATAAATAACACTTCACAACTAACTCTTGGAGGAGAATCAATGATACCATGTTAAAGTTCCTAGCTCAGTTCCAAATGATGTGTTGAACTTGGTTTTGAGGACATAATAATGCTGGGTTAGCTGCGCAGTAGCACATTGAGCACCTCCACCTCCTTATGCTCCCTACCCTAGAGGTTGGAATATATAAAAAAAAAATAATAAAAAAAAAATCTGACATGTTCCATTCACATGACTTTTTCTACATCTCCGCACCAAATTACCATTAAAAAACTTATGCTTCTATTTACCTCATGCTAATCAAGAAAAAATTAGCAGAAATAGTCTTATTAAATAACTCAGAAGTTTGAGACAAGTGAAGTTTTAATCAATGTAATGTTGAAAATGAGTCGGAACTCATTTTCAACATTACAGAAATAGTCTTATTACTTGCTTCCTTGTAAGTAGAAGCGAAATAAGGTTAAAGTGATAGTCAAAAGCTGGTTGCTATGTGACTGAAGTTCCTTTGTTTCTATGGATAGGAGTTGACAAATTCCTGTGTGAGAAAAGTATGTTTTTTTAAAGCTGAAACCAAAAACAAGGAATATCACAGAAACGATGAACTCCACGAAAAAAATGTATATAACATAAATTGTGTTTTAATGAGCTCTACATTTTGTGTGGGGTAAGTTTTTGTCCATCTCTTATGGTTTAGCAGTTATGCAAAATTCCGTAAAATTCATCCAGTATAAAGAGGTCTTCAGAGGCTATTCCCAGAAAATTCAAGATACACATTTTACTTGTCAAGTGAATATCTTTAACATGTGATATTAGAGCCATTTTTAAGAAAATCAAAATTTTCGAAAAATGTTCCATGTAAAGGGTAGTTTGACGTGGGGGGATTTTTCTCAAAACGTTTGTGTCGCATCCCTGGAAGATACTAAACCTAAATACAAAGTTTGGTTTTTAACGGACTTTTCGTTTTTGAGCTATGCTGCCCACAAGCACATACATAGACAAAGACACACACACACGGACATTTTTTAAAAATGTTTTTTTTTTGATTCAGGGGGTCTTAAAACATGTCATGTATTTCCAGTGAACACTCGATATCAAATTTTTGGGTGCATTACAATACCTTCTCTATACAGTATGTACATAGTACGTGTACAGAAAGTAAAAAAAGTTGCTCTTGTAATAACATTCAACAATATATTATTTTGGAAAAATTATATATAGCCTGTAAAACCTTTTTAAGGGTGAAAGATGATCCAGATGTTGTCATTTTACAGGAGCACAATAGATAACATTTTAAGCTTTTCTGACTTCTCTGTGGTTCTGTAATTATTTAATACTGTATAGGCTCCAGAATTAACACAGTAATGAAAACAATTTTCTGAAATATATTATGTTCAACAAAATAGAGATGAAACTGAGATCTCTTATTCAAAAAAAATTGATGTAATCCATTCATATGACTTTCTCTAAATCTCTGTAACAAATTATTGCTAAAAAGTTTATTTCTATCTACTTCATGCTACTTGAGATGAACATTAGATGAAATTGTCTTTATTACTTGCTTCCTTGTAATAGAAGGGAAATACTGAAATACACTAGGCTAAACCGAAACTATTAAAATTTGGTTGCCATATGATTGAAATCCATTTCTTTGCATGGCTAGGAGTTTACAAATTCCCATATGAGAAAAGTTTAAGTATTTTAAAATGGAAACCAATCACAGGGAGTATATCAGAAATGGTCAACTCATTAAAAAATGTATATTTTAAATTTTATGTTTTAATGAGATCTACATTTTTTGTGCAGTAAGTTTTGTCTATCTCTTATGGTTTACAGTTATGCAAACTTCAGCAAAATTCATCCAAAATAAAGAGGTCTTCAGAGGCTATTCTCAGAAAATTCAAAATATACATTTTATTTTCATATAAATATCTTTAATATATGGTATTTTAATCAAAATCATTAGTCATTTTTGAGAAAATCAAATTTTTCATATAAAGGGTAGTATGGGGTGGGGAGATTTTTGTTATGTCACATCCTTTTTTTTTTTTTTTTTAATACAGTTCCGGAGTCTGATCGGGACTCCAGCGCTGTATACCCTACTTTTTATTTATCTAATTTGTTTACTTTGATTACTGTATGATTACTGCATTTCTGTTTTACTTTTTACACACACATACGAAAGCATATAACACCCGTGCCCAGGGCAGGACTCGAACCCACGATCCCCTGTGCTGTGAAACACCAAAGCAAGACGCTTTGGCGAGTGCAGCCATGGGGACTGGCGCATCCTTAAAAGATGCTAAACTTAAATACTAAATTTGGTATTTTACTGACTTTTCATTTTTGAATTGTTGTATTCACAGACACAGACCTTTACCTAAAAGTGTTTTTTTTTTTAATACAGCGGACCACAAAATGTGTATTTCCGGTGAAATCTGGTATCAAATTTTTGGTTGGCATGCAATACCTTCTCTATCTCTCTACCATGTACTATGTAGAAAAAGTAAAAAGCACCACTTCAAAAAGATTTGGACATGGCATATAGTCTGTAAATACAGAGAGAAATATTCTTCTGTTGTTAATATCAGTTTAGTAGAACAATTTTAATGAAAGGTTAACGAAAGGCGTTTTGGAACAGTGATACGTAATAGAATATTTCCGAGTTGGGTTTGTAACTCTTAAGTATCACTGAGACAGAGAGAGAGAGAGAGAGAGAGAGAGAGAGAGAGAGAGAGAGAGAGAGAGAGAGTGGGGGGCAGCATACCTTAAAAATGAAAAGACCATTAAATATCAAACACTATATTTAAATTTGGAATCTTCCAAGGATGCAACATGGAGGTTTTCAAGAAAATCCCCCCCAACCCAAACTACCCTTTACCTGGAAAACTTTCACTTTCTCCAAAATGATGTAATATTGATTAAAATACTGTATATTTAAGTTATTCACAACACAAATAGGCTTTATATTTTGAATTATCTGGGAATAACCTCAGAAGAGCACTTTATTCTGGTTAATTTTTGCAGAATTTTGCCTCATGGTTAAACCATAAGAGATAGACAAAAACTCACTACACAAAAAATGTAGACTTCGTTAAATCACACAATTTGTCATATGCATTTTTGTTGTAGAGTTGACCATTTCCAAGACATTCTTTCTTATTGGTTTCAATTTTAAAATACTTATACTTTTTAAGACAGGGATTGCCCCTTTTTCTTTTGTTCTATTTCTGGCCAAGCAAATAAGCCAACGTCAATGACAATCGCATAACTATAGCTTTTAGAACATTTGACTATCGCTTTAGCATAATGCATTCCTTTAGTTTCCTCCAACCTATACTAAGTAATAAATACATTCTGCAAATGCTTATATTAATTAGCATGGTGTAGAAAGAAAAACAATTATTTGTAAGAAGTCTGTTTGTAGAACAGGTAGAGAAAGTCATGTGAGTGTAACACATCATATTCTTTAGATATGATGTTCTGCTTATTCTAAAATTTCCTGAAACTTTTATATGCCAGATTGGGCGAACATTTGCGGTTTGGGCTACTAAAAGATCAATTTTCCGACCGATTTTGAATTGCGGCGATTTGCAAATTTTTGGGCTACTTCTGAAATCACAAAAATAATTTAAATGTATTCCTTGAAAAGTATATTGTACATTGTTTCAGAAATTAAGTAATATATTAATGAGTACAGTGATGGTATCTTCGTTAAGTCTCTACTGCTATGAAAATACCTGCATTCAAGAAGAGAAATTAGCTGCTATACTATTTTCCTTGTTACCTTTTCATTGTTATGTCGCTATTAATGCAGTTGCCGAGTTCAAGAGAAGTGTTTGAATCAAACACACGATATTAGTCTTCGAATAATACATTGCTACTGTATCTGCAGAATAGGTAAGTGGTGAAAATGTGATAAACGTTTAACAAGAGTTGCTTCCAACTTTGCAAAAGTAACAGGTTCGACTCCCAAATGGGGGTTGGAAATTTTCTCTAGCCGATATTATTCCCTATCCTCCCCAAAGTCTGGAAATATTGATGACAGAGTATGTAATCTAAAGCATAAAATCCAAAGAGAAACGAAACCAACTATAACACTACAAGCATTGTCGATAAGTACTTTGTGCCAAAGAGAAATCCCGCAGATATCATTTGGCAGTTGTGAACCTGAAATAAATAAATAGCCTTAGTAGGTTTCTTGTGATATAACTTTTGTTTTTTTTATTGTAAAGTTTGCAACTAAGAGCCCAATGATCTGACCGTAAGAAACATACAGTAAAAACACAAAGAAAATTCTAAACCAAATCTTAAGAGACTTTTTCAACCTCTCTTGAAATTGGATGATTTCAATATAAATTTTGCGATTTTTAAAATAAATGTGTCAATATTTTGTGAAATGAACAGAAATCTCTAATATGTTAAAAAGGAAATCTTTGTGTCCCTTCTGCAAATGCACAGTCACAGCCTAGGTCAGACCAAAAATTAAACAGGACTTAAATGTACTGTTCCAATATGATTAAAAGTAGATTTCAAAGTGATACATTCCATTTAGTGCCAAATTTCAGCATGGACACTTATAGCTAATTGAGACATTTACAGAAATGGTTTTTAAAGCATTTGTTTTATTTTGTGGGTAGAAGGGGGATATAGAAAATGGAACAAGAGACAAATTGTTAAAACATTGACTAACTAGCTTTGCAGATGCATAACCTGGTTCACAAACCACAAGTTACCAAAGTATTTCCCCAACAGTCTTGCTCTAACAGCAAAATTGTAGAAAATGCAGCATTGTGGATGGACCCTGGCCATCTTGCCACAATCGCTCTAATGCGTAGCCCTGTATCAAATACTGTTTTCATGCTAATAGAGAAATAGCCTTTCCTATTGTAACAGTTCCTTCAGCCACTTTGAGGGCTCACAGAAGTTTCCCACTGATGTCAATGTCCCTTAGTTCAAGCACCAGCTGGACCAAAGGAGTTGATGCATGATTTCTGAAAAAAATATAAATTGATCTGTGTTTACAATATTTAAACACACATACAAGTAAATGAATTGGTAAGAAAGTAAAGAAAAGAAAGAATAAACAATATTAGTAAAGAATAAGAATAGAAATAGCAAACTATAGCTACACTTCTGCTGCAGAACAGTTAACTCAAAACTTTACATAAACGCTGAATATATTAGCATTTATAACCTCACTACAGAACAGATTAAAACTTTCATAAAAATACAAATCATTATAATTTTATTAGAGGACTAAAGCAAAACAAAAGGCACCTTGTGTTTATAATAACCTTAAACTCAATTCTGCTACAGAACTGTTAGCAAAAACATAATATTAATATAACCTTGCAACAGCTGTTGAATACTGTGTTGAAATTTTGTAATATGTGTATTTAATACTTTATTTTAGCTATAAAACGCTTACAAAAACTATATAACTTAAGCTGTAAAAAAGTTTAGACTTAGGGAAAATTCTAATGTCTGCTTCAGAAAGCTTGATATTAATACAAGTTTGAAATGGCTGTTGAATAGTTTACATTAGTTTTCTAATATATAAATACTTATAACTTCACTTTAGTTATAAACAGCTTATAGAAACTATTTAACAATTCATGCTGCAGTAAAATTTAGAATTTGTAATCTCACTTTATCTAGTGTACAGATTGCTGAAAATTTTATTGATGGTTGGCATTTTATATTATCCCTGTATCCTTAGTTTTGTATAATTTGCATATTATTAATTATTATGCACTTCTCACTCACCTGTCAGTTGTAAACTTCAATGTTCCTTATGGCAGCTAGCATATGCAGTAAGCTTAAATATTCAAAAACGATACAAAAATTCTTCTTCATCCCACTCTTCAAAATTATTTAGGCCTGTCTTAATGCACATTGTTCTTTGAGTAGAAACCATGTAGACCAAAACACAATCAGAGCAAAATCTCTACAATTGATGTTTGTTGGTCTCTACAAGATTGTCCATTATGCACTACTTACTCTTTCGATTAGTTAATTTAGAAGATACTCTTCCAGGTTGTGAACATACCGGAGTTATAATATGGGTTTCTAATGTAACTTTCAGATAATCAAATATTACTTTTATCTGGTGATTGTATTCTAAAATTAAAACCAATAACAAGGAATATCTCAGAAAGCTGTAACTCTATTACAAAAAAGTTGTGTTCCATTCACATGACTTTCTCTACATCTCTGCAACAAATTATTGTTAAAAAGCTACTGCTTCTATTTACTTCATGCTAATCAAAAAACATTAACAGAAATAGTCTTATTGCTTCCTTTTAACTAGAAGCAAAATAAGAGAGTAGCATAGGTTAAAGTGATAGTCAAAAGCTGGTTGCTATGTCACTGAAGTTCCTTTGTTTGTATGGACACGAGCTGACAAATTCCTGTATGAGAAAAGTATAAGTTTTTTAAAGCTGAAACCAAAAACAAGGAATATTTCAAAAAGGATCAACTTCACGAAAAAAAATTTATACAACATAATTGTGTGTTTTAATGTGCTCTATATTTTTTGTGTGGTAAGTTTTTGCCTATCTCTTACGGTTTAGCAGTTTTGCATAATTCCGTAAAATTCATTGAGAATAAAATAGTCTTCAGAGGCTATTCCCAGAAATTCAAGATATAAATTTATTGGTCAGGTAAATATCTTTAAATACAATATTTTAATCAAAATCGTTAAGATCCTTTTTGAGAAAATCAAAATTTTCAAAAAAAGTTCCATGTAAAGGCTAGTTGGAGGTGGGGGGATTTTCTTGAAAATCTTTGTGTTGCATCCTTGGAGCCTAAATACCAAGTTTGGTTTTTAATGGACTTTTCATTTTTGAGCTACGCTGCCCACAGACACAGACACACACACACAAACAAACAGACACACGGACATTTTTCTAAAAATGCCTTTTTTGGATTCACGTCTCAAAACATATATTTCCAGTGAAATCTCAGTATCGAATTTTTGGGAGCATTGCAACCAATACCTTCTATATACACTATGTACATAGTATGTGTAGAGAAAGTAAAAAGTGTATGGTGTAAACTATGTTTTAAGAGATTTACATTTTTTGGATAGTAACTTTCTTTTATAGTTTACCACTTATGCAATTCAGAATAAAGAGGACTTCAGACGCTATTCCCAAAACACAATTTGTCATGTGTCTTTAATATATGGTATTTTAATCAAAATTGCTGGAGTCATTTTTGAAAAAATCAAAATTTTCAAAATTTTTTTCATGTAAATGGAAGTTTGGGGTGTAGGATTTTCTTGAAAATCTTCATGTTACATCCTTAGAAAATGCTGAACTTAAATATCAGTTTGGTAGTTAACAGACTTTTTGTATTTGAGTTACGTTCTCACTCTCTCTTGCTCGCTCCCTCTCTCTCTCTCGCGCGCACAACGCATGCACGAGCACGCACACACACACAGACCTTTTTCTAAAAATTCTTTGTTTGGATACAGGGTATTCTGAAAAGTCTATTTCCGGTGAAATCTTGTATCAAATTTTTGGGTGGAGTGCAATACCTTCTCAATACACTATGTACATAGTAGTGTAGAGAAAGAAAAAATCTGAAGTGTTTCATTTACATGACTTTCTCTAACTGTTCCACATATAAACTAGATATAGATATAAAAGATTATTCTTTTATCTACATCATATTAATCAAGATAAACATTAGCAAGATTGGTCTTAATACCTGCTTCTCTGTGAGTAGAAGGGAAATACGATAATAGACTAAGCTAAAGTGACAGTCAAATCTTTTAAGGCTTCCTGTTTGATAAGAGCTAATGTAGGTAGAGTTAGACTGAAAGATTCAATGCCATAGCTGGGATCTGAAACTTGGTCTCTAGCCAGTCGCTAGAGCTCTCCCTTATGGTTTACCAGTTATGCAAACTCATCCAGCAGAAGATTTCAGGGGCTATTCCCAACAAATTGAAGATATACATTTTTTTTGCCATGCAAATATTTTCAATATACCTACAGTATTCGTTAAACAGCCATTTTTGAGAAAATAAAAATTGGTGAAAATCTTCCATATAAAGGGTAATTTGGGGTGGGGGAGAACTTTTCCTAATAATCTTCAAGTTGCATCCTTGGAAGATACTGAACTTAAATACCAAGTTTGGATTTAATTAATATTTTGTTTTTCGTTATGCTGTCCAGACATACAAACCTTTTTTCTAAAATTGCTTTTTTTTTTGACTTCAGTGAAATTATGACACAATTTTTCAACACCTTCTCTACCTACCAAGTACCTGCGTAGTATGTGTAGAGAAAGTAAAAATGAAAGAAATGAAATATAGAAAGAAGAAAATGCAGACAGAAATGAAAACAGAAATGTCCAAGATGAAGCCACAGATATGGAACAAAATCAACGAACAACTGGCTGTGAAGAGGGTCATGGAAGAACTTAGTGGAACGGTGAAAGGCCAGAACCAATACCTGGAAGATGTCAGTAAACGAATAAGAGCTGATAGCAGTGCCAAAGAACTGAATGCTATAATGCAGAAGGTGATGCCAGAAGGCTTAATGACTTCAAGATCCAGATGCCAGGATGTGACAACATCTGCACAGGTGAAGTTACCCAAGTATGATAAGAGTTAACAAGACGTTAACATTTGAAGTCTTCCATGGACAGTTCGCCAATGGTCAGCAGAGGAGAAAGCCACACAAATGATAGCTAGCCGCTAGGAATGGGTGGCAGAAGTACCGAATGTGATTTCGTTGACAGTGTCAGGAGAGATCTGGGAGGCCTTTAAGAACTGGTTCTGGTACCATTGCTTGGCTGCAGCTATCACAATTAGCTCAAGTCGAGGCTACAACGGATGAAAAGTTTGCCCTGTCAACTGAACAGCTAATAAACTAATCCCTGGTGAGCCTTCCTTCCAGTTACGAGTCTCAGGAACTGCCTATTCTTTCATCAACAGGGTATGAGATAAGACAGTGCCTGATGCTCAGTGACTATAAGATAATCCATGAAGCGTTAATGACAGCACTGAGGGTGGAGACTGCAAAGATGACAGCTGCACCCACCTTGAAGATGAGGAGTGTTCACTGCGAAAGGAAAAGAAAATACCCAGAGATGACAATGACGACCTTGTGTGGCTAGCCTGGTCATCTGGAGAAGAACTTTCCACATCAAGACAATGAGCAGGCAGAAAATGAATAAGGGTCGGCATGGCAAACGACCATTTTCCAATACCCCCTTGAATACACTAAGTGCCTTGGGCAGGAGAGTGAACAACAGCCTCATTGCAGACAGCTAGATACAAGGAAAGCTGTGCTAGATACTAGTGGACACAAGTGCAGCCATTACCATAATCAGACCTGACATAGCAAAGGACACAAAAACCTAGTCAGCCATACCATTAGTGACAGCATCGGGCGATACCTTGCCTGTGTAAGAGGTCACGTTGAAGTTGACATTGGGTCTAAGCACTATGAAACTATGGGTGTTGATCATGAAGCTGGCTGAGAACTGCTCTGGGCCTGAATGCTCTCAAAAGTAACGTAGGAGGGTCAATGTCAGCTGAAGGTACTGCGATTTGGCTAAGATGAGGTGTTGCACCGGAGCCCACAGGAACATCCAGGGATCTGCAGGGTGATCCTAAGAGATGATGTAGATATCCCTGGAGGGCCAGAGTGAGTTAGGGAAGAAGAACCAAAAGTGTAACACAGTGCAAAGTAACCTTTGCAGGATCTGAGTCCCCAACTAAAAGACTTGCTGAAGAGGGTGGCTGACCATCTGACCACCTGGAGAGGGAAGAAGAACCAAAAGTGTAACACAGTGCAAAGTAACCTTTGCAGGATCTGAGTCCCCAACTAAAAGACTTGCTGAAGAGGGTGGCTGACCATCTGACCACCTGGAGAGTGCTTGGTATCTACTGAGACAATACCAGTCTGTCTTCAACCTAGGAAATGGCAATTATGGCTGACCAAATACTCCATCACATTGACAACGGAGATGCCCAATGTATATGGCAGTCACCAAGACGTGTTCCTCCGGCGAAATAAGGAGAAGTAGAGGGCATGCTGAAGGACATGAAATCTAGGGAGTCACTGAAAAGTCCAACAGACCTAAGGCTCCCCTGTAATCTTACTGATGAAGTATGGCCTGGACTACAGGAAGCTGAATTTTTTCCCCATTTCACGATTTGGACACACTTGCTAGTTTTCAGGGTTCTCGACTTTGGATTTGAAATCAGTATACTGGCAAGTGGCTCAGATCTCAAAAGACAAAGCGAAAACAGCATTCTAGTCAAGCCAAGGGATTTGACAATTTATGGCCTCCCTAATGCATCAACCACTTTTAGTGCTCATGGAATAAATGATGAGAAGTTTGGCTTACAACCCTGAATGATGATATTGTTGGCAGCAACTTGGAAGACAATCTCAAGAACCTGGCCAAGATACTACAAAGGATGCAGGTAGCTAACATGAATGCGAACCTGAACACAACAAATAGCTCACCTCTGGAAGGTATCACAATCTGGAGTAGCTATGGAGTCAGAGAAGCCTCTGGCAATGAGAGATTGGCCTCTTCTGAAAGACAAATGAGAGGTTCACAGTGCCCTGGGTCTATGCAGCTATTAACACTGATATGTCCAAGGTTTCTCCATTATGAAATCCTTCACTCATCCTTTAGTATGTGATCAGAAGAGGCCAAAAGCAGATCCCGGGCACTAAAGTTAGCACTTTATAGGGTTCCTACTTTAGAATTTCCACAACAAAGTGGCATTTTTATTGTGGATACAGATGCCAGTGACCCAGCATTGGAGGCATTCCAGGATGGCCAGGAGCGAGTAAGAGCCTACTACAACAAGATACTATCCAAGCATGCTGTGTTACCCAGAAAATGAGAAACCTCACCAATCTAGCAGATTTCACTCCCTACATTAAATTGCTACTCTTGGCAAAATGGCATGACTGTTTGACATTATGGCAACCATTATTTTTGTGTAAAAGAATGTCCTAAAAAGGGTACAGGGTTTGTGGACCCCAAGCTACTGATTCATTCATATCACTTGCTAAAATATGTATATTTTATAAAATAATACAGATTGAGTCGACCAGACACTCGATTGCTTCACATACCTAAAACTTTTCCCAATTCGTTTCACCTTTGGTTGAATGCATGATCAAGGTGTCAACTGGCTGCAACCCTGGTGCTTCTGTGGGTCTTTCTTCTCTGGGGTGGAGACATCTGATGGTGGTTTTATGGGGCTTAGGAGTGAGTTAACTTCGGGCAGGTCCAGCCAGTCGACACCTTGATGATGCCTTCAACAGAGGTGAAACGCATCACAATAAGTTTTAGGTATGTGAAGCCATAGTGTCTGGTCGACTCAATCTGTATTATTATAAAAATTATTACAGTGCTTCACAGTGTTAATTCCAATTGGTTTTTAACTATTTTGTAACTTTATTTATATATTTATTTTTCATTTTTACCATGCTGACTTCATATACCCAAGGTCGCGGGTTCAAACCCAGCGGAGGACGATGGATTTTTTCGGGTGTAAATATCCTTAGCATGGCTTCCTTCGGAAGGGAAGTAAAGCCGTTGGTCCTGTGTCTTAGATTTACGGCACGTAAAAGAACCTCAAGCCTGATAGAGAGGCCTTTGAGCAAAATTAAGCGGTCTTTCACGCCCAGTATAGAATGGGATGCTGAGAACCACAGCAGTTAAAGAGCGTCCATAAATAACACGCCATTTCCATTTTTTACTTTTCATTACCTTTAAATTGTCCTTCTTCCA
This sequence comes from Hymenopus coronatus, assembly GCA_030762935.1. Taxonomy (NCBI): domain Eukaryota; kingdom Metazoa; phylum Arthropoda; class Insecta; order Mantodea; family Hymenopodidae; genus Hymenopus; species Hymenopus coronatus. Next base: position 17,731,134 of record CM060889.1, on the reverse strand, counting down.
CATTTAGAACAGAAGATAATTATGGAACTCTTGCCCAGTAGTAATACTCCAGTTTCCATGTAAGTTCAGGTCCCATCAGCATAGTGGGGGGGATGTACAAAATGATCAAGTTTAGCATCAAATCCATATTTTCATTGTCACTGATATATAACCGCTTTGAATCCATCTATAGATAACCTGCCTAATCTTGTCTTAAAAATCCCAAAATGAGAGAACCCCCATGGTTTCAGTGCAGCTTGCTAAGGTTGATGGTCATATGCTAATGGTAGTGAAGTACAAGAGTTAGCTCATATTGATAACAGATGGTATACTTCCTCTAGGTTCATTTGATTTTGTATTGGTACATAGTTTTACATTTTGTGCACAAATCTGGGCTCCAGTTATGAATTTTATTAAATACCAAACATTTTATTGAAAAATGTGTTTTAAATTTATTGGAAGGACTGTCTGTTTAGTGTTTAAAGTAGAATCTGTGTTATCACTGTAGTAGCAAAGCTCTTTAAATGATGTTAAGTCTCATAACATGGGGCCATTTTTACACTGATGTTACAGATTGAGTTGGAATTTTTGCAAGGGAAAACAGATTGAAAACAACAATACCTAAGTCTTCTCCTTCTCTTTCATAGGTCCAAGTTACATACAGAAAAAACAAATTTACAAACTGCACACAATGAATCACTCTCACTCTTATTATCTAATTCCTTGCATACATTTACATTTAAAAAGCACTGAACGAGAGAACTTATAAAAAAATATGTAATTTATTCTATCTTCAGTCTTTTTCTTCTTTTTCTTCATGAAGGCATCCATAACTGGGAAAAAAATATTAAATGTAATTGTAGCTGATTTCATCTTCATGACAAGAAGATATTCATAACCTCTATTTTGGTTTGTCATTGAGCAAGGCTCAGGCACATTGAACACATCATACATAAGACCAACTTTATCAATTCATGCCATATAATAATTTGGTAATTATAGAGAACTTGGGCCCCTCTAGAAATTAAACTAATTGTGGTTTGACTGTAAGTTTGGTTTATACCTGTTACGTTTTCACCATTTTTTTTTTATCGGAAAAGCTCCGTAATTAAGTTAAACGCTAAATTATTATGTGCACGTAGCGATCCTTTTTTGTGAATATTTATAAAGTATGCTGCCTAGAAGGAGTAGAATATAAATAAAGAAGTCTTGTAGTACTTTTACAATGTAAATATATAATACTACTACACACTAAAGTGCCTAAAACCTGAGTTTCATTGTCGGCGGCAGGCGAAGTGTTGTGGAATGCAACACCGGCATATGTCGCTAGACGCTGTGCTGATGTATGACAAGTATGTTTCATGCAGATACAGCTGTTCAGTGAATTTTATTTTACAGAACTTCGGCCACTCTAAAATTGAATGAAACTAAGTGTGATTGATTGACTTTGTATTCATGATGAGAATTTCAAAGCCTGTGGATTTCAAATTTAGCGTGAGGTTAGGTTCCAATCCGTTTAGGTTAATGTGTGTATATAAATTTATGTTTCTAATTTTATATCGTGGTAGTACCTCATTATCGATATTTCCAACAATTCCTAACAGTGCAATGGATACAACATTAGTTTTTTAAATCATCTCCCCACCCATAATCCCTCTCTAACCACACCGGTCCCGTTAGAATGCAAAACCTACATAAGTCGCAGCGGAGAGATGTAGAGGCCCAACTTGTAAATAATTACCAATAATTTTAACCACAACCAATAAAAATTTAACCCTAAGGGAGAGCGAGTTGAGACACAAGTTTTATTTTTTTGAGCTACTTTCACTGCAAAAATCCAAACTCAATCTGCAATATTCATGTGACAACGGTCCCATATTTTCAGACTTGTAAAGGCTGTATAGAACACAAGAGTAGCGTATTCTGCCTTTGCATTTATTTATGTAAAGGGCTCTTCTAGCGTTAGCTTGGTAGTGCTCAAGCAGCAATCATAAAGGCCAACTATGTGTCATTTCGTTAAATGGTACTCAGCCTCCTTCACATGCCTTCCAGAAACTGTCAATCCTCGTACCGATTTTTGAATGGCATAGCAGCTATGCTTACTGCATACCAAGGTGCATTTCCTGACACGTAACAGAAAACTATTGCTATACATCAATAAGATAGTCGACAGAATATAATAATGCAACTCAAGAGAAGCAGAAAGGGGTCATCCTAGAAACATACAATATAACACAAAGAACTGTATGCTATTCCTGCTCTGAAATAGATAGTGGTTTTCTAACAGGATAGGAATCAGGTATAGAAAACGACAAACTTATGTGCTCAAATTGTACTTTGTGTACATATTCTGTACACTATAAAATGAAGCAAGAACTCCGGGAAGATATTAATTTTTAGAGATTATGATCACCAGATAGATATATGCGATTCTGGAAGGTAGGGTCTCAAAGGATAGCACTCTCAAAGAGTCCACGGTACACAGCACGTAATAAACATACACAAACAGATCAGTGCTTAGTAAAGTGCTTGGCAGGGTGCGGTTTTCCTCTAATACCTATTAATACTTTGATGCATCAACGGACCACAAACTTACCCGACGAATAACAGCATAGTTAAAACACACTGTATTCATATCATTTAACGTAATTGACAATATTCAGAATGAACAACTTCTATAAGTGGGATTTGCTGTCATTATGTCCAACTGTCTAAGACACAACAGCCATCACACTTCTCCAAGTTTTATCGTTGATTATCAAATCCAAAGTTCTGTACCTGCACCACAGATATAGAGAAAATAGATAGGAAATGTCCTATCCTTATATATTGTGGCTGGCGAAGCTAAGGTTTGTCAAGCCGCCACTTTAAGAGACTACATTTTTGATATGAGTTTGCCTTCTATGGTTTAAATGCGCACAAAAAAAAAAAAAAAACAAAAAAAAAAACAAAAAAAAAACAAAAAAAAAAAAAAAAAAACCTGTGGTGTTAAATGTTCAACTAAGAATTAAATTTAGACTTTAAGTTTTAAACCAGTATAATTGTCAATATGTGTGTGGTGTTTTGGTTGTAGTTTCTCGAATAGCAGCAGCAACAACAAGGAAAGGGAAATGTGTTTCAATATATAGGTAGGGTGATTTTGTGGTGTTGTTCAATTAAACAGTAAATTTAGAGCGCAAATTTTAAACCAGTATAATGGTCAACAGTGTGTGGTGTTTAGTTATAGTTTCTCGAATACAGAAGCGTAAACAAGGAATCTGAAATACGATTCAATACATAGATTAGTGTACTTCTTTAAGTGGCTTTTCGATGGTATACTTAGTGAAATATTTCAATACAGAGAATATGTACTTATTTAAGTGATTTTTTGGCGGTATACTTTGTTATATCGTATCAACAGAATGATTCTGAATTCTTTGTTGGATTTTACATTTCCAAATCGAGAAAACCGTTGAGAAACACAAAAAGTTGGCAACCTACTCTGGCTTATAAGAAACTTCTTACTAATTTGTCCATTTAGCAGCTAACGTGAAAATAATTAGTATAAAATGATATGCTTATAATAGTAGAACCGTGAGAACCCCATGTTCCTCAGACTTGAAATGCAATACGTGCACTGCACAGTGAAAGTAATTAAAACCTTTAGGACAATTTGATATTGTCACTTTTTTTTTTTTTTTTTGCAGTCAAAAATGATTCCAAGTCTTTTCCAAACATGTGTGTGTGTGTGTGTGTGTGTGTGTGTGTGTGTGTGTGTGTGTGTGGTGTTTTTTTTTTGTTTTTTTTTTTTTTTGCGCACATACATTTTATATATGACTGCCTCATACATATTGTCAGGATCATTTATTTAATGCACTCGATGGAGGAATTAGAACAGCCTAACTTTATATGTTCATGTAGTGGAATTAATGGCTTCAACTGGAGAGATCTCTCCTTCCAATGCCCTTTGTTTTTTACTTCAAAAACTTTGAAAAACAATTAATTTGAAAGGTGTTGCATATGGTGTATAGCACCACAAGATGGCGGCCGGACACAAAACGTACTATAGCACGTCCTTTCTTAATATTTCTTCTTCTTATTATTCTTTTTGAGAACATCAACATACGACAACAGAGTATTACACTCTCCTCAACTGGTCTTATGCTCTCGCGGAATGCCGACAGATAGCACAGTCATCTTCAGTGCTCCTGTATTCATAATAAATCTGAATGATATAGACATATCCTGTAGTTAAACTGGTAATTCTTAACTTGTATCCACATTATATAGAGTACATTGATTCTTAATGCAAAAGTCAGAATCGTGGAGCTATAACAACTGAAACAGAAACAAAGTATTATTATTATTATTATTTTATTATTATTATTATTATTATTGGCGGCGCCATCGCCAAGTGATCAGATCGTTGGCGTCCCACCCAGGGGGCCCGAGTTCGATCCCAAGCGCTCGCATGTCTGATTTGTGATGGACGAAGCGGCATCTTTGTGGGTTTTCTTCGAGTCCTCCGGTTTCCCCGCCACCCATTCCAGAAATTGATTCATAACTGCAGTTGCACTGCTGTATTTTTTCTTCCTATCATTCAATTTGCTTGCATTTTATATAATTCACTTCTTCACGTCCATGCCTGGTTACGGGCCGACCACTCGTTCCAGGTTCTCCGTTCTGCGATTTTGTGTCGTTAAACTCCCTGAAAGGTTTCTGACCCTTAAGCATCCGCTTATGAGTTCTTGGGGTGGGATCATATCTAATTACTATTACGCTCTTAACATTCTGATCTAATAAAATATCCAACAATGCATTTTTATTCTATATATGTGTTCTGGGAAGTTACATTCCTGATCATTGCACGGTATGTTTCCAAGGAAGTTTTGCATTTATTGTTGCATGTTTATAGTGTACATAGATTTCCATATCCCTTGATTGTGCAGTGAATGGTTATAGATGAAAGAAGTATATCTTCGGATCTTATTAAGTGACTACTTTATATACGTACCTAAAAGTCAATGCATCACAAAACGTATTATAATGTCGTAGCGGGTAGCGTTTCCGATAGTGACTGCACACGGAGAAATAGTGGAAACTATATTAATATCGTCGAAAAAGAAACAAAGCAATTGATAAGTTTTTATTTGATAATAGCTTTGTATATTAAATTTCTCCATTTAACCGAAAATATTACTTCATCAAATGTATTAATAGCACCGCAATTGAAGTGTGACGGCGACAGGGGTATCGTCAGTTTCCGATGAAATCACCTTTTGCTAGCTCATGTATCTCAGAAACTCAAATAACAAACATCTGTAATACATAACCTAAAATGGTAGACTGTCTGAATAATGACATTGCCGATTCTAGTTCAGTTTTAGATTTGACTCTGTCATTGTCCGACTGACCAACATGACTTCTCACAAACAGGCAGACATAACGAACGGAAGGCTGTGTATTTCACATTCGAAAGAAGATTCGATTTTCAGAAAGACCATTTTTACCTCTTATTTGGATCCAGTTCATTGACATACACCTAATCTAACGAGGAAATCTTGAAACCTGTCGTTTACCTGTCACGTAGCCATGTCGTCTTCGTAACCAATATCAAAGGCTAAGGAAAGAACCTTAGACTAAAACTGAACTAGAATCTGCAATCAGAAACCTGGATTCCGGAGTTTTTCAGCCATTTTCAGATTGCAAGGATTATTGGTTAATGAGTATAGGCACTGCCTCTTAGAGTTTACAAGCCATGATGTTCGTAAATTTGGTAACACTACACTTAGGCTGAGAAATCTAAAGAAAGTAAACACGTTGAAGCTGTATGTTTTAATTTTATTGTCAAATTCAGCAATATTGCAATTACATCACGTGTGTATACAACTAACTTTTTTTTTTGTTTTTTTTTCTCGTTTAGGAATAATATTTCTTGCTATGATAATCAGATCGAAAACTGCAATAGTAAGTATTCTCCGGTATTATATTGCACATTATCTATACTTTTGCGAACTTATTAATTTAAACCTTTTGAAATATATTTCAGATGCCTAAAAAGTGACGTGTCTCTGATGTAAATCAATTTATGACTCTAGTGTAAAGTTACAAGGTAATATTTATACATTTTCATTCCCCAAAGAAGAAACAAGGAGGCAGGCGTGAATTCGTGCTATCCCACGGAAAAATTGGAGTCGAACATCGTCATTAGCAGTATGTGCCAACTACTTTGATGAAAAGAACATAATCATTAATGCAAACTGGAAACACGAAAATGGTTCTGTTACAAAACTTGCGTTGCGATGCCATAAATTAAAAGAAAATGCAGTATCCTGTAAGTTCCAGAATTTGCCATCATACTTAAGCAGCACTATTCCATCAGAGAGAACAGATCCGGGTTCCAGAAGAGAGGATATAAGAAGAAATGAAGTTAAAAAGTTAGAGCGGAAGACACAAGATACTGTGAATAATTTTGAAATATTTGTGATTATTTTCGCTGCAAATTTTTGGGGTATGAGTTTGGTTTATTAAGAGAGGGAAGGGGAACAGACATCAGTGATACATATTTTGACTATTTTTAACGAAGAGGACTTTCAGTACCCAGTGACTTAGCTGAGGGCACCTTCTTTCATGTTGCTGCCATATTTCAATATATAATGAACTCTTCGGACTTAGAAAGTAAATTCTTTATAGTAGGTAATCAGAGGAGCATTCTTACTATACTAGGTATGCAGAGCTTAGAGACCAACGGTGTTTATGATGACATTGATGAGTGTATTTGTGGTCAGAAAGTCAGAGAAATTACTTCTAAAGTAGTTTACAAGTTTGTAAACATTACGTTAAATAATTATACTAAGTGTGTAAACAACACAATTAATCAGAGTAGCAAGAAAAGAAAACTTCAAACTTTAATTCAAAATCTTCTCGGGCTTCTAGCCAGGTAATAACTTGGCTAGAAGCCCGAGAAGATTTTGAATTAACACGTCGCCAGGAAAGCTATAGTTCTTATTTCAAACTTTAAGTTATTAACATAAAGTGCAGTAACTCTGTTACATAATTGTATTAATGTATTATTCATTTGTTATAGATATAATTTACTTCGTCCAGAATACATGCATACGAACTAATAGAGCGTAAATAAATCTAATGTAATGACAAGTAATAAATTGCTTTTTGCTTGAGATTGACGTCTGCAGCTATACAGTGTTGCTACATCTATGAACATATGGCTTGTTACTATAGGAGGCAGTGGCATAGGTATTAACTTATTACTTTTCTAGAATTCCAGAAACAAAAATATACTTTAAACGTGAAACAAATATTTATTTCTTTATTTAAGCGGTGTGACGAAGGGGATCATACATAACATATATTTAATTTTCACTGTTATCTTGCGTCATTGACTCCATAACCCGGTGCTTCCACTTAGCATTTAATGGAGAAGAAAATTGAGCAGTTCTGCAGCCAGCTAGCGGCAAATAAATAAGTACGTTTTGATTCTTTATTTTAAACGATAAAAGAATACGTTTGGCAACATATAACCATGCTACTACTGCCAATTTGCGGCTGTTAACCAGTTGTTCCCTGCTCATTTTTGCTACGTTTTTTCTTGTTCTAAGGTTGGTGTGATTTTGTAGCCTTGCTCAGTAAACAGATGGTAAACAGGCAGATTGCGAAATGTGGCAAACAGTGGCAAGTTAGTTTTGTGGTTTTTTCTTGTTCTAAGGTTGGTGTGATTTTGTAGCCTTGCTCGGTAAACAGATGGTAAACAGGCAGATTGCGAAATGTGGCAAACAGTGGCAAGTTAGTTTTGTTATATGTTGGACTTTGCTAGTTATGGGTCAAATATAATGGATTGGAAGATAATTTCAATAATATGCATCGTACAGACAGGCCTGTATGTCTATTTTAGACAGAAAAACAAGGACAGGAGTTTGAAATCTTTGGACACCTACGAGAGCAATAACTTTGAGGTTTTTAATCTGACGCCCCTTAGTTCATTTTGCAGTGTCTGTTTGCGTAAAAGTCAGTGCAACAACGTTTCTTGCAGCTTCTACGCGCAAAGGTAGGCCTTGAATCTGGGAGGCATATAATACCTTGAATTATTTGAACCCTGTTCATGATTTAGGTGTATGATTGAGGGAAACCCAGATGATCTCTTATGTTTCGAGTATCACCTGGTATTTTGCGTTGTCCCCCATAACCAAATCTCCTGGTATTTTGCGTTGTCCCCTCGAGCACCAAAATTATGTTAGGCAGCATCACGTACTAGTCGCGCGGATGATTTGTTGTTTCGGATGGCCCTACCCCATAGCTGCGCGGTATACCGGCTACGTTACGCCCCAACTTTAACAAACAAACAAAAAAAGTAATATCTCGGCTTCGACTCCTTGCGGCCTAGGGCTCAGCATTAGGTTATGCTTAAATGCGTGCCTAAAGCGTAACAAGTATCAGAGATTCATAGAAGGCCAAGTTATCTATTGTAGAATAGAAACTTATAAAAAAATCTGATGTGTTCCATTCACATGACTTTCTCTACATTTAACAAATTATTGTTAATAAGCTTGTTCTTCTATTTCATGGTAAAATATCAGCAGAAGCAATCTTATTTACTTCCTTGTAAGTAGAAGGGAAATAGGGGAATACACTAGGCTAAAGCAATATTCAAATGTTATTAAATGTGGTTGCTATGGGATTGAAATCCGTTTCTTTGCATGACCAGGAGTTGACAAGTTCCCATATGAGAAAAGTTTAAGTATTTTAAAAATGACATCAATATCAAGGAATATCTCGCAAATGTCCAACTCCACGAAAAAATGTATATGACATAAATTGTGTATTTTATCGAGATCTACGTCTTTTGTTTAATATGTTTTTGGTTGTAAATTTGAGGTAAATGTAAATGAGGTGATAATTTTGTCTATATTAGTTACTTATGCTGATAGAAATGCATGTATGCATTCTTTCTTCTTCCCTCCAGAATCTTCAACCAATAATCACCAAGTATTTCAGTTTACTTTTAAGAAATTGTTGATTTGATAGAAGGTACTAAAACAGTTTCTTGAACAAAGATGCAAGGCTGCAGAAGTAATAGAATTCAAGAATGAAGACAAATAAGGAGAACAAAAGTTGCATATAAGGTAAGGATATACATCATATTATATGATAACAATAGATTGTTTGATTATTTTAATTGAAGTGATTGTCATATTCTCATTTACTTTTCCCCCCCGAAATATTATGAAATGTAATTGGAAACGTAATCCTGAGGCATTTGTAAATATTCTTTAAGCTGCATTTATCTCAGAACTTCATGAAATGTTTTATATGCATACACAATGAAAATTATTAAGATTTTGGTTCAGTGGAATAATTTTTCACATCTAAATTATTGTTCCAGATGCCAAGAACTTATAGCAGTAAAAGACCTCCACCTGGTAACATCTGGAAATTTTGCCAAGAAACAGCTTGTTCGTTATACAGGATGAGTGTCAAAATACAAATTTGCTGAATTATTGAGGGAAACCTGGAGAGCTACAATGAAAATAGAAAACATACAAAAAGGATTTGTCTCAGCAGGAATATTTCCATAGATGGAGGTAAATTTCCTGTGAGTGAATTTCACCCTCTAGACTTACAAAAGTATCAAGAAAGGAAACGTACAAGTCAGTCTGAATTCATTGCACATGCTACCATTTCACAGTCAGCTGATGTTGTCACTGATAATTCAAGCTCTATTGAAAATTCAATCTCTCCTTCAAATGAACATCACACACTTAAAAAGTCCAACCATTTTTCTCCCAAATTACCTATCACCCCTCTCAGAGGATAACACCCACAAATGATAAAGATCAGACAAACATTATTTCAAAGAAACCAATACCCAGATTAAAACCAATAAAAGGGTGACATTTTGACAACTGAGGATGTTCTTGAAAAATTAGGCCAAGCTGAAAAAGCAAAGAAAAGTAAAACAAATGCAGGAAAGAGTGAGAGCAATAGAAGGAAAAGAAAGGCAGAAAATTACATGACTTGAAGGCACTGAAGGAGAGGAAGAGATATCTGACAAGTCTGAAATGTAAATGGCATTTTATTTATGGACGCTCTTTAACTACTGTGGTTCTCAGCGTCCCATTCTAAATTGGGCGTGAAAGACTGCTTAATTTTGCTCAGAGGCCTCTCTATCAGGCTTGAGGTTCTTTTATGTGCCGTAAATCTATAACACGGGACCAACGGCTTTACTTCCCTTCTAAAGGAAGCCATGTTTAGGATTTTTACACCTGAAAAAATCCATCATCCTCTGCTGGGTTTGAACCCGCAACCTTGGGTAGACAAGTCTGAGGAGGGTGATAAAGATAGCATATGCCTGGAAATGGAAATTGAACAAACACCAGAAGTTGAATATGAGACACTGCAATGGATTAATATTTCACCTGGAAAATTTGTTCTCATAGACTTTGTTGGTGGGCACAGAGAGAAGACACACCTTTAAGTATGTTTGTTGTGTTCAACATATAGATGAAGAAAAACAAGAAATCAGCGTGAAAGGTTATGAACGTTATAATGAAATAGCCACCATCTTCAGTGTGAAAGAAAATGATCAATGTACAGTAACTCTCGATTAGATACTAGCTGTGTTACCAGAACCAGAAATAAAAGAAATGGACAGAAAAATAGTGTATGTTTTTCCTGGAAATGCAGCAGTTTTTGAAAAATAAAGCGAAGAAATTATACTTTTTTGTCTTGTCCAAGTAAAAACGTAGTTTCTTTTGGTATTTTGCCCCAAAGCCAATTTATGTAAATGATTTATGTTAAAGGACACTGTATAATATCCGTATTACTGGTGGTTTTATAAAATTTGCTTACTTTTTGTAAGTAAAATGGGATAATTGTAAACATCATTCTTTCTGCACTAAAATCTTATGGTGTATATTTACATTTGTCCCAAACTTTACTTCATACCCAGCAATTGTTTTCAAGAATTCCTGTTTACAGTTACTCCAGTTCCTTGGGGTAATTATAACAGTTTTAAAGTCACACTTATTGTTTTCAGTATCAAGTCCATCTGCCATGTTTATTAATGCCTTAAAATTACTAGGAGCAAGAAAATTTGCATTCAGATACAGTTTCTATCTCATAACAATTAATATCAGAACTTGAAAATATTGTTTACAATTACCCCACCTGACTCTTGCGGTTTACCAGTTATGTAAAACTCAATAAATGATCATCCAGAATAAAGAGGTCATCAGAGGCTATTCCCAAAATATTGATGATATACATTTTATTTGTCATGTGAATATCTTAAATATAAGAGATTTTAATCAAAATTATGATAGCCATTTTTGAGAAAACCAAAATTTTTGAAATTTTTTCTTTGTAAAGGGTAGTTGGGGGTGGGGGGGTTTTCTGGAAAAATAAAACGCTATTTCACGCACACGTTTTTCTGAAAATGCTCTTTTTGTATTCAAGGGGACCAAAACATGTATTTCCGGTATCAAATTTTTGGGTGCATCACAATACCTTTTCTATCTCCATAGTAATTGTAGAGAGAGTAAAATGGGTTAATATGCAAAACTTGGGTCGCTCTAAAATCAAATAAAACTAAGTGCAATTGATTGACTTTATATTTCTGATGGCAGTTTCAAAGATTTTTGTCGGAAAAGCTTGGTTTTTTTATATAGACAAATTCTGCATGCTGGAATGGTTGGGTATTTTGCTTAAATAATGGATATTTACCAAATAGTTATACAGAAACAAGTATTAAATGAATAATATATGGTTTTATAATGTGTATATGCTGAAATGCTTGCATAAAAACTGGATTTATAATGAAAAAGCTGGGTTTCGTTGCTGGCAAAATACTCTGTAACTATTTGTATGCAAGAACGTTGTATGATCGTTTTGGCTGATTAATACATTATGAAAACCCATAGGAATAATTCACCTTTAGTGTGACTATAATAGTTGGTGGAGGAGTATGTTTCCGAGTTTTTTTTTTCTTTTATCTGCTTCTGTAGGCATAAACACTATATACATTTGTTTCTAATTTTCTATTGTGGTAGTACTTGATGTAGAAATATGTTTCTGAACTTCACAAAACCATTTACTATTCATATAATCTCGTCTGTATATAATTATTTGGTAAATATCTGTCATATACACAAATATCAACCGTTCCAGCATGCACACAAATTTGTCTATAATAAAAAATAATCAAGCTTGACTGACAAATAAAACCTTAGAAATTGTCATCAGAAATACAAGATGCATTGGTCACACTTAGTTTTATTCGAGTGGCCCGTTTTCTGCATAATTACCAAAAAAAGTAATTACCCCTGTATGTCTCTGGTAGTCCTCACATGATTTCCTTGACTTTTACCTTGTTGCTTAGGAGCACCATTTTTTTCCATCTTGCTTTTATTGTCTGCAGACAGTTACAATCTTTTCAGCACACTGTTCCTGTCCACCAGTGAGATCCACTACAATCAATAGCTCTTGGGAGAAACATCAGCCAAAGTGTTACATGCCAGATTCTGTAACCTTCAAGATTTTGATCCTTCAGTTGCTCCCTCAAGGTTTCCTTTTCCCACACAAGCATTTCTGTGACGGGGTGTAGGACAGTAGCACGCTTCATCTGCTGGTCCAGACTCTCATCCACTCCAGTATATTTTAAAAAAGAAATTTAGAAGCTTTTTGAGAAAACTGAAAATATCGAAAAATCAAAGGGCTGTTTGAGTGTGGGGTGCTTTTGGTGAAAATCTTTATGTTCCACACTTGGAAGATTTAAATTTAAATACCAATTAACAGACTTTTCGTTTTTGAGCTATTCAGCTCACACACACTGACCTTTTTGTAAAAATGTGTGTTTTATTCAGGGGTCCTCAAAACATCTATTTTGATGAAATCTTGGTATCAAAGTTTAGGGTGAAATACAATACAATATGTTTTACATAGTACTCGTTAGAGATAGTAAAAAAATAAGATAAAGCTGTTCTGTGATTGAGTTAATTAGCTAATTGTGTAATAACACTACTACAAAATAGTAAGACTGGTGCAGCAAATCACAATATGTGCATTGCTGTAGAGCACAGTTGTGTTAGAACTAAACTAAAATCTGTGGGTTATTTAGTTAAGGAAAAGTGCAATATAATTTAAGAAGTTTAGACAAACAGATAAAATACCAAAATAAGGCAATAAAGAGACAATTTTCTGTTAATTCCTACAATTTTAGTTAAAATCATGTATAGCCATACACAAAAGATGTGGTGTTATGAAGAACTCTCTTGAATAGAGTTTAGTACAGGTACGTGTAAGGTGGAACTGATAATGGGCCAATCATAGGGGTATTATGGGCGTCATGTGCTCAGAATCAATCTATAATTTTATACTATTTTAATTTCTTACCATATTTGACAATGTACACTGTTGGTAGCTAAGGTATTGCATTCCACCCAAAATTTCTATAACAAGATTTCACTGGAAATACATGTTTTGAGGAACTTCTGGATCCAAAAGTAATATTTTTAAAAAAGGTCCCCATGTGAGACTGAACAGAAAACTTAAAAATGAAAAGTTGGTTAAGTACCGAGCTTGGTATTTGAGTTATCTTTCAAAGATGTGGCATGAAGGCTTTTAGGAACATTCCCCCACCCCAAACTACAATTTTTACAAAATTTTCCATTTTCTCAATAACGGCTCCAACAATTTTGGTTAAATTGCTGTATATTAAAGATCTTATATGACAAAATGTTTCAGCTCAAAATTATTTTCTGGGAGAACTCTTGGAAAATTTTACATTAGCTTGAAAAGAGTGATGAAGAAATGCTTAGGTTGTGAGCTATTTCTGGGTTAAGAATAAGCTTGTAACTCCATTCTCTCGAAGAATATATCTTTATCAATTGTAAATTTTTGTAACAAAATTGACCCTCTTTGACATGTATAATTTGCACATTGATTTAAAGGCTCTTGAAGCATATGTGACATAGATCTTCCACTTTACTTGTTCAACTGATTGCAAAATATTGGGTTTTTTTTTAAAATAGTTAAAGTGTATGCTTTCCTTTATAAACTTTGCTAAAGTGTTGAGAAAAATGCATGAAATGAAGTATGTTTAAAATAACATTTTATTTTGAGACACCCACACTCCAAACATATTTATTGTGAAATGAGTGTCAGTCCTAAAAACGTGTGCATTCTCTCTCTCTCTGAGATAGTTTTGTATGCAAGTATTCAAACTCCTTCATGGTGACATATTTTGATAAGTACTCTTAAATATGTAATGGTATTCTTTAAAACAATAGGCTTACCTTTGCTTAAGGTGTTGAAAATTATATGTAGAAGTTTCCAGGTCTTTTTCATCAAACTCTTCAGATGTCAAGCATCTGGTTCACCTTTTTACTTTCTCCATACATACTATGTACATAATGTATAAATAAGGTATTACACACTCCACCCAAAAATTTGATACCAAGATTTCACCGGAAATATATGTTTTATGGTCCCCTGTATCCAAAAAAAGCATTTTCAGAAAAAGGTCTGTGTGTGTCCGTGAACACGATAACTCAAAAATGAAAAGTCAGTAATTTACCAAACTTGGTATTTAAGTTTAGTATCTTCCAGGGATGTGACACAAACATTTTGAGAAAAATCCCCCCACCCCAAGCTGTCCTTTACATGGAACTTTTTCGAAAATTTTTATTTTCTCAAAAATGGCTCTAACATGTTGATTAAAATTTTGTATATTAAAGATATTTACCAGACAAATAAAATGTATGTCTTGAATTTTCTGGGAATAGCCTCTGAAGACTATTCTGGATGAATTTTACGGAATTTTGCATAACTGCTAAACGGTAAGAAATGGACAAAAACTTGTACAAAAAATGTAGAGCACATTAAAACACTCAATTTATGTTATATACGTTTTTTCGTGGAGTTTATCATTTTTGAGTTATTCCTTGTTTTTGATTTCACCTTTAAAAAACATACTTTTCTCATACAGGAATTTGTCAACTCCTGTCTATACAAACAAAGGAAGTTCAGTCACCTAGCAACCAGCTTTTGACTATCACTTTAACCTATGGTACTCCCTTATTTTGCTTCTACTTACAAGGTAGCAAGTAATAAAACTATTTCTGCTAATTTTTTCTTGATTAGCATGAAGTAAATGTAAGCATAAGCTTTTTAACAATAAGTTGTGGCAGAGGTGTAGAGAAAGTCATGTGAATGGAACACATCAGATTTTTCTGTTCATTCCATATATGTATTCCATTCATTGACTGGGAACTGATGATGACAGCAAATAGCTCCACAAACATGTTTTCCATTTAAGATATAATAGTAAGTTCAAAACTTGCAAATATGCATAGAAGCTTGTGACAGTGATGTGATTAAATAAAAAATAAAAGAATTTGAGTCGGTTTTTGTAACATAAACATCACTTATTTTTACTCACAGGGACCGGTTTCAGGTAACATTTGTTTCCATTTGCAATTAAGTGTTACCTGAAACCGGTCCCAGTAAGTAAAAATAAGTGATGTTTGTGTTACAAAAACCAACTCAAATTCTTTTATTTTTTATATAATATCAAGTGATGTAGTGTTACAAACAACTTGCTAATAAGCCTCAAACATTTACATTTGTTATATTTTGATTGTTTTTTTGTTTTTTTTTGTTTTTGCTATTTTTATTGGGTATCCACATTTACTTAGTATTCCTTTTTCTATTTTTCCTTATATTTTCATCTCTTGCATTCTTAACTTTCCTTTCCTCTGTCTTTCTGTAGATATACCCAAACACTTCTTTGGTGTCTCCATTCTTTAGCTTTATTTATTGTTTTCAATTTATCTCTCTTTGCTTTCTCTATATGTACTATTTACATAGTGTTGCACTCCACTCAAAAATTTGATACTGAGATTTCCCCGGAAATATATGTTTTAAGGTCCCCTGTACCCAAAAAAAAGCTTTTTCAGAAAAAGGTCTGTGTGTGTGTGTGTGTGTGTGTGTGTGTGTGTGTGTGTGTGTGTGTGTTTGCCTGTGAACCCATAACTCAAAAATGCAAAGTCAGTAAAATACCAAAGTTGGTATTTAAGTTTAGTATCTTCCTCTACAAACTACCCTTTACATGGAACATTTTTTTAAAATTTTGATTTTCTTAACAACTAACGATTTTGATTAAAATGTGTATATTAGGGATAATTACCTGACAAATAAAATGTATATCTTGAATTTTCTGGGAATAGCCTCTGAAGACTACTTTATTGTGAATGATTTTACAGCATTTTGCATAACTGCTAAGCTATAAGAGTTGGACAAAAACTTGTCACTCAAAAAATGTAGAGCATGTTAAACCACACAATTTGTTATATATATATTTTTCGTGGAGTTGATTGTTTTTGAGATATTCCTTGTTTTTGGTTTCAGCTTTGAAAAACTTATACTTTTCTCGTACAAGAATTTGTCAACTCTTATCCATATAAACAAAGGAACTTCAATCACATAACAACCAGCCTTTGACTATCACTTTAACCTATGGTACCTACTCCCTTATTTCGCTTCTACTTACAAGAAAGAAGTAATAAGACTAGTTCTGCTAATTTTTTCTGGATTAGCATGAAGTAAATAGAAGCCTAAGCATTTTAAAAATAATTTGATGCAGAGATGTAGAGAAAGTCATGTGAATGGAACACATCAGATTTTTTATTCTTTTATTTCTTATCCTATCCCTTTCTAGTTTTTTCCACAATTCTGTTTAAATATTTTATCTGTACTGCTGTTACTCTACTTTTACTATCTGCATACCCTTTTTCGCACAGGTTTTACAGGGCAAGGGGGTGGGGGGGAAAAGAGAACCCATCTTGTCAATCAAGGAAGTTTCTTTAATTAAGGCCCTCATTATTATAATGAATAGGTTATCTAATTTACCCCTCGCTGAATTATTAAATGAAACAGTGCACATGTATGTGCACGAGATCTGGGATCTGCAGAAAGAATGTAATCTTAACATTGAAACCACTGTATGGCAGGGTGTATTTGCCCTCAAGGCAATACATAACCTATAAATGCTGTTGCTATAACTAAAAAAAAACTTATGTATTCCATTCACATGACTTTCTCTACATCTGTGCAACAAATTGTTGTTAAAAAACTTCTGCTGCTATTTTCTTCGTGCTAATTCAGAAAAATTAGCAGAAATAGTTTTATTATTTACTTTCTTCTAAATAGAAGCAAAATAAGGTAGTACTATAGGTTAAAGTGATAGTCAAAAGCTGGTTGCTATGTGACTGAAGTTCCTTCGTTTCTATGGACAGGAGTTGACAAATTCCTATATGAGAAAAGTATTAAGTTTTTCAAAGCTGAAATGAAGAATCAGAATATAGTGTGTTTTAATGTGTTCTACATTTGTTGTGTGGTAAGTTTTTGTCCATCTCTTAAGGTAGCAGATATGCAAAATTCCATAAAATTCATCCTGAATAAAGTGGTCTTCAGAGGCTATTCCTAGAAAATTCAAGGTATACACTTTATTTGGCAAACATATATCTTAAATATAAGAGATTTTGATCAAAATCATTAGCCATTTTTAAAATTAAAATTTTCGAAAAAACTTCCATGTAAAGGGTAGTTTTGGGTGGGGGGATATTTCTCAAAATCTTTGTGTTGCATCCCTGGAAGATACTAATCTTAAATACCAAGTACTTTTCGTTTTTGAGTTATATTGTTCACAGACACACACACACACACACACACACACACACACACACACACACACACACACACACACACACACACACGGGCGTTTTTCTGGAAATCCTTTTTTTGATACTTCACATTTAAGGAAAGTTTAAGCAGTTTAAAAATGAAACCAATAAAAAGAAATATCTCGGAAATAGTTAACTCTACAAAACAAATCTATATGACACATTGTTTGTTTTAACAAGATCCTTTTTTGTATAGGAAGTTGTTTGCCTATAACTTACATTTACCAACTGGACATAGCTAATCCAGAATAAAGAGGTCTTCAGAGCTTATTTCCAGAAAATGCAAGATATACATTTAATTTATTATGAAACTATTTTAAATATATATTAACTCAGTCAAATTATTGAAGCCCTTTTTAAGAAAATCAAAATTTTCAGAAAATGTTCCATGTAAACGATAGTTGGTGTAGGGATTTACCCCAAAATCTTCATGTTACATCCATGGGAAAAACAAAAAACACATACGTACCTTTTTCTAAAAATGTTTTTTCTGGAATCAGGGGATTTCCTGTGAAATCTTGGTATTGAATAGTATGAATATGTATTTTGTCTTTTTT
The DNA here is from genome assembly GCA_030762935.1 of Hymenopus coronatus. Classification (NCBI taxonomy): domain Eukaryota; kingdom Metazoa; phylum Arthropoda; class Insecta; order Mantodea; family Hymenopodidae; genus Hymenopus; species Hymenopus coronatus. The sequence continues at coordinate 17,712,863 of CM060889.1, read as the reverse complement.
TTTTTTTTTTTTTTTTGCAGTCCCGCAAAGTTTCACATAGCGACAAGTTTTTAAAATTGTTGACTATAGCTTTAGCATAGTATATTTCTGTATTTCCCTTCTATCAACAAGAAGCAAGTATTAAGATTAATTCTAATAATTTTTATCTTGATAAGCATGATGTAGATAAAAGAATAATCTTTTGTAAGAATAGTTTGTTTGTAGAACAGCTTGAGAAACTCATGTGAATGGGACACATCATATTTTTTTTCTCAATTATTGTCTTATTCATTTGGTAGTATGCTGATGTATTTATACCCTTTTCAGACAAATCATCTCCTTACTGGAGAATGCTCAGTCATCCATAGACTTGTGTGTGTACATTATCACTTCAATAAACCTGGCAGATGCTGTAGTGAAAGCATTCCATAGAGGTGTTAAGGTGCGGGTGATAACTGATGCTGATACTTCATTTTCACCTGGTTCACAAATTCACTACTTCAGAAAACAAGGTAAATACCTACCTTTTACTATGGAAGTTATATATAATCTGTTTAGCTGTGTTAGAAAATTTTCACTTCTGTGTTTGGAGCTGATGTTAGCAATAATTGTTCATGACACTTGCAATGAAAATATGAACTTCATTTCTTTCTTCAAAATCTTTAACACATTAAATGGCATTTTGGTAGTTGAAGTGCCAAGAAACCCAGGGTTTTTACGCCTACTTTGAGCTATTATTTACAGTACATCAATTAAATCTGCTGAAAAATATTGGGACAATCTAAAAGTATGGCATTCAAGAATTTCTCAACAAGTAAGAAAATAGTCATAACTTCCGTATTAATATTTTATTTTAAATTTACAACAAGTATGAAATATGACTGAAAAAATCTGCATAAAGCAGCTTACACTCCATTTATTGAAAGTTCGAAAAACTGTACCTCGGAATCAGAATTTTCCAGAGCTTCATTTGTATACTGAATTTCAACTTCAGTTCACAGAAGTCGAGAAAAATGCAGCATTTTAACATTTAAGAACATGAAACATAACAAATAGATCATCACCTTCAAGGAAAAGGTGGACTACCCGCAAGCAACCAATATTACTAACTCTCCTAAATGTCCTAATAGTTGACTAAAGCAAGAACAGATGGTAGCTCAAATTCGACAATCAAACGATAACTGATGTATGTTCTTTGCCGCATAGCCCAAGACCGAATTATGGTCATGGAATTGCATTAAAAGCGTTAGAAATACCTGCCCAAGCTATACTCGGGTGTGGGACTCATGAACATTTCATATGGCCCGAGCAATACTCGGGCTTGGGACTCATGAACGTTTCATATGGCCTGAGCAATACCCGGGCTTGGGACTCATGAACATTTCATATGGCCCGAGCAATACTCGGGTGTGGGACTCGTGAACATTTCATATGGCCTGAGCAATACTCGGGCTTGGGACTCATGAACATTTCATATGGCCCAAGCTATACTCGGGCTTGGGCTTCAATGTGTTAAGAACATTGTTGGCTGTAGCAGCAGTTAAGAAAATAAATGTATGGAGATTTGACATAAAATCAGCTTTTTTTATGGACAACTCAAAGAAGAAGTGTACCTGAAGGATATAAGTATCCAAACGAAATATGAATATTGAGGAAAGCATTATATGGTCTCAAATGATCTTAGTGTTTGACAGATTTCCTGAAGTTTGAAAATCTTAAATAACTGAAATCTGATAGATGTGTATTTAAAAATGCAAAAAATAAACTTGCAATGTTTGTAGCAATACATGTAGATGATGGAATAGTCATAAGTGAAACTATTGAAGACATGGAAACATTAATGAAAAGTCTGAATAAAAACTTTAAAGCAACAGTCAATACTGAACCACAGAATAATCTAGGAATGGAAATAAATGTGAGTTAACATTTAATCCATTTAACTCAAACAAAATATGAAATCAAATTGTAAGAAACTATGGCATGGAAGCTTCAAGGCTTAAGCACTTCTATGTGACATCAAGATAAACCAAGAAAAAGGGAAAAGGATGACAGAGGAAAAACAAGAAGCAAACAGAAAAAAAAATATATAGAGAAAGATCATCGAAAAAACTGTGTGGGTACAGTTGCATAATTGTGAACAAGACCCAATGCAAGTTTCTTTCATTGATGTACAAAATACCAAAGTAGAATCCACAGAATTCCTGGGCATATAGGTAGAAGCAAACCTGACATGGGAAATGCACATACATCATCTAAGTAAAAAACTCAGCAGTCTATGCTGTGCATTTAGAATTCTCTCAAAAGTATTGCCCTTGGATAGCTTAGAGTCAGTGTACTATGAATATGTCCTTTCACCGCTCTCATATGGAATAATAGCTTGAGGGGGGGGGGGGGGTATCTTCAAAAAGTTTGCAGATACTTAAGCTTCAGAAAAGATTAGTTAAAATCATAAAACAGGTACCAATACGATCAGATAGTAAGATAGTATTCCAAGAACTATCTATATTACCCTTACCTTGTATATATGTATCTTAGAGTCGGTCTCTTTTATACTTCAAAATTTGAATCTCTTCAAAAGAAACTCAGCCCTACATGACCACAATACAAGAGCCTGCAGTAATATACATCTCAATACTCATAGGCTCACCAGGTGTCTTTAGTCTATATCACATCTGGGTATAAATTTATACAACCATCTTCCAAACAGTGTTAAAGAGCTTAATCACAAAAAATTTAGAACGGCCCTTAACCATCTCAAAAGTCATTTACCACTCACTATTAATGAATACTTCAATCAGAAACTCTAACTAAATAACTATAAATCATTATTATTTATTACTATTATTATTATTATGATTATCATCATCATCATCATCATCATCTTTGCAACCATATTTCTCTTGTGCAGATACTGCTGCTTTTTGTTTGTCATTACATGACCCATTCTGCAAATAGGAAGGAGCCTGGCACTGGCAGAAAACTATTTTGGATTTTGCTTTTTACAAATTCTGTATATATTTAAACTCAAATGTAACAAAATTTCATTGTATTTTGACGATGCCATAGAATCTGTATTTCTTCAGGCTGATAATAAATCTATCTATTAAACTATAGTGAAATTTCCATATCGCGAAGCAGTGGGAAGCCTCCTATGTTTAGCCAGCAAGACTCGCCCTGACCTGAGTTATGCTATAAACTTTGAAAGCAGAGCAGCAAATGCACCATCCCAACAGGATGTAATCAATATCAAGAGAACTCTCAATATCTTAACTTTAACAAGAATCAAGGAATCCATTATTCATCAGAGTGTGAAGATGAAATCCAAGTAGGAGCATACTGTGATTCAGATTTTGCAGGGGACATGAAGGATAGAAAAAGAAAACTGGTTTCATTATTATGATTGGAGGAGGACTGGTCATATGGAGTTCAAGAAAACAAAGCATTGTAGCATAATCATCCACAGAAGCAGAATATATTGCTGCCGCACACTGCTCTAAGCAATTGAAGTTTTTGAAGATCTCATCAGTGAGAAGCCTAAAATTGTATTGTATTCAGACAATCAAGCTGCATTAAAATGATCAGATCTGGTCAAGTATCATGCAACACAAATCACTTGATATAAAATATAATGATGAAGTAAATAAAAACTGGTTTAGAATATTGTCCTACTGGTAAGCAAATTGCTAACATTTTAACAAAACCTTTGCAATCTGTAAGGTTTAAAGAACTGTCAAAAAAGTTCATATATCATTTGTAATACATATTAATATAAAAAGTGTTGTATTAGACAAATATTTATTTGTATTGTAGTTTAACTTAAAGGTATTAAAACTTGTTAAAATTGCTTTAATGTAAAAGTATTTTCTCTTTGAGGGGGTGTTTACTTTATGTTGTGAAAGGAAAGAATAGTTTATTGATACAACTTGATTATCCATGTTAAGGGAGTGTGTTGTGATAGTAACTTTTGAAAATCATGTTAGTAATATAAAGATTTGTATGTTGGTAACAGAACAAAATACGTTTAGACTGCCTCCGTGGTCAAGTGGTCAACGAGCTGACTTCTCATCCGGAGGTCCCAGGCTCGATTCCCGGTTGGGGTGGGGAATTTTTCTTTAGTCAGAATTATTCCCTAACCCCCACAGAAGTATGTATGTGAGAGTGAATGTGTGTCTATGTGTATGTTTGAGGAAAATAAAATGATTTAAACCAAACTTTAAGAAAACAACAACCTACAGACAATGGGTTGTTTAAAGTGCAAAGCCCCTGGTATGACCTTAGATGTTAAAGGATGCTATATAAATGAAACGATTAAAAAAAATAAATAAATAAATATGATTACTACCACAATGGATGCCAATTAAATAAAGCTACCTAAAAAGAACTTGCTGTGTGAAAATTATTATAAACCCATGTTGTATTTTTTCAAAACATAAAATAATAACCAAATACTACTACCCAATTACACCGCAGTTGTTGACATCAGTGGTCGCCACATTGAGCCCTCATTGTATGTGGTTCTTGCAGGATTCGGAGAAAGCACTGTGTGTTGTAATATTTTGTATGTGGCATGTAAATCATACATTTCTGGACATGAGTTCCTATGTTAAATGTAATTGTCTTGGTCCCCACAAGTCGGTAAGGGGAATTTAGACTCTCCCTGTATAATCATGAAAGACAACTGAAATATGATTGGATTTTAAAAGAATGACACAATATTGAACAGTTCAAACCATTAATAATGGATACCATTAATTGTGGCACAAATAAGTTATTTGGAATAAATAACTTACATTTTTAAAGAGATCTGTACTTTTTGTTTTAGTGAATTTTCATTTTTTGCACAACATTTGCCAGTTGTGCAAGATCATGCAAAACTCCTTCCAAATAACTTCACAGGCTATTCTCAAGTAAATTAAGATAAACGTTTTATTCGCCATGTAAATATCCTTAATATATGGTATTTTAATCATCATTAAAAGCCATTTTTGAAAAACTCGGAAAATTTGAAAACATCTGCCCTAAAGGGTAATTTGGATTGGAGGAATTTTCTTGAAAACTATGTAATACATTTTCAGAAGATACTGAAACAAGTTTTGTAGTTAAATATAAATTACTTACCACACCACAGAAGGACATTTTTCCAATTTTTTTTTTTTTTTCTTTCTTTTTTTTTTCTTTGATTCAGGGAGTCTAAAAAGTATATTTTATGGTGAAATCTTTATATAAAATTTTTCCTTTAATTATTATAGATAAGATGGAAAAGGAAGTATGCATGAATTGTACAATTAAACAACATTTCTCTGCACTTACAATGCTTACATTGCTGTGTGAAAATTATTATAAACCCATGTTGTATTTTTTCAAAACATAAAATAATAACCAAATACTACTACCCAATTACACCGCAGTTGTTGACATCAGTGGTCGCCACATTGTGTGTGTGTGTGTGTGTGCATGGGTAACACTTAGCATTATTTTACATTATCACTGGACTTTTTTAGCCTGTGCATCTCATCTTATAATTGCTTTGCAATGCATAGCGTTGCTTTTCAGTGTAATGTTCAGAATCTGCCATACATAAAATAGAGATACATTCAATAGCTCAGATATTTCTAAGTTAGGCCCCATATGTCACATGATTTCTTATTAGAAAACAGTAAAATACTTTTATTACTTAGCTAATTTGAGTCAAATGTGGACACTATAGTTTCACTTACTTAGTTTTTTTCCAGATGCATTTCAAAGATGTTCATCTTCATCATCGGATGAAGACTTGTTACTATAAATGTTTTAGCAGATTTTTTGTTTTTCCAAATATTCTACAGAATAAAATAATTTGGTGTATTAATCAGCAGTTTTGAAAGCATTGAGATTGTCATTTTTACTTCTTCTAGCACATATACACAATGTAGTAGTAGGTAGAGAAGATATTATATTTCACCAAAATTCAATATTGAGATTTCATGAGAAATTCATGTTTTGAGGACCCCTAAATTCAGAAACATTTTTAAAAAGGGCTGTTTGGGGGATGGAGAGGGGTGGATGCATATACAGCTTTACTCAGAAAACAAAGTAATAGTTCATAACTTCCAAGGATGTGACATGAAGATTTTCAGGTAATTCTGTCACCCCAGACTAACTTTACATACACCATTTTTAAAAGATATTGATTTTTTAAAATCTGGCTCATATTAAAAATTGTTACAGTGCAAATAAAAGTCTATCTTTAATTTATTGGGAATAGCCTCTAAAGGCCTATTCATTCTGAATGACTTTGGCATTACGGGTAAATCTTAAGATAATAGACAACTTAGTACACATAAATTGTAAATCTTATTAAACACAAATTTGTCATATATATATATATATATATATATATATATATATATATATATATATATATATATATATATATTTTTTTTTTTGTATTAGTAATATTTGTAGTGCTAATGATTTCTGAAATATTCCCTATTATTGGTTTCAGTTTTAAAATACTTAACTTAAAGCAGTAGGTTTGCAGAGAAGTGAATGGAACACATCAGATTTTTTCTCCTTAAGAATTAGTAGAAAAATCATTAACTGTTTTAATAGTTTCATAATACTCCTTTCTGGAAGCAAAGTGACAGCAAACTTTGTGATTAAGTAAAGATTTTGCAGTGGAATATTTATACTGCAGGTACATAAAGACTGAATATATACACATTCAAAAGTACTTTTCTTCTGACTCCCAAGTGCAAAAATAACTATCAATGCAGTATTTTTACTTTCTCCTTACGCACAATGTACATAGTGTATAGAGAAAGTATTGCACTCCACCAAAAATTCGATACCGAGATTTCACCAGAAATATATGTTTTAGGGTCCCCAATATCCAAAAAAACCATTTTCACAAAAAGCTGTGTGTCCGTGTCCGTGTGTCTGTGAACACGATAACTCAAAAACGAAAAGTCAGTAAAATACCAAACTTGGTATTTAAGTTTAGTCTCTTCCAGCTATGCAACACAAAGATTTTGAGAAAAATCCCCCCACCCCCAACTACCCTTTACATAGAACTTTTTTCGAAAAATTGTGATTTTCTCAAAAATGGCTCTAACGATTTTGATTAAAATTTCGGATATTAAACATATTTACCTGACAAATGAAATGTATATCTTGAATTTTCTAGGAATAGCCTCTGAAGAGTAGCTTATTCTGGATGAATTTTACTAAATTTTGAATGACTGCTAAACCGTAAGAGATGGACAAAAACTTACTACACAAAAAATGTAGAGCACTTTAAAACACACAACTTATGTTATATACATTTTTTTCGTGGAATTCATCGTTTTTGTGACATTCCTTATTTTTGGTTTCTGCTATGAAAAACATATACTTTTCTCATACAGGAACTTGTCAACACCTATCCATATAAACAAAGGAACTTCATTGACATAGCAACCAGCTTTTGACTATCACTTTAACCTACGGTTGTCCCTTATTTCACTTCTACTTACAAGGATGCGAGTAATAAGACTATTTCTGCTAATTTTTTCTGATTAGCATAAAGTAAATAGAAGTATAAGTTTTTTAAGAATTATTTGTTGCAGGGATATGGAGAAAGTCATATGAATGGTACACATCAGATTTTTGAAGTATGGGCTTTGCTGTCAGCAAGGGCCAGTTAGTCACTGAGCTCCAGTTTCACATTGTGGAAAACTGTACGAATTAGAGAGGGGTTGTATCTTTATTGTACAGCAATAGAGCAGTCCGAAGCGGCTTGGCTCCCAGTCTGATAGGCCTGAGTTCCAACCTCGTCCAAAGTCTTAAATTTTTTTTTTTCAAGCAAGCTTCTTCAAACAGCATTTAAAGTGAACCCATTTTTACTTTCTCTAGCCCCATATGTACAATGTACATAGGGATAGAGAAGTATTGTATTCCATCCAAAAATTCGATACCGAGATTTCATCGGAAATACATGTTTTAAGACCCCCTGTATCCAAAAAGAGCATTTTGAGAAAAAGGTCTGTGTGTGTGTGTGTGTGTGTCCGTGTGTCTGTGAACACGATAACTCAAAAACGAAAAGTAGCTAAAATACCAAACTTGGTATTTAAGTTTAGTATCTTCCAGGGATGCAACACGAAGATTTTGAAAAAAATCCCCACACCCCAAACTACCCTTTACATGGAACTTTTTTCGAAAATTTTGATTTTCTTAAAAATGGCTATAATGATTTTGATTAAAATGTCGTATATTAAAGATATTTACCTAACAAATAAAATATATATCTTGAATTTTCTGGGAATAGCTTTTGAAGACCTGTTTATTTTGGATGAATTTTGCTTAATTTGGCATAACTAGTAAACCGTAAAAGATAGACAAAAACTTGCTATACAAAAAATTTAGGTCTTGTTAAAATACACAAGCTATGTCATACATTTTTCTTGTGGAGCTTACCGTTTTTAAGGTACTCATTGTTATTAGTTTCAGTTGTGAAGTACATATACTTTTCTCAGACAGCAGTGTCCATTTTTCTTTTGTTCTACTCCTGGCCAAGAAAAGAAGCAATTTGTAATGACAATTGCACAACGACAGCTTTTAAAATATTTGACTATTGGTTTAGCCTAGTGTATTCCCTTATTTTCTTCCTACTTATATGGAACTAAATAATAAGAACATTGTGCTAATGAGTACCACGATTAGCAAGGTGCAGAAAGAAGAAGAATCTGTATGAAGTTTGTAGAATAGCTAGAGAAAGTCATGTGAGTGTAACACATCTTATTTTCATTCTTAGGGTTTTTAAAACTTTTAAGTAATTTTACAGAGGTACTTGCATGGTATTTTTAACATATTCCATAGGAAAAATCTTTCTGTTCTTCTTATGCATGGTTTGTAACTTGATTTGCTAGTATCGGGTATACGGATGTTAATTAGTACTTTAAAGATACTTTCAGACTAATAGCATATGCATTTCATTACTTCTGTTACTGTTACGCAAAGTAAATTATTCATGTGTAGTGGCACAATGAGTAGTGTGTTCTGTTTTCATTTGGATGGTGCAGGTGACATTGAAGTCTCCACACTCATGCTCTTAACAGTGTGTGCGTGTACATGCATGCACATTTTTTTTCTTTTTTAAACAAATAGTTTTGTACAAGTTATTTAATAATGAGAGTAAAATTGGGTATCAGTATTCAAGGCTTATGTTATGCTTCAGATTTGCTCCATTATTGTAATCATTAGTTTCCCACCTTATAGGAGAGACTAAAAATGTCACAGATAATGAAATATGTGTTACATATTAATAATGCAATATTGACATATTTGAGGTTACTGGGAAACTATTAAAATATATTTTAATTTGTTAAAGGAAAAAGGCAATAAAATTGTTATAACTAAGTTTCTGAAAATGCAGTGGACCTTTATGAAGACCTTCCATTTAAGACCCCCCAGGGGCCTACTACGGTAGGTACGGGTTTGGCGCACCCGGGGGTTTCCGAGCTGCTCACCGCCACTTCACCCTATCCATCGCCATTCACTGTTGCCACGTCTTTTGTTCTGCATTTGTTTGTTTCGTTTGTTCACTTTATTACCCTCTTCCTCTTCTAGGCTTATGGAACTTAGTAGTTTGTAAGGCAATAGGTTTATTAACTCCTGTCTCACCAGCAGGGATCTTTCACTATCCCCGTGGTTCCTGTCCCACGGTTCCAGCGCGGCTCCCAATTTGTGTGCTCTACGGAGGTCCCAGGCTTGAAGGTTGGGTGCACCCTCCCCACTGCCCCTAAGTGTAGCCTTAGGTGCGGAGCCCGTCCATACCGTCATGTACATTCACGTAGCTTGTTAGTAAGCCCGGCCTGTGCTGGTGTCCCGACGACCGCGTTACGTCGTTGGGATAGTTTCACGGGCCGGACGTGTTACCGCTGACGTTGCCCCGGCGTAATCAACCACAAGTCCCCTGAATCCGTGCATGTGTTCTGTCGCTGCACGGCCTAGAGCGGGGAGCCACAGGCGGTTATTCCTGTGGTAGGGGCTTAAAACCGGGGCGTGCATGGTGAGCGGTATACGCATATGGACCAGCAGTGGTGTTTGGAGGGTAACCCTTGTGACGTAGGCCTTGGGTATCGGTCACGGGATGGTTCCCGTGACGGCACAGACCGTGGAGATTTGGTGTCTTTTCTTCTTTAACTCCCGGATGGCAGGCTGACGCCGACGGTTCCGGAAGGGGGTCTTTTCAATATGTCAAACCGCGCACCACCTTATTTTGACCAGTTTATTGTTATGGCTATGTTGAACGAGACCAAGAAATTTTCAGACATAAGTCCATTCTACGTGCAAAGGGAAGTTGACAGGATCTGCGGCAAGGTTAAAAACGCGACAAGGCTGCGAGACGGTACGCTATTGGTAGAGGTCCACAATAAAGACCAATCGGACAAACTACTTCGTGCTACTCTGTTGGGATCGTACAGCATCAAAGTTTACCCCCACAAGTCCAGGAACACCTGTAGAGGAGTTGTGACCACCTCTAGCTTAGACGACCTCTCCAATGAAGATATTGCCACCCATCTTTCAGAACAGCGAGTTTGTCAGGCGTACCGTCTACATGGTAAACGTGAGGGCAAGGAGTACCCATTGCGTACGATCTTTCTCACGTTCAAGGGTACTAGTGTTCCGGAGTTCATATACTGTGGTTACGAACGTGCTGCCGTCCGCCCGTATGTGCCGAACCCTATGCGGTGCTTCAAGTGCCAGCGCTTCGGGCATACCCAAGCCACCTGTGCCCGACCCGTAACCTGCGATCGTCGTGGTCTAGTGGCACACGTTGATACCGTCTGTACGCGCGCACCGTGCTGTGTAAACTGTGAAGGCAGTCATCCGTCTAGCTCTCGACAGTGTCCCATGTACTTGGCAGAGAAAAGCATACAAGAAATACGTGTGAAGGAACATTTTACTTTTCCTGAGGCGAGACGGCGCTTTGAGCAGCTAAAGCCGGCCAACACCACAGGACACTCCTCAGCCGTTCGCCATAAGCTTGTCCAATCCGTCGGTTTACAGACTGTGCCTGTCGCTGATGCGTCGACGCAAACTGACTTGTGCGAAGCCGCTCCTTTACGTGCTCAATCTGCATCTCAGTGTACAACTTCTGATGCACAGCAGCCATCTCAGCCGTCGACTAACCCATGTGCTCCTAGTTCATCCTTCGCCGGAGATCGTTCCCGTCAACGTAGTAGACCGATGAGCCGAACTTCGGCAACGTCCCGCTCTCGTTCTGCAAACCGAAAGACTTCTTCTGACTCCCGACCACCAGTGGAGTCTGAGGAAGATACGGATTTTAGGTTAGTTGGAGCTAAATCTGCTAAGGTGAGAAAGAAAGAAATTACACCACCTTAATTTCTATCTCACCATGGATATAATCCAGTGGAATGTCAATGGGATCAGGGCCCGTCTACCAGACCTTCAACATATAATCAACAAGCGTTCACCCTCAATCCTCTGTCTCCAGGAAACCCACTTACATCCCCACCATATCCTTCCACTTCGTCATTTTCAATCCTTCAGACACGACTTTGTTGGTGGCCAGCGTGCTTGTAACGGTGTTGTTACTCTCGTGGCTCCTACCATCCTTGCCGCCAGTATTGCACTCAACACCCCGCTACAAGCAGTAGCTGTGCGCGTAACATTGCCTTCCATCTGCTTTTCTGTTTGCAATGTCTATTTGCCGCCGCACGATGTGATCTCAGACACTGAGCTTCGGGCATTGTTAGCACAAATTCCCCCGCCGCTGATCTTTTTGGGCGATGTCAATGCTTGCAATGTTCTTTGGGGTTCTTCTGCTGACGATGCTCGAGGTACAATAATAGCAGACGTTTGCGACAGGTCTGGTTTATTACTCTTAAACTCCGGTGCACCCACATTGTTATCTTCTGCATATGGCACCCTATCCGCCCTAGATGTAACTTTCTGCAGCCCTGCTTTACTACCCTTCCTGGATTGGTCGGTATTTTCTGATCTTCACGGCAGTGATCATTTCCCCATTGACATTCGTTTTTCGGGACAATATCCCTTACCCACTCAACATCCCCGCTGGATTATCTCCAAAGCTGATTGGGAAAAGTTTTCCTCTCTGCTCAATCTCAATTCCGATGGCTGTACCTCCATAGAAGACATGGTGGAGTATTTTACTTGCTCGGTTTTGCTCGCCGCAGAATCCAGTATTCCTCGGAGCTCTTCTACCCCTAGGCGTATTCCAGTGCCGTGGTGGACCGAAGACTGCAACTTGGCATTAAAGGCACGTAAAAAAGCTCTTCGGCTTTTCCACCTACACCCGACGGCAGAGACCTTTGTTGCTTTCAAACGCGCCCGGGCTAAGGCGCGCTATATCATTCGTAATGCCAAGCAGAATTCGTGGAAAGCATATGTCTCCTCGCTTTCTCGCAGGAGCTCCTCACAGAGAGTGTGGACTTCGGTGCGCCGCATGACCGGCAAATGTCTCAGGACATACATCCCTGGCCTTACCGTTCACGGCTCCACCTTCACCAGCGAACGGGATGTTGCCGACGCTCTAGCCACCTCCTTCGCTGCGACAAGTGCAACGGGCAATTACGACAATGCATTTCTTCCCATTAAGGAAGCTGCTGAGAGATTTCGCCTTGATTTTACTAGTGACTGTAGTGAGCCGTACAATGCACCCTTCACCCTTGCGGAACTAACTCATGCTTTACACGCTGCGAGGGATTCTTCTCCTGGTCCCGATGATATTCACCGACAAATGTTGCTTCACCTCCCACCTGCAGCCGTTACATTCCTTCTGGACCTCTATAACCGCATTTGGCGCGAACAGGTTTTCCCGCCTATGTGGCGAGAGGGTATTGTCATTCCTATCCCTCGTCCTGGCAAAGACCGGACCCTCCCATCCTCTTACCGGCCGATTTGCCTCACGAGCGTCGTTTGCAAGACTTTGGAACGCATGATCAGTATTCGGTTTACTTGGTGGTTGGAGTCGAACGAAGTGCTCTGTTCGGAGCAGTGCGGATTTCGTCGCGGTCGTTCAAGCGTTGATAACCTGGCGCGTATGGAAGCTTATGTACGGAATGCTTTCCTTCTGAAGCAGCAAGTCGTGAGTGTCTTTTTTGACCTCGAGAGGGCTTACGACACTACTTGGCGATATGGTATTCTGCGTAATTTGCACAGTTCAGGGTTACGCGGCCATCTGGCGCTATTTCTGTACAACTTTCTCCAGTGGCGCCGCTTTCGTGTCCGTATTGGCAATACTCTCTCGCGGGAGAAGATTCAGGAGAACGGTGTACCCCAAGGTTCCGTTCTTAGTGTTATGCTTTTTGCCGTGGCCATCAACGGCATTACCAGCGTGATTCGTAGTGGGATATCATCGTCACTGTATGTGGAGGATGACTTTGCGCTGTACTATCGCTCCTACAGCACTGAACATCTCGAACGACAACTCCAGCTCTCCATAAACTCCATCGCTGGTTGGGCGCTTCGCAATGGTTTTCGTTTTTCGCCTACGAAAACTCAGTGCATACACTTCCACCGTCTTCGCGGAGTACACCCTCCTCCTGACCTCCAATTGAACGGTGTGCCACTGCCTTTCGTTCCGTCCTTGAAGTTCTTAGGTCTCCACCTAGACCGTGAACTTTCTTGGGTACCCCACATCCGATACCTTCGTGCCTCCTGTGACCGATCGCTGCGGATCCTCAAACTGCTTTCTGGTGCGTCGTGGGGTGGCGATCGTTCAGTGATGCTGCGTTTGTACCGTTCACTCGTTCGCTCAAAACTAGACTACGGTTGTTTTATTTACGGCGCAGCGACCGCCTCTAAACTTCGCCTTTTAGACACCGTTCATCATATCGGTTTACGTCTTGCTACAGGAGCCTTCCGCACTAGTCGTGTGGAATGCTTGTATGCCGATGCTGGTGAACCCCCACTGGCAGTGCGTCGCTCATTTTTACTTTGTTCGTATGCTGCTAAGTTGTCTGCGAACCCCCGCCATCCTTGTTTTAACCCTGTGTTACGCCCGGATTATTCACACCGCTATCTGAGGAACGCCACTGCTTCGCGCCCCTGTGGTATTCGGTTTCGTGAACTGCTCTCCGATAGGGGTCTCAGATTGCCTCCTGTGGAGCGTGTTTTTGTTTATCCGGAACCTGCTTGGCAACTGAGGCGTCCCAGTTTCGACCTGACCCTCTCCAACCTTGTGAAACGTTCGACCGCTCCGGAGGTATTTCAGCGACTGTTTTACGAACTTTTAAGCAGTTACCGGGCATATGCACCGGTATTCACTGGCAGGAGCTACAGGTTGTGCCTTTTATTTCAATGGAGTAACACAGAATTATCGCCTTGCGGACGCCAGTTCGGTATTCATCGCCGAACTGTACGCTATCTTTTACTTTCTAGATTTTATCTCGCTTTTAGCACCTGGTAGTTTTCTTGTTTGCAGCGATTCCTTGAGTGCCCTACAGGCTCTGCAGCAGTATACTGGCTCCTCGTCACTCGTTATGCGCATTCAATCTCGCCTTTCTGAATTGATTGCTTGCAGCTACCAGTTCATCTTCACGTGGGTTCCAGGTCATGTCGGTATTGCAGGTAATGAGGTAGCGGATAGGTCTGCCAAGGCTGCCTGCTCCTTGCAGGATTATTCGGAAGTGGCTGTGCCCTCAGGGGATGCTTCACGTTACTTTCGCAGGTCTCTTCTTTTAGCTTGGCAGCAATCTTGGCAAAACTTAGCAGGTACACAGCTTCGCATACTCAAAGACACGGTACAGCCATGGCTCACATCTTGCCAGCCAAACCGGCACCGCGAGGTTATCCTTACGCGTCTGCGTATCGGTCACACGCGGCTAACACATGGCTACCTTCCACGCGCTGAGCCAGCTCCTATATGTCAGACCTGCAATGTTCGTCTGTCTGTGGCACATGTGTTGCTTGATTGTCCGAAATTTCATCGTGAACGGCAATCCATCGGCCTGGGTACCTCCTTACCTGCCATTTTATGCGACGACGCCAATTCCGTCGATATGGTGCTACGCTTTGTTGCCTCTATTGGCCTCAGCAAAGACATCTGACCTGTTTCATGCGTGTGTGCAATTTTAGCCCCTTTTAACTTTTTAGACTCTTTTACCATATAGGACCACTTTTTGTGTGTTTTTTTTTAGTTTTTTAACCTTTTAGCCTTGGTTTTTTATCACCCGTGCCTTTTCTCGTGTGTGCCTTTGTAAGGGTTTTTAGCACATTTTAACTTTTCTTCTTTAGAGTTGTTTTTAATGTGTGTTTCTTTTCTTAACTTCGGGCCCAAATGACCTAGTTGTCGACGGGCCCTTAAACACTACTCACTCACTCACTCCATTTAAGACCCAGGGAACTGAGTGTTCGAGACAGCTTTACATGTAGTAGTATAAGTTATATTGGGAAAGTCACCATTTATATGCATGATCTTACAGCTATTCCAGTTCGTATGAAGAGGGCAGAGTATTTGATGCACCACAAATTTGTCATAGTGGACAAACATATGCTGATTACTGGATCAGCCAACTGGACATCACAGTCCTTTCTAGGAAATTGGGATCATTTACTGGTAATCTCAGAAGCAGTTTTGGTGAATAGATTTGCTTGCGAATTTGATGAGCTCTTCAAACATTTTTCACAACTGCACAGGAAGTGAAGGAAAATCACCAGGTATGTAATAAGATGCGACTTTCTTTACCCATTATTGTTTCATGGTGATCCCTAGCCTAAATTTTATTCTGTTCCCATTTTATGCTAATCTTAACAAATATCTGATTTTTAAATTAAATTATTTGCGTATACTACAGCTTTTTTATGTAGAAAACCGCAACAGGCCATGGCAGTGTTAGATGGGAGCTCATTAGAAACAAAAGAATGGCAATTTGATAATGAACAGTGTCAGTAACATTTTTTGTGTCCTAGCTAGTGCATTTTTACCTGGAAAATTCTACATTGATTTTGGTTTTCTCAAAAATCGCTCTAATTTTAAACTATTTCACACCTAGTATTTCAATCACTATATCATGATTCCTGAAATTATCTGTGAGTAACCTGTCTAATCCCTTTCATTTGGCAAATGTTGCATAAGTTGGAAACCATAACAGATAGACTAAACTTAAAACAGAAACAAAGTAAACTGATAAAAATGTATAATTAATGTACATTTTTTTATGGCATTAGTTGTTTTCTACATGCTGCAGGTTTTATAGTTTTATCAGGCATTGAGTATGCCTGAAAAAACCAATTACAATAATTAACATGTTTTCTGGGGTCATTTGCTTTTAAAGCTTGCACTCTGTCTAGCGATAAGGTTTTTAATTTCAACAGATGTGTAGCATTTCTAGCAGAAAATGGAGATACACCTGTTTGCTGTGCTAATTTGTTCAGCAATTTTCAAAGCAAATGCTCCAAAGTGGCACCAATTTCATCCATTTTAATTTGTGTTAACACTAGAATGTTTCTTATCCAACACTGAAACTGAAGCTTCAAATTTATTAATGACTGCATGTATAGTTTTTCTTGCAGGTGCTACAGAGTTTGTAAACTTTTCAGCAAACTCCCCACGCACAAGACAAGCAGATTCTTCCTTAAAGTAAACTTTACAAATAAATATGCATTCTCCCACAGTTAAGTAATGCTCCATGTTTTTTGCAGTGACTGAAGCATGTAACTGACAATGATTCACTGCACTTGCATCTGACTCAGCAACACAGAAATGAAGGCAATGCATTTTTGAGCAGGAATTGGTAGTCTGGAGTCCTGGCATATGGCCCGGGAATAGTGAAGGAGAGAAAGGCCACAAATGGGTTACCATATTGTAATGACCCTATAATATGCCATCTATTATTGCAGATGATAAAAATTATTTACAAAGATACTGAAAATGCAGTATACATGATACGGAAATTATTGGAGAAATACAAAGTATGGGAATTGAATATAAGAAATTGTGCATATTAAGGTCAAAGAGAAATAAGCATTCATTATCACTGTTTTATTAGAAATATAATGTATAATTATACAAATAATTTTTTTTTTAAACATTTTATGTTTATGTAAAATTGTGTAAATAAAATGTCTTATGATGGATGACAAAAAGAAATGAGTATGTCAAGAAAATGTATTAATATGAATGAAAAATTGGAGATTTAAAAAGTTAACGCAATTATAGCTGTTGTATGAAGCAAATTGCAAAAATGTACTACAAGTATACAGTGGCAAAAGTATAGCTTCTACTTGGAATAGTAGTATTATTGGATCCAGTAAGAAGACATGTAATGCCACTCTTGGTTTATTAAAAAAGAAATTAATTTCTTTAAAATAATAATTCCAATTTGTAACATTAAGTTTAATGCCTATATCCAAATTTTAAAGTATGTATGAGGTGTGATAAAAAAAATTACTTTTTTTTTTTTTTAATTTTGTGAGTCTTATACTTTTGATTTTCAAACTTTTTTTTTTTTTTATCTTGTTGGTACATAAGTAGTAATACATACAGATTAGCAAGATGGATTTACGATAATCCTGCTACCAGGGGGATTAAGCACTAGCGTCGTGTTAATCTGCCGGATTAAGAAAAAGGCGGGATATTTGAAAAAGGCAAGGCTCAGCGGATTAAGTGATAATCCACTGCAATAGGGTGTAATCAGATTAAGGGATAATCGGATGGATTATGAAAAGCCAGATAACTTGAAAAAAAATAAAGAGGTGATGCTATGATCAATCGATAAAAGAGATCAAAATTATAATTTGGAAATGGAAAATTTACATAAAATATTATTGACGTGGCAGGATAGGCAAAAACCCAATTACTAATGCATTTGTGTATTTAACATTTCTTTATTAGACTTCAATTTTTTATTACATAAGTTCAAGTATATATATGATTAACATAATTATAATATACAATATTATACATATATATCACACACACATACAGAATAATATAAATTGTTTTGTACACTGCACTGAGAAACAATAGTTTATGAATGGTTCACAAATATAATATTGAATGAATTTGAAGCACCTAAGGATGAGTTGTTGAGAAAGGCCGAAAGAGGGTGATTGTTACAGGTCTCACAGTTGAGGTGGATGTGTCGAAAATTTGATTCAATGTGGTCGTCGATGCTTGGAACATACATTGGAACAATGATGCTGTTGCGAACGACGGCGCCTGCTGGAAAACATGCCGAAGAGTTGATGTCAATGGCGGGGGCATTGCTGTGTCCTAGATACACGGTGCATCAAGCATCAGGGCCACATGCGTCTGCTTTGGTGGCGAGGAAACTGACGTTCACAATGTGGGCATCGCTGCTGGATACTTTGATGGTGACAATCTTATGGTATGCAAAGTCCTATATTTCCTGCAAGATGATGCAGCACTCGGCGTAGCTGCCGGTAGCATTTACGGTGGATCCACGTCGAAGAGGATTCAGGCAATGAGGTTGGGATGAATGTCAACAGGGTCTGACTTGCAAGCCATGTTTACAGGAGAAGGTTAGGAATGCAACTGATAGAATTAGGAATACTCCTGGAAGTCTGAATACTGGTTGGAGCAGGTCGGTTCTCTAGGAGCAGAGAACTTTACAATGCGTCTTTCAAAGCCGCTCTTATCATTTCGTCCCCCACGTAAGTCATGCACAGGGGCACGGAGTTCATTTCGTCGATGCAGTCTTGCGACATGGCGTCAAAGTTAGAAGGTAGGAATATCTTGTGCTATTGATGGTGACGAGGATCTTTCGGCCGTATTTGGTTGAGATGGCCCGAGCCCCCTGAATTCCGTTCGGGCTCTGCGACGGACATGAAAGGGAGCTTCAACCAGCTGGTTGAGATCACGAAGAATGTTTGTGTTGCTGGCCATGGTGTAAGCGGTCTATTCGTCGACTGTGGTGAGTGAGTATATGTATGTTATGTGAGGTTTTCGGTTAGACGTTGACTAACCTTGGCTGGTTAGGGTTTATTCCCTCTTCAGCCGATTTTATGCTTTTAGCTTAAATTTTGTTTTTTGAAGAAGGATCTTATCTACAGTATGATGCTACACCAGTTTTTTTGTTTGTTTGTCTTGGGGTGGGAGGGTGGGGTTTCTCGGCCTACTTTGGTATTTGGCGTGACCTATGCTGTTTGTTGGTTGTGTCGAGTTGGAGTGTTATGTGTACATATATGTTTTTGTTTGTTTTTTGTTTTTTTGTTTTGTTTTGTTTTTCCTTTTTTTTTATTTTTTTTTTATTTTTTTTTTAATATTCTTCTTCTTCTTCTTTTTTTATGGTGATGATTTGTGACTATTTTGTGCTTGTTTTTTTCTGGATGTTTTAGTTTATTAGGTTTTGTAGATGTTCTTGTGCTGCTGCATCATCTTCTTCTCGTGATTTTTGTATGATCGTCTTGATGTGTGACAGGGGCAGTGGTGTGATAACTCGGTGATTGTTTTGCACGTTTCTTTTGTAGGCCGTTTCTGATTCCAGGAGGCTTTTTCTGTGTTGGAGGTTTTCTGATTTTGTGACGTATTGTTGGTAGCCTCTAGTGATGAAGTCCTTTAGATGCTCTGTTTTGGTCAGTGTGTGCAAGTCTTTTTTGGGGTAGCATCGCGGGACTTTAGCTGCCAACCTGAGACATTTTCTTTCTATAGTGTATAGTTTGTCTAGTGTGGTCTGTGGTGTTATTGGTATGAGTGCCGATGCGCCATATGTGAGCACTGGTCTAACCAGGGCTTTGCATAAGTGTATTATTGCTTTTTGGGTTAGGCCTTTTCCGTTCTTTCTGGCTAGGTAGTATAATGTGGAGAGCATTGCATTTATTTGTTTTATTTTATGATTGTAATGTTGAATTGTTTTTAATTTGCTGGTTATTTTTATTCCAAGGTAGTTGGCTGTCAGTTTGGACTTTATGTCGTGTGAGCCTATTTTTATTCTTATTGGGTTTCGCCTGAAGCATCCTTTGCGTTTTATGGCTAGTAGCTGTGTTTTGTCGGTGTTGATTTTTATTCTCCAGGTATTTGCCCACTCTGTGAAAGATTGCAGCTATCTTTCGAGTTTTTGTTTGGCAATTGTGGGCTTCATTTCCGAGCACCAGTAGAGGGTGTCGTCGGCGTACTGTGCTAGGTGTACTGTTGGCTGTGTTGGTTGGGGTGTGTCGTGCGTGTAAATGATGTATAAAAGGCCTGATATGGCGCTTCCTTGAGGTGTTCCGGCTTTGAGTGTGAAGGTTTGTGAGAGTTGTCTATGGATTTTTATGTTTGCTGTTCTGTTGTTGAGGAAGCTGGCGGTCCATCTTACTATTGTTGGGTGTATTTTGAGTTTTGTCATCTTGTAGAGGAGTCCATTTATCCAGCATTTGTCGAAAGCGGCTTGGATGTCAAGAAATGCAGCTATTGTGGTTTTGCTTCTGTTATATTCGTCTTGGAATTTGGATAGTACGTGTAGTAGCTGGTCGTTGATTGTGATGTCGCTGCGGTAGCCCGCTTGTGAGTCTGGTAGTATTTTATGTTCTATGATTTTTCTTTGAAGTCTGTGTACTATTATTTTTTCTAGTATTTTGGATAGTGTAGCGGTTAGAGATATTGGCCTGTAGTTCCTGTAATCTGAGTTGTCCTTGCCAGGTTTTTCAAATAGCAGTATGTGGGCATGCTTCCATGTCTGTGGGTGGTATCCATGTTTCAGGCAGCTATTATACAGCTCCTGTATTCTTTTGACCATTGCTATTGGTAGCTCCTTTAGCATTCTGTATGTGATGCTATCTGGTCCGGGTGCTGTGTTGCCTTGGGCTTGAATGGTTTTATACACTTCTGCTACGGTTATTGGCCGTGCTCCTGTGGGTTGTTCTTGTTCATGTGCGTCTGTTTGTGGTGTGAATAGGTGTGGGTGGTTCCGGATGTATGTGTTAACTTCTTTGAAGTGTGCTTCGTCGAATTGTTCGTGTTGTGGCACTTGAAAAATGTTTTCATAATGGGTTTTGAAAATGTTTAGTTTTTGCTCCGTTTGCCATGTGTGTTGGCCATTATGGCGGATTGGGTATGTTGGCTTCTGGCGACCTCTTGTAGCTTTGATTAGTTGCCAGAAGGCCCTGGGGTTAGCTGTTCTGCTGTTGTTTAGTGTGTTTATGTGATTTAGCCATTTTTGTTCCCGGTAGTTGTTTATTTCCGTCTTTACTGCTTCCTGTACATGGTTATATATTGTTTTGTCATAGTGGTGGTGGGTTTTAAGGTATTGTCTGAAGGCTTTTCTTTTTTGTTTTATTAGCTTCACTATCCGGGGTGGTAGTGTATTTTTGCTAGCATTAGGATTTCTTTTTGTTGTCGGGATGGCTATCTCTTTGGCTTTGTTGATGATGGTGTTTATTTCATTGGCTTCGCTGTTTATCTGCTGTGTGGTGCTGCCATCTGTGTTTCTGGGTGTGATATTTAGTGTCTGTGTTATTTGCTGTCTGTAGAGCTCCCAGTCGGCTCGGTTGAAGTCTGGTACTTCGTATGGTGTCGGCGTCTCGTAGCTCCATTTGTGGGTTGCTACAGTTAAGATTACTGGGAGGTGATCAGAGTTGAGTGGTGTGTCTGTCGTGATGTTTATGATTCTATGGTGTATGCTGGGCGAAGCTAGGACTTTGTCAGGAGCTGAGGGTTGTTGCAATCTTTGTCCTATTCGTGTTGGTCCTGGGATGGGAGCTATTTGTAGTGATGTTTCCTGTAGCAGTTTAAGGAGTAGCTTTCCATATTGATTTGTTTTGTTGTCGAGTAGGCTCTGATGTTGGGCATTGAGGTCGCCGATGATGAGGATGTTTTTATATTTTTGTTCTAGGTATTTTAATAGTTCTTTTGGGAACTGGTTGTTTTGTGGTGGCGCATAAATTGCTGCTATGTGTATTGTTTGGTTTCCCGTTTTTAATTTTAAGAGCACTGCTTCGTCTGCGTTGAATTTGTCGGGCAGTGTGACTTGTGTTGGCTGTAGCTGCTGTTTGGCTAGTATTGCGACTCCTCCTCCTTTATTATTGCTTGGTCGGTCATACCGAAATATGTGAAAGGGGGGGTAGGAAATGTGCTGTTTGGGTTTAATTTTGTCTCGTTGAGTGCCAGTATGTCTGGGTCGTGTTGGTAGAGTACTTCTTTAAGTTGTTCTCTTTTTGTTCTTAAACCGTTTATGTTGATGTGGGCGACCTTGATGTTGTTTTTTTCCCTTTTGTCTGCCATTTCTGTATATAATGGTTGAGTTTAGTGTGAAGTGTGTGTGCTGGTGTCTATTGCATTACCTTTTGGGATGCTGTGCTGACTAGGACAGCTAGTTGTTGTCCAACTTTTGCCGTGTTCACATATCTGTTTAGTGTTTTGTTTGAAGTGTCGCGGATGCATTTAGTTACTCTTTCTTTCATTTCTGGTGGGCTGACCTCTAACAGTGTGACAGTTAGGCATTTCACCAGTTGTTCTTCCAGTCTGTCTGCGGTCTGTTGTATAAACTGGGTCAGTTCGGTATGCACTTTCTGTATCAAGTCTTGTACTATGGTGCTAAACGTCGTCATTCCTTCAGTCATGTTCTTTAGTGTTTGTGTCGTTTCTTTTGTGTTTAGTTCTTTTTTGTTTTCTGGGATTTTTGGGAGGAGGTGTTCAATTTGTTGGTCCAGAGTAAGGGTTGGTGGAGAAGGAGGTGTTGGTGGTGGGGGATTGTCATGAGGAAAGATGGTGGTTGGTGGTTTATGTTGTGCTGTCGTTGGTGGTTCTGTAGGGTAATTAGGGCACTTTGTTTGTCCTGTCCAGTGTCCGTTTGTGCCACATGTGGCGCAGAGAGGTTCTGTGATGTTTTGGTCGCCATGGTGGCACAGTGCTGTAGGTTTTGCACTTGCGCAATAAAAGCAGATTGGTTGGTTTGGGCAGCTGTTAATGTCATGGCCGTACTTTTGGCATTTTTTGCATGGTATGTGTCTTTCCTGTGTTTTGGCGGCCTCTGCTCTGTAGATTTGGTGTTGCAGCACAACTCACTTGCTCAGTGCTTCCTTTAATGTGTCTATGTCATATGTGAAGATTTTTACGAAAGACGTGGGTTTGTTTGTGGCGCGACTGATTATGCGGGCCACTCTATGTATGTTAGGGTGGTTGACCCTGATTGTGTCCAGAATTTCATCATCTGTTACTTCAGGTGGGACGTTTTTCACGACGGCCACTAGTTGTCGCTGTTGTTTTGTTTGTGCTTGTGTTGTTGGTACTTGCGTTGGTATACTGGTTAGATACTGAGCGTCTTTCCCAAATTTTGTTGCCCTGATTGCCTGTGTGAAGATGGCGGCCTGTGGTTGGGTTTTGAATGCTATGGCGAATGTGCTTTTTGGTTGGTTCAGGCGAGCCATTTTTATTATCTGGACTGCTTGTGTTCTGTATGCTTGCTGACTAGTTTTTGGGCGTGAAAAGAATTACGGTATGTTTCCTCACATGGTGTTATGTATATTATGGTACTTCCGGCTGGCAGTGTATCGTTGTTGAGTTTCACTGGTTTGTTTGCGATTGGAGCAACACGGATTTTTGGGTTTGTTGTGTGGGTCTCATTCTCCGTTTCTGTGTCTGTGTCGTCACCGCTACTGTTGTCATCGGATGATTCAGCATTTTGTGTGTTTTTGCTGGACTTCTTTACTTTCATGTTTTTTGTGTCTGTTTTTTGTTGTTTTTTGTCGTTTTGTCTCCTAGTGTTTTGTAGTTGTTTCCTTGCGATAGGTTTTTTTGTATGCCTGTCACGTTGTGTTTCTGGGTCTGAATAGACACTTAGATCACGTTGTGGGTTTTTTGGGGGCTTTACAGGGGCTGAGTTACTGGGGGTGCTTTCTGTCAGGAAGCGGCTCGGTTGGTCTGATGAAGGTTCATGGGATTTAGGGTTTAGATTTTGTGCCGTGGATGCCTGAATTTTAGGCATTTTGGCGGTAAGATGTAATGGTGGATGGAGTGACTGCTAAAAAGCGCGAAAGTTGGTAGTTCACGGTTAATTATAACCGGCGAAGTGTAGCTCCTTCGAGCTACAGAACCGAAGTCCTTTTGCGGCTAATGCCCTGAACTGACTTTCTGGCCACAGGAAGGGTGAGATGGAATTAGGTATGCGGTAGAAGATTGGTGAGTAAGGCAGGGCAGGCTGAAAAAGAAATTGACGGTCTTGTAGTTTCCGTGTTTGGCTGGTGTGGATCTCCGGTAGTTGCGTCGGTTGCCGCTGGTCTAGTTGCCGCTGGCCCGTACGTTGCTCTCTTTCCGGCG
Source organism: Hymenopus coronatus (assembly GCA_030762935.1). Lineage (NCBI taxonomy): Eukaryota > Metazoa > Arthropoda > Insecta > Mantodea > Hymenopodidae > Hymenopus > Hymenopus coronatus. The sequence goes on along the minus strand of CM060889.1, from coordinate 17,688,682 downwards.
AAGATCTAGCTGCTGTCTTCTATTGATGTATTCCGCTCCGGTCAAACGGCGTGTGTCCGTGGTGAGTGAGCTCGATGCTGGCGTATAAGAGCTTGTTGGGCGGAAGCGGTGCATCCGGAGGAAGATGATAACAGTCCTCATCCGATTACACGTTGCGGGATTGGCAGTTTCTAATGAGCGGTGCAGGTCCGTCTATGTGAATTCTTTGCCATGGTTGGTGTGGTGCAACGACGAAAAACTCCATATTTCTGCTGTTGGGTGGGAGTTAACTTCTCCCAAATGAGGTCGATATCGTAGGGTGGGTATCTGGGGAAAGCGATGTCCCCGTAAAACAGCACGGTTCGAATCTCCTCATTGCTGAGGTGGGAGAGAGCTCTGTGCTGTTCGAGGTATTTGATGAATGTTGGAATCTCTGCTATTACGCCGGGCATACTTTTGAAGGAAAGCGTCGATTCTAAGCTGAAGCCTATTTAGGTCAGTGAAGACGCCTTCGTTGCACTTGTCACACCAGTAGGATCGAATGCTGCAGCGGCACTTTAAATGAAAGCACTTTGAGCAGTGGAGAGGAGCACACTGTGAACTGGACACGAGTAGAGTGTAGCAGGAACTGACAAGAGAAAGGGGTAGGATAGTAGGTGGAGGGGGTTATCACCAGAAATTGCTCTTATAGTAGTAGATGGCGCTGGAATCGGGTTCTTCCATTAAAGCCCTGTTTTCAAGTACGCTGAACAGCCAATCTCCCTGGACGAGACCCGGCATGATGAAAGACGAGGTGTTTCCCAGGTGAATAGCCAAGCATCTACCGAAACACAGTCGACCGTGATGTATAAAATCTTGCATTTCATCGGGCATGATGTATTGTTCGTAGAAAACGATGTAGATGCCTCTTTTGGGAATAAATTGAAATAGTTGATCTTGATTGTTGAGAATATCCACGTCTGGACCTTCGTCAATGGTGTCAGGGGGCCATGGGACAACCTTAAACTGTAGGCTGATGTTGGAAAAGACGAAGTGGATTCTGCTTTCACAGTTATGACATTTAACGGTGAAGGTTTGCCGCCGAAGCTGTCGTCGATGAACCTTAGGGCATACGGTGCATTCTTGTGAGAGTGCCCCTCTACCTCAAAATTTTTTAACACTTTGGAGCCATCGCTATCCACAAACAGGTAGTTCTTAAAACCCATGTCTGATGCCGTGCCGAAGAATATAGGACGACTGTGAGGGAAATGGGTGGGGAGGGGAAACCAATACTTAAGGATGATGACGTAGGATGTTTTGGGCGAGGGAATGCTTGAGATAGTGATCTATTTCTAGGAATGTTCTAAAGTTTGCGGAGCGAATGTACTTTGTGAATGTGGTGAAGTTCATGGAGTCGAAGGATGCTCCAGATGCAAAGGTGTGAAGCATGCACTTGTGGAATGCCATGATTTGGTTTTGAATGTCTGACTCTTTCTTCTTGTGGAATAGGAGATATGTAACGAGTTTCATGAGGTTGTGCAATATGTTGCATTCCTCGCGCTTAAGAGAAAAGCAGTGCCCCTCCTGGTCTTTGAGGACGATGTATTTGCAAAACACGGACTTGAATATGGCGGGGTCACGTCTGGAGAATTGATGATCTTGAACACAGGTGTCGGGGCTGAGGAGGAGTTCCTGGTTAGAAGGCATTGTGTGCACCATCTTCTGCCATTCATTTCCATCTAGGACCACGGCGCTGTTGCTCCAACCGCACCTTACAATGGACACTTGAAGTTGGTAAGGCGGTAAAGGCGAAAACCCAACGCACCCGAATTTGGTTTGTGCGCCGTTGAGAAAGGAGACATCGGAGTACGGTCTAGTGATAGACGAAGGCTCGCATCCAGCTGTTCCCTCCTGCGGTGACTTCGTAACGATGCCTCTGAAACACGAATAGCGAAAGCATTAGAATACCGTAGGGTGAAACATGAGTAGAAGCAGCTACCTATCGCTAACGATGCTTACCCAATAGAAGAGTTGACGGTCTCGCGGGACATGCTATACTGGCGGCGCTCACGCACGAGCAAGACTTATAGCAGTGAAGTGAGTTCTGAAATCACAATATAAGGAAATGAATGGAAGCAAAGACGCACTGTGGGAGGGAGGGAGGGTTGGAGGGAGAGAGGGAAATCGAAACTTACCGCAAAGGTTGGCAGGACTGGCAGGGATCTGTGCACGACGCGAGACATGCCTGGTTTATCGAAGAATGACATGATCGTTGTGATGGAAATCTTAAGCGCGAAATTTGAAGGAAAAAAAAAAAAAAAAGAATCTCTGGACATTCCTGAGCAGCAGTGAGAAAGTAAATCAATGACATAATGACCGCCGGTCGTACTGTCATCTCCCTACAGCCTAACGTGATTGTGGAACCAGTTGGTGCTGCAGACTTTATGCAACCAATTTAGAATGTGGGGTTCAAATGGACTGATACCGTAACTGTCCAAATACTGCCCTCTTCCGGCGGAGCCGATGTAGATGCAGACCCAGTGCTTTCCTGGTTTAGTGCTGGAATCGGTATTAGTGGCAATGAAGGCGAGAAGTAGCATGTGGCAACTGGTCGCAAGCGAAAACATCTAAAAAGAAAGGGTGAGTAGAGGGGCACGAGGTTAAAAACTGATGCAGGTGAAACGTGTTCATGACACTAGAATGGATCTATTGGGGTCAATTTCAATGATACGATGGATCTCCACCAAGACGAGAAGCACAATAGCATCTGTTAACGGTTTAGAAAAACCTATGTTTAAGGACACCATCCCATGGCCCGAGATGTAGGAGGTGTTAGCGCTCATATCGGTAGTGAGGTCGAATACATAACGGTGTATCCGTGAGGATATTGGTAGCCCTCCGTGGTGTAATGGTTACCATGCTAACTTCATATACCCAAGGTCGTTGGTTCAAACCCAGCGGAGGACGATGGATTTTTTCGGCTGTAAACTCCTTCGCATAGCTTCCTTCGGAAGAGAAGTAAAGCCGTTGGTCCCGTGTCGTAGATTTACGGCACGTAAAAGAACCGCAAGCCTGATAAAGGCCTCTGAGCAAAATTAATGGGACGCTGAGAACCACAGTAGTTAAAGAGCGTCCATAAATAACACGCCATTTGTGAGGATATTGGTCTTTCGGAATGGAGTGGTCCTCGTCCTTAAAGTGAATGCCTAGGCCTTCTTGCAGGCTTTGAATGCATTCAATGAAGTATCGCTATCAAAATTGCGTTGAAGAGGTTGGAATGGAATGGACTATACGCACACGTTCATCTGGAAGGCATTCATGCCGAAGTCCTGAAGGTTGAACGGATTGGAGCCATAAGAACCACTGTAAGCTTTGTCGGATACCATGGCGACGACTACCCTCCTAGGAACTTATCCTATGAAGACGTCATTGAACGACATGCCGTTGGATCCCTTCGGGATGCTGAGGGAGTGGAAGCTGACATCCTTGAGATGATACTTTTATTTTGCTCTTTGCGATCACAGTCTCATGGGCGAGCTTAATTGTGGGCGATGGGCGGACGGTTTTTTGATGAAAAGTTGGCGATTGAAATTAGGTGTGCCCTTTGAAATCTTAGAGGTAGAGAAGAGGTGTAACTGCTGGAGGATTGGGTGACCTTCATGGTGACGCTGACATTATTTAAGAGCAAGTTATCCTGCCTGAAGGGAGCGTTTGAAAGCCATCCCACGATTTGCACAACCTTTCTGCCATTTGTGAATCCATGGCGAAACAAACCCTGCATTGGATTCCCAAGCATCCATGATAGTTGCAGTGTCTTTTCGCCATAGTGCGGACTGAAACCTGGTGTTGTCCTTGCCAGGTTTTTCAAATAGCAGTATGTGGGCATGCTTCCAGGTCTGTGGGTGGTATCCATGTTTCAGGCAGCTATTATACAGCTCCTGTATTCTTTTGACCATTGCTATTGGTAGCTCCTTTAGCATTCTGTATGTGATGCTATCTGGTCCGGGTGCTGTGTTGCCTTGGGCTTGAATGGTTTTATACACTTCTGCTACGGTTATTGGCCGTGCTCCTGTGGGTTGTTCTTGTTCATGTGCGTCTGTTTGTGGCGTGAATAGGTGTGGGTGGTTCCGGATGTATGTGTTAACTTCTTTGAAGTGTGCTTCGTCGAATTGTTCGTGTTGTGGCACTTGAAAAATGTTTTCATAATGGGTTTTGAAAATGTTTAGTTTTTGCTCCGTTTGCCATGTGTGTTGGCCATTATGGCGGATTGGGTATGTTGGCTTCTGGCGACCTCTTGTAGCTTTGATTAGTTGCCAGAAGGCCCTGGGGTTAGCTGTTCTGCTGTTGTTTAGTGTGTTTAAGTGATTTAACCATTTTTGTTCCCGGTAGTTGTTTATTTCCGTCTTTACTGCTTCCTGTACATGGTTATATATTGTTTTGTCATAGTGGTGGTGCGTTTTAAGGTATTGTCTGAAGGCTTTTCTTTTTTGTTTTATTAGCTTCACTATCCGGGGTGGTAGTGTATTTTTGCTAGCATTAGGATTTCTTTTTGTTGTCGGGATGGCTATCTCTTTGGCTTTGTTGATGATGGTGTTTATTTCATTGGCTTCGCTGTTTATCTGCTGTGTGGTGCTGCCATCTGTGTTTCTGGGTGTGATATTTAGTGTCTGTGTTATTTGCTGTCTGTAGAGCTCCCAGTCGGCTCGGTTGAAGTCTGGTACTTCGTATGGTGTCGGCGTCTCGTAGCTCCATTTGTGGGTTGCTACAGTTATGATTACTGGGAGGTGATCAGAGTTGAGTGGTGTGTCTGTCGTGATGTTTATGATTCTATGGTGTATGCTGGGCGAAGCTAGGACTTTGTCAGGAGCTGAGGGTTGTTGCAATCTTTGTCCTATTCGTGTTGGTCCTGGGATGGGAGCTATTTGTAGTGATGTTTCCTGTAGCAGTTTAAGGAGTAGCTTTCCATATTGATTTGTTTTGTTGTCGAGTAGGCTCTGATGTTGGGCATTGAGGTCGCCGATGATGAGGATGTTTTTATATTTTTGTTCTAGGTATTTTAATAGTTCTTTTGGGAACTGGTTGTTTTGTGGTGGCGCATAAATTGCTGCTATGTGTATTGTTTGGTTTCCCGTTTTTAATTTTAAGAGCACTGCTTCGTCTGCGTTGAATTTGTCGGGCAGTGTGACTTGTGTTGGCTGTAGCTGCTGTTTGGCTAGTATTGCGACTCCTCCTCCTTTATTATTGCTTGGTCGGTCATACCGAAATATGTGAAAGGGGGGGTAGGAAATGTGCTGTTTGGGTTTAATTTTGTCTCGTTGAGTGCCAGTATGTCTGGGTCGTGTTGGTAGAGTACTTCTTTAAGTTGTTCTCTTTTTGTTCTTAAACCGTTTATGTTGATGTGGGCGACCTTGATGTTGTTTTTTTCCCTTTTGTCTGCCATTTCTGTATATAATGGTTGAGTTTAGTGTGAAGTGTGTGTGCTGGTGTCTATTGCATTACCTTTTGGGATGCTGTGCTGACTAGGACAGCTAGTTGTTGTCCAACTTTTGCCGTGTTCACATATCTGTTTAGTGTTTTGTTTGAAGTGTCGCGGATGCATTTAGTTACTCTTTCTTTCATTTCTGGTGGGCTGACCTCTAACAGTGTGACAGTTAGGCATTTCACCAGTTGTTCTTCCAGTCTGTCTGCGGTCTGTTGTATAAACTGGGTCAGTTCGGTATGCACTTTCTGTATCAAGTCTTGTACTATGGAGCTAAACGTCGTCATTCCTTCAGTCATGTTCTTTAGTGTTTGTGTCGTTTCTTTTGTGTTTAGTTCTTTTTTGTTTTCTGGGATTTTTGGGAGGAGGTGTTCAATTTGTTGGTCCAGAGTAAGGGTTGGTGGAGAAGGAGGTGTTGGTGGTGGGGGATTGTCATGAGGAAAGATGGTGGTTGGTGGTTTATGTTGTGCTGTCGTTGGTGGTTCTGTAGGGTAATTACGGCACTTTGTTTGTCCTGTCCAGTGTCCGTTTGTGCCACATGTGGCGCAGAAAGTTTCTGTGATGTTTTGGTCTCCATGGTGGCACAGTGCTGTAGGTTTTGCACTTGCGCAATAAAAGCAGATTGGTTGGTTTGGGCAACTGTTAATGTCATGGCCGTACTTTTGGCATTTTTTGCATGGTATGTGTCTTTCCTGTGTTTTGGCGGCCTCTGCTCTGTAGATTTGGTGTTGCAGCACAACTCACTTGCTCAGTGCTTCCTTTAATGTGTCTATGTCATATGTGAAGATTTTTACGAAAGACGTGGGTTTGTTTGTGGCGCGACTGATTATGCGGGCCACTCTATGTATGTTAGGGTGGTTGACCCTGATTGTGTCCAGAATTTCATCATCTGTTACTTCAGGTGGGACGTTTTTCACGACGGCCACTAGTTGTCGCTGTTGTTTTGTTTGTGCTTGTGTTGTTGGTACTTGCGTTGGTATACTGGTTAGATACTGAGCGTCTTTCCCAAATTTTGTTGCCCTGATTGCCTGTGTGAAGATGGCGGCCTGTGGTTGGGTTTTGAATGCTATGGCGAATGTGCTTTTTGGTTGGTTCAGGCGAGCCATTTTTATTATCTGGACTGCTTGTGTTCTGTATGCTTGCTGACTAGTTTTTGGGCGTGAAAAGAATTACGGTATGTTTCCTCACATGGTGTTATGTATATTATGGTACTTCCGGCTGGCAGTGTATTATTGTTGAGTTTCACTGGTTTGTTTGCGATTGGAGCAACACGGATTTTTGGGTTTGTTGTGTGGGTCTCATTCTCCGTTTCTGTGTCTGTGTCGTCACCGCTACTGTTGTCATCGGATGATTCAGCATTTTGTGTGTTTTTGCTGGACTTCTTTACTTTCATGTTTTTTGTGTCTGTTTTTTGTTGTTTTTTGTCGTTTTGTCTCCTAGTGTTTTGTGGTTGTTTCCTTGCGATAGGTTTTTTTGTATGCCTGTCACGTTGTGTTTCTGGGTCTGAATAGTCACTTAGATCACGTTGTGGGTTTTTTGGGGGCTTTACAGGGGCTGAGTTACTGGGGGTGCTTTCTGTCAGGAAGCGGCTCGGTTGGTCTGATGAAGGTTCATGGGATTTAGGGTTTAGATTTTGTGCCGTGAATGCCTGAATTTTAGGCATTTTGGCGGTAAGATGTAATGGTGGATGGAGTGACTGCTAAAAAGCGCGAAAGTTGGTAGTTCACGGTTAATTATAACCGGCGAAGTGTAGCTCCTTCGAGCTACAGAACCGAAGTCCTTTTGCGGCTAATGCCCTGAACTGACTTTCTGGCCACAGGAAGGGTGAGATGGAATTAGGTATGCGGTAGAAGATTGGTGAGTAAGGCAGGGCAGGCTGAAAAAGAAATTGACGGTCTTGTAGTTTCCGTGTTTGGCTGGTGTGGATCTCCGGTAGTTGCGTCGGTTGCCGCTGGTCTAGTTGCCGCTGGCCCGTACGTTGCTCTCTTTCCGGCGAAGATCTAGCTGCTGTCTTCTGTTGATGTATTCCGCTCCGGTCAAATGGCGTGTGTCCGTGGTGAGTGAGCTCGATGCTGGCGTATAAGTGCTTGTTGGGCGGAAGCGGTGCATCCGGAGGAAGATGATAACAGTCCTCATCCGATTACACGTTGCGGGATTGGCAGTTTCTAATGAGCGGTGCAGGTCCGTCTATGTGAATTCTTTGCCATGGTTGGTGTGGTGCAACGACGAAAAACTCCATATTTCTGCTGTTGGGTGGGAGTTAACTTCTCCCAAATGAGGTCGATATCGTAGGGTGGGTATCTGGGGAAAGCGATGTCCCCGTAAAACAGCACGGTTCGAATCTCCTCATTGCTGAGGTGGGAGAGAGCTCTGTGCTGTTCGAGGTATTTGATGAATGTTGGAATCTCTGCTATTACGCCGGGCATACTTTTGAAGGAAAGCGTCGATTCTAAGCTGAAGCCTATTTAGGTCAGTGAAGACGCCTTCGTTGCACTTGTCACACCAGTAGGATCGAATGCTGCAGCGGCACTTTAAATGAAAGCACTTTGAGCAGTGGAGAGGAGCACACTGCGAACTGGACACGAGTAGAGTGTAGCAGGAACTGACAAGAGAAAGGGGTAGGATAGTAGGTGGAGGGGGTTATCACCAGAAATTGCTCTTATAGTAGTAGATGGCGCTGGAATCGGGTTCTTCCATTAAAGCCCTGTTTTCAAGTACGCTGAACAGCCAATCTCCCTGGACGAGACCCGGCATGATGAAAGACGAGGTGTTTCCCAGGTGAATAGCCAAGCATCTACCGAAACACAGTCGACCGTGATGTATAAAATCTTGCATTTCATCGGGCATGATGTATTGTTCGTAGAAAACGATGTAGATGCCTCCTTTGGGAATAAATTGAAATAGTTGATCTTGATTGTTGAGAATATCCACGTCTGGACCTTCGTCAATGGTGTCAGGGGGCCATGGGACAACCTTAAACTGTAGGCTGATGTTGGAAAAGACGAAGTGGATTCTGCTTTCACAGTTATGACATTTAACGGTGAAGGTTTGCCGCCGAAGCTGTCGTCGATGAACCTTAGGGCATACGGTGCATTCTTGTGAGGGTGCCCCTCTACCTCAAAATTTTTTAACACTTTGGAGCCATCGCTATCCACAAACAGGTAGTTCTTAAAACCCATGTCTGATGCCGTGCCGAAGAATATAGGACGACTGTGAGGGAAATGGGTGGGGAGGGGAAACCAATACTTAAGGATGATGACGTAGGATGTTTTGGGCGAGGGAATGCTTGAGATAGTGATCTATTTCTAGGAATGTTCTAAAGTTTGCGGAGCGAATGTACTTTGTGAATGTGGTGAAGTTCATGGAGTCGAAGGATGCTCCAGATGCAAAGGTGTGAAGCATGCACTTGTGGAATGCCATGATTTGGTTTTGAATGTCTGACTCTTTCTTCTTGTGGAATAGGAGATATGTAACGAGTTTCATGAGGTTGTGCAATATGTTGCATTCCTCGCGCTTAAGAGAAAAGCAGTGCCCCTCCTGGTCTTTGAGGACGATGTATTTGCAAAACACGGACTTGAATATGGCGGGGTCACGTCTGGAGAATTGATGATCTTGAACACAGGTGTCGGGGCTGAGGAGGAGTTCCTGGTTAGAAGGCATTGTGTGCACCATCTTCTGCCATTCATTTCCATCTAGGACCACGGCGCTGTTGCTCCAACCGCACCTTACAATGGACACTTGAAGTTGGTAAGGCGGTAAAGGCGAAAACCCAACGCACCCGAATTTGGTTTGTGCGCCGTTGAGAAAGGAGACATCGGAGTACGGTCCAGTGATAGACGAAGGCTCGCATCCAGCTGTTCCCTCCTGCGGTGACTTCGTAACGATGCCTCTGAAACACGAATAGCGAAAGCATTAGAATACCGTAGGGTGAAACATGAGTAGAAGCAGCTACCTATCGCTAACGATGCTTACCCAATAGAAGAGTTGACGGTCTCGCGGGACATGCTATACTGGCGGCGCTCACGCACGAGCAAGACTTATAGCAGTGAAGTGAGTTCTGAAATCACAATATAAGGAAATGAATGGAAGCAAAGACGCACTGTGGGAGGGAGGGAGGGTTGGAGGGAGAGAGGGAAATCGAAACTTACCGCAAAGGTTGGCAGGACTGGCAGGGATCTGTGCACGACGCGAGACATGCCTGGTTTATCGAAGAATGACATGATCGTTGTGATGGAAATCTTAAGCGCGAAATTTGAAGGGAAAAAAAAAAAAAAAAAAGAATCTCTGGACATTCCTGAGCAGCAGTGAGAAAGTAAATCAATGACATAATGACCGCCGGTCGTACTGTCATCTCCCTACAGCCTAACGTGATTGTGGAACCAGTTGGTGCTGCAGACTTTATGCAACCAATTTAGAATGTGGGGTTCAAATGGACTGATGCCGTAACTGTCCAAATACTGCCCTCTTCCGGCGGAGCCGATGTAGATGCAGACCCAGTGCTTTCCTGGTTTAGTGCTGGAATCGGTATTAGTGGCAATGAAGGCGAGAAGTAGCATGTGACAACTGGTCGCAAGCGAAAACATCTAAAAAGAAAGGGTGAGTAGAGGGGCACGAGGTTAAAAACTGATGCAGGTGAAACGTGTTCATGACACTAGAATGGATCTATTGGCGTCAATTTCAATGATACGATGGATCTCCACCAAGACGAGAAGCACAATAGCATCTGTTAACGGTTTAGAAAAACCTATGTTTAAGGACACCATCCCATGGCCCGAGATGTAGGAGGTGTTAGCGCTCATATCGGTAGTGAGGTCGAATACATAACGGTGTATCCGTGAGGATATTGGTAGCCCTCCGTGGTGTAATGGTTACCATGCTAACTTCATATACCCAAGGTCGTTGGTTCAAACCCAGCGGAGGACGATGGATTTTTTCGGCTGTAAACTCCTTCGCATAGCTTCCTTCGGAAGAGAAGTAAAGCCGTTGGTCCCGTGTCGTAGATTTACGGCACGTAAAAGAACCGCAAGCCTGATAAAGGCCTCTGAGCAAAATTAATGGGACGCTGAGAACCACAGTAGTTAAAGAGCGTCCATAAATAACACGCCATTTGTGAGGATATTGGTCTTTCGGAATGGAGTGGTCCTCGTCCTTAAAGTGAATGCCTAGGCCTTCTTGCAGGCTTTGAATGCATTCAATGATGTATCGCTATCAAAATTGCGTTGAAGAGGTTGGAATGGAATGGACTATACGCACACGTTCATCTGGAAGGCATTCATGCCGAAGTCCTGAAGGTTGAACGGATTGGAGCCATAAGAACCACTGTAATCTTTGTCGGATACCATGGCGACGACTACCCTCCTAGGAACTTATCCTATGAAGACGTCATTGAACGACATGCCGTTGGATCCCTTCGGGATGCTGAGGGAGTGGAAGCTGACATCCTTGAGATGATACTTTTATTTTGCTCTTTGCGATCACAGTCTCATGGGCGAGCTTAATTGTGGGCGATGGGCGGACGGTTTTTTGATGAAAAGTTGGCGATTGAAATTAGGTGTGCCCTTTGAAATCTTAGAGGTAGAGAAGAGGTGTAACTGCTGGAGGATTGGGTGACCTTCATGGTGACGCTGACATTATTTAAGAGCAAGTTATCCTGCCTGAAGGGAGCGTTTGAAAGCCATCCCACGATTTGCACAACCTTTCTGCCATTTGTGAATCCATGGCGAAACAAACCCTGCATTGGATTCCCAAGCATCCATGATAGTTGCAGTGTCTTTTCGCCATAGTGCGGACTGAAACCTGGTGTTGTCCTTGCCAGGTTTTTCAAATAGCAGTATGTGGGCATGCTTCCAGGTCTGTGGGTGGTATCCATGTTTCAGGCAGCTATTATACAGCTCCTGTATTCTTTTGACCATTGCTATTGGTAGCTCCTTTAGCATTCTGTATGTGATGCTATCTGGTCCGGGTGCTGTGTTGCCTTGGGCTTGAATGGTTTTATACACTTCTGCTACGGTTATTGGCCGTGCTCCTGTGGGTTGTTCTTGTTCATGTGCGTCTGTTTGTGGCGTGAATAGGTGTGGGTGGTTCCGGATGTATGTGTTAACTTCTTTGAAGTGTGCTTCGTCGAATTGTTCGTGTTGTGGCACTTGAAAAATGTTTTCATAATGGGTTTTGAAAATGTTTAGTTTTTGCTCCGTTTGCCATGTGTGTTGGCCATTATGGCGGATTGGGTATGTTGGCTTCTGGCGACCTCTTGTAGCTTTGATTAGTTGCCAGAAGGCCCTGGGGTTAGCTGTTCTGCTGTTGTTTAGTGTGTTTATGTGATTTAGCCATTTTTGTTCCCGGTAGTTGTTTATTTCCGTCTTTACTGCTTCCTGTACATGGTTATATATTGTTTTGTCATAGTGGTGGTGGGTTTTAAGGTATTGTCTGAAGGCTTTTCTTTTTTGTTTTATTAGCTTCACTATCCGGGGTGGTAGTGTATTTTTGCTAGCATTAGGATTTCTTTTTGTTGTCGGGATGGCTATCTCTTTGGCTTTGTTGATGATGGTGTTTATTTCATTGGCTTCGCTGTTTATCTGCTGTGTGGTGCTGCCATCTGTGTTTCTGGGTGTGATATTTAGTGTCTGTGTTATTTGCTGTCTGTAGAGCTCCCAGTCGGCTCGGTTGAAGTCTGGTACTTCGTATGGTGTCGGCGTCTCGTAGCTCCATTTGTGGGTTGCTACAGTTATGATTACTGGGAGGTGATCAGAGTTGAGTGGTGTGTCTGTCGTGATGTTTATGATTCTATGGTGTATGCTGGGCGAAGCTAGGACTTTGTCAGGAGCTGAGGGTTGTTGCAATCTTTGTCCTATTCGTGTTGGTCCTGGGATGGGAGCTATTTGTAGTGATGTTTCCTGTAGCAGTTTAAGGAGTAGCTTTCCATATTGATTTGTTTTGTTGTCGAGTAGGCTCTGATGTTGGGCATTGAGGTCGCCGATGATGAGGATGTTTTTATATTTTTGTTCTAGGTATTTTAATAGTTCTTTTGGGAACTGGTTGTTTTGTGGTGGCGCATAAATTGCTGCTATGTGTATTGTTTGGTTTCCCGTTTTTAATTTTAAGAGCACTGCTTCGTCTGCGTTGAATTTGTCGGGCAGTGTGACTTGTGTTGGCTGTAGCTGCTGTTTGGCTAGTATTGCGACTCCTCCTCCTTTATTATTGCTTGGTCGGTCATACCGAAATATGTGAAAGGGGGGGTAGGAAATGTGCTGTTTGGGTTTAATTTTGTCTCGTTGAGTGCCAGTATGTCTGGGTCGTGTTGGTAGAGTACTTCTTTAAGTTGTTCTCTTTTTGTTCTTAAACCGTTTATGTTGATGTGGGCGACCTTGATGTTGTTTTTTTCCCTTTTGTCTGCCATTTCTGTATATAATGGTTGAGTTTAGTGTGAAGTGTGTGTGCTGGTGTCTATTGCATTACCTTTTGGGATGCTGTGCTGACTAGGACAGCTAGTTGTTGTCCAACTTTTGCCGTGTTCACATATCTGTTTAGTGTTTTGTTTGAAGTGTCGCGGATGCATTTAGTTACTCTTTCTTTCATTTCTGGTGGGCTGACCTCTAACAGTGTGACAGTTAGGCATTTCACCAGTTGTTCTTCCAGTCTGTCTGCGGTCTGTTGTATAAACTGGGTCAGTTCGGTATGCACTTTCTGTATCAAGTCTTGTACTATGGTGCTAAACGTCGTCATTCCTTCAGTCATGTTCTTTAGTGTTTGTGTCGTTTCTTTTGTGTTTAGTTCTTTTTTGTTTTCTGGGATTTTTGGGAGGAGGTGTTCAATTTGTTGGTCCAGAGTAAGGGTTGGTGGAGAAGGAGGTGTTGGTGGTGGGGGATTGTCATGAGGAAAGATGGTGGTTGGTGGTTTATGTTGTGCTGTCGTTGGTGGTTCTGTAGGGTAATTAGGGCACTTTGTTTGTCCTGTCCAGTGTCCGTTTGTGCCACATGTGGCGCAGAAAGGTTCTGTGATGTTTTGGTCGCCATGGTGGCACAGTGCTGTAGGTTTTGCACTTGCGCAATAAAAGCAGATTGGTTGGTTTGGGCAGCTGTTAATGTCATGGCCGTACTTTTGGCATTTTTTGCATGGTATGTGTCTTTCCTGTGTTTTGGCGGCCTCTGCTCTGTAGATTTGGTGTTGCAGCACAACTCACTTGCTCAGTGCTTCCTTTAATGTGTCTATGTCATATGTGAAGATTTTTACGAAAGACGTGGGTTTGTTTGTGGCGCGACTGATTATGCGGGCCACTCTATGTATGTTAGGGTGGTTGACCCTGATTGTGTCCAGAATTTCATCATCTGTTACTTCAGGTGGGACGTTTTTCACGACGGCCACTAGTTGTCGCTGTTGTTTTGTTTGTGCTTGTGTTGTTGGTACTTGCGTTGGTATACTGGTTAGATACTGAGCGTCTTTCCCAAATTTTGTTGCCCTGATTGCCTGTGTGAAGATGGCGGCCTGTGGTTGGGTTTTGAATGCTATGGCGAATGTGCTTTTTGGTTGGTTCAGGCGAGCCATTTTTATTATCTGGACTGCTTGTGTTCTGTATGCTTGCTGACTAGTTTTTGGGCGTGAAAAGAATTACGGTATGTTTCCTCACATGGTGTTATGTATATTATGGTACTTCCGGCTGGCAGTGTATTATTGTTGAGTTTCACTGGTTTGTTTGCGATTGGAGCAACACGGATTTTTGGGTTTGTTGTGTGGGTCTCATTCTCCGTTTCTGTGTCTGTGTCGTCACCGCTACTGTTGTCATCGGATGATTCAGCATTTTGTGTGTTTTTGCTGGACTTCTTTACTTTCATGTTTTTTGTGTCTGTTTTTTGTTGTTTTTTGTCGTTTTGTCTCCTAGTGTTTTGTGGTTGTTTCCTTGCGATAGGTTTTTTTGTATGCCTGTCACGTTGTGTTTCTGGGTCTGAATAGTCACTTAGATCACGTTGTGGGTTTTTTGGGGGCTTTACAGGGGCTGAGTTACTGGGGGTGCTTTCTGTCAGGAAGCGGCTCGGTTGGTCTGATGAAGGTTCATGGGATTTAGGGTTTAGATTTTGTGCCGTGAATGCCTGAATTTTAGGCATTTTGGCGGTAAGATGTAATGGTGGATGGAGTGACTGCTAAAAAGCGCGAAAGTTGGTAGTTCACGGTTAATTATAACCGGCGAAGTGTAGCTCCTTCGAGCTACAGAACCGAAGTCCTTTTGCGGCTAATGCCCTGAACTGACTTTCTGGCCACAGGAAGGGTGAGATGGAATAGGTATGCGGTAGAAGATTGGTGAGTAAGGCAGGGCAGGCTGAAAAAGAAATTGACGGTCTTGTAGTTTCCGTGTTTGGCTGGTGTGGATCTCCGGTAGTTGCGTCGGTTGCCGCTGGTCTAGTTGCCGCTGGCCCGTACGTTGCTCTCTTTCCGGCGAAGATCTAGCTGCTGTCTTCTGTTGATGTATTCCGCTCCGGTCAAATGGCGTGTGTCCGTGGTGAGTGAGCTCGATGCTGGCGTATAAGTGCTTGTTGGGCGGAAGCGGTGCATCCGGAGGAAGATGATAACAGTCCTCATCCGATTACACGTTGCGGGATTGGCAGTTTCTAATGAGCGGTGCAGGTCCGTCTATGTGAAATCTTTGCCATGGTTGGTGTGGTGCAACGACGAAAAACTCCATATTTCTGCTGTTGGGTGGGAGTTAACTTCTCCCAAATGAGGTCGATATCGTAGGGTGGGTATCTGGGGAAAGCGATGTCCCCGTAAAACAGCACGGTTCGAATCTCCTCATTGCTGAGGTGGGAGAGAGCTCTGTGCTGTTCGAGGTATTTGATGAATGTTGGAATCTCTGCTATTACGCCGGGCATACTTTTGAAGGAAAGCGTCGATTCTAAGCTGAAGCCTATTTAGGTCAGTGAAGACGCCTTCGTTGCACTTGTCACACCAGTAGGATCGAATGCTGCAGCGGCACTTTAAATGAAAGCACTTTGAGCAGTGGAGAGGAGCACACTGCGAACTGGACACGAGTAGAGTGTAGCAGGAACTGACAAGAGAAAGGGGTAGGATAGTAGGTGGAGGGGGTTATCACCAGAAATTGCTCTTATAGTAGTAGATGGCGCTGGAATCGGGTTCTTCCATTAAAGCCCTGTTTTCAAGTACGCTGAACAGCCAATCTCCCTGGACGAGACCCGGCATGATGAAAGACGAGGTGTTTCCCAGGTGAATAGCCAAGCATCTACCGAAACACAGTCGACCGTGATGTATAAAATCTTGCATTTCATCGGGCATGATGTATTGTTCGTAGAAAACGATGTAGATGCCTCCTTTGGGAATAAATTGAAATAGTTGATCTTGATTGTTGAGAATATCCACGTCTGGACCTTCGTCAATGGTGTCAGGGGGCCATGGGACAACCTTAAACTGTAGGCTGATGTTGGAAAAGACGAAGTGGATTCTGCTTTCACAGTTATGACATTTAACGGTGAAGGTTTGCCGCCGAAGCTGTCGTCGATGAACCTTAGGGCATACGGTGCATTCTTGTGAGGGTGCCCCTCTACCTCAAAATTTTTTAACACTTTGGAGCCATCGCTATCCACAAACAGGTAGTTCTTAAAACCCATGTCTGATGCCGTGCCGAAGAATATAGGACGACTGTGAGGGAAATGGGTGGGGAGGGGAAACCAATACTTAAGGATGATGACGTAGGATGTTTTGGGCGAGGGAATGCTTGAGATAGTGATCTATTTCTAGGAATGTTCTAAAGTTTGCGGAGCGAATGTACTTTGTGAATGTGGTGAAGTTCATGGAGTCGAAGGATGCTCCAGATGCAAAGGTGTGAAGCATGCACTTGTGGAATGCCATGATTTGGTTTTGAATGTCTGACTCTTTCTTCTTGTGGAATAGGAGATATGTAACGAGTTTCATGAGGTTGTGCAATATGTTGCATTCCTCGCGCTTAAGAGAAAAGCAGTGCCCCTCCTGGTCTTTGAGGACGATGTATTTGCAAAACACGGACTTGAATATGGCGGGGTCACGTCTGGAGAATTGATGATCTTGAACACAGGTGTCGGGGCTGAGGAGGAGTTCCTGGTTAGAAGGCATTGTGTGCACCATCTTCTGCCATTCATTTCCATCTAGGACCACGGCGCTGTTGCTCCAACCGCACCTTACAATGGACACTTGAAGTTGGTAAGGCGGTAAAGGCGAAAACCCAACGCACCCGAATTTGGTTTGTGCGCCGTTGAGAAAGGAGACATCGGAGTACGGTCCAGTGATAGACGAAGGCTCGCATCCAGCTGTTCCCTCCTGCGGTGACTTCGTAACGATGCCTCTGAAACACGAATAGCGAAAGCATTAGAATACCGTAGGGTGAAACATGAGTAGAAGCAGCTACCTATCGCTAACGATGCTTACCCAATAGAAGAGTTGACGGTCTCGCGGGACATGCTATACTGGCGGCGCTCACGCACGAGCAAGACTTATAGCAGTGAAGTGAGTTCTGAAATCACAATATAAGGAAATGAATGGAAGCAAAGACGCACTGTGGGAGGGAGGGAGGGTTGGAGGGAGAGAGGGAAATCGAAACTTACCGCAAAGGTTGGCAGGACTGGCAGGGATCTGTGCACGACGCGAGACATGCCTGGTTTATCGAAGAATGACATGATCGTTGTGATGGAAATCTTAAGCGCGAAATTTGAAGGGAAAAAAAAAAAAAAAAAAGAATCTCTGGACATTCCTGAGCAGCAGTGAGAAAGTAAATCAATGACATAATGACCGCCGGTCGTACTGTCATCTCCCTACAGCCTAACGTGATTGTGGAACCAGTTGGTGCTGCAGACTTTATGCAACCAATTTAGAATGTGGGGTTCAAATGGACTGATGCCGTAACTGTCCAAATACTGCCCTCTTCCGGCGGAGCCGATGTAGATGCAGACCCAGTGCTTTCCTGGTTTAGTGCTGGAATCGGTATTAGTGGCAATGAAGGCGAGAAGTAGCATGTGACAACTGGTCGCAAGCGAAAACATCTAAAAAGAAAGGGTGAGTAGAGGGGCACGAGGTTAAAAACTGATGCAGGTGAAACGTGTTCATGACACTAGAATGGATCTATTGGGGTCAATTTCAATGATACGATGGATCTCCACCAAGACGAGAAGCACAATAGCATCTGTTAACGGTTTAGAAAAACCTATGTTTAAGGACACCATCCCATGGCCCGAGATGTAGGAGGTGTTAGCGCTCATATCGGTAGTGAGGTCGAATACATAACGGTGTATCCGTGAGGATATTGGTAGCCCTCCGTGGTGTAATGGTTACCATGCTAACTTCATATACCCAAGGTCGTTGGTTCAAACCCAGCGGAGGACGATGGATTTTTTCGGCTGTAAACTCCTTCGCATAGCTTCCTTCGGAAGAGAAGTAAAGCCGTTGGTCCCGTGTCGTAGATTTACGGCACGTAAAAGAACCGCAAGCCTGATAAAGGCCTCTGAGCAAAATTAATGGGACGCTGAGAACCACAGTAGTTAAAGAGCGTCCATAAATAACACGCCATTTGTGAGGATATTGGTCTTTCGGAATGGAGTGGTCCTCGTCCTTAAAGTGAATGCCTAGGCCTTCTTGCAGGCTTTGAATGCATTCAATGAAGTATCGCTATCAAAATTGCGTTGAAGAGGTTGGAATGGAATGGACTATACGCACACGTTCATCTGGAAGGCATTCATGCCGAAGTCCTGAAGGTTGAACGGATTGGAGCCATAAGAACCACTGTAATCTTTGTCGGATACCATGGCGACGACTACCCTCCTAGGAACTTATCCTATGAAGACGTCATTGAACGACATGCCGTTGGATCCCTTCGGGATGCTGAGGGAGTGGAAGCTGACATCCTTGAGATGATACTTTTATTTTGCTCTTTGCGATCACAGTCTCATGGGCGAGCTTAATTGTGGGCGATGGGCGGACGGTTTTTTGATGAAAAGTTGGCGATTGAAATTAGGTGTGCCCTTTGAAATCTTAGAGGTAGAGAAGAGGTGTAACTGCTGGAGGATTGGGTGACCTTCATGGTGACGCTGACATTATTTAAGAGCAAGTTATCCTGCCTGAAGGGAGCGTTTGAAAGCCATCCCACGATTTGCACAACCTTTCTGCCATTTGTGAATCCATGGCGAAACAAACCCTGCATTGGATTCCCAAGCATCCATGATAGTTGCAGTGTCTTTTCGCCATAGTGCGGACTGAAACCTGGTGTTGTCCTTGCCAGGTTTTTCAAATAGCAGTATGTGGGCATGCTTCCAGGTCTGTGGGTGGTATCCATGTTTCAGGCAGCTATTATACAGCTCCTGTATTCTTTTGACCATTGCTATTGGTAGCTCCTTTAGCATTCTGTATGTGATGCTATCTGGTCCGGGTGCTGTGTTGCCTTGGGCTTGAATGGTTTTATACACTTCTGCTACGGTTATTGGCCGTGCTCCTGTGGGTTGTTCTTGTTCATGTGCGTCTGTTTGTGGCGTGAATAGGTGTGGGTGGTTCCGGATGTATGTGTTAACTTCTTTGAAGTGTGCTTCGTCGAATTGTTCGTGTTGTGGCACTTGAAAAATGTTTTCATAATGGGTTTTGAAAATGTTTAGTTTTTGCTCCGTTTGCCATGTGTGTTGGCCATTATGGCGGATTGGGTATGTTGGCTTCTGGCGACCTCTTGTAGCTTTGATTAGTTGCCAGAAGGCCCTGGGGTTAGCTGTTCTGCTGTTGTTTAGTGTGTTTATGTGATTTAGCCATTTTTGTTCCCGGTAGTTGTTTATTTCCGTCTTTACTGCTTCCTGTACATGGTTATATATTGTTTTGTCATAGTGGTGGTGGGTTTTAAGGTATTGTCTGAAGGCTTTTCTTTTTTGTTTTATTAGCTTCACTATCCGGGGTGGTAGTGTATTTTTGCTAGCATTAGGATTTCTTTTTGTTGTCGGGATGGCTATCTCTTTGGCTTTGTTGATGATGGTGTTTATTTCATTGGCTTCGCTGTTTATCTGCTGTGTGGTGCTGCCATCTGTGTTTCTGGGTGTGATATTTAGTGTCTGTGTTATTTGCTGTCTGTAGAGCTCCCAGTCGGCTCGGTTGAAGTCTGGTACTTCGTATGGTGTCGGCGTCTCGTAGCTCCATTTGTGGGTTGCTACAGTTATGATTACTGGGAGGTGATCAGAGTTGAGTGGTGTGTCTGTCGTGATGTTTATGATTCTATGGTGTATGCTGGGCGAAGCTAGGACTTTGTCAGGAGCTGAGGGTTGTTGCAATCTTTGTCCTATTCGTGTTGGTCCTGGGATGGGAGCTATTTGTAGTGATGTTTCCTGTAGCAGTTTAAGGAGTAGCTTTCCATATTGATTTGTTTTGTTGTCGAGTAGGCTCTGATGTTGGGCATTGAGGTCGCCGATGATGAGGATGTTTTTATATTTTTGTTCTAGGTATTTTAATAGTTCTTTTGGGAACTGGTTGTTTTGTGGTGGCGCATAAATTGCTGCTATGTGTATTGTTTGGTTTCCCGTTTTTAATTTTAAGAGCACTGCTTCGTCTGCGTTGAATTTGTCGGGCAGTGTGACTTGTGTTGGCTGTAGCTGCTGTTTGGCTAGTATTGCGACTCCTCCTCCTTTATTATTGCTTGGTCGGTCATACCGAAATATGTGAAAGGGGGGGTAGGAAATGTGCTGTTTGGGTTTAATTTTGTCTCGTTGAGTGCCAGTATGTCTGGGTCGTGTTGGTAGAGTACTTCTTTAAGTTGTTCTCTTTTTGTTCTTAAACCGTTTATGTTGATGTGGGCGACCTTGATGTTGTTTTTTTCCCTTTTGTCTGCCATTTCTGTATATAATGGTTGAGTTTAGTGTGAAGTGTGTGTGCTGGTGTCTATTGCATTACCTTTTGGGATGCTGTGCTGACTAGGACAGCTAGTTGTTGTCCAACTTTTGCCGTGTTCACATATCTGTTTAGTGTTTTGTTTGAAGTGTCGCGGATGCATTTAGTTACTCTTTCTTTCATTTCTGGTGGGCTGACCTCTAACAGTGTGACAGTTAGGCATTTCACCAGTTGTTCTTCCAGTCTGTCTGCGGTCTGTTGTATAAACTGGGTCAGTTCGGTATGCACTTTCTGTATCAAGTCTTGTACTATGGTGCTAAACGTCGTCATTCCTTCAGTCATGTTCTTTAGTGTTTGTGTCGTTTCTTTTGTGTTTAGTTCTTTTTTGTTTTCTGGGATTTTTGGGAGGAGGTGTTCAATTTGTTGGTCCAGAGTAAGGGTTGGTGGAGAAGGAGGTGTTGGTGGTGGGGGATTGTCATGAGGAAAGATGGTGGTTGGTGGTTTATGTTGTGCTGTCGTTGGTGGTTCTGTAGGGTAATTAGGGCACTTTGTTTGTCCTGTCCAGTGTCCGTTTGTGCCACATGTGGCGCAGAAAGGTTCTGTGATGTTTTGGTCGCCATGGTGGCACAGTGCTGTAGGTTTTGCACTTGCGCAATAAAAGCAGATTGGTTGGTTTGGGCAGCTGTTAATGTCATGGCCGTACTTTTGGCATTTTTTGCATGGTATGTGTCTTTCCTGTGTTTTGGCGGCCTCTGCTCTGTAGATTTGGTGTTGCAGCACAACTCACTTGCTCAGTGCTTCCTTTAATGTGTCTATGTCATATGTGAAGATTTTTACGAAAGACGTGGGTCTGTTTGTGGCGCGACTGATTATGCGGGCCACTCTATGTATGTTAGGGTGGTTGACCCTGATTGTGTCCAGAATTTCATCATCTGTTACTTCAGGTGGGACGTTTTTCACGACGGCCACTAGTTGTCGCTGTTGTTTTGTTTGTGCTTGTGTTGTTGGTACTTGCGTTGGTATACTGGTTAGATACTGAGCGTCTTTCCCAAATTTTGTTGCCCTGATTGCCTGTGTGAAGATGGCGGCCTGTGGTTGGGTTTTGAATGCTATGGCGAATGTGCTTTTTGGTTGGTTCAGGCGAGCCATTTTTATTATCTGGACTGCTTGTGTTCTGTATGCTTGCTGACTAGTTTTTGGGCGTGAAAAGAATTACGGTATGTTTCCTCACATGGTGTTATGTATATTATGGTACTTCCGGCTGGCAGTGTATCGTTGTTGAGTTTCACTGGTTTGTTTGCGATTGGAGCAACACGGATTTTTGGGTTTGTTGTGTGGGTCTCATTCTCCGTTTCTGTGTCTGTGTCGTCACCGCTACTGTTGTCATCGGATGATTCAGCATTTTGTGTGTTTTTGCTGGACTTCTTTACTTTCATGTTTTTTGTGTCTGTTTTTTGTTGTTTTTTGTCGTTTTGTCTCCTAGTGTTTTGTGGTTGTTTCCTTGCGATAGGTTTTTTTGTATGCCTGTCACGTTGTGTTTCTCGGTCTGAATAGTCACTTAGATCACGTTGTGGGTTTTTTGGGGGCTTTACAGGGGCTGAGTTACTGGGGGTGCTTTCTGTCAGGAAGCGGCTCGGTTGGTCTGATGAAGGTTCATGGGATTTAGGGTTTAGATTTTGTGCCGTGGATGCCTGAATTTTAGGCATTTTGGCGGTAAGATGTAATGGTGGATGGAGTGACTGCTAAAAAGCGCGAAAGTTGGTAGTTCACGGTTAATTATAACCGGCGAAGTGTAGCTCCTTCGAGCTACAGAACCGAAGTCCTTTTGCGGCTAATGCCCTGAACTGACTTTCTGGCCACAGGAAGGGTGAGATGGAATTAGGTATGCGGTAGAAGATTGGTGAGTAAGGCAGGGCAGGCTGAAAAAGAAATTGACGGTCTTGTAGTTTCCGTGTTTGGCTGGTGTGGATCTCCGGTAGTTGCGTCGGTTGCCGCTGGTCTAGTTGCCGCTGGCCCGTACGTTGCTCTCTTTCCGGCGAAGATCTAGCTGCTGTCTTCTGTTGATGTATTCCGCTCCGGTCAAACGGCGTGTGTCCGTGGTGAGTGAGCTCGATGCTGGCGTATAAGAGCTTGTTGGGCGGAAGCGGTGCATCCGGAGGAAGATGATAACAGTCCTCGTCCGATTACACGTTGCGGGATTGGCAGTTTCTAATGAGCGGTGCAGGTCCGTCTATGTGAATTCTTTGCCATGGTTGGTGTGGTGCAACGACGAAAAACTCCATATTTCTGCTGTTGGGTGGGAGTTAACTTCTCCCAAATGAGGTCGATATCGTAGGGTGGGTATCTGGGGAAAGCGATGTCCCCGTAAAACAGCACGGTTCGAATCTCCTCATTGCTGAGGTGGGAGAGAGCTCTGTGCTGTTCGAGGTATTTGATGAATGTTGGAATCTCTGCTATTACGCCGGGCATACTTTTGAAGGAAAGCGTCGATTCTAAGCTGAAGCCTATTTAGGTCAGTGAAGACGCCTTCGTTGCACTTGTCACACCAGTAGGATCGAATGCTGCAGCGGCACTTTAAATGAAGGCACTTTGAGCAGTGGAGAGGAGCACACTGTGATATGGACACGAGTAGAGTGTAGCAGGAACTGACAAGAGAAAGGGGTAGGATAGTATGTGGAGGGGGTTATCACCAGAAATTGCTCTTATAGTAGTAGATGGCGCTGGAATCAGGTTCTTCCATTAAAGCCCTGTTTTCAAGTACGCTGAACAGCCAATCTCCCTGGACGAGACCCGGCATGATGAAAGACGAGGTGTTTCCCAGGTGAATAGCCAAGCATCTACCGAAACACAGTCGACCGTGATGTATAAAATCTTGCATTTCATCGGGCATGATGTATTGTTCGTAGAAAACGATGTAGATGCCTCTTTTGGGAATAAATTGAAATAGTTGATCTTGATTGTTGAGAATATCCACGTCTGGACCTTCGTCAATGGTGTCAGGGGGCCATGGGACAACCTTAAACTGTAGGCTGATGTTGGAAAAGACGAAGTGGATTCTGCTTTCACAGTTATGACATTTAACGGTGAAGGTTTGCCGCCGAAGCTGTCGTCGATGAACCTTAGGGCATACGGTGCATTCTTGTGAGGGTGCCCCTCTACCTCAAAATTTTTTAACACTTTGGAGCCATCGCTATCCACAAACAGGTAGTTCTTAAAACCCATGTCTGATGCCGTGCCGAAGAATATAGGACGACTGTGAGGGAAATGGGTGGGGAGGGGAAACCAATACTTAAGGATGATGACGTAGGATGTTTTGGGCGAGGGAATGCTTGAGATAGTGATCTATTTCTAGGAATGTTCTAAAGTTTGCGGAGCGAATGTACTTTGTGAATGTGGTGAAGTTCATGGAGTCGAAGGATGCTCCAGATGCAAAGGTGTGAAGCATGCACTTGTGGAATGCCATGATTTGGTTTTGAATGTCTGACTCTTTCTTCTTGTGGAATAGGAGATATGTAACGAGTTTCATGAGGTTGTGCAATATGTTGCATTCCTCGCGCTTAAGAGAAAAGCAGTGCCCCTCCTGGTCTTTGAGGACGATGTATTTGCAAAACACGGACTTGAATATGGCGGGGTCACGGCTGGAGAATTGATGATCTTGAACACAGGTGTCGGGGCTGAGGAGGAGTTCCTGGTTAGAAGGCATTGTGTGCACCATCTTCTGCCATTCATTTCCATCTAGGATCACGGCGCTGTTGCTCCAACCGCACCTTACAATGGACACTTGAAGTTGGTAAGGCGGTAAAGGCGAAAACCCAACGCACCCGAATTTGGTTTGTGCGCCGTTGAGAAAGGAGACATCGGAGTACGGTCCAGTGATAGACGAAGGCTCGCATCCAGCTGTTCCCTCCTGCGGTGACTTCGTAACGATGCCTCTGAAACACGAATAGCGAAAGCATTAGAATACCGTAGGGTGAAACATGAGTAGAAGCAGCTACCTATCGCTAACGATGCTTACCCAATAGAAGAGTTGACGGTCTCGCGGGACATGCTATACTGGCGGCGCTCACGCACGAGCAAGACTTATAGCAGTGAAGTGAGTTCTGAAATCACAATATAAGGAAATGAATGGAAGCAAAGACGCACTGTGGGAGGGAGGGAGGGTTGGAGGGAGAGAGGGAAATCGAAACTTACCGCAAAGGTTGGCAGGACTGGCAGGGATCTGTGCACGACGCGAGACATGCCTGGTTTATCGAAGAATGACATGATCGTTGTGATGGAAATCTTAAGCGCGAAATTTGAAGGAAAAAAAAAAAAAAAGAATCTCTGGTCATTCCTGAGCAGCAGTGAGAAAGTAAATCAATGACATAATGACCGCCGGTCGTACTGTCATCTCCCTACAGCCTAACGTGATTGTGGAACCAGTTGGTGCTGCAGACTTTATGCAACCAATTTAGAATGTGGGGTTCAAATGGACTGATACCGTAACTGTCCAAATACTGCCCTCTTCCGGCGGAGCCGATGTAGATGCAGACCCAGTGCTTTCCTGGTTTAGTGCTGGAATCGGTATTAGTGGCAATGAAGGCGAGAAGTAGCATGTGGCAACTGGTCGCAAGCGAAAACATCTAAAAAGAAAGGGTGAGTAGAGGGGCACGAGGTTAAAAACTGATGCAGGTGAAACGTGTTCATGACACTAGAATGGATCTATTGGCGTCAATTTCAATGATACGATGGATCTCCACCAAGACGAGAAGCACAATAGCATCTGTTAACGGTTTAGAAAAACCTATGTTTAAGGACACCATCCCATGGCCCGAGATGTAGGAGGTGTTAGCGCTCATATCGGTAGTGAGGTCGAATACATAACGGTGTATCCGTGAGGATATTGGTAGCCCTCCGTGGTGTAATGGTTACCATGCTAACTTCATATACCCAAGGTCGTTGGTTCAAACCCAGCGGAGGACGATGGATTTTTTCGGCTGTAAACTCCTTCGCATAGCTTCCTTCGGAAGAGAAGTAAAGCCGTTGGTCCCGTGTCGTAGATTTACGGCACGTAAAAGAACCGCAAGCCTGATAAAGGCCTCTGAGCAAAATTAATGGGACGCTGAGAACCACAGTAGTTAAAGAGCGTCCATAAATAACACGTCATTTGTGAGGATATTGGTCTTTCGGAATGGAGTGGTCCTCGTCCTTAAAGTGAATGCCTAGGCCATCTTGCAGGCTTTGAATGCATTCAATGAAGTATCGCTATCAAAATTGCGTTGAAGATGTTGGGATGGAATGGACTATACGCACACGTTCATCTGGAAGGCATTCATGCCGAAGTCCTGAAGGTTGAACGGATTGGAGCCATAAGAACCACTGTAAGCTTTGTCGGATACCATGGCGACGACTACCCTCCTAGGAACTTATCCTATGAAGACGTCATTGAACGACATGCCGTTGGATCCCTTCGGGATGCTGAGGGAGTGGAAGCTGACATCCTTGAGATGATACTTTTATTTTGCTCTTTGCGATCACAGTCTCATGGGCGAGCTTAATTGTGGGCGATGGGCGGACGGTTTTTTGATGAAAAGTTGGCGATTGAAATTAGGTGTGCCCTTTGAAATCTTAGAGGTAGAGAAGAGGTGTAACTGCTGGAGGATTGGGTGACCTTCATGGTGACGCTGACATTATTTAAGAGCAAGTTATCCTGCCTGAAGGGAGCGTTTGAAAGCCATCCCACGATTTGCACAACCTTTCTGCCATTTGTGAATCCATGGCGAAACAAACCCTGCATTGGATTCCCAAGCATCCATGATAGTTGCAGTGTCTTTTCGCCATAGTGCGGACTGAAACCTGGTGTTGTCCTTGCCAGGTTTTTCAAATAGCAGTATGTGGGCATGCTTCCAGGTCTGTGGGTGGTATCCATGTTTCAGGCAGCTATTATACAGCTCCTGTATTCTTTTGACCATTGCTATTGGTAGCTCCTTTAGCATTCTGTATGTGATGCTATCTGGTCCGGGTGCTGTGTTGCCTTGGGCTTGAATGGTTTTATACACTTCTGCTACGGTTATTGGCCGTGCTCCTGTGGGTTGTTCTTGTTCATGTGCGTCTGTTTGTGGCGTGAATAGGTGTGGGTGGTTCCGGATGTATGTGTTAACTTCTTTGAAGTGTGCTTCGTCGAATTGTTCGTGTTGTGGCACTTGAAAAATGTTTTCATAATGGGTTTTGAAAATGTTTAGTTTTTGCTCCGTTTGCCATGTGTGTTGGCCATTATGGCGGATTGGGTATGTTGGCTTCTGGCGACCTCTTGTAGCTTTGATTAGTTGCCAGAAGGCCCTGGGGTTAGCTGTTCTGCTGTTGTTTAGTGTGTTTATGTGATTTAGCCATTTTTGTTCCCGGTAGTTGTTTATTTCCGTCTTTACTGCTTCCTGTACATGGTTATATATTGTTTTGTCATAGTGGTGGTGGGTTTTAAGGTATTGTCTGAAGGCTTTTCTTTTTTGTTTTATTAGCTTCACTATCCGGGGTGGTAGTGTATTTTTGCTAGCATTAGGATTTCTTTTTGTTGTCGGGATGGCTATCTCTTTGGCTTTGTTGATGATGGTGTTTATTTCATTGGCTTCGCTGTTTATCTGCTGTGTGGTGCTGCCATCTGTGTTTCTGGGTGTGATATTTAGTGTCTGTGTTATTTGCTGTCTGTAGAGCTCCCAGTCGGCTCGGTTGAAGTCTGGTACTTCGTATGGTGTCGGCGTCTCGTAGCTCCATTTGTGGGTTGCTACAGTTATGATTACTGGGAGGTGATCAGAGTTGAGTGGTGTGTCTGTCGTGATGTTTATGATTCTATGGTGTATGCTGGGCGAAGCTAGGACTTTGTAGTGATGTTTCCTGTAGCAGTTTAAGGAGTAGCTTTCCATATTGATTTGTTTTGTTGTCGAGTAGGCTCTGATGTTGGGCATTGAGGTCGCCGATGATGAGGATGTTTTTATATTTTTGTTCTAGGTATTTTAATAGTTCTTTTGGGAACTGGTTGTTTTGTGGTGGCGCATAAATTGCTGCTATGTGTATTGTTTAGTTTCCCGTTTTTAATTTTAAGAGCACTGCTTCGCCTGCGTTGAATTTGTCGGGCAGTGTGACTTGTGTTGGCTGTAGCTGCTGTTTGGCTAGTATTGCGACTCCTCCTCCTTTATTATTGCTTGGTCGGTCAAACCGAAATATGTGAAAGGGGGGGTAGGAAATGTGCTGTTTGGGTTTAATTTTGTCTCGTTGAGTGCCAGTATGTCTGGGTCGTGTTGGTAGAGTACTTCTTTAAGTTGTTCTCTTTTTGTTCTTAAACCGTTTATGTTGATGTGGGCGACCTTGATGTTGTTTTTTTCCCTTTTGTCTGCCATTTCTGTATATAATGGTTGAGTTTAGTGTGAAGTGTGTGTGCTGGTGTCTATTGCATTACCTTTTGGGATGCTGTGCTGACTAGGACAGCTAGTTGTTGTCCAACTTTTGCCGTGTTCACATATCTGTTTAGTGTTTTCTTTGAAGTGTCGCGGATGCATTTAGTTACTCTTTCTTTCATTTCTGGTGGGCTGACCTCTAACAGTGTGACAGTTAGGCATTTCACCAGTTGTTCTTCCAGTCTGTCTGCGGTCTGTTGTATAAACTGGGTCAGTTCGGTATGCACTTTCTGTATCAAGTCTTGTACTATGGTGCTAAACGTCGTCATTCCTTGAGTCATGTTCTTTAGTGTTTGTATCGTTTCTTTTGTGTTTAGTTCTTTTTTGTTTTCTGGGATTTTTGGGAGGAGGTGTTCAATTTGTTGGTCCAGAGTAAGGGTTGGTGGAGAAGGAGGTGTTGGTGGTGGGGGATTGTCATGAGGAAAGATGGTGGTTGGTGGTTTATGTTGTGCTGTCGTTGGTGGTTCTGTAGGGTAATTAGGGCACTTTGTTTGTCCTGTCCAGTGTCCGTTTGTGCCACATGTGGCGCAGAAAGGTTCTGTGATGTTTTGGTCGCCATGGTGGCACAGTGCTGTAGGTTTTGCACTTGCGCAATAAAAGCAGATTGGTTGGTTTGGGCAGCTGTTAATGTCATGGCCGTACTTTTGGCATTTTTTGCATGGTATGTGTCTTTCCTGTGTTTTGGCGGCCTCTGCTCTGTAGATTTGGTGTTGCAGCACAACTCACTTGCTCAGTGCTTCCTTTAATGTGTCTATGTCATATGTGAAGATTTTTACGAAAGACGTGGGTTTGTTTGTGGCGCGACTGATTATGCGGGCCACTCTATGTATGTTAGGGTGGTTGACCCTGATTGTGTCCAGAATTTCATCATCTGTTACTTCACGTGGGACGTTTTTCACGACGGCCACTAGTTGTCGCTGTTGTTTTGTTTGTGCTTGTGTTGTTGGTACTTGCGTTGGTATACTGGTTAGATACTGAGCGTCTTTCCCAAATTTTGTTGCCCTGATTGCCTGTGTGAAGATGGCGGCCTGTGGTTGGGTTTTGAATGCTATGGCGAATGTGCTTTTTGGTTGGTTCAGGCGAGCCATTTTTATTATCTGGACTGCTTGTGTTCTGTATGCTTGCTGACTAGTTTTTGGGCGTGAAAAGAATTACGGTATGTTTCCTCACATGGTGTTATGTACATTATGGTACTTCCGGCTGGCAGTGTATCGTTGTTGAGTTTCACTGGTTTGTTTGCGATTGGAGCAACACGGATTTTTGGGTTTGTTGTGTGGGTCTCATTCTCCGTTTCTGTGTCTGTGTCGTCACCGCTACTGTTGTCATCGGATGATTCAGCATTTTGTGTGTTTTTGCTGGACTTCTTTACTTTCATGTTTTTTGTGTCTGTTTTTTGTTGTTTTTTGTCGTTTTGTCTCCTAGTGTTTTGTGGTTGTTTCCTTGCGATAGGTTTTTTTGTATGCCTGTCACGTTGTGTTTCTCGGTCTGAATAGTCACTTAGATCACGTTGTGGGTTTTTTGGGGGCTTTACAGGGGCTGAGTTACTGGGGGTGCTTTCTGTCAGGAAGCGGCTCGGTTGGTCTGATGAAGGTTCATGGGATTTAGGGTTTATATTTTGTGCCGTGGATGCCTGAATTTTAGGCATTTTGGCGGTAAGATGTAATGGTGGATGGAGTGACTGCTAAAAAGCGCGAAAGTTGGTAGTTCACGGTTAATTATAACCGGCGAAGTGTAGCTCCTTCGAGCTACAGAACCGAAGTCCTTTTGCGGCTAATGCCCTGAACTGACTTTCTGGCCACAGGAAGGGTGAGATGGAATTAGGTATGCGGTAGAAGATTGGTGAGTAAGGCAGGGCAGGCTGAAAAAGAAATTGACGGTCTTGTAGTTTCCGTGTTTGGCTGGTGTGGATCTCCGGTAGTTGCGTCGGTTGCCGCTGGTCTAGTTGCCGCTGGCCCGTACGTTGCTCTCTTTCCGGCGAAGATCTAGCTGCTGTCTTCTGTTGATGTATTCCGCTCCGGTCAAACGGCGTGTGTCCGTGGTGAGTGAGCTCGATGCTGGCGTATAAGAGCTTGTTGGGCGGAAGCGGTGCATCCGGAGGAAGATGATAACAGTCCTCATCCGATTACACGTTGCGGGATTGGCAGTTTCTAATGAGCGGTGCAGGTCCGTCTATGTGAATTCTTTGCCATGGTTGGTGTGGTGCAACGACGAAAAACTCCATATTTCTGCTGTTGGGTGGGAGTTAACTTCTCCCAAATGAGGTCGATATCGTAGGGTGGGTATCTGGGGAAAGCGATGTCCCCGTAAAACAGCACGGTTCGAATCTCCTCATTGCTGAGGTGGGAGAGAGCTCTGTGCTGTTCGAGGTATTTGATGAATGTTGGAATCTCTGCTATTACGCCGGGCATACTTTTGAAGGAAAGCGTCGATTCTAAGCTGAAGCCTATTTAGGTCAGTGAAGACGCCTTCGTTGCACTTGTCACACCAGTAGGATCGAATGCTGCAGCGGCACTTTAAATGAAAGCACTTTGAGCAGTGGAGAGGAGCACACTGTGAACTGGACACGAGTAGAGTGTAGCAGGAACTGACAAGAGAAAGGGGTAGGATAGTAGGTGGAGGGGGTTATCACCAGAAATTGCTCTTATAGTAGTAGATGGCGCTGGAATCGGGTTCTTCCATTAAAGCCCTGTTTTCAAGTACGCTGAACAGCCAATCTCCCTGGACGAGACCCGGCATGATGAAAGACGAGGTGTTTCCCAGGTGAATAGCCAAGCATCTACCGAAACACAGTCGACCGTGATGTATAAAATCTTGCATTTCATCGGGCATGATGTATTGTTCGTAGAAAACGATGTAGATGCCTCTTTTGGGAATAAATTGAAATAGTTGATCTTGATTGTTGAGAATATCCACGTCTGGACCTTCGTCAATGGTGTCAGGGGGCCATGGGACAACCTCAAACTGTAGGCTGATGTTGGAAAAGACGAAGTGGATTCTACTTTCACAGTTATGACATTTAACGGTGAAGGTTTGCCGCCGAAGCTGTCGTCGATGAACCTTAGGGCATACGGTGCATTCTTGTGAGGGTGCCCCTCTACCTCAAAATTTTTTAACACTTTGGAGCCATCGCTATCCACAAACAGGTAGTTCTTAAAACCCATGTCTGATGCCGTGCCGAAGAATATAGGACGACTGTGAGGGAAATGGGTGGGGAGGGGAAACCAATACTTAAGGATGATGACGTGGGATGTTTTGGGCGAGGGAATGCTTGAGATAGTGATCTATTTCTAGGAATGTTCTAAAGTTTGCGGAGCGAATGTACTTTGTGAATGTGGTGAAGTTCATGGAGTCGAAGGATGCTCCAGATGCAAAGGTGTGAAGCATGCACTTGTGGAATGCCATGATTTGGTTTTGAATGTCTGACTCTTTCTTCTTGTGGAATAGGAGATATGTAACGAGTTTCATGAGGTTGTGCAATATGTTGCATTCCTCGCGCTTAAGAGAAAAGCAGTGCCCCTCCTGGTCTTTGAGGACGATGTATTTGCAAAACACGGACTTGAATATGGCGGGGTCACGTCTGGAGAATTGATGATCTTGAACACAGGTGTCGGGGCTGAGGAGGAGTTCCTGGTTAGAAGGCATTGTGTGCACCATCTTCTGCCATTCATTTCCATCTAGGACCACGGCGCTGTTGCTCCAACCGCACCTTACAATGGACACTTGAAGTTGGTAAGGCGGTAAAAGCGAAAACCCAACGCACCCGAATTTGGTTTGTGCGCCGTTGAGAAAGGAGACGTCGGAGTACGGTCCAGTGATAGACGAAGGCTCGCATCCAGCTGTTCCCTCCTGCGGTGACTTCGTAACGATGCCTCTGAAACACGAATAGCGAAAGCATTAGAATACCGTAGGGTGAAACATGAGTAGAAGCAGCTACCTATCGCTAACGATGCTTACCCAATAGAAGAGTTGACGGTCTCGCGGGACATGCTATACTGGCGGCGCTCACGCACGAGCAAGACTTATAGCAGTGAAGTGAGTTCTGAAATCACAATATAAGGAAATGAATGGAAGCAAAGACGCACTGTGGGAGGGAGGGAGGGTTGGAGGGAGAGAGGGAAATCGAAACTTACCGCAAAGGTTGGCAGGACTGGCAGGGATCTGTGCACGACGCGAGACATGCCTGGTTTATCGAAGAATGACATGATCGTTGTGATGGAAATCTTAAGCGCGAAATTTGAAGGAAAAAAAAAAAAAAAAAGAATCTCTGGACATTCCTGAGCAGCAGTGAGAAAGTAAATCAATGACATAATGACCGCCGGTCGTACTGTCATCTCCCTACAGCCTAACGTGATTGTGGAACCAGTTGATGCTGCAGACTTTATGCAACCAATTTAGAATGTGGGGTTCAAATGGACTGATACCGTAACTGTCCAAATACTGCCCTCTTCCGGCGGAGCCGATGTAGATGCAGACCCAGTGCTTTCCTGGTTTAGTGCTGGAATCGGTATTAGTGGCAATGAAGGCGAGAAGTAGCATGTGGCAACTGGTCGCAAGCGAAAACATCTAAAAAGAAAGGGTGAGTAGAGGGGCACGAGGTTAAAAACTGATGCAGGTGAAACGTGTTCATGACACTAGAATGGATCTATTGGCGTCAATTTCAATGATACGATGGATCTCCACCAAGACGAGAAGCACAATAGCATCTGTTAACAGTTTAGAAAAACCTATGTTTAAGGACACCATCCCATGGCCCGAGATGTAGGAGGTGTTAGCGCTCATATCGGTAGTGAGGTCGAATACATAACGGTGTATCCGTGAGGATATTGGTAGCCCTCCGTGGTGTAATGGTTACCATGCTAACTTCATATACCCAAGGTCGTTGGTTCAAACCCAGCGGAGGACGATGGATTTTTTCGGCTGTAAACTCCTTCGCATAGCTTCCTTCGGAAGAGAAGTAAAGCCGTTGGTCCCGTGTCGTAGATTTACGGCACGTAAAAGAACCGCAAGCCTGATAAAGGCCTCTGAGCAAAATTAATGGGACGCTGAGAACCACAGTAGTTAAAGAGCGTCCATAAATAACACGCCATTTGTGAGGATATTGGTCTTTCGGAATGGAGTGGTCCTCGTCCTTAAAGTGAATGCCTAGGCCATCTTGCAGGCTTTGAATGCATTCAATGAAGTATCGCTATCAAAATTGCGTTGAAGATGTTGGGATGGAATGGACTATACGCAGACGTTCATCTGGAAGGCATTCATGCCGAAGTCCTGAAGGTTGAACGGATTGGAGCCATAAGAACCACTGTAAGCTTTGTCGGATACCATGGCGACGACTACCCTCCTAGGAACTTATCCTATGAAGACGTCATTGAACGACATGCCGTTGGATCCCTTCGGGATGCTGAGGGAGTGGAAGCTGACATCCTTGAGATGATACTTTTATTTTGCTCTTTGCGATCACAGTCTCATGGGCGAGCTTAATTGTGGGCGATGGGCGGACGGTTTTTTGATGAAAAGTTGGCGATTGAAATTAGGTGTGCCCTTTGAAATCTTAGAGGTAGAGAAGAGGTGTAACTGCTGGAGGATTGGGTGACCTTCATGGTGACGCTGACATTATTTAAGAGCAAGTTATCCTGCCTGAAGGGAGCGTTTGAAAGCCATCCCACGATTTGCACAACCTTTCTGCCATTTGTGAATCCATGGCGAAACAAACCCTGCATTGGATTCCCAAGCATCCATGATAGTTGCAGTGTCTTTTCGCCATAGTGCGGACTGAAACCTGGTGTTGTCCTTGCCAGGTTTTTCAAATAGCAGTATGTGGGCATGCTTCCAGGTCTGTGGGTGGTATCCATGTTTCAGGCAGCTATTATACAGCTCCTGTATTCTTTTGACCATTGCTATTGGTAGCTCCTTTAGCATTCTGTATGTGATGCTATCTGGTCCGGGTGCTGTGTTGCCTTGGGCTTGAATGGTTTTATACACTTCTGCTACGGTTATTGGCC
Organism: Hymenopus coronatus; assembly: GCA_030762935.1. Lineage (NCBI taxonomy): Eukaryota > Metazoa > Arthropoda > Insecta > Mantodea > Hymenopodidae > Hymenopus > Hymenopus coronatus. Next base: position 17,654,993 of record CM060889.1, on the reverse strand, counting down.
GTGCTCCTGTGGGTTGTTCTTGTTCATGTGCGTCTGTTTGTGGCGTGAATAGGTGTGGGTGGTTCCGGATGTATGTGTTAACTTCTTTGAAGTGTGCTTCGTCGAATTGTTCGTGTTGTGGCACTTGAAAAATGTTTTCATAATGGGTTTTGAAAATGTTTAGTTTTTGCTCCGTTTGCCATGTGTGTTGGCCATTATGGCGGATTGGGTATGTTGGCTTCTGGCGACCTCTTGTAGCTTTGATTAGTTGCCAGAAGGCCCTGGGGTTAGCTGTTCTGCTGTTGTTTAGTGTGTTTATGTGATTTAGCCATTTTTGTTCCCGGTAGTTGTTTATTTCCGTCTTTACTGCTTCCTGTACATGGTTATATATTGTTTTGTCATAGTGGTGGTGGGTTTTAAGGTATTGTCTGAAGGCTTTTCTTTTTTGTTTTATTAGCTTCACTATCCGGGGTGGTAGTGTATTTTTGCTAGCATTAGGATTTCTTTTTGTTGTCGGGATGGCTATCTCTTTGGCTTTGTTGATGATGGTGTTTATTTCATTGGCTTCGCTGTTTATCTGCTGTGTGGTGCTGCCATCTGTGTTTCTGGGTGTGATATTTAGTGTCTGTGTTATTTGCTGTCTGTAGAGCTCCCAGTCGGCTCGGTTGAAGTCTGGTACTTCGTATGGTGTCGGCGTCTCGTAGCTCCATTTGTGGGTTGCTACAGTTATGATTACTGGGAGGTGATCAGAGTTGAGTGGTGTGTCTGTCGTGATGTTTATGATTCTATGGTGTATGCTGGGCGAAGCTAGGACTTTGTCAGGAGCTGAGGGTTGTTGCAATCTTTGTCCTATTCGTGTTGGTCCTGGGATGGGAGCTATTTGTAGTGATGTTTCCTGTAGCAGTTTAAGGAGTAGCTTTCCATATTGATTTGTTTTGTTGTCGAGTAGGCTCTGATGTTGGGCATTGAGGTCGCCGATGATGAGGATGTTTTTATATTTTTGTTCTAGGTATTTTAATAGTTCTTTTGGGAACTGGTTGTTTTGTGGTGGCGCATAAATTGCTGCTATGTGTATTGTTTGGTTTCCCGTTTTTAATTTTAAGAGCACTGCTTCGTCTGCGTTGAATTTGTCGGGCAGTGTGACTTGTGTTGGCTGTAGCTGCTGTTTGGCTAGTATTGCGACTCCTCCTCCTTTATTATTGCTTGGTCGGTCATACCGAAATATGTGAAAGGGGGGGTAGGAAATGTGCTGTTTGTGTTTAATTTTGTCTCGTTGAGTGCCAGTATGTCTGGGTCGTGTTGGTAGAGTACTTCTTTAAGTTGTTCTCTTTTTGTTCTTAAACCGTTTATGTTGATGTGGGCGACCTTGATGTTGTTTTTTTCCCTTTTGTCTGCCATTTCTGTATATAATGGTTGAGTTTAGTGTGAAGTGTGTGTGCTGGTGTCTATTGCATTACCTTTTGGGATGCTGTGCTGACTAGGACAGCTAGTTGTTGTCCAACTTTTGCCGTGTTCACATATCTGTTTAGTGTTTTGTTTGAAGTGTCGCGGATGCATTTAGTTACTCTTTCTTTCATTTCTGGTGGGCTGACCTCTAACAGTGTAACAGTTAGGCATTTCACCAGTTGTTCTTCCAGTCTGTCTGCGGTCTGTTGTATAAACTGGGTCAGTTCGATATGCACTTTCTGTATCAAGTCTCGTACTATGGTGCTAAACGTCGTCATTCCTTCAGTCATGTTCTTTAGTGTTTGTGTCGTTTCTTTTGTGTTTAGTTCTTTTTTGTTTTCTGGGATTTTTGGGAGGAGGTGTTCAATTTGTTGGTCCAGAGTAAGGGTTGGTGGAGAAGGAGGTGTTGGTGGTGGGGGATTGTCATGAGGAAAGATGGTGGTTGGTGGTTTATGTTGTGCTGTCGTTGGTGGTTCTGTAGGGTAATTAGGGCACTTTGTTTGTCCTGTCCAGTGTCCGTTTGTGCCACATGTGGCGCAGAAAGGTTCTGTGATGTTTTGGTCGCCATGGTGGCACAGTGCTGTAGGTTTTGCACTTGCGCAATAAAAGCAGATTGGTTGGTTTGGGCAGCTGTTAATGTCATGGCCGTACTTTTGGCATTTTTTGCATGGTATGTGTCTTTCCTGTGTTTTGGCGGCCTCTGCTCTGTAGATTTGGTGTTGCAGCACAACTCACTTGCTCAGTGCTTCCTTTAATGTGTCTATGTCATATGTGAAGATTTTTACGAAAGACGTGGGTTTGTTTGTGGCGCGACTGATTATGCGGGCCACTCTATGTATGTTAGGGTGGTTGACCCTGATTGTGTCCAGAATTTCATCATCTGTTACTTCAGGTGGGACGTTTTTCACGACGGCCACTAGTTGTCGCTGTTGTTTTGTTTGTGCTTGTGTTGTTGGTACTTGCGTTGGTATACTGGTTAGATACTGAGCGTCTTTCCCAAATTTTGTTGCCCTGATTGCCTGTGTGAAGATGGCGGCCTGTGGTTGGGTTTTGAATGCTATGGCGAATGTGCTTTTTGGTTGGTTCAGGCGAGCCATTTTTATTATCTGGACTGCTTGTGTTCTGTATGCTTGCTGACTAGTTTTTGGGCGTGAAAAGAATTACGGTATGTTTCCTCACATGGTGTTATGTATATTATGGTACTTCCGGCTGGCAGTGTATCGTTGTTGAGTTTCACTGGTTTGTTTGCGATTGGAGCAACACGGATTTTTGGGTTTGTTGTGTGGGTCTCATTCTCCGTTTCTGTGTCTGTGTCGTCACCGCTACTGTTGTCATCGGATGATTCAGCATTTTGTGTGTTTTTGCTGGACTTCTTTACTTTCATGTTTTTTGTGTCTGTTTTTTGTTGTTTTTTGTCGTTTTGTCTCCTAATGTTTTGTGGTTGTTTCCTTGCGATAGGTTTTTTTGTATGCCTGTCACGTTGTGTTCCTCGGTCTGAATAGTCACTTCGATCACGTTGTGGGTTTTTTGGGAGCTTTACAGGGGCTGAGTTACTGGGGGTGCTTTCTGTCAGGAAGCGGCTCGGTTGGTCTGATGAAGGTTCATGGGATTTAGGGTTTATATTTTGTGCCGTGGATGCCTGAATTTTAGGCATTTTGGCGGTAAGATGTAATGGTGGATGGAGTGACTGCTAAAAAGCGCGAAAGTTGGTAGTTCACGGTTAATTATAACCGGCGAAGTGTAGCTCCTTCGAGCTACAGAACCGAAGTCCTTTTGCGGCTAATGCCCTGAACTGACTTTCTGGCCACAGGAAGGGTGAGATGGAATTAGGTATGCGGTAGAAGATTGGTGAGTAAGGCAGGGCAGGCTGAAAAAGAAATTGACGGTCTTGTAGTTTCCGTGTTTGGCTGGTGTGGATCTCCGGTAGTTGCGTCGGTTGCCGCTGGTCTAGTTGCCGCTGGCCCGTACGTTGCTCTCTTTCCGGCGAAGATCTAGCTGCTGTCTTCTGTTGATGTATTCCGCTCCGGTCAAACGGCGTGTGTCCGTGGTGAGTGAGCTCGATGCTGGCGTATAAGAGCTTGTTGGGCGGAAGCGGTGCATCCGAAGGAAGATGATAACAGTCCTCATCCGATTACACGTTGCGGGATTGGCAGTTTCTAATGAGCGGTGCAGGTCCGTCTATGTGAATTCTTTGCCATGGTTGGTGTGGTGCAACGACGAAAAACTCCATATTTCTGCTGTTGGGTGGGAGTTAACTTCTCCCAAATGAGGTCGATATCGTAGGGTGGGTATCTGGGGAAAGCGATGTCCCCGTAAAACAGCACGGTTCGAATCTCCTCATTGCTGAGGTGGGAGAGAGCTCTGTGCTGTTCGAGGTATTTGGTGAATGTTGGAATCTCTGCTATTACGCCGGGCATACTTTTGAAGGAAAGCGTCGATTCTAAGCTGAAGCCTATTTAGGTCAGTGAAGACGCCTTCGTTCCGCTTGTCACACCAGTAGGATCGAATGCTGCAGCGGCACTTTAAATGAAGGCACTTTGAGCAGTGGAGAGGAGCACACTGTGAACTGGACACGAGTAGAGTGTAGCAGGAACTGACAAGAGAAAGGGGTAGGATAGTAGGTGGAGGGGGTTATCACCAGAAATTGCTCTTATAGTAGTAGATGGCGCTGGAATCGGGTTCTTCCATTAAAGCCCTGTTTTCAAGTACGCTGAACAGCCAATCTCCCTGGACGAGACCCGGCATGATGAAAGACGAGGTGTTTCCCAGGTGAATAGCCAAGCATCTACCGAAACACAGTCGACCGTGATGTATAAAATCTTGCATTTCATCGGGCATGATGTATTGTTCGTAGAAAACGATGTAGATGCCTCTTTTGGGAATAAATTGAAATAGTTGATCTTGATTGTTGAGAATATCCACGTCTGGACCTTCGTCAATGGTGTCAGGGGGCCATGGGACAACCTTAAACTGTAGGCTGATGTTGGAAAAGACGAAGTGGATTCTGCTTTCACAGTTATGACATTTAACGGTGAAGGTTTGCCGCCGAAGCTGTCGTCGATGAACCTTAGGGCATACGGTGCATTCTTGTGAGGGTGCCCCTCTACCTCAAAATTTTTTAACACTTTGGAGCCATCGCTATCCACAAACAGGTAGTTCTTAAAACCCATGTCTGATGCCGTGCCGAAGAATATAGGACGACTGTGAGGGAAATGGGTGGGGAGGGGAAACCAATACTTAAGGATGATGACGTAGGATGTTTTGGGCGAGGGAATGCTTGAGATAGTGATCTATTTCTAGGAATGTTCTAAAGTTTGCGGAGCGAATGTACTTTGTGAATGTGGTGAAGTTCATGGAGTCGAAGGATGCTCCAGATGCAAAGGTGTGAAGCATGCACTTGTGGAATGCCATGATTTGGTTTTGAATGTCTGACTCTTTCTTCTTGTGGAATAGGAGATATGTAACGAGTTTCATGAGGTTGTGCAATATGTTGCATTCCTCGCGCTTAAGAGAAAAGCAGTGCCCCTCCTGGTCTTTGAGGACGATGTATTTGCAAAACACGGACTTGAATATGGCGGGGTCACGTCTGGAGAATTGATGATCTTGAACACAGGTGTCGGGGCTGAGGAGGAGTTCCTGGTTAGAAGGCATTGTGTGCACCATCTTCTGCCATTCATTTCCATCTAGGACCACGGCGCTGTTGCTCCAACCGCACCTTACAATGGACACTTGAAGTTGGTAAGGCGGTAAAGGCGAAAACCCAACGCACCCGAATTTGGTTTGTGCGCCGTTGAGAAAGGAGACATCGGAGTACGGTCCAGTGATAGACGAAGGCTCGCATCCAGCTGTTCCCTCCTGCGGTGACTTCGTAACGATGCCTCTGAAACACGAATAGCGAAAGCATTAGAATACCGTAGGGTGAAACATGAGTAGAAGCAGCTACCTATCGCTAACGATGCTTACCCAATAGAAGAGTTGACGGTCTCGCGGGACATGCTATACTGGCGGCGCTCACGCACGAGCAAGACTTATAGCAGTGAAGTGAGTTCTGAAATCACAATATAAGGAAATGAATGGAAGCAAAGACGCACTGTGGGAGGGAGGGAGGGTTGGAGGGAGAGAGGGAAATCGAAACTTACCGCAAAGGTTGGCAGGACTGGCAGGGATCTGTGCACGACGCGAGACATGCCTGGTTTATCGAAGAATGACATGATCGTTGTGATGGAAATCTTAAGCGCGAAATTTGAAGGAAAAAAAAAAAAAAAAAAAGAATCTCTGGACATTCCTGAGCAGCAGTGAGAAAGTAAATCAATGACATAATGACCGCCGGCCGTACTGTCATCTCCCTACAGCCTAACGTGATTGTGGAACCAGTTGGTGCTGCAGACTTTATGCAACCAATTTAGAATGTGGGGTTCAAATGGACTGATACCGTAACTGTCCAAATACTGCACTCTTCCGGCGGAGCCGATGTAGATGCAGACCCAGTGCTTTCCTGGTTTAGTGCTGGAATCGGTATTAGTGGCAATGAAGGCGAGAAGTAGCATGTGGCAACTGGTCGCAAGCGAAAACATCTAAAAAGAAAGGGTGAGTAGAGGGGCACGAGGTTAAAAACTGATGCAGGTGAAACGTGTTCATGACACTAGAATGGATCTATTGGCGTCAATTTCAATGATACGATGGATCTCCACCAAGACGAGAAGCACAATAGCATCTGTTAACGGTTTAAAAAAACCTATGTTTAAGGACACCATCCCATGGCCCGAGATGTAGGAGGTGTTAGCGCTCATATCGGTAGTGAGGTCGAATACATAACGGTGTATCCGTGAGGATATTGGTAGCCCTCCGTGGTGTAATGGTTACCATGCTAACTTCATATACCCAAGGTCGTTGGTTCAAACCCAGCGGAGGACGATGGATTTTTTCGGCTGTAAACTCCTTCGCATAGCTTCCTTCGGAAGAGAAGTAAAGCCGTTGGTCCCGTGTCGTAGATTTACGGCACGTAAAAGAACCGCAAGCCTGATAAAGGCCTCTGAGCAAAATTAATGGGACGCTGAGAACCACAGTAGTTAAAGAGCGTCCATAAAATAACACGCCATTTGTGAGAATATTGGTCTTTCGGAATGGAGTGGTCCTCGTCCTTAAAGTGAATGCCTAGGCCATCTTGCAGGCTTTGAATGTATTCAATGAAGTATCGCTATCAAAATTGCGTTGAAGAGGTTGGGATGGAATCGACTATACGCACACGTTCATCTGGAAGGCATTCATGCCGAAGTCCTGAAGGTTGAACGGATTGGAGCCATAAGAACCACTGTAAGCTTTGTCGGATACCATGGCGACGACTACCCTCCTAGGAACTTATCCTATGAAGACGTCATTGAACGACATGCCGTTGGATCCCTTCGGGATGCTGAGGGAGTGGAAGCTGACATCCTTGAGATGATACTTTTATTTTGCTCTTTGCGATCACAGTCTCATGGGCGAGCTTAATTGTGGGCGATGGGCGGACGGTTTTTTGATGAAAAGTTGGCGATTGAAATTAGGTGTGCCCTTTGAAATCTTAGAGGTAGAGAAGAGGTGTAACTGCTGGAGGATTGGGTGACCTTCATGGTGACGCTGACATTATTTAAGAGCAAGTTATCCTGCCTGAAGGGAGCGTTTGAAAGCCATCCCACGATTTGCACAACCTTTCTGCCATTTGTGAATCCATGGCGAAACAAACCCTGCATTGGATTCCCAAGCATCCATGATAGTTGCAGTGTCTTTTCGCCATAGTGCGGACTGAAACCTGGTGTTGTCCTTGCCAGGTTTTTCAAATAGCAGTATGTGGGCATGCTTCCAGGTCTGTGGGTGGTATCCATGTTTCAGGCAGCTATTATACAGCTCCTGTATTCTTTTGACCATTGCTATTGGTAGCTCCTTTAGCATTCTGTATGTGATGCTATCTGGTCCGGGTGCTGTGTTGCCTTGGGCTTGAATGGTTTTATACACTTCTGCTACGGTTATTGGCCGTGCTCCTGTGGGTTGTTCTTGTTCATGTGCGTCTGTTTGTGGTGTGAATAGGTGTGGGTGGTTCCGGATGTATGTGTTAACTTCTTTGAAGTGTGCTTCGTCGAATTGTTCGTGTTGTGGCACTTGAAAAATGTTTTCATAATGGGTTTTGAAAATGTTTAGTTTTTGCTCCGTTTGCCATGTGTGTTGGCCATTATGGCGGATTGGGTATGTTGGCTTCTGGCGACCTCTTGTAGCTTTGATTAGTTGCCAGAAGGCCCTGGGGTTAGCTGTTCTGCTGTTGTTTAGTGTGTTTATGTGATTTAGCCATTTTTGTTCCCGGTAGTTGTTTATTTCCGTCTTTACTGCTTCCTGTACATGGTTATATATTGTTTTGTCATAGTGGTGGTGGGTTTTAAGGTATTGTCTGAAGGCTTTTCTTTTTTGTTTTATTAGCTTCACTATCCGGGGTGGTAGTGTATTTTTGCTAGCATTAGGATTTCTTTTTGTTGTCGGGATGGCTATCTCTTTGGCTTTGTTGATGATGGTGTTTATTTCATTGGCTTCGCTGTTTATCTGCTGTGTGGTGCTGCCATCTGTGTTTCTGGGTGTGATATTTAGTGTCTGTGTTATTTGCTGTCTGTAGAGCTCCCAGTCGGCTCGGTTGAAGTCTGGTACTTCGTATGGTGTCGGCGTCTCGTAGCTCCATTTGTGGGTTGCTACAGTTATGATTACTGGGAGGTGATCAGAGTTGAGTGGTGTGTCTGTCGTGATGTTTATGATTCTATGGTGTATGCTGGGCGAAGCTAGGACTTTGTCAGGAGCTGAGGGTTGTTGCAATCTTTGTCCTATTCGTGTTGGTCCTGGGATGGGAGCTATTTGTAGTGATGTTTCCTGTAGCAGTTTAAGGAGTAGCTTTCCATATTGATTTGTTTTGTTGTCGAGTAGGCTCTGATGTTGGGCATTGAGGTCGCCGATGATGAGGATGTTTTTATATTTTTGTTCTAGGTATTTTAATAGTTCTTTTGGGAACTGGTTGTTTTGTGGTGGCGCATAAATTGCTGCTATGTGTATTGTTTGGTTTCCCGTTTTTAATTTTAAGAGCAGTGCTTCGTCTGCGTTGAATTTGTCGGGCAGTGTGACTTGTGTTGGCTGTAGCTGCTGTTTGGCTAGTATTGCGACTCCTCCTCCTTTATTATTGCTTGGTCGGTCATACCGAAATATGTGAAAGGGGGGGTAGGAAATGTGCTGTTTGTGTTTAATTTTGTCTCGTTGAGTGCCAGTATGTCTGGGTCGTGTTGGTAGAGTACTTCTTTAAGTTGTTCTCTTTTTGTTCTTAAACCGTTTATGTTGATGTGGGCGACCTTGATGTTGTTTTTTTCCCTTTTGTCTGCCATTTCTGTATATAATGGTTGAGTTTAGTGTGAAGTGTGTGTGCTGGTGTCTATTGCATTACCTTTTGGGATGCTGTGCTGACTAGGACAGCTAGTTGTTGTCCAACTTTTGCCGTGTTCACATATCTGTTTAGTGTTTTGTTTGAAGTGTCGCGGATGCATTTAGTTACTCTTTCTTTCATTTCTGGTGGGCTGACCTCTAACAGTGTAACAGTTAGGCATTTCACCAGTTGTTCTTCCAGTCTGTCTGCGGTCTGTTGTATAAACTGGGTCAGTTCGATATGCACTTTCTGTATCAAGTCTCGTACTATGGTGCTAAACGTCGTCATTCCTTCAGTCATGTTCTTTAGTGTTTGTGTCGTTTCTTTTGTGTTTAGTTCTTTTTTGTTTTCTGGGATTTTTGGGAGGAGGTGTTCAATTTGTTGGTCCAGAGTAAGGGTTGGTGGAGAAGGAGGTGTTGGTGGTGGGGGATTGTCATGAGGAAAGATGGTGGTTGGTGGTTTATGTTGTGCTGTCGTTGGTGGTTCTGTAGGGTAATTAGGGCACTTTGTTTGTCCTGTCCAGTGTCCGTTTGTGCCACATGTGGCGCAGAAAGGTTCTGTGATGTTTTGGTCGCCATGGTGGCACAGTGCTGTAGGTTTTGCACTTGCGCAATAAAAGCAGATTGGTTGGTTTGGGCAGCTGTTAATGTCATGGCCGTACTTTTGGCATTTTTTGCATGGTATGTGTCTTTCCTGTGTTTTGGCGGCCTCTGCTCTGTAGATTTGGTGTTGCAGCACAACTCACTTGCTCAGTGCTTCCTTTAATGTGTCTATGTCATATGTGAAGATTTTTACGAAAGACGTGGGTTTGTTTGTGGCGCGACTGATTATGCGGGCCACTCTATGTATGTTAGGGTGGTTGACCCTGATTGTGTCCAGAATTTCATCATCTGTTACTTCAGGTGGGACGTTTTTCACGACGGCCACTAGTTGTCGCTGTTGTTTTGTTTGTGCTTGTGTTGTTGGTACTTGCGTTGGTATACTGGTTAGATACTGAGCGTCTTTCCCAAATTTTGTTGCCCTGATTGCCTGTGTGAAGATGGCGGCCTGTGGTTGGGTTTTGAATGCTATGGCGAATGTGCTTTTTGGTTGGTTCAGGCGAGCCATTTTTATTATCTGGACTGCTTGTGTTCTGTATGCTTGCTGACTAGTTTTTGGGCGTGAAAAGAATTACGGTATGTTTCCTCACATGGTGTTATGTATATTATGGTACTTCCGGCTGGCAGTGTATCGTTGTTGAGTTTCACTGGTTTGTTTGCGATGGAGCAACACGGATTTTTGGGTTTGTTGTGTGGGTCTCATTCTCCGTTTCTGTGTCTGTGTCGTCACCGCTACTGTTGTCAACGGATGATTCAGCATTTTGTGTGTTTTTGCTGGACTTCTTTACTTTCATGTTTTTTGTGTCTGTTTTTTGTTGTTTTTTGTCGTTTTGTCTCCTAGTGTTTTGTGGTTGTTTCCTTGCGATAGGTTTTTTTGTATGCCTGTCACGTTGTGTTTCTCGGTCTGAATAGTCACTTAGATCACGTTGTGGGTTTTTTGGGGGCTTTACAGGGGCTGAGTTACTGGGGGTGCTTTCTGTCAGGAAGCGGCTCGGTTGGTCTGATGAAGGTTCATGGGATTTAGGGTTTATATTTTGTGCCGTGGATGCCTGAATTTTAGGCATTTTGGCGGTAAGATGTAATGGTGGATGGAGTGACTGCTAAAAAGCGCGAAAGTTGGTAGTTCACGGTTAATTATAACCGGCGAAGTGTAGCTCCTTCGAGCTACAGAACCGAAGTCCTTTTGCGGCTAATGCCCTGAACTGACTTTCTGGCCACAGGAAGGGTGAGATGGAATTAGGTATGCGGTAGAAGATTGGTGAGTAAGGCAGGGCAGGCTGAAAAAGAAATTGACGGTCTTGTAGTTTCCGTGTTTGGCTGGTGTGGATCTCCGGTAGTTGCGTCGGTTGCCGCTGGTCTAGTTGCCGCTGGCCCGTACGTTGCTCTCTTTCCGGCGAAGATCTAGCTGCTGTCTTCTGTTGATGTATTCCGCTCCGGTCAAACGGCGTGTGTCCGTGGTGAGTGAGCTCGATGCTGGCGTATAAGAGCTTGTTGGGCGGAAGCGGTGCATCCGGAGGAAGATGATAACAGTCCTCATCCGATTACACGTTGCGGGATTGGCAGTTTCTAATGAGCGGTGCAGGTCCGTCTATGTGAATTCTTTGCCATGGTTGGTGTGGTGCAACGACGAAAAACTCCATATTTCTGCTGTTGGGTGGGAGTTAACTTCTCCCAAATGAGGTCGATATCGTAGGGTGGGTATCTGGGGAAAGCGATGTCCCCGTAAAACAGCACGGTTCGAATCTCCTCATTGCTGAGGTGGGAGAGAGCTCTGTGCTGTTCGAGGTATTTGATGAATGTTGGAATCTCTGCTATTACGCCGGGCATACTTTTGAAGGAAAGCGTCGATTCTAAGCTGAAGCCTATTTAGGTCAGTGAAGACGCCTTCGTTGCACTTGTCACACCAGTAGGATCGAATGCTGCAGCGGCACTTTAAATGAAAGCACTTTGAGCAGTGGAGAGGAGCACACTGTGAACTGGACACGAGTAGAGTGTAGCAGGAACTGACAAGAGAAAGGGGTAGGATAGTAGGTGGAGGGGGTTATCACCAGAAATTGCTCTTATAGTAGTAGATGGCGCTGGAATCGGGTTCTTCCATTAAAGCCCTGTTTTCAAGTACGCTGAACAGCCAATCTCCCTGGACGAGACCCGGCATGATGAAAGACGAGGTGTTTCCCAGGTGAATAGCCAAGCATCTACCGAAACACAGTCGACCGTGATGTATAAAATCTTGCATTTCATCGGGCATGATGTATTGTTCGTAGAAAACGATGTAGATGCCTCTTTTGGGAATAAATTGAAATAGTTGATCTTGATTGTTGAGAATATCCACGTCTGGACCTTCGTCAATGGTGTCAGGGGGCCATGGGACAACCTTAAACTGTAGGCTGATGTTGGAAAAGACGAAGTGGATTCTGCTTTCACAGTTATGACATTTAACGGTGAAGGTTTGCCGCCGAAGCTGTCGTCGATGAACCTTAGGGCATACGGTGCATTCTTGTGAGGGTGCCCCTCTACCTCAAAATTTTTTAACACTTTGGAGCCATCGCTATCCACAAACATGTAGTTCTTAAAACCCATGTCTGATGCCGTGCCGAAGAATATAGGACGACTGTGAGGGAAATGGGTGGGGAGGGGAAACCAATACTTAAGGATGATGACGTAGGATGTTTTGGGCGAGGGAATGCTTGAGATAGTGATCTATTTCTAGGAATGTTCTAAAGTTTGCGGAGCGAATGTACTTTGTGAATGTGGCGAAGTTCATGGAGTCGAAGGATGCTCCAGATGCAAAGGTGTGAAGCATGCACTTGTGGAATGCCATGATTTGGTTTTGAATGTCTGACTCTTTCTTCTTGTGGAATAGGAGATATGTAACGAGTTTCATGAGGTTGTGCAATATGTTGCATTCCTCGCGCTTAAGAGAAAAGCAGTGCCCCTCCTGGTCTTTGAGGACGATGTATTTGCAAAACACGGACTTGAATATGGCGGGGTCACGTCTGGAGAATTGATGATCTTGAACACAGGTGTCGGGGCTGAGGAGGAGTTCCTGGTTAGAAGTCATTGTGTGCACCATCTTCTGCCATTCATTTCCATCTAGGACCACGGCGCTGTTGCTCCAACCGCACCTTACAATGGACACTTGAAGTTGGTAAGGCGGTAAAGGCGAAAACCTAACGCACCCGAATTTGGTTTGTGCGCCGTTGAGAAAGGAGACATCGGAGTACGGTCCAGTGATAGACGAAGGCTCGCATCCAGCTGTTCCCTCCTGCGGTGACTTCGTAACGATGCCTCTGAAACACGAATAGCGAAAGCATTAGAATACCGTAGGGTGAAACATGAGTAGAAGCAGCTACCTATCGCTAACGATGCTTACCCAATAGAAGAGTTGACGGTCTCGCGGGACATGCTATACTGGCGGCGCTCACGCACGAGCAAGACTTATAGCAGTGAAGTGAGTTCTGAAATCACAATATAAGGAAATGAATGGAAGCAAAGACGCACTGTGGGAGGGAGGAGGGTTGGAGGGAGAGAGGGAAATCGAAACTTACCGCAAAGGTTGGCAGGACTGGCAGGGATCTGTGCACGACGCGAGACATGCCTGGTTTATCGAAGAATGAAATGATCGTTGTGATGGAAATCTTAAGCGCGAAATTTGAAGGAAAAAAAAAAAAAAAAGAATCTCTGGACATTCCTGAGCAGCAGTGAGAAAGTAAATCAATGACATAATGACCGCCGGTCGTACTGTCATCTCCCTACAGCCTAACGTGATTGTGGAACCAGTTGGTGCTGCAGACTTTATGCAACCAATTTAGAATGTGGGGTTCAAATGGACTGATGCCGTAACTGTCCAAATACTGCCCTCTTCCGGCGGAGCCGATGTAGATGCAGACCCAGTGCTTTCCTGGTTTAGTGCTGGAATCGGTATTAGTGGCAATGAAGGCGAGAAGTAGCATGTGGCAACTGGTCGCAAGCGAAAACATCTAAAAAGAAAGGGTGAGTAGAGGGGCACGAGGTTAAAAACTGATGCAGGTGAAACGTGTTCATGACACTAGAATGGATCTATTGGGGTCAATTTCAATGATACGATGGATCTCCACCAAGACGAGAAGCACAATAGCATCTGTTAACGGTTTAGAAAAACCTATGTTTAAGGACACCATCCCATGGCCCGAGATGTAGGAGGTGTTAGCGCTCATATCGGTAGTGAGGTCGAATACATAACGGTGTATCCGTGAGGATATTGGTAGCCCTCCGTGGTGTAATGGTTACCATGCTAACTTCATATACCCAAGGTCGTTGGTTCAAACCCAGCGGAGGACGATGGATTTTTTCGGCTGTAAACTCCTTCGCATAGCTTCCTTCGGAAGAGAAGTAAAGCCGTTGGTCCCGTGTCGTAGATTTACGGCACGTAAAAGAACCGCAAGCCTGATAAAGGCCTCTGAGCAAAATTAATGGGACGCTGAGAACCACAGTAGTTAAAGAGCGTCCATAAATAACACGCCATTTGTGAGGATATTGGTCTTTCGGAATGGAGTGGTCCTCGTCCTTAAAGTGAATGCCTAGGCCATCTTGCAGGCTTTGAATGCATTCAATGAAGTATCGCTATCAAAATTGCGTTGAAGAGGTTGGGATGGAATGGACTATACGCACACGTTCATCTGGAAGGCATTCATGCCGAAGTCCTGAAGGTTGAACGGATTGGAGCCATAAGAACCACTGTAAGCTTTGTCGGATACCATGGCGACGACTACCCTCCTAGGAACTTATCCTATGAAGACGTCATTGAACGACATGCCGTTGGATCCCTTCGGGATGCTGAGGGAGTGGAAGCTGACATCCTTGAGATGATACTTTTATTTTGCTCTTTGCGATCACAGTCTCATGGGCGAGCTTAATTGTGGGCGATGGGCGGACGGTTTTTTGATGAAAAGTTGGCGATTGAAATTAGGTGTGCCCTTTGAAATCTTAGAGGTAGAGAAGAGGTGTAACTGCTGGAGGATTGGGTGACCTTCATGGTGACGCTGACATTATTTAAGAGCAAGTTATCCTGCCTGAAGGGAGCGTTTGAAAGCCATCCCACGATTTGCACAACCTTTCTGCCATTTGTGAATCCATGGCGAAACAAACCCTGCATTGGATTCCCAAGTATCCCTGATAGTTGCAGTGTCTTTTCGCCATAGTGCGGACTGAAACCTGGTGTTGTCCTTGCCAGGTTTTTCAAATAGCAGTATGTGGGCATGCTTCCAGGTCTGTGGGTGGTATCCATGTTTCAGGCAGCTATTATACAGCTCCTGTATTCTTTTGACCATTGCTATTGGTAGCTCCTTTAGCATTCTGTATGTGATGCTATCTGGTCCGGGTGCTGTGTTGCCTTGGGCTTGAATGGTTTTATACACTTCTGCTACGGTTATTGGCCGTGCTCCTGTGGGTTGTTCTTGTTCGTGTGCGTCTGTTTGTGGTGTGAATAGGTGTGGGTGGTTCCGGATGTATGTGTTAACTTCTTTGAAGTGTGCTTCGTCGAATTGTTCGTGTTGTGGCACTTGAAAAATGTTTTCATAATGGGTTTTGAAAATGTTTAGTTTTTGCTCCGTTTGCCATGTGTGTTGGCCATTATGGCGGATTGGGTATGTTGGCTTCTGGCGACCTCTTGTAGCTTTGATTAGTTGCCAGAAGGCCCTGGGGTTAGCTGTTCTGCTGTTGTTTAGTGTGTTTATGTGATTTAGCCATTTTTGTTCCCGGTAGTTGTTTATTTCCGTCTTTACTGCTTCCTGTACATGGTTATATATTGTTTTGTCATAGTGGTGGTGGGTTTTAAGGTATTGTCTGAAGGCTTTTCTTTTTTGTTTTATTAGCTTCACTATCCGGGGTGGTAGTGTATTTTTGCTAGCATTAGGATTTCTTTTTGTTGTCGGGATGGCTATCTCTTTGGCTTTGTTGATGATGGTGTTTATTTCATTGGCTTCGCTGTTTATCTGCTGTGTGGTGCTGCCATCTGTGTTTCTGGGTGTGATATTTAGTGTCTGTGTTATTTGCTGTCTGTAGAGCTCCCAGTCGGCTCGGTTGAAGTCTGGTACTTCGTATGGTGTCGGCGTCTCGTAGCTCCATTTGTGGGTTGCTACAGTTATGATTACTGGGAGGTGATCAGAGTTGAGTGGTGTGTCTGTCGTGATGTTTATGATTCTATGGTGTATGCTGGGCGAAGCTAGGACTTTGTCAGGAGCTGAGGGTTGTTGCAATCTTTGTCCTATTCGTGTTGGTCCTGGGATGGGAGCTATTTGTAGTGATGTTTCCTGTAGCAGTTTAAGGAGTAGCTTTCCATATTGATTTGTTTTGTTGTCGAGTAGGCTCTGATGTTGGGCATTGAGGTCGCCGATGATGAGGATGTTTTTATATTTTTGTTCTAGGTATTTTAATAGTTCTTTTGGGAACTGGTTGTTTTGTGGTGGCGCATAAATTGCTGCTATGTGTATTGTTTGGTTTCCCGTTTTTAATTTTAAGAGCACTGCTTCGTCTGCGTTGAATTTGTCGGGCAGTGTGACTTGTGTTGGCTGTAGCTGCTGTTTGGCTAGTATTGCGACTCCTCCTCCTTTATTATTGCTTGGTCGGTCATACCGAAATATGTGAAAGGGGGGGTAGGAAATGTGCTGTTTGGGTTTAATTTTGTCTCGTTGAGTGCCAGTATGTCTGGGTCGTGTTGGTAGAGTACTTCTTTAAGTTGTTCTCTTTTTGTTCTTAAACCGTTTATGTTGATGTGGGCGACCTTGATGTTGTTTTTTTCCCTTTTGTCTGCCATTTCTGTATATAATGGTTGAGTTTAGTGTGAAGTGTGTGTGCTGGTGTCTATTGCATTACCTTTTGGGATGCTGTGCTGACTAGGACACCTAGTTGTTGTCCAACTTTTGCCGTGTTCACATATCTGTTTAGTGTTTTGTTTGAAGTGTCGCGGATGCATTTAGTTACTCTTTCTTTCATTTCTGGTGGGCTGACCTCTAACAGTGTGACAGTTAGGCATTTCACCAGTTGTTCTTCCAGTCTGTCTGCGGTCTGTTGTATAAACTGGGTCAGTTCGGTATGCACTTTCTGTATCAAGTCTTGTACTATGGTGCTAAACGTCGTCATTCCTTCAGTCATGTTCTTTAGTGTTTGTGTCGTTTCTTTTGTGTTTAGTTCTTTTTTGTTTTCTGGGATTTTTGGGAGGAGGTGTTCAATTTGTTGGTCCAGAGTAAGGGTTGGTGGAGAAGGAGGTGTTGGTGGTGGGGGATTGTCATGAGGAAAGATGGTGGTTGGTGGTTTATGTTGTGCTGTCGTTGGTGGTTCTGTAGGGTAATTAGGGCACTTTGTTTGTCCTGTCCAGTGTCCGTTTGTGCCACATGTGGCGCAGAAAGGTTCTGTGATGTTTTGGTCGCCATGGTGGCACAGTGCTGTAGGTTTTGCACTTGCGCAATAAAAGCAGATTGGTTGGTTTGGGCAGCTGTTAATGTCATGGCCGTACTTTTGGCATTTTTTGCATGGTATGTGTCTTTCCTGTGTTTTGGCGGCCTCTGCTCTGTAGATTTGGTGTTGCAGCACAACTCACTTGCTCAGTGCTTCCTTTAATGTGTCTATGTCATATGTGAAGATTTTTACGAAAGACGTGGGTTTGTTTGTGGCGCGACTGATTATGCGGGCC
Source organism: Hymenopus coronatus (assembly GCA_030762935.1). Taxonomy (NCBI): domain Eukaryota; kingdom Metazoa; phylum Arthropoda; class Insecta; order Mantodea; family Hymenopodidae; genus Hymenopus; species Hymenopus coronatus. The sequence continues at coordinate 17,637,874 of CM060889.1, read as the reverse complement.
ACTCTATGTATGTTAGGGTGGTTGACCCTGATTGTGTCCAGAATTTCATCATCTGTTACTTCAGGTGGGACGTTTTTCACGACGGCCACTAGTTGTCGCTGTTGTTTTGTTTGTGCTTGTGTTGTTGGTACTTGCGTTGGTATACTGGTTAGATACTGAGCGTCTTTCCCAAATTTTGTTGCCCTGATTGCCTGTGTGAAGATGGCGGCCTGTGGTTGGGTTTTGAATGCTATGGCGAATGTGCTTTTTGGTTGGTTCAGGCGAGCCATTTTTATTATCTGGACTGCTTGTGTTCTGTATGCTTGCTGACTAGTTTTTGGGCGTGAAAAGAATTACGGTATGTTTCCTCACATGGTGTTATGTATATTATGGTACTTCCGGCTGGCAGTGTATCGTTGTTGAGTTTCACTGGTTTGTTTGCGATTGGAGCAACACGGATTTTTGGGTTTGTTGTGTGGGTCTCATTCTCCGTTTCTGTGTCTGTGTCGTCACCGCTACTGTTGTCATCGGATGATTCAGCATTTTGTGTGTTTTTGCTGGACTTCTTTACTTTCATGTTTTTTGTGTCTGTTTTTTGTTGTTTTTTGTCGTTTTGTCTCCTAGTGTTTTGTGGTTGTTTCCTTGCGATAGGTTTTTTTGTATGCCTGTCACGTTGTGTTTCTCGGTCTGAATAGTCACTTAGATCACGTTGTGGGTTTTTTGGGGGCTTTACAGGGGCTGAGTTACTGGGGGTGCTTTCTGTCAGGAAGCGGCTCGGTTGGTCTGATGAAGGTTCATGGGATTTAGGGTTTATATTTTGTGCCGTGGATGCCTGAATTTTAGGCATTTTGGCGGTAAGATGTAATGGTGGATGGAGTGACTGCTAAAAAGCGCGAAAGTTGGTAGTTCACGGTTAATTATAACCGGCGAAGTGTAGCTCCTTCGAGCTACAGAACCGAAGTCCTTTTGCGGCTAATGCCCTGAACTGACTTTCTGGCCACAGGAAGGGTGAGATGGAATTAGGTATGCGGTAGAAGATTGGTGAGTAAGGCAGGGCAGGCTGAAAAAGAAATTGACGGTCTTGTAGTTTCCGTGTTTGGCTGGTGTGGATCTCCGGTAGTTGCGTCGGTTGCCGCTGGTCTAGTTGCCGCTGGCCCGTACGTTGCTCTCTTTCCGGCGAAGATCTAGCTGCTGTCTTCTGTTGATGTATTCCGCTCCGGTCAAACGGCGTGTGTCCGTGGTGAGTGAGCTCGATGCTGGCGTATAAGAGCTTGTTGGGCGGAAGCGGTGCATCCGGAGGAAGATGATAACAGTCCTCATCCGATTACACGTTGCGGGATTGGCAGTTTCTAATGAGCGGTGCAGGTCCGTCTATGTGAATTCTTTGCCATGGTTGGTGTGGTGCAACGACGAAAAGCTCCATATTTCTGCTGTTGGGTGGGAGTTAACTTCTCCCAAATGAGGTCGATATCGTAGGGTGAGTATCTGGGGAAAGCGATGTCCCCGTAAAACAGCACGGTTCGAATCTCCTCATTGCTGAGGTGGGAGAGAGCTCTGTGCTGTTCGAGGTATTTGATGAATGTTGGAATCTCTGCTATTACGCCGGGCATACTTTTGAAGGAAAGCGTCGATTCTAAGCTGAAGCCTATTTAGGTCAGTGAAGACGCCTTCGTTGCACTTGTCACACCAGTAGGATCGAATGCTGCAGCGGCACTTTAAATGAAAGCACTTTGAGCAGTGGAGAGGAGCACACTGTGAACTGGACACGAGTAGAGTGTAGCAGGAACAGACAAGAGAAAGGGGTAGGATAGTAGGTGGAGGGGGTTATCACCAGAAATTGCTCTTATAGTAGTAGATGGCGCTGGAATCGGGTTCTTCCATTAAAGCCCTGTTTTCAAGTACGCTGAACAGCCAATCTCCCTGGACGAGACCCGGCATGATGAAAGACGAGGTGTTTCCCAGGTGAATAGCCAAGCATCTACCGAAACACAGTCGACCGTGATGTATAAAATCTTGCATTTCATCGGGCATGATGTATTGTTCGTAGAAAACGATGTAGATGCCTCTTTTGGGAATAAATTGAAATAGTTGATCTTGATTGTTGAGAATATCCACGTCTGGACCTTCGTCAATGGTGTCAGGGGGCCATGGGACAACCTTAAACTGTAGGCTGATGTTGGAAAAGACGAAGTGGATTCTGCTTTCACAGTTATGACATTTAACGGTGAAGGTTTGCCGCCGAAGCTGTCGTCGATGAACCTTAGGGCATACGGTGCATTCTTGTGAGGGTGCCCCTCTACCTCAAAATTTTTTAACACTTTGGAGCCATCGCTATCCACAAACAGGTAGTTCTTAAAACCCATGTCTGATGCCGTGCCGAAGAATATAGGACGACTGTGAGGGAAATGGGTGGGGAGGGGAAACCAATACTTAAGGATGATGACGTAGGATGTTTTGGGCGAGGGAATGCTTGAGATAGTGATCTATTTCTAGGAATGTTCTAAAGTTTGCGGAGCGAATGTACTTTGTGAATGTGGTGAAGTTCATGGAGTCGAAGGATGCTCCAGATGCAAAGGTGTGAAGCATGCACTTGTGGAATGCCATGATTTGGTTTTGAATGTCTGACTCTTTCTTCTTGTGGAATAGGAGATATGTAACGAGTTTCATGAGGTTGTGCAATATGTTGCATTCCTCGCGCTTAAGAGAAAAGCAGTGCCCCTCCTGGTCTTTGAGGACGATGTATTTGCAAAACACGGACTTGAATATGGCGGGGTCACGTCTGGAGAATTGATGATCTTGAACACAGGTGTCGGGGCTGAGGAGGAGTTCCTGGTTAGAAGGCATTGTGTGCACCATCTTCTGCCATTCATTTCCATCTAGGACCACGGCGCTGTTGCTCCAACCGCACCTTACAACGGACACTTGAAGTTGGTAAGGCGGTAAAGGCGAAAACCAAACGCACCCGAATTTGGTTTGTGCGCCGTTGAGAAAGGAGACATCGGAGTACGGTCCAGTGATAGACGAAGGCTCGCATCCAGCTGTTCCCTCCTGCGGTGACTTCGTAACGATGCCTCTGAAACACGAATAGCGAAAGCATTAGAATACCGTAGGGTGAAACATGAGTAGAAGCAGCTACCTATCGCTAACGATGCTTACCCAATAGAAGAGTTGACGGTCTCGCGGGACATGCTATACTGGCGGCGCTCACGCACGAGCAAGACTTATAGCAGTGAAGTGAGTTCTGAAATCACAATATAAGGAAATGAATGGAAGCAAAGACGCACTGTGGGAGGGAGGGTTGGAGGGAGAGAGGGAAATCGAAACTTACCGCAAAGGTTGGCAGGACTGGCAGGGATCTGTGCACGACGCGAGACATGCCTGGTTTATCGAAGAATGACATGATCGTTGTGATGGAAATCTTAAGCGCGAAATTTGAAGGAAAAAAAAAAAAAAAAAAGAATCTCTGGACATTCCTGAGCAGCAGTGAGAAAGTAAATCAATGACATAATGACTGCCGGTCGTACTGTCATCTCCCTACAGCCTAACGTGATTGTGGAACCAGTTGGTGCTGCAGGATTTATGCAACCAATTTAGAATGTGGGGTTCAAATGGACTGATACCGTAACTGTCCAAATACTGCCCTCTTCCGGCGGAGCCGATGTAGATGCAGACCCAGTGCTTTCCTGGTTTAGTGCTGGAATCGGTATTAGTGGCAATGAAGGCGAGAAGTAGCATGTGGCAACTGGTCGCAAGCGAAAACATCTAAAAAGAAAGGGTGAGTAGAGGGGCACGAGGTTAAAAACTGATACAGGTGAAACGTGTTCATGACACTAGAATGGATCTATTGGCGTCAATTTCAATGATACGATGGATCTCCACCAAGACGAGAAGCACAATAGCATCTGTTAACGGTTTAGAAAAACCTATGTTTAAGGACACCATCCCATGGCCCGAGATGTAGGAGGTGTTAGCGCTCATATCGGTAGTGAGGTCGAATACATAACGGTGTATCCGTGAGGATATTGGTAGCCCTCCGTGGTGTAATGGTTACCATGCTAACTTCATATACCCAAGGTCGTTGGTTCAAACCCAGCGGAGGACGATGGATTTTTTCGGCTGTAAACTCCTTCGCATAGCTTCCTTCGGAAGAGAAGTAAAGCCGTTGGTCCCGTGTCGTAGATTTACGGCACGTAAAAGAACCGCAAGCCTGATAAAGGCCTCTGAGCAAAATTAATGGGACGCTGAGAACCACAGTAGTTAAAGAGCGTCCATAAATAACACGCCATTTGTGAGGATATTGGTCTTTCGGAATGGAGTGGTCCTCGTCCTTAAAGTGAATGCCTAGGCCATCTTGCAGGCTTTGAATGCATTCAATGAAGTATCGCTATCAAAATTGCGTTGAAGAGGTTGGGATGGAATGGACTATACGCACACGTTCATCTGGAAGGCATTCATGCCGAAGTCCTGAAGGTTGAACGGATTGGAGCCATAAGAACCACTGTAAGCTTTGTCGGATACCATGGCGACGACTACCCTCCTAGGAACTTATCCTATGAAGACGTCATTGAACGACATGCCGTTGGATCCCTTCGGGATGCTGAGGGAGTGGAAGCTGACATCCTTGAGATGATACTTTTATTTTGCTCTTTGCGATCACAGTCTCATGGGCGAGCTTAATTGTGGGCGATGGGCGGACGGTTTTTTGATGAAAAGTTGGCGATTGAAATTAGGTGTGCCCTTTGAAATCTTAGAGGTAGAGAAGAGGTGTAACTGCTGGAGGATTGGGTGACCTTCATGGTGACGCTGACATTATTTAAGAGCAAGTTATCCTGCCTGAAGGGAGCGTTTGAAAGCCATCCCACGATTTGCACAACCTTTCTGCCATTTGTGAATCCATGGCGAAACAAACCCTGCATTGGATTCCCAAGTATCCCTGATAGTTGCAGTGTCTTTTCGCCATAGTGCGGACTGAAACCTGGTGTTGTCCTTGCCAGGTTTTTCAAATAGCAGTATGTGGGCATGCTTCCAGGTCTGTGGGTGGTATCCATGTTTCAGGCAGCTATTATACAGCTCCTGTATTCTTTTGACCATTGCTATTGGTAGCTCCTTTAGCATTCTGTATGTGATGCTATCTGGTCCGGGTGCTGTGTTGCCTTGGGCTTGAATGGTTTTATACACTTCTGCTACGGTTATTGGCCGTGCTCCTGTGGGTTGTTCTTGTTCGTGTGCGTCTGTTTGTGGTGTGAATAGGTGTGGGTGGTTCCGGATGTATGTGTTAACTTCTTTGAAGTGTGCTTCGTCGAATTGTTCGTGTTGTGGCACTTGAAAAATGTTTTCATAATGGGTTTTGAAAATGTTTAGTTTTTGCTCCGTTTGCCATGTGTGTTGGCCATTATGGCGGATTGGGTATGTTGGCTTCTGGCGACCTCTTGTAGCTTTGATTAGTTGCCAGAAGGCCCTGGGGTTAGCTGTTCTGCTGTTGTTTAGTGTGTTTATGTGATTTAGCCATTTTTGTTCCCGGTAGTTGTTTATTTCCGTCTTTACTGCTTCCTGTACATGGTTATATATTGTTTTGTCATAGTGGTGGTGGGTTTTAAGGTATTGTCTGAAGGCTTTTCTTTTTTGTTTTATTAGCTTCACTATCCGGGGTGGTAGTGTATTTTTGCTAGCATTAGGATTTCTTTTTGTTGTCGGGATGGCTATCTCTTTGGCTTTGTTGATGATGGTGTTTATTTCATTGGCTTCGCTGTTTATCTGCTGTGTGGTGCTGCCATCTGTGTTTCTGGGTGTGATATTTAGTGTCTGTGTTATTTGCTGTCTGTAGAGCTCCCAGTCGGCTCGGTTGAAGTCTGGTACTTCGTATGGTGTCGGCGTCTCGTAGCTCCATTTGTGGGTTGCTACAGTTATGATTACTGGGAGGTGATCAGAGTTGAGTGGTGTGTCTGTCGTGATGTTTATGATTCTATGGTGTATGCTGGGCGAAGCTAGGACTTTGTCAGGAGCTGAGGGTTGTTGCAATCTTTGTCCTATTCGTGTTGGTCCTGGGATGGGAGCTATTTGTAGTGATGTTTCCTGTAGCAGTTTAAGGAGTAGCTTTCCATATTGATTTGTTTTGTTGTCGAGTAGGCTCTGATGTTGGGCATTGAGGTCGCCGATGATGAGGATGTTTTTATATTTTTGTTCTAGGTATTTTAATAGTTCTTTTGGGAACTGGTTGTTTTGTGGTGGCGCATAAATTGCTGCTATGTGTATTGTTTGGTTTCCCGTTTTTAATTTTAAGAGCACTGCTTCGTCTGCGTTGAATTTGTCGGGCAGTGTGACTTGTGTTGGCTGTAGCTGCTGTTTGGCTAGTATTGCGACTCCTCCTCCTTTATTATTGCTTGGTCGGTCATACCGAAATATGTGAAAGGGGGGGTAGGAAATGTGCTGTTTGGGTTTAATTTTGTCTCGTTGAGTGCCAGTATGTCTGGGTCGTGTTGGTAGAGTACTTCTTTAAGTTGTTCTCTTTTTGTTCTTAAACCGTTTATGTTGATGTGGGCGACCTTGATGTTGTTTTTTTCCCTTTTGTCTGCCATTTCTGTATATAATGGTTGAGTTTAGTGTGAAGTGTGTGTGCTGGTGTCTATTGCATTACCTTTTGGGATGCTGTGCTGACTAGGACACCTAGTTGTTGTCCAACTTTTGCCGTGTTCACATATCTGTTTAGTGTTTTGTTTGAAGTGTCGCGGATGCATTTAGTTACTCTTTCTTTCATTTCTGGTGGGCTGACCTCTAACAGTGTGACAGTTAGGCATTTCACCAGTTGTTCTTCCAGTCTGTCTGCGGTCTGTTGTATAAACTGGGTCAGTTCGGTATGCACTTTCTGTATCAAGTCTTGTACTATGGTGCTAAACGTCGTCATTCCTTCAGTCATGTTCTTTAGTGTTTGTGTCGTTTCTTTTGTGTTTAGTTCTTTTTTGTTTTCTGGGATTTTTGGGAGGAGGTGTTCAATTTGTTGGTCCAGAGTAAGGGTTGGTGGAGAAGGAGGTGTTGGTGGTGGGGGATTGTCATGAGGAAAGATGGTGGTTGGTGGTTTATGTTGTGCTGTCGTTGGTGGTTCTGTAGGGTAATTAGGGCACTTTGTTTGTCCTGTCCAGTGTCCGTTTGTGCCACATGTGGCGCAGAAAGGTTCTGTGATGTTTTGGTCGCCATGGTGGCACAGTGCTGTAGGTTTTGCACTTGCGCAATAAAAGCAGATTGGTTGGTTTGGGCAGCTGTTAATGTCATGGCCGTACTTTTGGCATTTTTTGCATGGTATGTGTCTTTCCTGTGTTTTGGCGGCCTCTGCTCTGTAGATTTGGTGTTGCAGCACAACTCACTTGCTCAGTGCTTCCTTTAATGTGTCTATGTCATATGTGAAGATTTTTACGAAAGACGTGGGTTTGTTTGTGGCGCGACTGATTATGCGGGCCACTCTATGTATGTTAGGGTGGTTGACCCTGATTGTGTCCAGAATTTCATCATCTGTTACTTCAGGTGGGACGTTTTTCACGACGGCCACTAGTTGTCGCTGTTGTGTTGTTGGTACTTGCGTTGGTATACTGGTTAGATACTGAGCGTCTTTCCCAAATTTTGTTGCCCTGATTGCCTGTGTGAAGATGGCGGCCTGTGGTTGGGTTTTGAATGCTATGGCGAATGTGCTTTTTGGTTGGTTCAGGCGAGCCATTTTTATTATCTGGACTGCTTGTGTTCTGTATGCTTGCTGACTAGTTTTTGGGCGTGAAAAGAATTACGGTATGTTTCCTCACATGGTGTTATGTATATTATGGTACTTCCGGCTGGCAGTGTATCGTTGTTGAGTTTCACTGGTTTGTTTGCGATTGGAGCAACACGGATTTTTGGGTTTGTTGTGTGGGTCTCATTCTCCGTTTCTGTGTCTGTGTCGTCACCGCTACTGTTGTCATCGGATGATTCAGCATTTTGTGTGTTTTTGCTGGACTTCTTTACTTTCATGTTTTTTGTGTCTGTTTTTTGTTGTTTTTTGTCGTTTTGTCTCCTAGTGTTTTGTGGTTGTTTCCTTGCGATAGGTTTTTTTGTATGCCTGTCACGTTGTGTTTCTCGGTCTGAATAGTCACTTAGATCACGTTGTGGGTTTTTTGGGGGCTTTACAGGGGCTGAGTTACTGGGGGTGCTTTCTGTCAGGAAGCGGCTCGGTTGGTCTGATGAAGGTTCATGGGATTTAGGGTTTAGATTTTGTACCGTGGATGCCTGAATTTTAGGCATTTTGGCGGTAAGATGTAATGGTGGATGGAGTGACTGCTAAAAAGCGCGAAAGTTGGTAGTTCACGGTTAATTATAACCGGCGAAGTGTAGCTCCTTCGAGCTACAGAACCGAAGTCCTTTTGCGGCTAATGCCCTGAACTGACTTTCTGGCCACAGGAAGGGTGAGATGGAATTAGGTATGCGGTAGAAGATTGGTGAGTAAGGCAGGGCAGGCTGAAAAAGAAATTGACGGTCTTGTAGTTTCCGTGTTTGGCTGGTGTGGATCTCCGGTAGTTGCGTCGGTTGCCGCTGGTCTAGTTGCCGCTGGCCCGTACGTTGCTCTCTTTCCGGCGAAGATCTAGCTGCTGTCTTCTGTTGATGTATTCCGCTCCGGTCAAACGGCGTGTGTCCGTGGTGAGTGAGCTCGATGCTGGCGTATAAGAGCTTGTTGGGCGGAAGCGGTGCATCCGGAGGAAGATGATAACAGTCCTCATCCGATTACACGTTGCGGGATTGGCAGTTTCTAATGAGCGGTGCAGGTCCGTCTATGTGAATTCTTTGCCATGGTTGGTGTGGTGCAACGACGAAAAACTCCATATTTCTGCTGTTGGGTGGGAGTTAACTTCTCCCAAATGAGGTCGATATCGTAGGGTGGGTATCTGGGGAAAGCGATGTCCCCGTAAAACAGCACGGTTCGAATCTCCTCATTGCTGAGGTGGGAGAGAGCTCTGTGCTGTTCGAGGTATTTGATGAATGTTGGAATCTCTGCTATTACGCCGGGCATACTTTTGAAGGAAAGCGTCGATTCTAAGCTGAAGCCTATTTAGGTCAGTGAAGACGCCTTCGTTGCACTTGTCACACCAGTAGGATCGAATGCTGCAGCGGCACTTTAAATGAAAGCACTTTGAGCAGAGGAGAGGAACACACTGTGAACTGGACACGAGTAGAGTGTAGCAGGAACTGACAAGAGAAAGGGGTAGGATAGTAGGTGGAGGGGGTTATCACCAGATATTGCTCTGATAGTAGTAGATGGCGCTGGAATCGGGTTCTTCCATTAAAGCCCTGTTTTCAAGTACGCTGAACAGTCAATCTCCCTGGACGAGACCCGGCATGATGAAAGACGAGGTGTTTCCCAGGTGAATAGCCAAGCATCTACCGAAACACAGTCGACCGTGATGTATAAAATCTTGCATTTCATCGGGCATGATGTATTGTTCGTAGAAAACGATGTAGATGCCTCTTTTGGGAATAAATTGAAATAGTTGATCTTGATTGTTGAGAATATCCACGTCTGGACCTTCGTCAATGGTGTCAGGGGGCCATGGGACAACCTTAAACTGTAGGCTGATGTTGGAAAAGACGAAGTGGATTCTGCTTTCACAGTTATGACATTTAACGGTGAAGGTTTGCCGCCGAAGCTGTCGTCGATGAACCTTAGGGCATACGGTGCATTCTTGTGAGGATGCCCCTCTACCTCAAAATTTTTTAACACTTTGGAGCCATCGCTATCCACAAACAGGTAGTTCTTAAAACCCATGTCTGATGCCGTGCCGAAGAATATAGGACGACTGTGAGGGAAATGGGTGGGGAGGGGAAACCAATACTTAAGGATGATGACGTAGGATGTTTTGGGCGAGGGAATGCTTGAGATAGTGATCTATTTCTAGGAATGTTCTAAAGTTTGCGGAGCGAATGTACTTTGTGAATGTGGTGAAGTTCATGGAGTCGAAGGATGCTCCAGATGCAAAGGTGTGAAGCATGCACTTGTGGAATGCCATGATTTGGTTTTGAATGTCTGACTCTTTCTTCTTGTGGAATAGGAGATATGTAACGAGTTTCATGAGGTTGTGCAATATGTTGCATTCCTCGCGCTTAAGAGAAAAGCAGTGCCCCTCCTGGTCTTTGAGGACGATGTATTTGCAAAACACGGACTTGAATATGGCGGGGTCACGTCTGGAGAATTGATGATCTTGAACACAGGTGTCGGGGCTGAGGAGGAGTTCCTGGTTAGAAGGCATTGTGTGCACCATCTTCTGCCATTCATTTCCATCTAGGACCACGGCGCTGTTGCTCCAACCGCACCTTACAATGGACACTTGAAGTTGGTAAGGCGGTAAAGGCGAAAACCCAACGCACCCGAATTTGGTTTGTGCGCCGTTGAGAAAGGAGACATCGGAGTACGGTCCAGTGATAGACGAAGGCTCGCATCCAGCTGTTCCCTCCTGCGGTGACTTCGTAACGATGCCTCTGAAACACGAATAGCGAAAGCATTAGAATACCGTAGGGTGAAACATGAGTAGAAGCAGCTACCTATCGCTAACGATGCTTACCCAATAGAAGAGTTGACGGTCTCGCGGGACATGCTATACTGGCGGCGCTCACGCACGAGCAAGACTTATAGCAGTGAAGTGAGTTCTCTAATCACAATATAAGGAAATGAATGGAAGCAAAGACGCACTGTGGGAGGGAGCGTTGGAGGGAGAGAGGGAAATCGAAACTTACCGCAAAGGTTGGCAGGACTGGCAGGGATCTGTGCACGACGCGAGACATGCCTGGTTTATCGAAGAATGACATGATCGTTGTGATGGAAATCTTAAGCGCGAAATTTGAAGGAAAAAAAAAAAAAAAAAAAAAAAAAAAAGAATCTCTGGACATTCCTGAGCAGCAGTGAGAAAGTAAATCAATGACATAATGACCGCCGGTCGTACTGTCATCTCCCTACAGCCTAACGTGATTGTGGAACCAGTTGGTGCTGCAGACTTTATGCAACCAATTTAGAATGTGGGGTTCAAATGGACTGATACCGTAACTGTCCAAATACTGCCCTCTTCCGGCGGAGCCGATGTAGATGCAGACCCAGTGCTTTCCTGGTTTAGTGCTGGAATCGGTATTAGTGGCAATGAAGGCGAGAAGTAGCATGTGGCAACTGGTCGCAAGCGAAAACATCTAAAAAGAAAGGGTGAGTAGAGGGGCACGAGGTTAAAAACTGATGCAGGTGAAACGTGTTCATGACACTAGAATGGATCTATTGGGGTCAATTTCAATGATACGATGGATCTCCACCAAGACGAGAAGCACAATAGCATCTGTTAACGGTTTAGAAAAACCTATGTTTAAGGACACCATCCCATGGCCCGAGATGTAGGAGGTGTTAGCGCTCATATCGGTAGTGAGGTCGAATACATAACGGTGTATCCGTGAGGATATTGGTAGCCCTCCGTGGTGTAATGGTTACCATGCTAACTTCATATACCCAAGGTCGTTGGTTCAAACCCAGCGGAGGACGATGGATTTTTTCGGCTGTAAACTCCTTCTCATAGCTTCCTTCGGAAGAGAAGTAAAGCCGTTGGTCCCGTGTCGTAGATTTACGGCACGTAAAAGAACCGCAAGCCTGATAAAGGCTTCTGAGCAAAATTAATGGGACGCTGAGAACCACAGTAGTTAAAGAGCGTCCATAAATAACACGCCATTTGTGAGGATATTGGTCTTTCGGAATGGAGTGGTCCTCGTCCTTAAAGTGAATGCCTAGGCCATCTTGCAGGCTTTGAATGCATTCAATGAAGTATCGCTATCAAAATTGCGTTGAAGAGGTTGGGATGGAATGGACCATACGCACACGTTCATCTGGAAGGCATTCATGCCGAAGTCCTGAAGGTTGAACGGATTGGAGCCATAAGAACCACTGTAAGCTTTGTCTGATACCATGGCGACGACTACCCTCCTAGGAACTTATCCTATGAAGACGTCATTGAACGACATGCCGTTGGATCCCTTCGGGATGCTGAGGGAGTGGAAGCTGACATCCTTGAGATGATACTTTTATTTTGCTCTTTGCGATCACAGTCTCATGGGCGAGCTTAATTGTGGGCGATGGGCGGACGGTTTTTTGATGAAAAGTTGGCGATTGAAATTAGGTGTGCCCTTTGAAATCTTAGAGGTAGAGAAGAGGTGTAACTGCTGGAGGATTGGGTGACCTTCATGGTGACGCTGACATTATTTAAGAGCAAGTTATCCTGCCTGAAGGGAGCGTTTGAAAGCCATCCCACGATTTGCACAACCTTTCTGCCATTTGTGAATCCATGGCGAAACAAACCCTGCATTGGATTCCCAAGTATCCATGATAGTTGCAGTGTCTTTTCGCCATAGTGCGGACTGAAACCTGGTGTTGTCCTTGCCAGGTTTTTCAAATAGCAGTATGTGGGCATGCTTCCAGGTCTGTGGGTGGTATCCATGTTTCAGGCAGCTATTATACAGCTCCTGTATTCTTTTGACCATTGCTATTGGTAGCTCCTTTAGCATTCTGTATGTGATGCTATCTGGTCCGGGTGCTGTGTTGCCTTGGGCTTGAATGGTTTTATACACTTCTGCTACGGTTATTGGCCGTGCTCCTGTGGGTTGTTCTTGTTCGTGTGCGTCTGTTTGTGGTGTGAATAGGTGTGGGTGGTTCCGGATGTATGTGTTAACTTCTTTGAAGTGTGCTTCGTCGAATTGTTCGTGTTGTGGCACTTGAAAAATGTTTTCATAATGGGTTTTGAAAATGTTTAGTTTTTGCTCCGTTTGCCATGTGTGTTGGCCATTATGGCGGATTGGGTATGTTGGCTTCTGGCGACCTCTTGTAGCTTTGATTAGTTGCCAGAAGGCCCTGGGGTTAGCTGTTCTGCTGTTGTTTAGTGTGTTTATGTGATTTAGCCATTTTTGTTCCCGGTAGTTGTTTATTTCCGTCTTCACTGCTTCCTGTACATGGTTATATATTGTTTTGTCATAGTGGTGGTGGGTTTTAAGGTATTGTCTGAAGGCTTTTCTTTTTTGTTTTATTAGCTTCACTATCCGGGGTGGTAGTGTATTTTTGCTAGCATTAGGATTTCTTTTTGTTGTCGGGATGGCTATCTCTTTGGCTTTGTTGATGATGGTGTTTATTTCATTGGCTTCGCTGTTTATCTGCTGTGTGGTGCTGCCATCTGTGTTTCTGGGTGTGATATTTAGTGTCTGTGTTATTTGCTGTCTGTAGAGCTCCCAGTCGGCTCGGTTGAAGTCTGGTACTTCGTATGGTGTCGGCGTCTCGTAGCTCCATTTGTGGGTTGCTACAGTTATGATTACTGGGAGGTGATCAGAGTTGAGTGGTGTGTCTGTCGTGATGTTTATGATTCTATGGTGTATGCTGGGCGAAGCTAGGACTTTGTCAGGAGCTGAGGGTTGTTGCAATCTTTGTCCTATTCGTGTTGGTCCTGGGATGGGAGCTATTTGTAGTGATGTTTCCTGTAGCAGTTTAAGGAGTAGCTCTCCATATTGATTTGTTTTGTTGTCGAGTAGGCTCTGATGTTGGGCATTGAGGTCGCCGATGATGAGGATGTTTTTATATTTTTGTTCTAGGTATTTTAATAGTTCTTTTGGGAACTGGTTGTTTTGTGGTGGCGCATAAATTGCTGCTATGTGTATTGTTTGGTTTCCCGTTTTTAATTTTAAGAGCACTGCTTCGTCTGCGTTGAATTTGTCGGGCAGTGTGACTTGTGTTGGCTGTAGCTGCTGTTTGGCTAGTATTGCGACTCCTCCTCCTTTATTATTGCTTGGTCGGTCATACCGAAATATGTGAAAGGGGGGGTATGAAATGTGCTGTTTGGGTTTAATTTTGTCTCGTTGAGTGCCAGTATGTCTGGGTCGTGTTGGTAGAGTACTTCTTTAAGTTGTTCTCTTTTTGTTCTTAAACCGTTTATGTTGATGTGGGCGACCTTGATGTTGTTTTTTTCCCTTTTGTCTGCCATTTCTGTATATAATGGTTGAGTTTAGTGTGAAGTGTGTGTGCTGGTGTCTATTGCATTACCTTTTGGGATGCTGAGCTGACTAGGACAGCTAGTTGTTGTCCAACTTTTGCCGTGTTCACATATCTGTTTAGTGTTTTGTTTGAAGTGTCGCGGATGCATTTAGTTACTCTTTCTTTCATTTCTGGTGGGCTGACCTCTAACAGTGTGACAGTTAGGCATTTCACCAGTTGTTCTTCCAGTCTGTCTGCGGTCTGTTGTATAAACTGGGTCAGTTGGGTATGCACTTTCTGTATCAAGTCTTGTACTATGGTGCTAAACGTCGTCATTCCTTCAGTCATGTTCTTTAGTGTTTGTGTCGTTTCTTTTGTGTTTAGTTCTTTTTTGTTTTCTGGGATTTTTGGGAGGAGGTGTTCAATTTGTTGGTCCAGAGTAAGGGTTGGTGGAGAAGGAGGTGTTGGTGGTGGGGGATTGTCATGAGGAAAGATGGTGGTTGGTGGTTTATGTTGTGCTGTCGTTGGTGGTTCTGTAGGGTAATTAGGGCACTTTGTTTGTCCTGTCCAGTGTCCGTTTGTGCCACATGTGGCGCAGAAAGGTTCTGTGATGTTTTGGTCGCCATGGTGGCACAGTGCTGTAGGTTTTGCACTTGCGCAATAAAAGCAGATTGGTTGGTTTGGGCAGCTGTTAATGTCATGGCCGTACTTTTGGCATTTTTTGCATGGTATGTGTCTTTCCTGTGTTTTGGCGGCCTCTGCTCTGTAGATTTGGTGTTGCAGCACAACTCACTTGCTCAGTGCTTCCTTTAATGTGTCTATGTCATATGTGAAGATTTTTACGAAAGACGTGGGTTTGTTTGTGGCGCGACTGATTATGCGGGCCACTCTATGTATGTTAGGGTGGTTGACCCTGATTGTGTCCAGAATTTCATCATCTGTTACTTCAGGTGGGACGTTTTTCACGACGGCCACTAGTTGTCGCTGTTGTGTTGTTGGTACTTGCGTTGGTATACTGGTTAGATACTGAGCGTCTTTCCCAAATTTTGTTGCCCTGATTGCCTGTGTGAAGATGGCGGCCTGTGGTTGGGTTTTGAATGCTATGGCGAATGTGCTTTTTGGTTGGTTCAGGCGAGCCATTTTTATTACCTGGACTGCTTGTGTTCTGTATGCTTGCTGACTAGTTTTTGGGCGTGAAAAGAATTACGGTATGTTTCCTCACATGGTGTTATGTATATTATGGTACTTCCGGCTGGCAGTGTATCGTTGTTGAGTTTCACTGGTTTGTTTGCGATTGGAGCAACACGGATTTTTGGGTTTGTTGTGTGGGTCTCATTCTCCGTTTCTGTGTCTGTGTCGTCACCGCTACTGTTGTCATCGGATGATTCAGCATTTTGTGTGTTTTTGCTGGACTTCTTTACTTTCATGTTTTTTGTGTCTGTTTTTTGTTGTTTTTTGTCGTTTTGTCTCCTAGTGTTTTGTGGTTGTTTCCTTGCGATAGGTTTTTTTGTATGCCTGTCACGTTGTGTTTCTCGGTCTGAATAGTCACTTAGATCACGTTGTGGGTTTTTTGGGGGCTTTACAGGGGCTGAGTTACTGGGGGTGCTTTCTGTCAGGAAGCGGCTCGGTTGGTCTGATGAAGGTTCATGGGATTTAGGGTTTAGATTTTGTGCCGTGGATGCCTGAATTTTAGGCATTTTGGCGGTAAGATGTAATGGTGGATGGAGTGACTGCTAAAAAGCGCGAAAGTTGGTAGTTCACGGTTAATTATAACCGGCGAAGTGTAGCTCCTTCGAGCTACAGAACCGAAGTCCTTTTGCGGCTAATGCCCTGAACTGACTTTCTGGCCACAGGAAGGGTGAGATGGAATTAGGTATGCGGTAGAAGATTGGTGAGTAAGGCAGGGCAGGCTGAAAAAGAAATTGACGGTCTTGTAGTTTCCGTGTTTGGCTGGTGTGGATCTCCGGTAGTTGCGTCGGTTGCCGCTGGTCTAGTTGCCGCTGGCCCGTACGTTGCTCTCTTTCCGGCGAAGATCTAGCTGCTGTCTTCTGTTGATGTATTCCGCTCCGGTCAAACGGCGTGTGTCCGTGGTGAGTGAGCTCGATGCTGGCGTATAAGAGCTTGTTGGGCGGAAGCGGTGCATCCGGAGGAAGATGATAACAGTCCTCATCCGATTACACGTTGCGGGATTGGCAGTTTCTAATGAGCGGTGCAGGTCCGTCTATGTGAATTCTTTGCCATGGTTGGTGTGGTGCAACGACGAAAAACTCCATATTTCTGCTGTTGGGTGGGAGTTAACTTCTCCCAAATGAGGTCGATATCGTAGGGTGGGTATCTGGGGAAAGCGATGTCCCCGTAAAACAGCACGGTTCGAATCTCCTCATTGCTGAGGTGGGAGAGAGCTCTGTGCTGTTCGAGGTATTTGATGAATGTTGGAATCTCTGCTATTACGCCGGGCATACTTTTGAAGGAAAGCGTCGATTCTAAGCTGAAGCCTATTTAGGTCAGTGAAGACGCCTTCGTTGCACTTGTCACACCAGTAGGATCGAATGCTGCAGCGGCACTTTAAATGAAAGCACTTTGAGCAGTGGAGAGGAGCACACTGTGAACTGGACACGAGTAGAGTGTAGCAGGAACTGACAAGAGAAAGGGGTAGGATAGTAGGTGGAGGGGGTTATCACCAGAAATTGCTCTTATAGTAGTAGATGGCGCTGGAATCGGGTTCTTCCATTAAAGCCCTGTTTTCAAGTACGCTGAACAGCCAATCTCCCTGGACGAGACCCGGCATGATGAAAGACGAGGTGTTTCCCAGGTGAATAGCCAAGCATCTACCGAAACACAGTCGACCGTGATGTATAAAATCTTGCATTTCATCGGGCATGATGTATTGTTCGTAGAAAACGATGTAGATGCCTCTTTTGGGAATAAATTGAAATAGTTGATCTTGATTGTTGAGAATATCCACGTCTGGACCTTCGTCAATGGTGTCAGGGGGCCATGGGACAACCTTAAACTGTAGGCTGATGTTGGAAAAGACGAAGTGGATTCTGCTTTCACAGTTATGACATTTAACGGTGAAGGTTTGCCGCCGAAGCTGTCGTCGATGAACCTTAGGGCATACGGTGCATTCTTGTGAGGGTGCCCCTCTACCTCAAAATTTTTTAACACTTTGGAGCCATCGCTATCCACAAACAGGTAGTTCTTAAAACCCATGTCTGATGCCGTGCCGAAGAATATAGGACGACTGTGAGGGAAATGGGTGGGGAGGGGAAACCAATACTTAAGGATGATGACGTAGGATGTTTTGGGCGAGGGAATGCTTGAGATAGTGATCTATTTCTAGGAATGTTCTAAAGTTTGCGGAGCGAATGTACTTTGTGAATGTGGTGAAGTTCATGGAGTCGAAGGATGCTCCAGATGCAAAGGTGTGAAGCATGCACTTGTGGAATGCCATGATTTGGTTTTGAATGTCTGACTCTTTCTTCTTGTGGAATAGGAGATATGTAACGAGTTTCATGAGGTTGTGCAATATGTTGCATTCCTCGCGCTTAAGAGAAAAGCAGTGCCCCTCCTGGTCTTTGAGGACGATGTATTTGCAAAACACGGACTTGAATATGGCGGGGTCACGTCTGGAGAATTGATGATCTTGAACACAGGTGTCGGGGCTGAGGAGGAGTTCCTGGTTAGAAGGCATTGTGTGCACCATCTTCTGCCATTCATTTCCATCTAGGACCACGGCGCTGTTGCTCCAACCGCACCTTACAATGGACACTTGAAGTTGGTAAGGCGGTAAAGGCGAAAACCCAACGCACCCGAATTTGGTTTGTGCGCCGTTGAGAAAGGAGACATCGGAGTACGGTCCAGTGATAGACGAAGGCTCGCATCCAGCTGTTCCCTCCTGCGGTGACTTCGTAACGATGCCTCTGAAACACGAATAGCGAAAGCATTAGAATACCGTAGGGTGAAACATGAGTAGAAGCAGCTACCTATCGCTAACGATGCTTACCCAATAGAAGAGTTGACGGTCTCGCGGGACATGCTATACTAGCGGCGCTCACGCACGAGCAAGACTTATAGCAGTGAAGTGAGTTCTGAAATCACAATATAAGGAAATGAATGGAAGCAAAGACGCACTGTGGGAGGGAGGGAGGGTTGGAGGGAGAGAGGGAAATCGAAACTTACCGCAAAGGTTGGCAGGACTGGCAGGGATCTGTGCACGACGCGAGACATGCCTGGTTTATCGAAGAATGACATGATCGTTGTGATGGAAATCTTAAGCGCGAAATTTGAAGGAAAAAAAAAAAAAAGAATCTCTGGACATTCCTGAGCAGCAGTGAGAAAGTAAATCAATGACATAATGACCGCCGGTCGTACTGTCATCTCCCTACAGCCTAACGTGATTGTGGAACCAGTTGGTGCTGCAGACTTTATGCAACCAATTTAGAATGTGGGGTTCAAATGGACTGATACCGTAACTGTCCAAATGCTGCCCTCTTCCGGCGGAGCCGATGTAGATGCAGACCCAGTGCTTTCCTGGTTTAGTGCTGGAATCGGTATTAGTGGCAATGAAGGTGAGAAGTAGCATGTGGCAACTGGTCGCAAGCGAAAACATCTAAAAAGAAAGGGTGAGTAGAGGGGCACGAGGTTAAAAACTGATGCAGGTGAAACGTGTTCATGACACTAGAATGGATCTATTGGCGTCAATTTCAATGATACGATGGATCTCCACCAAGACGAGAAGCACAATAGCATCTGTTAACGGTTTAGAAAAACCTATGTTTAAGGACACCATCCCATGGCCCGAGATGTAGGAGGTGTTAGCGCTCATATCGGTAGTGAGGTCGAATACATAACGGTGTATCCGTGAGGATATTGGTAGCCCTCCGTGGTGTAATGGTTACCATGCTAACTTCATATACCCAAGGTCGTTGGTTCAAACCCAGCGGAGGACGATGGATTTTTTCGGCTGTAAACTCCTTCGCATAGCATCCTTCGGAAGAGAAGTAAAGCCGTTGGTCCCGTGTCGTAGATTTACGGCACGTAAAAGAACCGCAAGCCTGATAAAGGCCTCTGAGCAAAATTAATGGGACGCTGAGAACCACAGTAGTTAAAGAGCGTCCATAAATAACACGCCATTTGTGAGGATATTGGTCTTTCGGAATGGAGTGGTCCTCGTCCTTAAAGTGAATGCCTAGGCCATCTTGCAGGCTTTGAATGCATTCAATGAAGTATCGCTATCAAAATTGAGTTGAAGAGGTTGGGATGGAATGGACTATACGCACACGTTCATCTGGAAGGCATTCATGCCGAAGTCCTGAAGGTTGAACGGATTGGAGCCATAAGAACCACTGTAAGCTTTGTCGGATACCATGGCGACGACTACCCTCCTAGGAACTTATCCTATGAAGACGTCATTGAACGACATGCCGTTGGATCCCTTCGGGATGCTGAGGGAGTGGAAGCTGACATCCTTGAGATGATACTTTTATTTTGCTCTTTGCGATCACAGTCTCATGGGCGAGCTTAATTGTGGGCGATGGGCGGACGGTTTTTTGATGAAAAGTTGGCGATTGAAATTAGGTGTGCCCTTTGAAATCTTAGAGGTAGAGAAGAGGTGTAACTGCTGGAGGATTGGGTGACCTTCATGGTGACGCTGACATTATTTAAGAGCAAGTTATCCTGCCTGAAGGGAGCGTTTGAAAGCCATCCCACGATTTGCCAAACCTTTCTGCCATTTGTGAATCCATGGCGAAACAAACCCTGCATTGGATTCCCAAGTATCCATGATAGTTGCAGTGTTTTTTCGCCATAGTGCGGACTGAAACCTGGTGTTGTCCTTGCCAGGTTTTTCAAATAGCAGTATGTGGGCATGCTTCCAGGTCTGTGGGTGGTATCCATGTTTCAGGCAGCTATTATACAGCTCCTGTATTCTTTTGACCATTGCTATTGGTAGCTCCTTTAGCATTCTGTATGTGATGCTATCTGGTCCGGGTGCTGTGTTGCCTTGGGCTTGAATGGTTTTATACACTTCTGCTACGGTTATTGGCCGTGCTCCTGTGGGTTGTTCTTGTTCGTGTGCGTCTGTTTGTGGTGTGAATAGGTGTGGGTGGTTCCGGATGTATGTGTTAACTTCTTTGAAGTGTGCTTCGTCGAATTGTTCGTGTTGTGGCACTTGAAAAATGTTTTCATAATGGGTTTTGAAAATGTTTAGTTTTTGCTCCGTTTGCCATGTGTGTTGGCCATTATGGCGGATTGGGTATGTTGGCTTCTGGCGACCTCTTGTAGCTTTGATTAGTTGCCAGAAGGCCCTGGGGTTAGCTGTTCTGCTGTTGTTTAGTGTGTTTATGTGATTTAGCCATTTTTGTTCCCGGTAGTTGTTTATTTCCGTCTTTACTGCTTCCTGTACATGGTTATATATTGTTTTGTCATAGTGGTGGTGGGTTTTAAGGTATTGTCTGAAGGCTTTTCTTTTTTGTTTTATTAGCTTCACTATCCGGGGTGGTAGTGTATTTTTGCTAGCATTAGGATTTCTTTTTGTTGTCGGGATGGCTATCTCTTTGGCTTTGTTGATGATGGTGTTTATTTCATTGGCTTCGCTGTTTATCTGCTGTGTGGTGCTGCCATCTGTGTTTCTGGGTGTGATATTTAGTGTCTGTGTTATTTGCTGTCTGTAGAGCTCCCAGTCGGCTCGGTTGAAGTCTGGTACTTCGTATGGTGTCGGCGTCTCGTAGCTCCATTTGTGGGTTGCTACAGTTATGATTACTGGGAGGTGATCAGAGTTGAGTGGTGTGTCTGTCGTGATGTTTATGATTCTATGGTGTATGCTGGGCGAAGCTAGGACTTTGTCAGGAGCTGAGGGTTGTTGCAATCTTTGTCCTATTCGTGTTGGTCCTGGGATGGGAGCTATTTGTAGTGATGTTTCCTGTAGCAGTTTAAGGAGTAGCTTTCCATATTGATTTGTTTTGTTGTCGAGTAGGCTCTGATGTTGGGCATTGAGGTCGCCGATGATGAGGATGTTTTTATATTTTTGTTCTAGGTATTTTAATAGTTCTTTTGGGAACTGGTTGTTTTGTGGTGGCGCATAAATTGCTGCTATGTGTATTGTTTGGTTTCCCGTTTTTAATTTTAAGAGCACTGCTTCGTCTGCGTTGAATTTGTCGGGCAGTGTGACTTGTGTTGGCTGTAGCTGCTGTTTGGCTAGTATTGCGACTCCTCCTCCTTTATTATTGCTTGGTCGGTCATACCGAAATATGTGAAAGGGGGGGTAGGAAATGTGCTGTTTGGGTTTAATTTTGTCTCGTTGAGTGCCAGTATGTCTGGGTCGTGTTGGTAGAGTACTTCTTTAAGTTGTTCTCTTTTTGTTCTTAAACCGTTTATGTTGATGTGGGCGACCTTGATGTTGTTTTTTTCCCTTTTGTCTGCCATTTCTGTATATAATGGTTGAGTTTAGTGTGAAGTGTGTGTGCTGGTGTCTATTGCATTACCTTTTGGGATGCTGTGCTGACTAGGACAGCTAGTTGTTGTCCAACTTTTGCCGTGTTCACATATCTGTTTAGTGTTTTGTTTGAAGTGTCGCGGATGCATTTAGTTACTCTTTCTTTCATTTCTGGTGGGCTGACCTCTAACAGTGTGACAGTTAGGCATTTCACCAGTTGTTCTTCCAGTCTGTCTGCGGTCTGTTGTATAAACTGGGTCAGTTGGGTATGCACTTTCTGTATCAAGTCTTGTACTATGGTGCTAAACGTCGTCATTCCTTCAGTCATGTTCTTTAGTGTTTGTGTCGTTTCTTTTGTGTTTAGTTCTTTTTTGTTTTCTGGGATTTTTGGGAGGAGGTGTTCAATTTGTTGGTCCAGAGTAAGGGTTGGTGGAGAAGGAGGTGTTGGTGGTGGGGGATTGTCATGAGGAAAGATGGTGGTTGGTGGTTTATGTTGTGCTGTCGTTGGTGGTTCTGTAGGGTAATTAGGGCACTTTGTTTGTCCTGTCCAGTGTCCGTTTGTGCCACATGTGGCGCAGAAAGGTTCTGTGATGTTTTGGTCGCCATGGTGGCACAGTGCTGTAGGTTTTGCACTTGCGCAATAAAAGCAGATTGGTTGGTTTGGGCAGCTGTTAATGTCATGGCCGTACTTTTGGCATTTTTTGCATGGTATGTGTCTTTCCTGTGTTTTGGCGGCCTCTGCTGTGTAGATTTGGTGTTGCAGCACAACTCACTTGCTCAGTGCTTCCTTTAATGTGTCTATGTCATATGTGAAGATTTTTACGAAAGACGTGGGTTTGTTTGTGGCGCGACTGATTATGCGGGCCACTCTATGTATGTTAGGGTGGTTGACCCTGATTGTGTCCAGAATTTCATCATCTGTTACTTCAGGTGGGACGTTTTTCACGACGGCCACTAGTTGTCGCTGTTGTGTTGTTGGTACTTGCGTTGGTATACTGGTTAGATACTGAGCGTCTTTCCCAAATTTTGTTGCCCTGATTGCCTGTGTGAAGATGGCGGCCTGTGGTTGGGTTTTGAATGCTATGGCGAATGTGCTTTTTGGTTGGTTCAGGCGAGCCATTTTTATTATCTGGACTGCTTGTGTTCTGTATGCTTGCTGACTAGTTTTTGGGCGTGAAAAGAATTACGGTATGTTTCCTCACATGGTGTTATGTATATTATGGTACTTCCGGCTGGCAGTGTATCGTTGTTGAGTTTCACTGGTTTGTTTGCGATTGGAGCAACACGGATTTTTGGGTTTGTTGTGTGGGTCTCATTCTCCGTTTCTGTGTCTGTGTCGTCACCGCTACTGTTGTCATCGGATGATTCAGCATTTTGTGTGTTTTTGCTGGACTTCTTTACTTTCATGTTTTTTGTGTCTGTTTTTTGTTGTTTTTTGTCGTTTTGTCTCCTAGTGTTTTGTGGTTGTTTCCTTGCGATAGGTTTTTTTGTATGCCTGTCACGTTGTGTTTCTCGGTCTGAATAGTCACTTAGATCACGTTGTGGGTTTTTTGGGGGCTTTACAGGGGCTGAGTTACTGGGGGTGCTTTCTGTCAGGAAGCGGCTCGGTTGGTCTGATGAAGGTTCATGGGATTTAGGGTTTAGATTTTGTGCCGTGGATGCCTGAATTTTAGGCATTTTGGCGGTAAGATGTAATGGTGGATGGAGTGACTGCTAAAAAGCGCGAAAGTTGGTAGTTCACGGTTAATTATAACCGGCGAAGTGTAGCTCCTTCGAGCTACAGAACCGAAGTCCTTTTGCGGCTAATGCCCTGAACTGACTTTCTGGCCACAGGAAGGGTGAGATGGAATTAGGTATGCGGTAGAAGATTGGTGAGTAAGGCAGGGCAGGCTGAAAAAGAAATTGACGGTCTTGTAGTTTCCGTGTTTGGCTGGTGTGGATCTCCGGTAGTTGCGTCGGTTGCCGCTGGTCTAGTTGCCGCTGGCCCGTACGTTGCTCTCTTTCCGGCGAAGATCTAGCTGCTGTCTTCTGTTGATGTATTCCGCTCCGGTCAAACGGCGTGTGTCCGTGGTGAGTGAGCTCGATGCTGGCGTATAAGAGCTTGTTGGGCGGAAGCGGTGCATCCGGAGGAAGATGATAACAGTCCTCATCCGATTACACGTTGCGGGATTGGCAGTTTCTAATGAGCGGTGCAGGTCCGTCTATGTGAATTCTTTGCCATGGTTGGTGTGGTGCAACGACGAAAAACTCCATATTTCTGCTGTTGGGTGGGAGTTAACTTCTCCCAAATGAGGTCGATATCGTAGGGTGAGTATCTGGGGAAAGCGATGTCCCCGTAAAACAGCACGGTTCGAATCTCCTCATTGCTGAGGTGGGAGAGAGCTCTGTGCTGTTCGAGGTATTTGATGAATGTTGGAATCTCTGCTATTACGCCGGGCATACTTTTGAAGGAAAGCGTCGATTCTAAGCTGAAGCCTATTTAGGTCAGTGAAGACGCCTTCGTTGCACTTGTCACACCAGTAGGATCGAATGCTGCAGCGGCACTTTAAATGAAAGCACTTTGAGCAGTGGAGAGGAGCACACTGTGAACTGGACACGAGTAGAGTGTAGCAGGAACAGACAAGAGAAAGGGGTAGGATAGTAGGTGGAGGGGGTTATCACCAGAAATTGCTCTTATAGTAGTAGATGGCGCTGGAATCGGGTTCTTCCATTAAAGCCCTGTTTTCAAGTACGCTGAACAGCCAATCTCCCTGGACGAGACCCGGCATGATGAAAGACGAGGTGTTTCCCAGGTGAATAGCCAAGCATCTACCGAAACACAGTCGACCGTGATGTATAAAATCTTGCATTTCATCGGGCATGATGTATTGTTCGTAGAAAACGATGTAGATGCCTCTTTTGGGAATAAATTGAAATAGTTGATCTTGATTGTTGAGAATATCCACGTCTGGACCTTCGTCAATGGTGTCAGGGGGCCATGGGACAACCTTAAACTGTAGGCTGATGTTGGAAAAGACGAAGTGGATTCTGCTTTCACAGTTATGACATTTAACGGTGAAGGTTTGCCGCCGAAGCTGTCGTCGATGAACCTTAGGGCATACGGTGCATTCTTGTGAGGGTGCCCCTCTACCTCAAAATTTTTTAACACTTTGGAGCCATCGCTATCCACAAACAGGTAGTTCTTAAAACCCATGTCTGATGCCGTGCCGAAGAATATAGGACGACTGTGAGGGAAATGGGTGGGGAGGGGAAACCAATACTTAAGGATGATGACGTAGGATGTTTTGGGCGAGGGAATGCTTGAGATAGTGATCTATTTCTAGGAATGTTCTAAAGTTTGCGGAGCGAATGTACTTTGTGAATGTGGTGAAGTTCATGGAGTCGAAGGATGCTCCAGATGCAAAGGTGTGAAGCATGCACTTGTGGAATGCCATGATTTGGTTTTGAATGTCTGACTCTTTCTTCTTGTGGAATAGGAGATATGTAACGAGTTTCATGAGGTTGTGCAATATGTTGCATTCCTCGCGCTTAAGAGAAAAGCAGTGCCCCTCCTGGTCTTTGAGGACGATGTATTTGCAAAACACGGACTTGAATATGGCGGGGTCACGTCTGGAGAATTGATGATCTTGAACACAGGTGTCGGGGCTGAGGAGGAGTTCCTGGTTAGAAGGCATTGTGTGCACCATCTTCTGCCATTCATTTCCATCTAGGACCACGGCGCTGTTGCTCCAACCGCACCTTACAATGGACACTTGAAGTTGGTAAGGCGGTAAAGGCGAAAACCCAACGCACCCAAATTTGGTTTGTGCGCCGTTGAGAAAGGAGACATCGGAGTACGGTCCAGTGATAGACGAAGGCTCGCATCCAGCTGTTCCCTCCTGCGGTGACTTCGTAACGATGCCTCTGAAACACGAATAGCGAAAGCATTAAAATACCGTAGGGTGAAACATGAGTAGAAGCAGCTACCTATCGCTAACGATGCTTACCCAATAGAAGAGTTGACGGTCTCGCGGGACATGCTATACTGGCGGCGCTCACGCACGAGCAAGACTTATAGCAGTGAAGTGAGTTCTGAAATCACAATATAAGGAAATGAATGGAAGCAAAGACGCACTGTGGGAGGGAGGGTTGGAGGGAGAGAGGGAAATCGAAACTTACCGCAAAGGTTGGCAGGACTGGCAGGGATCT
Organism: Hymenopus coronatus; assembly: GCA_030762935.1. Classification (NCBI taxonomy): domain Eukaryota; kingdom Metazoa; phylum Arthropoda; class Insecta; order Mantodea; family Hymenopodidae; genus Hymenopus; species Hymenopus coronatus. The sequence continues at coordinate 17,612,282 of CM060889.1, read as the reverse complement.
GTGCACGACGCGAGACATGCCTGGTTTATCGAAGAATGACATGATCGTTGTGATGGAAATCTTAAGCGCGAAATTTGAAGGAAAAAAAAAAAAAAAAAAGAATCTCTGGACATTCCTGAGCAGCAGTGAGAAAGTAAATCAATGACATAATGACTGCCGGTCGTACTGTCATCTCCCTACAGCCTAACGTGATTGTGGAACCAGTTGGTGCTGCAGGATTTATGCAACCAATTTAGAATGTGGGGTTCAAATGGACTGATACCGTAACTGTCCAAATACTGCCCTCTTCCGGCGGAGCCGATGTAGATGCAGACCCAGTGCTTTCCTGGTTTAGTGCTGGAATCGGTATTAGTGGCAATGAAGGCGAGAAGTAGCATGTGGCAACTGGTCGCAAGCGAAAACATCTAAAAAGAAAGGGTGAGTAGAGGGGCACGAGGTTAAAAACTGATGCAGGTGAAACGTGTTCATGACACAAGAATGGATCTATTGGCGTCAATTTCAATGATACGATGGATCTCCACCAAGACGAGAAGCACAATAGCATCTGTTAACGGTTTAGAAAAACCTATGTTTAAGGACACCATCCCATGGCCCGAGATGTAGGAGGTGTTAGCGCTCATATCGGTAGTGAGGTCGAATACATAACGGTGTATCCGTGAGGATATTGGTAGCCCTCCGTGGTGTAATGGTTACCATGCTAACTTCATATACCCAAGGTCGTTGGTTCAAACCCAGCGGAGGACGATGGATTTTTTCGGCTGTAAACTCCTTCGCATAGCTTCCTTCGGAAGAGAAGTAAAGCCGTTGGTCCCGTGTCGTAGATTTACGGCACGTAAAAGAACCGCAAGCCTGATAAAGGCCTCTGAGCAAAATTAATGGGACGCTGAGAACCACAGTAGTTAAAGAGCGTCCATAAATAACACGCCATTTGTGAGGATATTGGTCTTTCGGAATGGAGTGGTCCTCGTCCTTAAAGTGAATGCCTAGGCCATCTTGCAGGCTTTGAATGCATTCAATGAAGTATCGCTATCAAAATTGCGTTGAAGAGGTTGGGATGGAATGGACTATACGCACACGTTCATCTGGAAGGCATTCATGCCGAAGTCCTGAAGGTTGAACGGATTGGAGCCATAAGAACCACTGTAAGCTTTGTCGGATACCATGGCGACGACTACCCTCCTAGGAACTTATCCTATGAAGACGTCATTGAACGACATGCCGTTGGATCCCTTCGGGATGCTGAGGGAGTGGAAGCTGACATCCTTGAGATGATACTTTTATTTTGCTCTTTGCGATCACAGTCTCATGGGCGAGCTTAATTGTGGGCGATGGGCGGACGGTTTTTTGATGAAAAGTTGGCGATTGAAATTAGGTGTGCCCTTTGAAATCTTAGAGGTAGAGAAGAGGTGTAACTGCTGGAGGATTGGGTGACCTTCATGGTGACGCTGACATTATTTAAGAGCAAGTTATCCTGCCTGAAGGGAGCGTGTGAAAGCCATCCCACGATTTGCACAACCTTTCTGCCATTTGTGAATCCATGGCGAAACAAACCCTGCATTGGATTCCCAAGCATCCATGATAGTTGCAGTGTCTTTTCGCCATAGTGCGGACTGAAACCTGGTGTTGTCCTTGCCAGGTTTTTCAAATAGCAGTATGTGGGCATGCTTCCAGGTCTGTGGGTGGTATCCATGTTTCAGGCAGCTATTATACAGCTCCTGTATTCTTTTGACCATTGCTATTGGTAGCTCCTTTAGCATTCTGTATGTGATGCTATCTGGTCCGGGTGCTGTGTTGCCTTGGGCTTGAATGGTTTTATACACTTCTGCTACGGTTATTGGCCGTGCTCCTGTGGGTTGTTCTTGTTCATGTGCGTCTGTTTGTGGTGTGAATAGGTGTGGGTGGTTCCGGATGTATGTGTTAACTTCTTTGAAGTGTGCTTCGTCGAATTGTTCGTGTTGTGGCACTTGAAAAATGTTTTCATAATGGGTTTTGAAAATGTTTAGTTTTTGCTCCGTTTGCCATGTGTGTTGGCCATTATGGCGGATTGGGTATGTTGGCTTCTGGCGACCTCTTGTAGCTTTGATTAGTTGCCAGAAGGCCCTGGGGTTAGCTGTTCTGCTGTTGTTTAGTGTGTTTATGTGATTTAGCCATTTTTGTTCCCGGTAGTTGTTTATTTCCGTCTTTACTGCTTCCTGTACATGGTTATATATTGTTTTGTCATAGTGGTGGTGGGTTTTAAGGTATTGTCTGAAGGCTTTTCTTTTTTGTTTTATTAGCTTGACTATCCGGGGTGGTAGTGTATTTTTGCTAGCATTAGGATTTCTTTTTGTTGTCGGGATGGCTATCTCTTTGGCTTTGTTGATGATGGTGTTTATTTCATTGGCTTCTATGTTTATCTGCTGTGTGGTGCTGCCATCTGTGTTTCTGGGTGTGATATTTAGTGTCTGTGTTATTTGCTGTCTGTAGAGCTCCCAGTCGGCTCGGTTGAAGTCTGGTACTTCGTATGGTGTCGGCGTCTCGTAGCTCCATTTGTGGGTTGCTACAGTTATGATTACTGGGAGGTGATCAGAGTTGAGTGGTGTGTCTGTCGTGATGTTTATGATTCTATGGTGTATGCTGGGCGAAGCTAGGACTTTGTCAGGAGCTGAGGGTTGTTGCAATCTTTGTCCTATTCGTGTTGGTCCTGGGATGGGAGCTATTTGTAGTGATGTTTCCTGTAGCAGTTTAAGGAGTAGCTTTCCATATTGATTTGTTTTGTTGTCGAGTAGGCTCTGATGTTGGGCATTGAGGTCGCCGATGATGAGGATGTTTTTATATTTTTGTTCTAGGTATTTTAATAGTTCTTTTGGGAACTGGTTGCTTTGTGGTGGCGCATAAATTGCTGCTATGTGTATTGTTTGGTTTCCCGTTTTTAATTTTAAGAGCACTGCTTCGTCTGCGTTGAATTTGTCGGGCAGTGTGACTTGTGTTGGCTGTAGCTGCTGTTTGGCTAGTATTGCGACTCCTCCTCCTTTATTATTGCTTGGTCGGTCAAACCGAAATATGTGAAAGGGGGGGTAGGAAATGTGCTGTTTGGGTTTAATTTTGTCTCGTTGAGTGCCAGTATGTCTGGGTCGTGTTGGTAGAGTACTTCTTTAAGTTGTTCTCTTTTTGTTCTTAAACCGTTTATGTTGATGTGGGCGACCTTGATGTTGTTTTTTTCCCTTTTGTCTGCCATTTCTGTATATAATGGTTGAGTTTAGTGTGAAGTGTGTGTGCTGGAGTCTATTGCATTACCTTTTGGGATGCTGTGCTGACTAGGACAGCTAGTTGTTGTCCAACTTTTGCCGTGTTCACATATCTGTTTAGTGTTTTCTTTGAAGTGTCGCGGATGCATTTAGTTACTCTTTCTTTCATTTCTGGTGGGCTGACCTCTAACAGTGTGACAGTTAGGCATTTCACCAGTTGTTCTTCCAGTCTGTCTGCGGTCTGTTGTATAAACTGGGTCAGTTCGGTATGCACTTTCTGTATCAAGTCTCGTACTATGGTGCTAAACGTCGTCATTCCTTCTGTCATGTTCTTTAGTGTTTGTGTCGTTTCTTTTGTGTTTAGTTCTTTTTTGTTTTCTGGGATTTTTGGGAGGAGGTGTTCAATTTGTTGGTCCAGAGTAAGGGTTGGTGGAGAAGGAGGTGTTGGTGGTGGGGGATTGTCATGAGGAAAGATGGTGGTTGGTGGTTTATGTTGTGCTGTCGTTGGTGGTTCTGTAGGGTAATTAGGGCACTTTGTTTGTCCTGTCCAGTGTCCGTTTGTGCCACATGTGGCGCAGAAAGGTTCTGTGATGTTTTGGTCGCCATGGTGGCACAGTGCTGTAGGTTTTGCACTTGCGCAATAAAAGCAGATTGGTTGGTTTGGGCAGCTGTTAATGTCATGGCCGTACTTTTGGCATTTTTTGCATGGTATGTGTCTTTCCTGTGTTTTGGCGGCCTCTGCTCTGTAGATTTGGTGTTGCAGCACAACTCACTTGCTCAGTGCTTCCTTTAATGTGTCTATGTCATATGTGAAGATTTTTACGAAAGACGTGGGTTTGTTTGTGGCGCGACTGATTATGCGGGCCACTCTATGTATGTTAGGGTGGTTGACCCTGATTGTGTCCAGAATTTCATCATCTGTTACTTCAGGTGGGACGTTTTTCACGACGGCCACTAGTTGTCGCTGTTGTGTTGTTGGTACTTGCGTTGGTATACTGGTTAGATACTGAGCGTCTTTCCCAAATTTTGTTGCCCTGATTGCCTGTGTGAAGATGGCGGCCTGTGGTTGGGTTTTGAATGCTATGGCGAATGTGCTTTTTGGTTGGTTCAGGCGAGCCATTTTTATTATCTGGACTGCTTGTGTTCTGTATGCTTGCTGACTAGTTTTTGGGCGTGAAAAGAATTACGGTATGTTTCCTCACATGGTGTTATGTATATTATGGTACTTCCGGCTGGCAGTGTATCGTTGTTGAGTTTCACTGGTTTGTTTGCGATTGGAGCAACACGGATTTTTGGGTTTGTTGTGTGGGTCTCATTCTCCGTTTCTGTGTCTGTGTCGTCACCGCTACTGTTGTCATCGGATGATTCAGCATTTTGTGTGTTTTTGCTGGACTTCTTTACTTCCATGTTTTTTGTGTCTGTTTTTTGTTGTTTTTTGTCGTTTTGTCTCCTAGTGTTTTGTGGTTGTTTCCTTGCGATAGGTTTTTTTGTATGCCTGTCACGTTGTGTTTCTCGGTCTGAATAGTCACTTAGATCACGTTGTGGGTTTTTTGGGGGCTTTACAGGGGCTGAGTTACTGGGGGTGCTTTCTGTCAGGAAGCGGCTCGGTTGGTCTGATGAAGGTTCATGGGATTTAGGGTTTAGATTTTGTGCCGTGGATGCCTGAATTTTAGGCATTTTGGCGGTAAGATGTAATGGTGGATGGAGTGACTGCTAAAAAGCGCGAAAGTTGGTAGTTCACGGTTAATTATAACCGGCGAAGTGTAGCTCCTTCGAGCTACAGAACCGAAGTCCTTTTGCGGCTAATGCCCTGAACTGACTTTCTGGCCACAGGAAGGGTGAGATGGAATTAGGTATGCGGTAGAAGATTGGTGAGTAAGGCAGGGCAGGCTGAAAAAGAAATTGACGGTCTTGTAGTTTCCGTGTTTGGCTGGTGTGGATCTCCGGTAGTTGCGTCGGTTGCCGCTGGTCTAGTTGCCGCTGGCCCGTACGTTGCTCTCTTTCCGGCGAAGATCTAGCTGCTGTCTTCTGTTGATGTATTCCGCTCCGGTCAAACGGCGTGTGTCCGTGGTGAGTGAGCTCGATGCTGGCGTATAAGAGCTTGTTGGGCGGAAGCGGTGCATCCGGAGGAAGATGATAACAGTCCTCATCCGATTACATGTTGCGGGATTGGCAGTTTCTAATGAGCGGTGCAGGTCCGTCTATGTGAATTCTTTGCCATGGTTGGTGTGGTGCAACGACGAAAAACTCCATATTTCTGCTGTTGGGTGGGAGTTAACTTCTCCCAAATGAGGTCGATATCGTAGGGTGGGTATCTGGGGAAAGCGATGTCCCCGTAAAACAGCACGGTTCGAATCTCCTCATTGCTGAGGTGGGAGAGAGCTCTGTGCTGTTCGAGGTATTTGATGAATGTTGGAATCTCTGCTATTACGCCGGGCATACTTTTGAAGGAAAGCGTCGATTCTAAGCTGAAGCCTATTTAGGTCAGTGAAGACGCCTTCGTTGCACTTGTCACACCAGTAGGATCGAATGCTGCAGCGGCACTTTAAATGAAAGCACTTTGAGCAGTGGAGAGGAGCACACTGTGAACTGGACACGAGTAGAGTGTAGCAGGAACTGACAAGAGAAAGGGGTAGGATAGTAGGTGGAGGGGGTTATCACCAGAAATTGCTCTTATAGTAGTAGATGGCGCTGGAATCGGGTTCTTCCATTAAAGCCCTGTTTTCAAGTACGCTGAACAGCCAATCTCCCTGGACGAGACCCGGCATGATGAAAGACGAGGTGTTTCCCAGGTGAATAGCCAAGCATCTACCGAAACACAGTCGACCGTGATGTATAAAATCTTGCATTTCATCGGGCATGATGTGTTGTTCGTAGAAAACGATGTAGATGCCTCTTTTGGGAATAAATTGAAATAGTTGATCTTGATTGTTGAGAATATCCACGTCTGGACCTTCGTCAATGGTGTCAGGGGGCCATGGGACAACCTTAAACTGTAGGCTGATGTTGGAAAAGACGAAGTGGATTCTGCTTTCACAGTTATGACATTTAACGGTGAAGGTTTGCCGCCGAAGCTGTCGTCGATGAACCTTAGGGCATACGGTGCATTCTTGTGAGGGTGCCCCTCTACCTCAAAAATTTTTTAACACTTTGGAGCCATCGCTATCCACAAACAGGTAGTTCTTAAAACCCATGTCTGATGCCGTGCCGAAGAATATAGGACGACTGTGAGGGAAATGGGTGGGGAGGGGAAACCGATACTTAAGGATGATGACGTAGGATGTTTTGGGCGAGGGAATGCTTGAGATAGTGATCTATTTCTAGGAATGTTCTAAAGTTTGCGGAGCGAATGTACTTTGTGAATGTGGTGAAGTTCATGGAGTCGAAGGATGCTCCAGATGCAAAGGTGTGAAGCATGCACTTGTGGAATGCCATGATTTGGTTTTGAATGTCTGACTCTTTCTTCTTGTGGAATAGGAGATATGTAACGAGTTTCATGAGGTTGTGCAATATGTTGCATTCCTCGCGCTTAAGAGAAAAGCAGTGCCCCTCCTGGTCTTTGAGGACGATGTATTTGCAAAACACGGACTTGAATATGGCGGGGTCACGTCTGGAGAATTGATGATCTTGAACACAGGTGTCGGGGCTGAGGAGGAGTTCCTGGTTAGAAGGCATTGTGTGCACCATCTTCTGCCATTCATTTCCATCTAGGACCACGGCGCTGTTGCTCCAACCGCACCTTACAATGGACACTTGAAGTTGGTAAGGCGGTAAAGGCGAAAACCCAACGCACCCGAATTTGGTTTGTGCGCCGTTGAGAAAGGAGACATCGGAGTACGGTCCAGTGATAGACGAAGGCTCGCATCCAGCTGTTCCCTCCTGCGGTGACTTCGTAACGATGCCTCTGAAACACGAATAGCGAAAGCATTAGAATACCGTAGGGTGAAACATGAGTAGAAGCAGCTACCTATCGCTAACGATGCTTACCCAATAGAAGAGTTGACGGTCTCGCGGGACATGCTATACTGGCGGCGCTCACGCACGAGCAAGACTTATAGCAGTGAAGTGAGTTCTGAAATCACAATATAAGGAAATGAATGGAAGCAAAGACGCACTGTGGGAGGGAGGGTTGGAGGGAGAGAGGGAAATCGAAACTTACTGCAAAGGTTGGCAGGACTGGCAGGGATCTGTGCACGACGTGAGACATGCCTGGTTTATCGAAGAATGACATGATCGTTGTGCTGGAAATCTTAAGCGCGAAATTTGAAGGAAAAAAAAAAAAAGGATCTCTGGACATTCCTGAGCAGCAGTGAGAAAGTAAATCAATGACATAATGACCGCCGGTCGTACTGTCATCTCCCTACAGCCTAACGTGATTGTGGAACCAGTTGGTGCTGCAGACTTTATGCAACCAATTTAGAATGTGGGGTTCAAATGGACTGATGCCGTAACTGTCCAAATACTGCCCTCTTCCGGCGGAGCCGATGTAGATGCAGACCCAGTGCTTTCCTGGTTTAGTGCTGGAATCGGTATTAGTGGCAATGAAGGCGAGAAGTAGCATGTGACAACTGGTCGCAAGCGAAAACATCTAAAAAGAAAGGGTGAGTAGAGGGGCACGAGGTTAAAAACTGATGCAGGTGAAACGTGTTCATGACACTAGAATGGATCTATTGGCGTCAATTTCAATGATACGATGGATCTCCACCAAGACGAGAAGCACAATAGCATCTGTTAACGGTTTAGAAAAACCTATGTTTAAGGACACCATCCCATGGCCCGAGATGTAGGAGGTGTTAGCGCTCATATCGGTAGTGAGGTCGAATACATAACGGTGTATCCGTGAGGATATTGGTAGCCCTCCGTGGTGTAATGGTTACCATGCTAACTTCATATACCCAAGGTCGTTGGTTCAAACCCAGCGGAGGACGATGGATTTTTTCGGCTGTAAACTCCTTCGCATAGCTTCCTTCGGAAGAGAAGCAAAGCCGTTGGTCCCGTGTCGTAGATTTACGGCACGTAAAAGAACCGCAAGCCTGATAAAGGCCTCTGAGCAAAATTAATGGGACGCTGAGAACCACAGTAGTTAAAGAGCGTCCATAAATAACACGCCATTTGTGAGGATATTGGTCTTTCGGAATGGAGTGGTCCTCGTCCTTAAAGTGAATGCCTAGGCCATCTTGCAGGCTTTGAATGCATTCAATGAAGTATCGCTATCAAAATTGCGTTGAAGAGGTTGGGATGGAATGGACTATACGCACACGTTCATCTGGAAGGCATTCATGCCGAAGTCCTGAAGGTTGAACGGATTGGAGCCATAAGAACCACTGTAAGCTTTGTCGGATACCATGGCGACGACTACCCTCCTAGGAACTTATCCTATGAAGACGTCATTGAACGACATGCCGTTGGATCCCTTCGGGATGCTGAGGGAGTGGAAGCTGACATCCTTGAGATGATACTTTTATTTTGCTCTTTGCGATCACAGTCTCATGGGCGAGCTTAATTGTGGGCGATGGGCGGACGGTTTTTTGATGAAAAGTTGGCGATTGAAATTAGGTGTGCCCTTTGAAATCTTAGAGGTAGAGAAGAGGTGTAACTGCTGGAGGATTGGGTGACCTTCATGGTGACGCTGACATTATTTAAGAGCAAGTTATCCTGCCTGAAGGGAGCGTGTGAAAGCCATCCCACGATTTGCACAACCTTTCTGCCATTTGTGAATCCATGGCGAAACAAACCCTGCATTGGATTCCCAAGCATCCATGATAGTTGCAGTGTCTTTTCGCCATAGTGCGGACTGAAACCTGGTGTTGTCCTTGCCAGGTTTTTCAAATAGCAGTATGTGGGCATGCTTCCAGGTCTGTGGGTGGTATCCATGTTTCAGGCAGCTATTATACAGCTCCTGTATTCTTTTGACCATTGCTATTGGTAGCTCCTTTAGCATTCTGTATGTGATGCTATCTGGTCCGGGTGCTGTGTTGCCTTGGGCTTGAATGGTTTTATACACTTCTGCTACGGTTATTGGCCGTGCTCCTGTGGGTTGTTCTTGTTCATGTGCGTCTGTTTGTGGTGTGAATAGGTGTGGGTGGTTCCGGATGTATGTGTTAACTTCTTTGAAGTGTGCTTCGTCGAATTGTTCGTGTTGTGGCACTTGAAAAATGTTTTCATAATGGGTTTTGAAAATGTTTAGTTTTTGCTCCGTTTGCCATGTGTGTTGGCCATTATGGCGGATTGGGTATGTTGGCTTCTGGCGACCTCTTGTAGCTTTGATTAGTTGCCAGAAGGCCCTGGGGTTAGCTGTTCTGCTGTTGTTTAGTGTGTTTATGTGATTTAGCCATTTTTGTTCCCGGTAGTTGTTTATTTCCGTCTTTACTGCTTCCTGTACATGGTTATATATTGTTTTGTCATAGTGGTGGTGGGTTTTAAGGTATTGTCTGAAGGCTTTTCTTTTTTGTTTTATTAGCTTGACTATCCGGGGTGGTAGTGTATTTTTGCTAGCATTAGGATTTCTTTTTGTTGTCGGGATGGCTATCTCTTTGGCTTTGTTGATGATGGTGTTTATTTCATTGGCTTCTATGTTTATCTGCTGTGTGGTGCTGCCATCTGTGTTTCTGGGTGTGATATTTAGTGTGTGTGTTATTTGCTGTCTGTAGAGCTCCCAGTCGGCTCGGTTGAAGTCTGGTACTTCGTATGGTGTCGGCGTCTCGTAGCTCCATTTGTGGGTTGCTACAGTTATGATTACTGGGAGGTGATCAGAGTTGAGTGGTGTGTCTGTCGTGATGTTTATGATTCTATGGTGTATGCTGGGCGAAGCTAGGACTTTGTCAGGAGCTGAGGGTTGTTGCAATCTTTGTCCTATTCGTGTTGGTCCTGGGATGGGAGCTATTTGTAGTGATGTTTCCTGTAGCAGTTTAAGGAGTAGCTTTCCATATTGATTTGTTTTGTTGTCGAGTAGGCTCTGATGTTGGGCATTGAGGTCGCCGATGATGAGGATGTTTTTATATTTTTGTTCTAGGTATTTTAATAGTTCTTTTGGGAACTGGTTGCTTTGTGGTGGCGCATAAATTGCTGCTATGTGTATTGTTTGGTTTCCCGTTTTTAATTTTAAGAGCACTGCTTCGTCTGCGTTGAATTTGTCGGGCAGTGTGACTTGTGTTGGCTGTAGCTGCTGTTTGGCTAGTATTGCGACTCCTCCTCCTTTATTATTGCTTGGTCGGTCAAACCGAAATTTGTGAAAGGGGGGGTAGGAAATGTGCTGTTTGGGTTTAATTTTGTCTCGTTGAGTGCCAGTATGTCTGGGTCGTGTTGGTAGAGTACTTCTTTAAGTTGTTCTCTTTTTGTTCTTAAACCGTTTATGTTGATGTGGGCGACCTTGATGTTGTTTTTTCCCCTTTTGTCTGCCATTTCTGTATATAATGGTTGAGTTTAGTGTGAAGTGTGTGTGCTGGTGTCTATTGCATTACCTTTTGGGATGCTGTGCTGACTAGGACAGCTAGTTGTTGTCCAACTTTTGCCGTGTTCACATATCTGTTTAGTGTTTTGTTTGAAGTGTCGCGGATGCATTTAGTTACTCTTTCTTTCATTTCTGGTGGGCTGACCTCTAACAGTGTGACAGTTAGGCATTTCACCAGTTGTTCTTCCAGTCTGTCTGCGGTCTGTTGTATAAACTGGGTCAGTTCGGTATGCACTTTCTGTATCAAGTCTTGTACTATGGTGCTAAACGTCGTCATTCCTTCAGTCATGTTCTTTAGTGTTTGTGTCGTTTCTTTTGTGTTTAGTTCTTTTTTGTTTTCTGGGATTTTTGGGAGGAGGTGTTCAATTTGTTGGTCCAGAGTAAGGGTTGGTGGACAAGGAGGTGTTGGTGGTGGGGGATTGTCATGAGGAAAGATGGTGGTTGGTGGTTTATGTTGTGCTGTCGTTGGTGGTTCTGTAGGGTAATTAGGGCACTTTGTTTGTCCTGTCCAGTGTCCGTTTGTGCCACATGTGGCGCAGAAAGGTTCTGTGATGTTTTGGTCGCCATGGTGGCACAGTGCTGTAGGTTTTGCACTTGCGCAATAAAAGCAGATTGGTTGGTTTGGGCAGCTGTTAATGTCATGGCCGTACTTTTGGCATTTTTTGCATGGTATGTGTCTTTCCTGTGTTTTGGCGGCCTCTGCTCTGTAGATTTGGTGTTGCAGCACAACTCACTTGCTCAGTGCTTCCTTTAATGTGTCTATGTCATATGTGAAGATTTTTACGAAAGACGTGGGTTTGTTTGTGGCGCGACTGATTATGCGGGCCACTCTATGTATGTTAGGGTGGTTGACCCTGATTGTGTCCAGAATTTCATCATCTGTTACTTCAGGTGGGACGTTTTTCACGACGGCCACTAGTTGTCGCTGTTGTGTTGTTGGTACTTGCGTTGGTATACTGGTTAGATACTGAGCGTCTTTCCCAAATTTTGTTGCCCTGATTGCCTGTGTGAAGATGGCGGCCTGTGGTTGGGTTTTGAATGCTATGGCGAATGTGCTTTTTGGTTGGTTCAGGCGAGCCATTTTTATTATCTGGACTGCTTGTGTTCTGTATGCTTGCTGACTAGTTTTTGGGCGTGAAAAGAATTACGGTATGTTTCCTCACATGGTGTTATGTATATTATGGTACTTCCGGCTGGCAGTGTATCGTTGTTGAGTTTCACTGGTTTGTTTGCGATTGGAGCAACACGGATTTTTGGGTTTGTTGTGTGGGTCTCATTCTCCGTTTCTGTGTCTGTGTCGTCACCGCTACTGTTGTCATCGGATGATTCAGCATTTTGTGTGTTTTTGCTGGACTTCTTTACTTTCATGTTTTTTGTGTCTGTTTTTTGTTGTTTTTTGTCGTTTTGTCTCCTAGTGTTTTGTGGTTGTTTCCTTGCGATAGGTTTTTTTGTATGCCTGTCACGTTGTGTTTCTCGGTCTGAATAGTCACTTAGATCACGTTGTGGGTTTTTTGGGGGCTTTACAGGGGCTGAGTTACTGGGGGTGCTTTCTGTCAGGAAGCGGCTCGGTTGGTCTGATGAAGGTTCATGGGATTTAGGGTTTAGATTTTGTGCCGTGGATGCCTGAATTTTAGGCATTTTGGCGGTAAGATGTAATGGTGGATGGAGTGACTGCTAAAAAGCGCGAAAGTTGGTAGTTCACGGTTAATTATAACCGGCGAAGTGTAGCTCCTTCGAGCTACAGAACCGAAGTCCTTTTGCGGCTAATGCCCTGAACTGACTTTCTGGCCACAGGAAGGGTGAGATGGAATTAGGTATGCGGTAGAAGATTGGTGAGTAAGGCAGGGCAGGCTGAAAAAGAAATTGACGGTCTTGTAGTTTCCGTGTTTGGCTGGTGTGGATCTCCGGTAGTTGCGTCGGTTGCCGCTGGTCTAGTTGCCGCTGGCCCGTACGTTGCTCTCTTTCCGGCGAAGATCTAGCTGCTGTCTTCTGTTGATGTATTCCGCTCCGGTCAAACGGCGTGTGTCCGTGGTGAGTGAGCTCGATGCTGGCGTATAAGAGCTTGTTGGGCGGAAGCGGTGCATCCGGAGGAAGATGATAACAGTCCTCATCCGATTACACGTTGCGGGATTGGCAGTTTCTAATGAGCGGTGCAGGTCCGTCTATGTGAATTCTTTGCCATGGTTGGTGTGGTGCAACGATGAAAAACTCCATATTTCTGCTGTTGGGTGGGAGTTAACTTCTCCCAAATGAGGTCGATATCGTAGGGTGAGTATCTGGGGAAAGCGATGTCCCCGTAAAACAGCACGGTTCGAATCTCCTCATTGCTGAGGTGGGAGAGAGCTCTGTGCTGTTCGAGGTATTTGATGAATGTTGGAATCTCTGCTATTACGCCGGGCATACTTTTGAAGGAAAGCGTCGATTCTAAGCTGAAGCCTATTTAGGTCAGTGAAGACGCCTTCGTTGCACTTGTCACACCAGTAGGATCGAATGCTGCAGCGGCACTTTAAATGAAAGCACTTTGAGCAGTGGAGAGGAGCACACTGTGAACTGGACACGAGTAGAGTGTAGCAGGAACAGACAAGAGAAAGGGGTAGGATAGTAGGTGGAGGGGGTTATCACCAGAAATTGCTCTTATAGTAGTAGATGGCGCTGGAATCGGGTTCTTCCATTAAAGACCTGTTTTCAAGTACGCTGAACAGCCAATCTCCCTGGACGAGACCCGGCATGATGAAAGACGAGGTGTTTCCCAGGTGAATAGCCAAGCATCTACCGAAACACAGTCGACCGTGATGTATAAAATCTTGCATTTCATCGGGCATGATGTATTGTTCGTAGAAAACGATGTAGATGCCTCTTTTGGGAATAAATTGAAATAGTTGATCTTGATTGTTGAGAATATCCACGTCTGGACCTTCGTCAATGGTGTCAGGGGGCCATGGGACAACCTTAAACTGTAGGCTGATGTTGGAAAAGACGAAGTGGATTCTGCTTTCACAGTTATGACATTTAACGGTGAAGGTTTGCCGCCGAAGCTGTCGTCGATGAACCTTAGGGCATACGGTGCATTCTTGTGAGGGTGCCCCTCTACCTCAAAATTTTTTAACACTTTGGAGCCATCGCTATCCACAAACAGGCAGTTCTTAAAACCCATGTCTGATGCCGTGCCGAAGAATATAGGACGACTGTGAGGGAAATGGGTGGGGAGGGGAAACCAATACTTAAGGATGATGACGTAGGATGTTTTGGGCGAGGGAATGCTTGAGATAGTGATCTATTTCTAGGAATGTTCTAAAGTTTGCGGAGCGAATGTACTTTGTGAATGTGGTGAAGTTCATGGAGTCGAAGGATGCTCCAGATGCAAAGGTGTGAAGCATGCACTTGTGGAATGCCATGATTTGGTTTTGAATGTCTGACTCTTTCTTCTTGTGGAATAGGAGATATGTAACGAGTTTCATGAGGTTGTGCAATATGTTGCATTCCTCGCGCTTAAGAGAAAAGCAGTGCCCCTCCTGGTCTTTGAGGACGATGTATTTGCAAAACACGGACTTGAATATGGCGGGGTCACGTCTGGAGAATTGATGATCTTGAACACAGGTGTCGGGGCTGAGGAGGAGTTCCTGGTTAGAAGGCATTGTGTGCACCATCTTCTGCCATTCATTTCCATCTAGGACCACGGCGCTGTTGCTCCAACCGCACCTTACAACGGACACTTGAAGTTGGTAAGGCGGTAAAGGCGAAAACCCAACGCACCCGAATTTGGTTTGTGCGCCGTTGAGAAAGGAGACATCGGAGTACGGTCCAGTGATAGACGAAGGCTCGCATCCAGCTGTTCCCTCCTGCGGTGACTTCGTAACGATGCCTCTGAAACACGAATAGCGAAAGCATTAGAATACCGTAGGGTGAAACATGAGTAGAAGCAGCTACCTATCGCTAACGATGCTTACCCAATAGAAGAGTTGACGGTCTCGCGGGACATGCTATACTGGCGGCGCTCACGCACGAGCAAGACTTATAGCAGTGAAGTGAGTTCTGAAATCACAATATAAGGAAATGAATGGAAGCAAAGACGCACTGTGGGAGGGAGGGTTGGAGGGAGAGAGGGAAATCGAAACTTACCGCAAAGGTTGGCAGGACTGGCAGGGATCTGTGCACGACGCGAGACATGCCTGGTTTATCGAAGAATGACATGATCGTTGTGATGGAAATCTTAAGCGCGAAATTTGAAGGAAAAAAAAAAAAAAAAAAAGAATCTCTGGACATTCCTGAGCAGCAGTGAGAAAGTAAATCAATGACATAATGACTGCCGGTCGTACTGTCATCTCCCTACAGCCTAACGTGATTGTGGAACCAGTTGGTGCTGCAGGATTTATGCAACCAATTTAGAATGTGGGGTTCAAATGGACTGATACCGTAACTGTCCAAATACTGCCCTCTTCCGGCGGAGCCGATGTAGATGCAGACCCAGTGCTTTCCTGGTTTAGTGCTGGAATCGGTATTAGTGGCAATGAAGGCGAGAAGTAGCATGTGGCAACTGGTCGCAAGCGAAAACATCTAAAAAGAAAGGGTGAGTAGAGGGGCACGAGGTTAAAAACTGATGCAGGTGAAACGTGTTCATGACACTAGAATGGATCTATTGGCGTCAATTTCAATGATACGATGGATCTCCACCAAGACGAGAAGCACAATAGCATCTGTTAACGGTTTAGAAAAACCTATGTTTAAGGACACCATCCCATGGCCCGAGATGTAGGAGGTGTTAGCGCTCATATCGGTAGTGAGGTCGAATACATAACGGTGTATCCGTGAGGATATTGGTAGCCCTCCGTGGTGTAATGGTTACCATGCTAACTTCATATACCCAAGGTCGTTGGTTCAAACCCAGCGGAGGACGATGGATTTTTTCGGCTGTAAACTCCTTCGCATAGCTTCCTTCGGAAGAGAAGTAAAGCCGTTGGTCCCGTGTCGTAGATTTACGGCACGTAAAAGAACCGCAAGCCTGATAAAGGCCTCTGAGCAAAATTAATGGGACGCTGAGAACCACAGTAGTTAAAGAGCGTCCATAAATAACACGCCATTTGTGAGGATATTGGTCTTTCGGAATGGAGTGGTCCTCGTCCTTAAAGTGAATGCCTAGGCCATCTTGCAGGCTTTGAATGCATTCAATGAAGTATCGCTATCAAAATTGCGTTGAAGAGGTTGGGATGGAATGGACTATACGCACACGTTCATCTGGAAGGCATTCATGCCGAAGTCCTGAAGGTTGAACGGATTGGAGCCATAAGAACCACTGTAAGCTTTGTCGGATACCATGGCGACGACTACCCTCCTAGGAACTTATCCTATGAAGACGTCATTGAACGACATGCCGTTGGATCCCTTCGGGATGCTGAGGGAGTGGAAGCTGACATCCTTGAGATGATACTTTTATTTTGCTCTTTGCGATCACAGTCTCATGGGCGAGCTTAATTGTGGGCGATGGGCGGACGGTTTTTTGATGAAAAGTTGGCGATTGAAATTAGGTGTGCCCTTTGAAATCTTAGAGGTAGAGAAGAGGTGTAACTGCTGGAGGATTGGGTGACCTTCATGGTGACGCTGACATTATTTAAGAGCAAGTTATCCTGCCTGAAGGGAGCGTTTGAAAGCCATCCCACGATTTGCACAACCTTTCTGCCATTTGTGAATCCATGGCGAAACAAACCCTGCATTGGATTCCCAAGCATCCATGATAGTTGCAGTGTCTTTTCGCCATAGTGCGGACTGAAACCTGGTGTTGTCCTTGCCAGGTTTTTCAAATAGCAGTATGTGGGCATGCTTCCAGGTCTGTGGGTGGTATCCATGTTTCAGGCAGCTATTATACAGCTCCTGTATTCTTTTGACCATTGCTATTGGTAGCTCCTTTAGCATTCTGTATGTGATGCTATCTGGTCCGGGTGCTGTGTTGCCTTGGGCTTGAATGGTTTTATACACTTCTGCTACGGTTATTGGCCGTGCTCCTGTGGGTTGTTCTTGTTCATGTGCGTCTGTTTGTGGTGTGAATAGGTGTGGGTGGTTCCGGATGTATGTGTTAACTTCTTTGAAGTGTGCTTCGTCGAATTGTTCGTGTTGTGGCACTTGAAAAATGTTTTCATAATGGGTTTTGAAAATGTTTAGTTTTTGCTCCGTTTGCCATGTGTGTTGGCCATTATGGCGGATTGGGTATGTTGGCTTCTGGCGACCTCTTGTAGCTTTGATTAGTTGCCAGAAGGCCCTGGGGTTAGCTGTTCTGCTGTTGTTTAGTGTGTTTATGTGATTTAGCCATTTTTGTTCCCGGTAGTTGTTTATTTCCGTCTTTACTGCTTCCTGTACATGGTTATATATTGTTTTGTCATAGTGGTGGTGGGTTTTAAGGTATTGTCTGAAGGCTTTTCTTTTTTGTTTTATTAGCTTGACTATCCGGGGTGGTAGTGTATTTTTGCTAGCATTAGGATTTCTTTTTGTTGTCGGGATGGCTATCTCTTTGGCTTTGTTGATGATGGTGTTTATTTCATTGGCTTCTATGTTTATCTGCTGTGTGGTGCTGCCATCTGTGTTTCTGGGTGTGATATTTAGTGTGTGTGTTATTTGCTGTCTGTAGAGCTCCCAGTCGGCTCGGTTGAAGTCTGGTACTTCGTATGGTGTCGGCGTCTCGTAGCTCCATTTGTGGGTTGCTACAGTTATGATTACTGGGAGGTGATCAGAGTTGAGTGGTGTGTCTGTCGTGATGTTTATGATTCTATGGTGTATGCTGGGCGAAGCTAGGACTTTGTCAGGAGCTGAGGGTTGTTGCAATCTTTGTCCTATTCGTGTTGGTCCTGGGATGGGAGCTATTTGTAGTGATGTTTCCTGTAGCAGTTTAAGGAGTAGCTTTCCATATTGATTTGTTTTGTTGTCGAGTAGGCTCTGATGTTGGGCATTGAGGTCGCCGATGATGAGGATGTTTTTATATTTTTGTTCTAGGTATTTTAATAGTTCTTTTGGGAACTGGTTGCTTTGTGGTGGCGCATAAATTGCTGCTATGTGTATTGTTTGGTTTCCCGTTTTTAATTTTAAGAGCACTGCTTCGTCTGCGTTGAATTTGTCGGGCAGTGTGACTTGTGTTGGCTGTAGCTGCTGTTTGGCTAGTATTGCGACTCCTCCTCCTTTATTATTGCTTGGTCGGTCAAACCGAAATTTGTGAAAGGGGGGGTAGGAAATGTGCTGTTTGGGTTTAATTTTGTCTCGTTGAGTGCCAGTATGTCTGGGTCGTGTTGGTAGAGTACTTCTTTAAGTTGTTCTCTTTTTGTTCTTAAACCGTTTATGTTGATGTGGGCGACCTTGATGTTGTTTTTTCCCCTTTTGTCTGCCATTTCTGTATATAATGGTTGAGTTTAGTGTGAAGTGTGTGTGCTGGTGTCTATTGCATTACCTTTTGGGATGCTGTGCTGACTAGGACAGCTAGTTGTTGTCCAACTTTTGCCGTGTTCACATATCTGTTTAGTGTTTTGTTTGAAGTGTCGCGGATGCATTTAGTTACTCTTTCTTTCATTTCTGGTGGGCTGACCTCTAACAGTGTGACAGTTAGGCATTTCACCAGTTGTTCTTCCAGTCTGTCTGCGGTCTGTTGTATAAACTGGGTCAGTTCGGTATGCACTTTCTGTATCAAGTCTCGTACTATGGTGCTAAACGTCGTCATTCCTTCTGTCATGTTCTTTAGTGTTTGTGTCGTTTCTTTTGTGTTTAGTTCTTTTTTGTTTTCTGGGATTTTTGGGAGGAGGTGTTCAATTTGTTGGTCCAGAGTAAGGGTTGGTGGAGAAGGAGGTGTTGGTGGTGGGGGATTGTCATGAGGAAAGATGGTGGTTGGTGGTTTATGTTGTGCTGTCGTTGGTGGTTCTGTAGGGTAATTAGGGCACTTTGTTTGTCCTGTCCAGTGTCCGTTTGTGCCACATGTGGCGCAGAAAGGTTCTGTGATGTTTTGGTCGCCATGGTGGCACAGTGCTGTAGGTTTTGCACTTGCGCAATAAAAGCAGATTGGTTGGTTTGGGCAGCTGTTAATGTCATGGCCGTACTTTTGGCATTTTTTGCATGGTATGTGTCTTTCCTGTGTTTTGGCGGCCTCTGCTCTGTAGATTTGGTGTTGCAGCACAACTCACTTGCTCAGTGCTTCCTTTAATGTGTCTATGTCATATGTGAAGATTTTTACGAAAGACGTGGGTTTGTTTGTGGCGCGACTGATTATGCGGGCCACTCTATGTATGTTAGGGTGGTTGACCCTGATTGTGTCCAGAATTTCATCATCTGTTACTTCAGGTGGGACGTTTTTCACGACGGCCACTAGTTGTCGCTGTTGTGTTGTTGGTACTTGCGTTGGTATACTGGTTAGATACTGAGCGTCTTTCCCAAATTTTGTTGCCCTGATTGCCTGTGTGAAGATGGCGGCCTGTGGTTGGGTTTTGAATGCTATGGCGAATGTGCTTTTTGGTTGGTTCAGGCGAGCCATTTTTATTATCTGGACTGCTTGTGTTCTGTATGCTTGCTGACTAGTTTTTGGGCGTGAAAAGAATTACGGTATGTTTCCTCACATGGTGTTATGTATATTATGGTACTTCCGGCTGGCAGTGTATCGTTGTTGAGTTTCACTGGTTTGTTTGCGATTGGAGCAACACGGATTTTTGGGTTTGTTGTGTGGGTCTCATTCTCCGTTTCTGTGTCTGTGTCGTCACCGCTACTGTTGTCATCGGATGATTCAGCATTTTGTGTGTTTTTGCTGGACTTCTTTACTTTCATGTTTTTTGTGTCTGTTTTTTGTTGTTTTTTGTCGTTTTGTCTCCTAGTGTTTTGTGGTTGTTTCCTTGCGATAGGTTTTTTTGTATGCCTGTCACGTTGTGTTTCTCGGTCTGAATAGTCACTTAGATCACGTTGTGGGTTTTTTGGGGGCTTTACAGGGGCTGAGTTACTGGGGGTGCTTTCTGTCAGGAAGCGGCTCGGTTGGTCTGATGAAGGTTCATGGGATTTAGGGTTTAGATTTTGTGCCGTGGATGCCTGAATTTTAGGCATTTTGGCGGTAAGATGTAATGGTGGATGGAGTGACTGCTAAAAAGCGCGAAAGTTGGTAGTTCACGGTTAATTATAACCGGCGAAGTGTAGCTCCTTCGAGCTACAGAACCGAAGTCCTTTTGCGGCTAATGCCCTGAACTGACTTTCTGGCCACAGGAAGGGTGAGATGGAATTAGGTATGCGGTAGAAGATTGGTGAGTAAGGCAGGGCAGGCTGAAAAAGAAATTGACGGTCTTGTAGTTTCCGTGTTTGGCTGGTGTGGATCTCCGGTAGTTGCGTCGGTTGCCGCTGGTCTAGTTGCCGCTGGCCCGTACGTTGCTCTCTTTCCGGCGAAGATCTAGCTGCTGTCTTCTGTTGATGTATTCCGCTCCGGTCAAACGGCGTGTGTCCGTGGTGAGTGAGCTCGATGCTGGCGTATAAGAGCTTGTTGGGCGGAAGCGGTGCATCCGGAGGAAGATGATAACAGTCCTCATCCGATTACACGTTGCGGGATTGGCAGTTTCTAATGAGCGGTGCAGGTCCGTCTATGTGAATTCTTTGCCATGGTTGGTGTGGTGCAACGACGAAAAACTCCATATTTCTGCTGTTGGGTGGGAGTTAACTTCTCCCAAATAAGGTCGATATCGTAGGGTGGGTATCTGGGGAAAGCGATGTCCCCGTAAAACAGCACGGTTCGAATCTCCTCATTGCTGAGGTGGGAGAGAGCTCTGTGCTGTTCGAGGTATTTGATGAATGTTGGAATCTCTGCTATTACGCCGGGCATACTTTTGAAGGAAAGCGTCGATTCTAAGCTGAAGCCTATTTAGGTCAGTGAAGACGCCTTCGTTGCACTTGTCACACCAGTAGGATCGAATGCTGCAGCGGCACTTTAAATGAAAGCACTTTGAGCAGTGGAGAGGAGCACACTGTGAACTGGACACGAGTAGAGTGTAGCAGGAACTGACAAGAGAAAGGGGTAGGATAGTAGGTGGAGGGGGTTATCACCAGAAATTGCTCTTATAGTAGTAGATGGCGCTGGAATCGGGTTCTTCCATTAAAGCCCTGTTTTCAAGTACGCTGAACAGCCAATCTCCCTGGACGAGACCCGGCATGATGAAAGACGAGGTGTTTCCCAGGTGAATAGCCAAGCATCTACCGAAACACAGTCGACCGTGATGTATAAAATCTTGCATTTCATCGGGCATGATGTGTTGTTCGTAGAAAACGATGTAGATGCCTCTTTTGGGAATAAATTGAAATAGTTGATCTTGATTGTTGAGAATATCCACGTCTGGACCTTCGTCAATGGTGTCAGGGGGCCATGGGACAACCTTAAACTGTAGGCTGATGTTGGAAAAGACGAAGTGGATTCTGCTTTCACAGTTATGACATTTAACGGTGAAGGTTTGCCGCCGAAGCTGTCGTCGATGAACCTTAGGGCATACGGTGCATTCTTGTGAGGGTGCCCCTCTACCTCAAAAATTTTTTAACACTTTGGAGCCATCGCTATCCACAAACAGGTAGTTCTTAAAACCCATGTCTGATGCCGTGCCGAAGAATATAGGACGACTGTGAGGGAAATGGGTGGGGAGGGGAAACCGATACTTAAGGATGATGACGTAGGATGTTTTGGGCGAGGGAATGCTTGAGATAGTGATCTATTTCTAGGAATGTTCTAAAGTTTGCGGAGCGAATGTACTTTGTGAATGTGGTGAAGTTCATGGAGTCGAAGGATGCTCCAGATGCAAAGGTGTGAAGCATGCACTTGTGGAATGCCATGATTTGGTTTTGAATGTCTGACTCTTTCTTCTTGTGGAATAGGAGATATGTAACGAGTTTCATGAGGTTGTGCAATATGTTGCATTCCTCGCGCTTAAGAGAAAAGCAGTGCCCCTCCTGGTCTTTGAGGACGATGTATTTGCAAAACACGGACTTGAATATGGCGGGGTCACGTCTGGAGAATTGATGATCTTGAACACAGGTGTCGGGGCTGAGGAGGAGTTCCTGGTTAGAAGGCATTGTGTGCACCATCTTCTGCCATTCATTTCCATCTAGGACCACGGCGCTGTTGCTCCAACCGCACCTTACAATGGACACTTGAAGTTGGTAAGGCGGTAAAGGCGAAAACCCAACGCACCCGAATTTGGTTTGTGCGCCGTTGAGAAAGGAGACATCGGAGTACGGTCCAGTGATAGACGAAGGCTCGCATCCAGCTGTTCCCTCCTGCGGTGACTTCGTAACGATGCCTCTGAAACACGAATAGCGAAAGCATTAGAATACCGTAGGGTGAAACATGAGTAGAAGCAGCTACCTATCGCTAACGATGCTTACCCAATAGAAGAGTTGACGGTCTCGCGGGACATGCTATACTGGCGGCGCTCACGCACGAGCAAGACTTATAGCAGTGAAGTGAGTTCTGAAATCACAATATAAGGAAATGAATGGAAGCAAAGACGCACTGTGGGAGGGAGGGTTGGAGGGAGAGAGGGAAATCGAAACTTACTGCAAAGGTTGGCAGGACTGGCAGGGATCTGTGCACGACGTGAGACATGCCTGGTTTATCGAAGAATGACATGATCGTTGTGATGGAAATCTTAAGCGCGAAATTTGAAGGAAAAAAAAAAAAAGGATCTCTGGACATTCCTGAGCAGCAGTGAGAAAGTAAATCAATGACATAATGACCGCCGGTCGTACTGTCATCTCCCTACAGCCTAACGTGATTGTGGAACCAGTTGGTGCTGCAGACTTTATGCAACCAATTTAGAATGTGGGGTTCAAATGGACTGATGCCGTAACTGTCCAAATACTGCCCTCTTCCGGCGGAGCCGATGTAGATGCAGACCCAGTGCTTTCCTGGTTTAGTGCTGGAATCGGTATTAGTGGCAATGAAGGCGAGAAGTAGCATGTGACAACTGGTCGCAAGCGAAAACATCTAAAAAGAAAGGGTGAGTAGAGGGGCACGAGGTTAAAAACTGATGCAGGTGAAACGTGTTCATGACACTAGAATGGATCTATTGGCGTCAATTTCAATGATACGATGGATCTCCACCAAGACGAGAAGCACAATAGCATCTGTTAACGGTTTAGAAAAACCTATGTTTAAGGACACCATCCCATGGCCCGAGATGTAGGAGGTGTTAGCGCTCATATCGGTAGTGAGGTCGAATACATAACGGTGTATCCGTGAGGATATTGGTAGCCCTCCGTGGTGTAATGGTTACCATGCTAACTTCATATACCCAAGGTCGTTGGTTCAAACCCAGCGGAGGACGATGGATTTTTTCGGCTGTAAACTCCTTCGCATAGCTTCCTTCGGAAGAGAAGCAAAGCCGTTGGTCCCGTGTCGTAGATTTACGGCACGTAAAAGAACCGCAAGCCTGATAAAGGCCTCTGAGCAAAATTAATGGGACGCTGAGAACCACAGTAGTTAAAGAGCGTCCATAAATAACACGCCATTTGTGAGGATATTGGTCTTTCGGAATGGAGTGGTCCTCGTCCTTAAAGTGAATGCCTAGGCCATCTTGCAGGCTTTGAATGCATTCAATGAAGTATCGCTATCAAAATTGCGTTGAAGAGGTTGGGATGGAATGGACTATACGCACACGTTCATCTGGAAGGCATTCATGCCGAAGTCCTGAAGGTTGAACGGATTGGAGCCATAAGAACCACTGTAAGCTTTGTCGGATACCATGGCGACGACTACCCTCCTAGGAACTTATCCTATGAAGACGTCATTGAACGACATGCCGTTGGATCCCTTCGGGATGCTGAGGGAGTGGAAGCTGACATCCTTGAGATGATACTTTTATTTTGCTCTTTGCGATCACAGTCTCATGGGCGAGCTTAATTGTGGGCGATGGGCGGACGGTTTTTTGATGAAAAGTTGGCGATTGAAATTAGGTGTGCCCTTTGAAATCTTAGAGGTAGAGAAGAGGTGTAACTGCTGGAGGATTGGGTGACCTTCATGGTGACGCTGACATTATTTAAGAGCAAGTTATCCTGCCTGAAGGGAGCGTTTGAAAGCCATCCCACGATTTGCACAACCTTTCTGCCATTTGTGAATCCATGGCGAAACAAACCCTGCATTGGATTCCCAAGCATCCATGATAGTTGCAGTGTCTTTTCGCCATAGTGCGGACTGAAACCTGGTGTTGTCCTTGCCAGGTTTTTCAAATAGCAGTATGTGGGCATGCTTCCAGGTCTGTGGGTGGTATCCATGTTTCAGGCAGCTATTATACAGCTCCTGTATTCTTTTGACCATTGCTATTGGTAGCTCCTTTAGCATTCTGTATGTGATGCTATCTGGTCCGGGTGCTGTGTTGCCTTGGGCTTGAATGGTTTTATACACTTCTGCTACGGTTATTGGCCGTGCTCCTGTGGGTTGTTCTTGTTCATGTGCGTCTGTTTGTGGTGTGAATAGGTGTGGGTGGTTCCGGATGTATGTGTTAACTTCTTTGAAGTGTGCTTCGTCGAATTGTTCGTGTTGTGGCACTTGAAAAATGTTTTCATAATGGGTTTTGAAAATGTTTAGTTTTTGCTCCGTTTGCCATGTGTGTTGGCCATTATGGCGGATTGGGTATGTTGGCTTCTGGCGACCTCTTGTAGCTTTGATTAGTTGCCAGAAGGCCCTGGGGTTAGCTGTTCTGCTGTTGTTTAGTGTGTTTATGTGATTTAGCCATTTTTGTTCCCGGTAGTTGTTTATTTCCGTCTTTACTGCTTCCTGTACATGGTTATATATTGTTTTGTCATAGTGGTGGTGGGTTTTAAGGTATTGTCTGAAGGCTTTTCTTTTTTGTTTTATTAGCTTCACTATCCGGGGTGGTAGTGTATTTTTGCTAGCATTAGGATTTCTTTTTGTTGTCGGGATGGCTATCTCTTTGGCTTTGTTGATGATGGTGTTTATTTCATTGGCTTCGCTGTTTATCTGCTGTGTGGTGCTGCCATCTGTGTTTCTGGGTGTGATATTTAGTGTCTGTGTTATTTGCTGTCTGTAGAGCTCCCAGTCGGCTCGGTTGAAGTCTGGTACTTCGTATGGTGTCGGCGTCTCGTAGCTCCATTTGTGGGTTGCTACAGTTATGATTACTGGGAGGTGATCAGAGTTGAGTGGTGTGTCTGTCGTGATGTTTATGATTCTATGGTGTATGCTGGGCGAAGCTAGGACTTTGTCAGGAGCTGAGGGTTGTTGCAATCTTTGTCCTATTCGTGTTGGTCCTGGGATGGGAGCTATTTGTAGTGATGTTTCCTGTAGCAGTTTAAGGAGTAGCTTTCCATATTGTTTGTTTTGTTGTCGAGTAGGCTCTGATGTTGGGCATTGAGGTCGCCGATAATGAGGATGTTTTTATATTTTTGTTCTAGGTATTTTAATAGTTCTTTTGGGAACTGGTTGTTTTGTGGTGGCGCATAAATTGCTGCTATGTGTATTGTTTGGTTTCCCGTTTTTAATTTTAAGAGCAGTGCTTCGTCTGCGTTGAATTTGTCGGGCAGTGTGACTTGTGTTGGCTGTAGCTGCTGTTTGGCTAGTATTGCGACTCCTCCTCCTTTATTATTGCTTGGTCGGTCATACCGAAATATGTGAAAGGGGGGGGGGGTAGGAAATGTGCTGTTTGGGTTTAATTTTGTCTCGTTGAGTGCCAGTATGTCTGGGTCGTGTTGGTAGAGTACTTCTTTAAGTTGTTCTCTTTTTGTTCTTAAACCGTTTATGTTGATGTGGGCGACCTTGATGTTGTTTTTTTCCCTTTTGTCTGCCATTTCTGTATATAATGGTTGAGTTTAGTGTGAAGTGTGTGTGCTGGTGTCTATTGCATTACCTTTTGGGATGCTGTGCTGACTAGGACAGCTAGTTGTTGTCCAACTTTTGCCGTGTTCACATATCTGTTTAGTGTTTTGTTTGAAGTGTCGCGGATGCATTTAGTTACTCTTTCTTTCATTTCTGGTGGGCTGACCTCTAACAGTGTGACAGTTAGGCATTTCACCAGTTGTTCTTCCAGTCTGTCTGCGGTCTGTTGTATAAACTGGGTCAGTTCGGTATGCACTTTCTGTATCAAGTCTTGTACTATGGTGCTAAACGTCGTCATTCCTTCAGTCATGTTCTTTAGTGTTTGTGTCGTTTCTTTTGTGTTTAGTTCTTTTTTGTTTTCTGGGATTTTTGGGAGGAGGTGTTCAATTTGTTGGTCCAGAGTAAGGGTTGGTGGAGAAGGAGGTGTTGGTGGTGGGGGATTGTCATGAGGAAAGATGGTGGTTGGTGGTTTATGTTGTGCTGTCGTTGGTGGTTCTGTAGGGTAATTAGGGCACTTTGTTTGTCCTGTCCAGTGTCCGTTTGTGCCACATGTGGCGCAGAAAGGTTCTGTGATGTCTTGGTCGCCATGGTGGCACAGTGCTGTAGGTTTTGCACTTGCGCAATAAAAGCAGATTGGTTGGTTTGGGCAGCTGTTAATGTCATGGCCGTACTTTTGGCATTTTTTGCATGGTATGTGTCTTTCCTGTGTTTTGGCGGCCTCTGCTCTGTAGATTTGGTGTTGCAGCACAACTCACTTGCTCAGTGCTTCCTTTAATGTGTCTATGTCATATGTGAAGATTTTTACGAAAGACGTGGGTTTGTTTGTGGCGCGACTGATTATGCGGGCCACTCTATGTATGTTAGGGTGGTTGACCCTGATTGTGTCCAGAATTTCATCATCTGTTACTTCAGGTGGGACGTTTTTCACGACGGCCACTAGTTGTCGCTGTTGTGTTGTTGGTACTTGCGTTGGTATACTGGTTAGATACTGAGCGTCTTTCCCAAATTTTGTTGCCCTGATTGCCTGTGTGAAGATGGCGGCCTGTGGTTGGGTTTTGAATGCTATGGCGAATGTGCTTTTTGGTTGGTTCAGGCGAGCCATTTTTATTATCTGGACTGCTTGTGTTCTGTATGCTTGCTGACTAGTTTTTGGGCGTGAAAAGAATTACGGTATGTTTCCTCACATGGTGTTATGTATATTATGGTACTTCCGGCTGGCAGTGTATCGTTGTTGAGTTTCACTGGTTTGTTTGCGATTGGAGCAACACGGATTTTTGGGTTTGTTGTGTGGGTCTCATTCTCCGTTTCTGTGTCTGTGTCGTCACCGCTACTGTTGTCATCGGATGATTCAGCATTTTGTGTGTTTTTGCTGGACTTCTTTACTTTCATGTTTTTTGTGTCTGTTTTTTGTTGTTTTTTGTCGTTTTGTCTCCTAGTGTTTTGTGGTTGTTTCCTTGCGATAGGTTTTTTTGTATGCCTGTCACGTTGTGTTTCTCGGTCTGAATAGTCACTTAGATCACGTTGTGGGTTTTTTGGGGGCTTTACAGGGGCTGAGTTACTGGGGGTGCTTTCTGTCAGGAAGCGGCTCGGTTGGTCTGATGAAGGTTCATGGGATTTAGGGTTTAGATTTTGTGCCGTGGATGCCTGAATTTTAGGCATTTTGGCGGTAAGATGTAATGGTGGATGGAGTGACTGCTAAAAAGCGCGAAAGTTGGTAGTTCACGGTTAATTATAACCGGCGAAGTGTAGCTCCTTCGAGCTACAGAACCGAAGTCCTTTTGCGGCTAATGCCCTGAACTGACTTTCTGGCCACAGGAAGGGTGAGATGGAATTAGGTATGCGGTAGAAGATTGGTGAGTAAGGCAGAGCAGGCTGAAAAAGAAATTGACGGTCTTGTAGTTTCCGTGTTTGGCTGGTGTGGATCTCCGGTAGTTGCGTCGGTTGCCGCTGGTCTAGTTGCCGCTGGCCCGTACGTTGCTCTCTTTCCGGCGAAGATCTAGCTGCTGTCTTCTGTTGATGTATTCCGCTCCGGTCAAACGGCGTGTGTCCGTGGTGAGTGAGCTCGATGCTGGCGTATAAGAGCTTGTTGGGCGGAAGCGGTGCATCCGGAGGAAGATGATAACAGTCCTCATCCGATTACACGTTGCGGGATTGGCAGTTTCTAATGAGCGGTGCAGGTCCGTCTATGTGAATTCTTTGCCATGGTTGGTGTGGTGCAACGACGAAAAACTCCATATTTCTGCTGTTGGGTGGGAGTTAACTTCTCCCAAATGAGGTCGATATCGTAGGGTGGGTATCTGGGGAAAGCGATGTCCCCGTAAAACAGCACGGTTCGAATCTCCTCATTGCTGAGGTGGGAGAGAGCTCTGTGCTGTTCGAGGTATTTGATGAATGTTGGAATCTCTGCTATTACGCCGGGCATACTTTTGAAGGAAAGCGTCGATTCTAAGCTGAAGCCTATTTAGGTCAGTGAAGACGCCTTCGTTGCACTTGTCACACCAGTAGGATCGAATGCTGCAGCGGCACTTTAAATGAAAGCACTTTGAGCAGTGGAGAGGAGCACACTGTGAACTGGACACGAGTAGAGTGTAGCAGGAACTGACAAGAGAAAGGGGTAGGATAGTAGGTGGAGGGGGTTATCACCAGAAATTGCTCTTATAGTAGTAGATGGCGCTGGAATCGGGTTCTTCCATTAAAGCCCTGTTTTCAAGTACGCTGAACAGCCAATCTCCCTGGACGAGACCCGGCATGATGAAAGACGAGGTGTTTCCCAGGTGAATAGCCAAGCATCTACCGAAACACAGTCGACCGTGATGTATAAAATCTTGCATTTCATCGGGCATGATGTATTGTTCGTAGAAAACGATGAAGATGCCTCTTTTGGGAATAAATTGAAATAGTTGATCTTGATTGTTGAGAATATCCACGTCTGGACATTCGTCAATGGTGTCAGGGGGCCATGGGACAACCTTAAACTGTAGGCTGATGTTGGAAAAGACGAAGTGGATTCTGCTTTCACAGTTATGACATTTAACGGTGAAGGTTTGCCGCCGAAGCTGTCGTCGATGAACCTTAGGGCATACGGTGCATTCTTGTGAGGGTGCCCCTCTACCTCAAAATTTTTTAACACTTTGGAGCCATCGCTATCCACAAACAGGTAGTTCTTAAAACCCATGGCTGATGCCGTGCCGAAGAATATAGGACGACTGTGAGGGAAATGGGTGGGGAGGGGAAACCAATACTTAAGGATGATGACGTAGGATGTTTTGGGCGAGGGAATGCTTGAGATAGTGATCTATTTCTAGGAATGTTCTAAAGTTTGCGGAGCGAATGTACTTTGTGAATGTGGTGAAGTTCATGGAGTCGAAGGATGCTCCAGATGCAAAGGTGTGAAGCATGCACTTGTGGAATGCCATGATTTGGTTTTGAATGTCTGACTCTTTCTTCTTGTGGAATAGGAGATATGTAACGAGTTTCATGAGGTTGTGCAATATGTTGCATTCCTCGCGCTTAAGAGAAAAGCAGTGCCCCTCCTGGTCTTTGAGGACGATGTATTTGCAAAACACGGACTTGAATATGGCGGGGTCACGTCTGGAGAATTGATGATCTTGAACACAGGTGTCGGGGCTGAGGAGGAGTTCCTGGTTAGAAGGCATTGTGTGCACCATCTTCTGCCATTCATTTCCATCTAGGACCACGGCGCTGTTGCTCCAACCGCACCTTACAATGGACACTTGAAGTTGGTAAGGCGGTAAAGGCGAAAACCCTACGCACCCGAATTTGGTTTGTGCGCCGTTGAGAAAGGAGACATCGGAGTACGGTCCAGTGATAGACGAAGGCTCGCATCCAGCTGTTCCCTCCTGCGGTGACTTCGTAACGATGCCTCTGAAACACGAATAGCGAAAGCATTAGAATACCGTAGGGTGAAACATGAGTAGAAGCAGCTACCTATCGCTAACGATGCTTACCCAATAGAAGAGTTGACGGTCTCGCGGGACATGCTATACTGGCGGCGCTCACGCACGAGCAAGACTTATAGCAGTGAAGTGAGTTCTGAAATCACAATATAAGGAAATGAATGGAAGCAAAGACGCACTGTGGGAGGGAGGGTTGGAGGGAGAGAGGGAAATCGAGACTTACCGCAAAGGTTGGCAGGACTGGCAGGGATCTGTGCACGACGCGAGACATGCCTGGTTTATCGAAGAATGACATGATCGTTGTGATGGAAATCTTAAGCGCGAAATTTGAAGGAAAAAAAAAAAAAAAGGATCTCTGGACATTCCTGAGCAGCAATGAGAAAGTAAATCAATGACATAATGACCGCCGGTCGTACTGTCATCTCCCTACAGCCTAACGTGATTGTGGAACCAGTTGGTGCTGCAGACTTTATGCAACCAATTTAGAATGTGGGGTTCAAATGGACTGATACCGTAACTGTCCAAATACTGCCCTCTTCCGGCGGAGCCGATGTAGATGCAGACCCAGTGCTTTCCTGGTTTAGTGCTGGAATCGGTATTAGTGGCAATGAAGGTGAGAAGTAGCATGTGGCAACTGGTCGCAAGCGAAAACATCTAAAAAGAAAGGGTGAGTAGAGGGGCACGAGGTTAAAAACTGATGCAGGTGAAACGTGTTCATGACACTAGAATGGATCTATTGGCGTCAATTTCAATGATACGATGGATCTCCACCAAGACGAGAAGCACAATAGCATCTGTTAACGGTTTAGAAAAACCTATGTTTAAGGACACCATCCCATGGCCCGAGATGTAGGAGGTGTTAGCGCTCATATCGGTAGTGAGGTCGAATACATAACGGTGTATCCGTGAGGATATTGGTAGCCCTCCGTGGTGTAATGGTTACCATGCTAACTTCATATACCCAAGGTCGTTGGTTCAAACCCAGCGGAGGACGATGGATTTTTTCGGCTGTAAACTCCTTCGCATAGCTTCCTTCGGAAGAGAAGTAAAGCCGTTGGTCCCGTGTCGTAGATTTACGGCACGTAAAAGAACCGCAAGCCTGATAAAGGCCTCTGAGCAAAATTAATGGGACGCTGAGAACCACAGTAGTTAAAGAGCGTCCATAAATAACACGCCATTTGTGAGGATATTGGTCTTTCGGAATGGAGTGGTCCTCGTCCTTAAAGTGAATGCCTAGGCCATCTTGCAGGCTTTGAATGCATTCAATGAAGTATCGCTATCAAAATTGCGTTGAAGAGGTTGGGATGGAATGGACTATACGCACACGTTCATCTGGAAGGCATTCATGCCGAAGTCCTGAAGGTTGAACGGATTGGAGCCATAAGAACCACTGTAAGCTTTGTCGGATACCATGGCGACGACTACCCTCCTAGTAACTTATCCTATGAAGACGTCATTGAACGACATGCCGTTGGATCCCTTCGGGATGCTGAGGGAGTGGAAGCTGACATCCTTGAGATGATACTTTTATTTTGCTCTTTGCGATCACAGTCTCATGGGCGAGCTTAATTGTGGGCGATGGGCGGACGGTTTTTTGATGAAAAGTTGGCGATTGAAATTAGGTGTGCCCTTTGAAATCTTAGAGGTAGAGAAGAGGTGTAACTGCTGGAGGATTGGGTGACCTTCATGGTGACGCTGACATTATTTAAGATCAAGTTATCCTGCCTGAAGGGAGCGTTTGAAAGCCATCCCACGATTTGCACAACCTTTCTGCCATTTGTGAATCCATGGCGAAACAAACCCTGCATTGGATTCCCAAGCATCCATGATAGTTGCAGTGTCTTTTCGCCATAGTGCGGACTGAAACCTGGTGTTGTCCTTGCCAGGTTTTTCAAATAGCAGTATGTGGGCATGCTTCCAGGTCTGTGGGTGGTATCCATGTTTCAGGCAGCTATTATACAGCTCCTGTATTCTTTTGACCATTGCTATTGGTAGCTCCTTTAGCATTCTGTATGTGATGCTATCTGGTCCGGGTGCTGTGTTGCCTTGGGCTTGAATGGTTTTATACACTTCTGCTACGGTTATTGGCCGTGCTCATGTGGGTTGTTCTTGTTCATGTGCGTCTGTTTGTGGTGTGAATAGGTGTGGGTGGTTCCGGATGTATGTGTTAACTTCTTTGAAGTGTGCTTCGTCGAATTGTTCGTGTTGTGGCACTTGAAAAATGTTTTCATAATGGGTTTTGAAAATGTTTAGTTTTTGCTCCGTTTGCCATTTGTGTTGGCCATTATGGCGGATTGGGTATGTTGGCTTCTGGCGACCTCTTGTAGCTTTGATTAGTTGCCAGAAGGCCCTGGGGTTAGCTGTTCTGCTCTTGTTTAGTGTGTTTATGTGATTTAGCCATTTTTGTTCCCGGTAGTTGTTTATTTCCGTCTTTACTGCTTCCTGTACATGGTTATATATTGTTTTGTCATAGTGGTGGTGGGTTTTAAGGTATTGTCTGAAGGCTTTTCTTTTTTGTTTTATTAGCTTCACTATCCGGGGTGGTAGTGTATTTTTGCTAGCATTAGGATTTCTTTTTGTTGTCGGGATGGCTATCTCTTTGGCTTTGTTGATGATGGTGTTTATTTCATTGGCTTCGCTGTTTATCTGCTGTGTGGTGCTGCCATCTGTGTTTCTGGGTGTGATATTTAGTGTCTGTGTTATTTGCTGTCTGTAGAGCTCCCAGTCGGCTCGGTTGAAGTCTGGTACTTCGTATTGTCGCGTATGTGATAAAGGAACCATTGATTTTACAATATTTTTAGTACCGATCTTCTAAATTCTTATGACATTATATTTTACTTTTCATTAACTATTGAAGCTTGGTAAGGATTGCACCATCCTCATGCCTATGAGTTATTTCCTGGATGAGTATCCAGTGATGCATGATGATGTCAACTTCCTATGAGTTGTCACAGGATAAAGTACAACTTGGGCTTAACATGTGTAATGCCGCCCACTCAGAGGAGACACAAAGTTCGGTCTCCCTGCGTCATGATGACGATGTTAGAGCAATCTATATAAGGGATTATTTAGGTACCAAGCGGGGGTTCTTTTTAAGGTTCGTCCGCCAGTACAAGTCAAGTTAGTCTGTATGTCAGTGTATTAGTCAGTCTACGTCTACGTCTGGACATGGACACCATGGAACCACCATGAGTTCGACGCCGTGTTAAGTCAACACCATAGTTCCTTCATCACGTCACGACGATCATCTCCAATGGGTAAGCTTATTGTACACATTAATTATCGCCCCTTTATGTTTGTAAACTCAACACTGCAAGTTACTCAGATTTCTATAGCCAAATAAATTCATACTTCTTTGCAAGCCAAGCTGTGAGTATCTCTATCAGGCTTTGCCTGGTTACGCCCCTCGTAATCAACTTTTAGGTTGTGACAATATGGTGGACGCGCTGGCTTTTCCCCAAAATTAGCGTTTTGCTAGGGAAAAGTAGAGTTCAATCCCGTATCTCTACATTTTAGTCCACGTCAAGAAAAATTGTCTCTCAATTTTCTTCAACCATCATACTTGTAACAAATATGGTAGACACACCGGCTTTTCAAAATTATTACCTTGAGAAGTATGGTTTAAACTCCTGCCTCTCAATTTTAAAGTCATCTCAATGCCATCCAAATAATTGTAAATATATTTAGTATCAAGTTGTCTCAATACAGTGTACTATTGTTTGCATCTTATTTTCTGTATGTTAGATTATATTTAGTGTTATATACTCCCACTCACTTAAATGCATGGAATTGTTATCAAAGTATCAGAGTGACAGCCCCATTAGTACCGAATTCCGGACGTTGATTCGCGAATATCAAACTATCGTGCACAATAACACTCAACACCAGATTCCAGCATCTATGACTAATATCCCAGTGAGATCTAGTAGAAGACTTCAAGGTTTAACTCCTATTCAGTATTTTATTCCAAAAGAACGTAGTCTGAGCGTGGGTGACCCCAGCATTACAGTCTCGCCCCAAGAGCATTTTAAACCCTTAGCATCTTCAGCTTTTAACCTGACCAAAGACATAAAAATGACTACGGCCTCTACCTCGGCCGCACACTCGGTCCCAGAAAGAATCCAGTACACACCAGTAGTCACCACAAACGTGCCCTTTGCACGCCCTTTCATTGACCCAGGAAAATTTGACGGTAAACCTGGTCAAGATGTGGGAAACTACCTCTATAACTTTGAAACCATCGCTAAGGCGAATGGATGGGAAGATAAGCACAAGGTACAATATTTGCCGTGCTATTTAAGAGAAGCAGCAGCAAACTGGTTTAAAATATATTCCCTTCGCCATCCAAGTGTTGAATGGACTGACCTGAAATACGCCCTTCAAGCAGCGTTCGTGCCAGTGGCACATGATGATGTGTTGGAATGCCGCCTACGCCAGAGGGTTCAGGACCTAACCGAACCAACAGAAAATTATATATATGACGTACTAGCTCTCTGTGATCAGGTGAATCCTAACATGAAAGAACCTGAAAGAATTCGCCATATTATGCGCGGATTGAAACCCTCACTGCTAGAGCGTGTCCTCCCCTCGAACCCACAATCTATTGCAGAACTGATACAATTTGTTCGACGTATAGAAACGGCTAGATACCTTGCCGGGCAACGAGTTGATGCTCAAGTATTCCCCACCTCTAAACCAGTATCACTGGTTAGCCAACCAAGTCCACGATCAGACGGAAATCAACTTCAGCGTCAGATTCGTGACTTGCAGAGACAAATACAAAACTTACAATTCACATATCAGAGACCAATTACTCACACAGCTCACAATCCCTTGCAGCAAAATAACGCAATCGGACAAGGCCATGGCCGTAATCGGTATAGTCAACGCGGCGGTCTTAACGTTGCCTCCAGAGGAACTTGGCGTAGTCCTAATGTCCCCCGTCGTATGACAAAAAGTAAATTCACATGCTTTAAATGCAGACGGCCAGGACATACTGCCCCAAACTGCAGACAACAATACAGTTACCCAAACGGGCAAGGAACGTCACGGGAATAAGTTCCGTGACGTCCATCACCGAGAATACACCAAAACAAACTACGGCACATATCCAGCCGGTAAATGTTATTACTATACAAGGTACGGTTGCCAATCAACCAGTGAGTATACTGTTTGATACAGGCAGCGCAGTTAGTATAGTACAGCAAAATTTTGTGACCACACCCACCCACCCTGTTCCGAAAGATTTGATACTTCGGACAGCGGATAATACATTACTCGATGTATGTTCTTCCACCACTCTTTGCTTTGACATTAACGGCATATCCTTTGAGGAGGATATTCTTGTTGCTAAAGAGTTTGGTCATCATCTCCTATTAGGAATGGATTTCATGAACAGATATAAGGCCCTAATTGACTTGGAAACTTACACAATCACTCTTAAATTTCCAGACTCATCCCAATTAGAATTAAATTGTGGCGAAAAATTAGGTTGTCCGTTGGCACAAATTACAATGGAATCGGACGAGGAAACCGCGGTGCCACAAAAAGCATGTTGTATACAAGATATTCGCATTCCCCCTTTCACATCAGTAAACGTTAAAGTTAAATTACCTTCTAATGTAATGGGTAGAATTCTCTTAGAACCAAAAGGAGCTATTATGCAGAAGAAAAATTTGCAAATATCCCCTATCTTTTGCGAAGCTCGCAAAGAACGTGTCATTCCAGTACACAATAATACAGCGGAGCCTAAAACAATTTTCTCTGGAACCACTCTTGCACATGCGCATGAGGTAGCGCTAATACAAGCTGCAAATTGGTCTCCAGAAGATACACACTCAACCGACATTGGAAATGCAAAATTTAACTTGAACTCACAACTGACACAAGAGCAACAAATGCAATTAAGTGCATTATTGCAGAAATACCGACACGTATTTGCTACAAAACTAAAGGAGCTAGGAAAAACTAACATAGGAGAGTTTAAAATTCAAGTCACTGATGACAAACCTATAAAACAAAGACCCTATCGTGTATCTCAGGCACAAAGAGAAATTATACAATCCCAGGTGCATGAGATGCTCGATGCAGGTATTATTAGAGAAGAGCATAGCCCTTGGGCTTCCCCTGTTGTCTTAGTTAAGAAAAAGAACGGTGAAATGCGATTCTGTGTCGACTATCGAAAGTTAAATGCAGTAACAACGACTTCATCTTACCCCTTACCCCTTATTGACGATCTCCTTAGTTATTTGGGAAATTCTCAATGGTATTGCACTCTAGACTTGCTCAGTGCATATTTTCAAGTCCCGATTGAGGAAAATAGCCAACAATACACAGGGTTCTGCACAGACCAAGGCCATTTTTGTTTTCAAAGGTTAGCTTTTGGGTTACGCAATGCCCCAAGTTTCTTTTCGGAAATATCCAGTAAACTGCTAGGTGATTTAAAATTCAAAAAGGCATTGGTCTATCTCGATTACATTGTTGTATTTGCATCCACATTCCCCGAAATGCTTAACAATTTAGAGGAAGTATTTCGCAAACTGCAAAAACACAACTTTAAATTAAAGCCTGAAAAATGTTTCTTTGGAATGTCTCGAATTAAACTTCTTGGATTCGAAGTTTCGGCTAAAGGGATTGAGCCGGATTCTGATAAAATCCGTGCCATCACACAATTGCCGACTCCCAAAAACGTACGTGACGTACGCAAAGTATTGGGTTTATTTAGCTTCTACAGAAGATTTGTACAAAATTTTGCTTCCATTGCAAGCCCCCTTCACGAGCTTACACGAAAGAACAAAGATTTTGAATGGACTCAAAATCAACAGGACGCTTTTGACAAATTAAAACAATTGATGACCCAAACACCCATTCTTGGACATTTCCAGCCAGGTGCATACACAGAGATACATGCGGACGCCAGTACAGTTGGCATAGGCTGTGCACTTTTACAAAGAATAAATGGAGAACTTCACCCCATAGCTTTCTGCTCTAGATCCTTAAACAAACACGAAAAGAATTATAGTATTTCCGAATTGGAATTACTTGCTACTGTGTACGGCTTAACTCACTTTAGACCCTATATTTATGGGTTCCCCGTCCATGTTCTAACTGACCATCATGCATTGTGCCACCTACGTAACCTTAAAGATATAACAGGAAGACTGGCTAGATGGGCCCTTAAACTTCAAGAATATAATGTTACCATTTGTTATAAATCAGGAAAAAAGCATCTAGACGCCGACGCACTATCTCGCTTTCCAGTTGATGAACCTACACCCCATATAGTTGAACAAACAGACGAATTAATTACTTGCCTACTAACCCCTGTGCAAGTTGCACAAGAGCAACAACGTGATCCTCAACTACAACCATTAATAGCTGCATTACAAAATCCGAACACAGGCTCACCGAAAGTACAACGACAAACTGCCTCTTACATCTTAAAATCAGGAGTGCTATATCGCAAAAATGCAGGAGCTTCAGGACCTTTACATTTGATGGTGATACCAGAACAATTAAAACGTGAAATTTTATTTTCATGCCATGATGACCCATTGTCAGGTCATCTTGGATTCACGAAAACATTCACAAAGATTAATTCACGTTATTATTGGCTAGGAATGCGCAAAGATATAGAACAATACGTTAAATGTTGTCCAAGTTGTCAATCACGTAAAGGCCCCAGGAATATTAAACCAGCTGGACTTTTACAACCTATACCTGTTTCCCGGATATGTGAACGATTTGGAATAGACCTAATAGGCCCCTTTCGTCGATCAAAACAAGGAAATACCATGGCAGTAATCGCTACAGATTACCTGTCCAAATGGACGGAAGGCAGAGCGATTCCCAATGGATCATTGGAACATGTTGCGAAATTTATATTAGAAAATATAATTTGTCGCCATGGAGCTCCAGCCCAACTTCTATCCGACAGAGGAGCAGTATTCTTGAGCAATGTGACGAAACAACTTCTAAAATTACTAGGTGTACAATCTAATTTCACTACAGCCTATCATCCAGCATGTAATGGATTAGTAGAACGAGCTAACCAAACAGTCATTAATATGATCTCCCACTACACATCAACAAAGCAAGATGATTGGGATGTAGCTTTACCACATGTGCTTTTCGCATACAACACCAGCAGACAAGAATCCACTGGAAAAACCCCGTGCTTTCTCCTTTATGGGAGAGAGGCCACATTGCCTCAGGAAGTTCAATTGAAAATGACAACAGACAATTTGTTTGTAAAAGAAACACAAGCTAGGATTCAGGAAGCTCGAGAAGTCGCAAAAGCCAACATAACATGCAAACAGGCTAAACATAAACAACATTTTGATAGGAAAAGACGAACACTGAAATTTCACCCAGGACAGCTAGTTAAACTGTTCACACCGACACGTAAGAAGGGAAAATCTACTAAGTTATTACATAGGTACTACGGTCCTTTTATTATTGTCAGTCAGACTTCTCCAGTCAACTATCGCATAAGACCTGCAACAGGTCCCAGGAGAAACGAAAGCATCGTCCATGTTTCTAGACTTTACCCTCACTATAAACCATATCAGAGATAATAAACTGACAGGATAAAAGACATAACTAAAACTAAAGCATAAGAGACATAGTAAAGACAGAACAATTAAATTACCCACTATCTCCATTGATGTATTTTTTTTCTCTTCTTTCTAATAGTAACTCCTTACTCTCAGACCAGGTGATGGAGTGATCACCCATTCTAAGTTCCACATTAAACTAAGTAGTACTATCACATTGATAAGTGATGAGTTAATCCATTCCAAACAACAACAAATTAAAATATTTGTCCCAGAGCATAGCATAAACCCCCATGAGATAACTAAGATCATTTAAGAGATAAGAAATTTGTACGTTTAGCACACCGCTTCTGTTCAGTCAGCAGTAAGTTAAGGCAAGTGTAATTTTTCTCTAAATGTCCATTATTCCCCAGAGTTCCCCTATAACACATACTGTACGTAAGTAATTCTAGTACGTAGGGTACATATCTAAATAAACCGACAAATACGGTAACACAAAGAAAAAAAAAACAGTAAGAATAATACGAATTATAATATTTATGCTACTAAAACAAAATTGCAGCGAAAACAAAAATTCTTTTTAAATACTTGTAATTTATTTTACAAATTGCGGAAACGTACTATCATCTCCGAGGAAATGTAGTAGTACTCTCGACATGCATAATAACTATGTATGTATAGTACTTCACAACACTCACCTTCTCTAGAAGAACACCTAGTTACACACATTAACTTTCCTCATGCTATAAACACAACTTTTTTTCTCAACTATCCAACTTTTTCGGTTAACACAATTGAGCTGAAATACATATGTTCTATTTGAAAGACATGTCCTACTTTTACGTTCAGTATTACTCTAATCACCCAAACTACAGATA
Source organism: Hymenopus coronatus (assembly GCA_030762935.1). Classification (NCBI taxonomy): domain Eukaryota; kingdom Metazoa; phylum Arthropoda; class Insecta; order Mantodea; family Hymenopodidae; genus Hymenopus; species Hymenopus coronatus. The sequence goes on along the minus strand of CM060889.1, from coordinate 17,573,446 downwards.
AATTGTTCCTTTTCTATAGCTACACTTGTTCACGCTATCAACTTGTCTGTTATTCCACTACGCTTTAATCTCAGAAGGCCGGAACTTATAGCATTTCCTGACAAAGCTACTGTGACGTGTGGAATTTAACATTAGCTACGCAGTGTTACAATATTTAGCATATTGATTAGGTATCCGTTGCATTCAGGATACCCTGCACTTGTCCTCTCTAACAGAGCACAGTTTTCGTATTTTTGCTTAAGTCTATATTATGTTCTCCCGAGGAACGATCGAGAACCTTCACACCCACCCAACGAGTATGTTATTTAACCTCTTGTATAATCACACAAGGACAAGCTTTCATGGACAGAGATTTTTGAGAGTTACATTTACACATATACATACATATGTATATATATTATTTTTATTGACAAAGTGTATACCATAAGTTTAGCGCTTAGACAAGTCTTTGTCTTTGCATACGGTTACGTTATTCGACCAAAATTAGGTGGTCGCACCTAACTACACAATGACGCAATGTTAAGTCTGCGCCCTTAGGATATATTTTTATAATTTATGTGTCCCAAATGTCTCACATTTTTTTTTGTTGAGTTATGTTTACAGACGCTAATTTTCCTTGCCGTCTACCAGCGACGAGGATATATGCTCAAGTTATTGATAACCGTCTCTCCTGATTGATGACAGATGGATTGGAAATTATATATTTCAGGTAATAATTCTGTATTATAGCTAGACTTTCTGTTAAAACACTATTACTTATCTCCTTGTAACAGGATGTGGTGGAGCTTAGTCAGCTCCGACATTTAATTCTTAGCTGGGTTTTCCTTCGTCGCACATATTCTTATCAGCTATGTTTAAAACTTTCTTTCAATACCTCGAGTTTATCAGGTTACTGTTTGCTTAAATTTGCAAATAGTTGTCAAATTGTGTTTTCTTCTCATCCTCA